>JAESUZ010005012.1:1200000-1926135 GCA_017311185.1 Proteles cristata cristata
GTCCCACACTACCACATTTACAGGTATTAAGTACTCTCTTTTGTTTTGTTCTTTTACATTTTCAAATTAAAACCAACTATTCCAACAATATTAGACTTTCTTAAACCTTGACTATTCTTAAAATCAACTTTTCTAATGGAAAATATCCTGTGCTATGTTTTTCTTAGTAGCAGCTTTATTAGTTCAAAAATATGCACTTAACATTCAACTTCTGAGAAAAAATTCTATAAGGCAATGCATGCATATATTTTCCTAGGAAAATAACATTCTGATGGAAAAGAAATTAAGGTTAAAAAAATGAAATCTGAAGCACTATCTCGGAATCCAATAGTTCAAAATAAATAACCTAAAGATTTATCTGACTTCAACACATTCAAGCAAAAGAATGTCAGGGAATATCAGATTCAAAGAAGGTATATTTCTGGTTATTGATAGAGGACGATGAGTTTACCTTTAAGACATTAATTTTTTGTGTGAATCTATACCGATGTGCCCAACCAAATTTAAAGTTTGACACACATAGCATGTAATTACCTTCTGAGAATCAAATTCCAAGTATGAATTTCATACCTGTCAGCACCCCAACTTGGCACTTTATGAGACATATTATTTTACATTTGAAAAGTTACTCAAATAAATGATTTTGAAGATGTTTTTATTTTGCAGTAAAAAAGTACAGAAACTTCCTATTTAGAACTTTTAAAACCCTGTATAACTAACAATAGTATCAGCGATAAAACTTATCTTGGCACCATATGCCTATATGTGTGAATTAAGGATAATATCTTTTTAAACATGTATCTTAGTGAAATGAAATATCAAAGCTAAGTGATGGATCCTAGTAAGATTTCTTTGAAACCCAGGGAAAGAGAATGTTAAACTCCCTAGAATATGTAAACTTCATGAAGAAGTTTTTTTCTTATTTTCCTCTCTTCCTCAGTACCTAAAGTATTTCCTTAAATATAATTGGCATTCAATTAATATGTATTAAATAGTTTATTCAAAAATAAATCATAATCTCCATTACTAGAGGTATTGTGGAATTCCTGCAGAGGAATCAAGTAATATCAACATGAAATAAGAGATGACATTTGATATTGCTTCATATTCAGAAATTAGCCTTTGTTTATCATTTGGTTCAGAAGATATAACTAAGCAGGTAGCTGTGGAAAGGGGCTTAATACAAATAAGAATTAAAATTACCCTATTCAATATTTGAGAATGGGATAGCCAATCTGTAGATTAAACCATCTAGTATCATATAAAACTTATAAGATGGCAAGCTGGTAGTAGTAGAGACACAGTGACTTAACTGAATAGTTCGGTCCTTCTGTATGTTCCTATTCTACATTATCCATCTACATCCTGAGCATCCAAGTCTGTGGTCTCATACTAAAATCTCCAGTAAAGAAAGACAAAGAAGGAAACTGGATAACCTCACATTCACTGTATTAATCTAGTTTGTGGTAAAATATGTGTACAATGATAACAAAAGGCAGAAAAAATTTCCACCTGCAGTAAGAAATCATGGTCCAAAATAAATATAGATCTATACTGAAATGTATTCATCACAACAATAATCCAAATCAAATAAAATTGTTTAAGCTTAAATATGGCATGTTTTCCCAAAGTACCTTTGTAATTCATATTTATTGAAAAGAATGCTTTCTGATAGAATAATCCTATTATTTGTATTTAATTTCTTAATTTACAAATTAAATAGTTGAAATAGTTCATTAATAATATAAAAAAAGACTCTTTTAATGCTTATGAACAAAAATAGTAAAAGGATACATTTTCATAATTTACTATGAATACTAAATTTTCAAAATCTGAGTTTAACCACAAATATTGGCAGTTTACTTATCTAAAACTTACTATTAATGGCATCATGAATTTATATCCTTGATGTTACCTATAGAAAAACAAGTTAATTCCTTTATAAGATTACTGGCTTATCTCCAACATGCCACAGTTATTCACTTCTGCACCCTTTTTACATTTACACTTTTATATGATTAATATATCCTTACACCAATAATGAAACAGTAGAAAAAGAAATCTAGGAATCAATCCCATTTGTAATTGTACCAAAAAACCGTAAGTTACCTAGGAATAAATCTAACTAAAGAAGTAAAAGATCTCTACTCTTTTACTATTAGAACATTTATGAAAGATACTGAAGATGGCACAAAGAAATGGTAAAGCATTCATTGCTCATGGATTGGAAGAACAAACATTGTTAAAATGTCTATAATAACAAGAGCAATAAACACATCTAATGCAATCCCTGTCAAAATACCACCAGCATTTTTCACAGAGCTTGGACAAACCTAAAATTTATATGGAATCACAAAAGGTTCAAATAGCAAAAGCAACCCTGAAAAAGAAAAACAAAATTGGAGGCATCATGATTCTGGATTTCATGCTATATTAGAAGGCTGTAGTCATCAACATAGTATGGCACTGGCGCAAAAACAGACACATTGATCAGTGGAACAGAAGAGAAAAAAAAATGGACTTAAAACTATACAGTCATCTCATCTTTGACAAAGCAGGAAAGAATATCCAATGGAAAAAACATAGTCTCTTCAACCATTGGTGTTGGGAAAACAGGACAGTGACATGCAGAAGAATGAAATTGGATCACTTTCTTAAACCTTACACAAAAATAAATTCAAAATGGATGACTGACCAAACTTTGAGATAAGAAACCATCAAAATCCTAGAGGAAAACACATGCAGCAACCTCTTTGATGTTGGCCAGAGCAACTTCTTACTAGACATGTCATCAAAGGCAAGGGTAAAAAAAATCAAACATGAACTATTAAAACTTCATCAAGATAAAAAGCTTCTGCAGGGTGAAAGAAACAATCAACAAAACTAAAAGGAAGCCTATAGATTGGGAGAATGTATTTGCAAATAGCATATCTGATAAGGGGTTAATATCCAAAATCTATAAAGAACTTATCAAACTCAACATCCCAAAAAACATATAATCCAGTTAATAAATGAGCAGAGGACATGAATAGAAACTTTTTCTAAAGACATTCAGATGGATAACAGACACATGAAAAGATGCTCACTATCACTCATCAACAGGGAAATGAAAGTCAAAACCACAATGAGATTCCACCTCACACTTGTCAGAATGGCTAAAATTAACAACACAAGAAACAACAGGTGTTGGCAAGGTTACAAAGAAAGGGGAACCCTCTTGCACTGTTGACAGGAATGCAAACTGGTGTAGACACTCTGGAAAACAGTATAGGGGCTCCTCAAAAAACTTCCGCATGATTCAGCAATTGCACGGATAGGTATTTTCCCAAAGGATACAAAAATACAGATCTGAAGGGGTACATGTGCCCCAATGTTTACAGCAGCATTATCAACAATAGCCAAACTATGAAGAGAGCCAAAAAGTCCACCAACTGATGAATGGGTAAAGAAGAGTAGAATATTACTCAGCCAACAAAAGAAAGAAAGAGAGAGAGAGAGAGAGAGAGAGAGAGAGAGAGAAAGAAAGAGAAGAAAGAAAGAAAGAAAGAAAGAAAGAAAGAAAGAAAGAAAGAAAGAAAGAAAGAAAAGAAATCTTGTCATTTGCAACAACATGGATGGAGCCAGAATATATTATGCTAAGTGAAATAAGTCAGAGAAAGACACATACCATATGATCCCACTCATATGTGGAAGTTAAGAAACAAAATAGCTGAACACATGAGAAAGGATGGGGAAGAGATGAGAAGGAAATAAACCATAAGCGACTCCTAATGATAGATAACAAACTGTGGACTGACAGAGGGAGGTGGGTGGGAGATGGGCTATATGGGAATTAAGGAGGGCACTTGTTGGGATTAGCACTGGGTGTTGTATATAAGTGATAAATTGTTGAATTCTACTCCTTAAATAAACCAATATTGCTATGTATGTTAACTAAAATTTAACTTTGAAAAAATCCCAACTTCTCCATAATCTTAGTTATAAAATCTTAGTTATACCTTACCAAGCCTAGCTCAGATATTCAAAATATCAAGTTTTAAAACTTCATTATAAAATTCTTCACTACAATAGTCCTCACTTCTTAGGCAATATCATCTAAGACCTCGAGTGGATACCTGAAGTCATGCATAGTACTGAAACCCTACATATATGTTTTCTTTTTCTACACATACATGCCCATGATAAAGTTTAATTTATAAGTTAAGGATAATAAGAAATTAATAATAAAATAGAACATTTATAACAATATATCATAATAAAAGTCATATGAGTATGATCCCTCTCAAAATACCTTATTGTATTGTACTCACCCTTCTTGGATGATGTGAGATGATAAAATGTCTGCGTGATAAGATGAAGTGAGGGAAATGAAATGGGCATCATTACATAGGTTAGGCTACCACTAACCTGCGGATTCATCATAAGGAAAACAATCTGCTGCTAGACCAGGTGGACCAGCAGATTATGGGTAATTCTGCTAGCCTGGGCCTAACTTTCCTGTATGATGGTTGTTTTAATATGTTTCTCTATAAGAGCACAGATTGTTATCCATATTTACATTCTTAGACCCTTTAACTGAGCTCCACATATAGTTGGTTTATCTGTTTAAGTTATATGCAACGTTTAAATTGTAGACAGCCCTCTCTCCTCCAGTAAAATATTCTATCAGGAGGTCAGCTGAACTGGGAGAAATTGCTAAGCTGTCAAGTATTACAGTAGCTGATTAAGGCAACAAGGTAAAAATGAAAGAATTAAGCTTTTTAAAAATATTTTTAATTATTTCTGAGAGAGAGAAAGAGACAGTGTGGACAGGGGAGGGTCAGAGAGAGCAGGAGACACAGAATCTGAAACAGGCTCCAGGCTCTGAGCTAGCTGTCAGCACAGAGTCCGACCCGGGGCTTGAACCCACGAATCGTGAGATCATGACTTGAGCCGAAGTCAGAGGCTCAACCAACTGAGCCACCCAGGTGCCCCTGAAAGGTTTAAGCTTTTAACACTTACTAAGATAGTATAAGCAAGTTTCAAGTGGAGAAAACACCCATTCCCTTTGCTTCATTTTTCCCTAAGAAATGGAACACTGGTCAAACGTCAGGTGGATTAGGGTAGCTGTGGATTTTATCCTACTGTTGAAGGATCCCCAAACAAGTCTCTGGGAGTTGTATGCACTATGAGGTCAGGGAGAGTGTGATGGAGAAGGGGTAGTTGAGGAAAAGTACTGGGTCATGAGTAGTGAAAAATGCCTTCAGCTTTCCCCTTCTTTCTCATCCTTTGTAATATGGAAACCTCTGAAAAAGTCCTGTGCCCAAGGCTCACACTAAAAGGCTTAGAAATAAAGGCACCTGGGCTAGGAATGCAAGTATGTGAATGCATGACTGGTCAGAGGGGGCAGAGGCTTTGGATTCAACTCCTTCAGAGACCACAGTACACTAGCTGTGCAGCAAATCTGATGTGGAAAGTGTGCCTTTCCCCCATGAGCCCTGCCAGGTAAAGCCTTTATAATTGCCTGTGGTCAGACCTGAAAAATCACACATAGGATTTTAACCAGGAGCCAAACTCCTCATGCCATTGTGATAGCCTCATGACATTACCTACGGTGACATCAGAGATTTTCTGTTTTCCTATTGTATGATGTCTTTCAAAAATATATTTTTAAAAACAATGACAATACTAAGTGTTGATGAGAATATGCAGCAACAGAAACCCATACACTGTTGGTAGGAATATAAATGTTCACTAGTTTTGGAACACTAACACTATTTACTAGGGTTGAACAAAAGCACAGCCCATAACAAAGCACCTTCTGGTGTATCACAGAACTGTGTACCCTTGTGCATCAAAAGACAAGCAATCAACATTTATGGCAGCATTTTTCAAAGTGGCTCAAAACTTTAAAAAAAATCTAATGTTTATTAATAGTGGAATGCATATAGTCTTGCAATAGAATATTTGATAGTAATAAAAATAAATGACCTATTGTAACACATAAGGTTCTGTTTAGAGATGAATCTCAAAATACGGAATCAGAGAAGTAAAACAAAAAACACTTTATATAAGCCTGTTCATAAAAGTTTTGAAATGTAAAACCATGGTATGAGATGTTTAGCTTAGTAAAAGGGAGGATAGTAATTGAGAGAGGCCATGAGAATGTCTTGTACATTTACCTGAGTGGTGATTACTATTATCCATAGAGTTCTAAATTTGTATTTTGTACATTTTTTCTGCATATGTTATATATGCTTGAGTGAAAACTGTTTTAAAGTATACAATAAATTTCATCATGATTTTTATTATTTATTGTTTCCACTATTACAGAAAAAAGACTGAACTATCCAGGCAAGAGACTGACAATTCACATGTAATAAATAATAAGAGCACTCTGTGAAAATAACATTCTGTGAGAAGAAACTTAATTAGTCATATATAGTAAAGAACACTGTAAATAGCCAGAGGAGAGGAAATATGGGGTGAGGTCAGGGACAGCAATCACAGATTATTATTTTTATTGGGAATGGGAACACACAGATTGTGAGTGAAAAGAAAACAAATCTCACAATTGACTATTTACACCTATACAATAATAGCATGAGATTTTAATATCATGAAAGTATCTTATTTTAGATAAGATTTAGAATTAACAAAAATCACCCAATAAAAATACAATTTTAAATTATAGTTACATGTATTAAAAACATATTTGGTATAATTTAGGCACATATGTTATTTTTTGGTGTGAAAAATAAAAACTATTTAAATAACCCAGATGAATATTTGCTAAATATTAAAAAATTAAAACATGTTTCTTCTTGAGATAGATTAATTTTAATGTAATACTATACAGCTGATGTTAATGAAATAGTGCCTTATGCTTAACCTGTTACTGATCAGGTTGGCTTAGGTATAATGTAATGGAAAAGAACGGACCAGAAACTAAAGTTTATGTTCTCTTTGTCATGGTTTCTTGCAGACACTTCTCACAAATCCTGGAAGTAGGAAGATAAGTTTTACTGAGAAAACTAAAAGCATATTCTATCTTTTATTAGAGAAATGTGTGCTTCACAACAATGTAGGGTAACTGTCAATTGAGAAAGGTACGGAAAGTTGCTCAGTGAAAGAATATCCTAATGGCAGGTGCACCGATGGATGAAAGCTTTTGGAGATAGAGATGCTTTGACTTCAAGGGCCTTGTCCTGGTCCCTTTCTTGACTCAGTCACTGAAAGTATGTAAAGTGTAATTTCTTGAACAACAGCTACATTCAACAGAGGGATTAACCTCATGAGTCATTCAACTAAGGGATCATAAAATAGCAATCAAAGGATGGAAAACCTTCCATTGTTACTGGAGTGTCTCATCTCACATCTCCTCATTAGCCATAAGGCCAGTAAGGAAAGCCTATTAAATGGTGCAGTATGGTCCTTTCTTCTCCCATGGATGAACTAGTAAAGAAATCAAGCTGAAGTTGGGAGGTTCATAATGTGTTGGGGAAGTGGTATGGGAATAGTTATTTGTCACACATTTGTCATGGAAGAGTTATTCCTTTAAGAACCATTTAGTTTATAATTGCAACCACATTCAGCTAAATTCCTTCAGAGCAATCACTGATCACTGGAACTAAGTCAGCACTTCCAGAGTAACATTAACTATTTGGTCATCATAGCTATTTAATGGATGAATATTAAGAGTTCACTGAATAGGACCCTAGTGTTCCAAAAGAACCAAAGTGGAATGTACTGAAAGGAAACAGTGATTTATAAATAATTTCCTTCATTTAAAAAATATACTTGTCAATCTGAAATAAAAATATTTCTCTGAAGGAAGAAATGTCCTTAAAACTAGCATATTGTCACCACTCACTGACATTTGCTGGGTTCTTACAAATCATTTTAAGCACAATATTTTAAAATTTTTATTTTTTATTTGCTTCATTAAAATAAAAGCTGTATTAAATTTGAATACAAACAAAAATCAATAACCACTAAATATATGGAATCTGCATTGATTAACAGTCTGGAATATGTAATAATTAAATTCTTCACGTACTTAAACAATCCCCCATTTTTGTTGGAAGCTTTAATGATATATAGGATTACTCTGGTTAAGCAGATATGCCAGGATTCCCAGGGCCAGTGCTTTTCATTTTTCCCTGGCTCTCTACTGAGGAATTCAGTCCTAAGGAACTTAGAGTGACTTCAAACCCACTCAGGACAAGAAGCATGAAAACTCGTGGATTACCAACTTCTGTTTTTTCATTTCTCAGTTTGGCAACTATTAAGATTTTGAACCGCTATCTGTGGTTACCAGCTCATCCTTCCAATAAAAATCTGAGCTGATAATAAACATCATTTTGTTATATTTTAAACACTTTCACCTGCCCCGTTTCTAAAAAGTACCTTTAATTTTTCTGTTATTATCTTATCAAACCTCTTAAAATTTTCATTTTCCAACCTTTCATCTTCATTTTGTTATTTAAAATTTTCTATCTTGGTTAAGATTAGACAGTTAAGTAAGGCAACAGACATTTTATTCCTATTTATTTATTTTCCATATGTCATTTTGAATAAAATTTATTTTTTTCTTTATTCCTTTGTATTTGGCATTCCTTTCCCCTTTTTAAACCTATGGCTTATATTAACTTTATTTTATATTATTATATTATTTTTTCAACCTTTTCTTCTAAACCAATTTCATTTTTGTGTCTTATAGTTTTAATTATACATTTATTCATGTTAAAGGTAGTTTTTTAATCTTTTGCTTATTCTAAAGTGAACAGAACAAAATATAGGCATTTGAGAATAGATATAGGAAAGGCTCCTACCTAAGGTAGGAAGGGTTTTATTATCCTTTTCTTATCTGACTCTGTAAAGGACTTTTGTTACCTTATTCACAAGGCAATAAAACCTTTAGGAAAATATAATAGGACGGTATTTCTCCACAGATATTTTTCAGGACTTTAAGCTTTATATACTGGGATTTTTTTCTGTAGTGAATTAATTTAATGTTTCTGTAATCCAAAATTCATCATTACTCTCTTACACAGTTATACAATAAGCTAAATCATACAAGTGATATTTTATAAAAGAATGGAATTGGTAGAAGGATACCAGAGGGAAATTCTCATTTCAATTTCCTAGCTTTAATCTTAATGAAAAGTAAGACATTATGGAAACACACAGTTAGCAGACCTGCCCTGCAAGAACTTTTTTTAAGTTCCCCAGAATTATTATTATTAATCAAAAAGATAACTGTTTGTAGTGACAATGTATTAGATGATTAGAGAGCATGTGGATAAGTAAAATAAACGACTGCAATGTCAAATGAGCAGGAGGGAGATACTGGGAAAACAGTCACAAGATGTCTACACTACACTTGAAGAAAAAAAGGTTATATTTAAAGATAAATTATTAAAATAAATATGCTTCAAAGTCTAGAGCAAGTTCTAATGACTTTTTAAAGAGAAGTATAAAGAATATACTAAGGGAGGACATAGAAAGGTCATTTTATGAATACTCAAACCAGAGAAGACATAGAGAAAAAGAAGGAACAAACAACAAATGAAATGAGAACAGATAAAAACACCATAGAAATTCTTCAAAAAATGATATTGGCAAAACCAGATATCCACATTTAAAAGAAGAAGTTGAACCCTTAACTTAAACTATATATAAAAATTAACTCAAATGGATCAAAGACCTAAATTAAGACCTAAAATTCAAAAACTCTTAAAGAGAACATAGGGGAAAAGCTTCATGATATTAATTTTGGCAATGATTTCATGAATGTGACACCAAAGATACAAGAAACAAAAGAATTAAATTGAATGTCAAAACTTAAAAATATTGCATAAAGAGGACCATAAACTTTTATAAACTGTAAAAGGAGAACACACAGAATGGGAGAAAACATTTTCATATCAGTTATCTGCTAAAGGGTCAATATCTAGAATATATAGAGAACTTCTAAAATTCAACAAAACACAAGCAATACAATAAAAAATGGGCAAAGGACCTGAATAGACATTCTCCAAAGATAGACAAATGACCAACAAACATAGCTCAATGCCACTAATCATTAGGGAAATACAAATCAATATTATAATAAAAACTATCAAATATCACCTTTCTCAGTAAGCTAGCTACAGTCAAAAACTAACAAAATAACAAATGTTTGTGAGGATGTTTAGAAATTGGAACCCTTGTGCACTGCTGTTGGAAACATAAAATGGTGAAGCCACTGTGGAAAACAGTATTAGCAGCTTCTCAAAAAATCAAAAATAGAATTACCACATCATCCAGACATTCCACTTCTAGGACATCACCAATGATCATTCAGCCTCGGGAAAAAACTCCTCTGTATACTTATGATAGAACAAAATTTAAAAAGCAAATAAAGTCTTACTATGAACATAACTTTGACATTGCACACCGTCCAAATACTTTGGAAGTCTGCAAAGGTCCCTGGATAATGTTTGAAACACCAATGTCCTAAAAATGTGCTGGATTCATATTGGCACTAAATCAGTATGGGTTGAATAACTGAAGTAATGAACATTCTCCTTTATAAATCATAAGTATTAAAACACTTGTAGTTATCAAAAATGTATTCACCAAAGTATTTAATAATAAACCTTAATCTTAAATGTATTCCCTACAGTGTTTTGTAACATAAAGAATCTAAATATATTTCTCTACATTTCTTCTCTATGATACTATCTCTGTTTTCTTTAGTATAAAATAAAGAGGACATTAGGATACAGATTCATTGTCATTTCTCAAGTTTAAAGTAATGATAGAAGAGCAAAGTAAGAAGTAGATATTAACATAAATCATGTAAATCTTTTAGAAATCCTAAAATTATTATTTTATAGTAATGAGTAATTTATGTATTTGGATTTTGGAAACATTTGCACAATTCTCATAAATGTGGTAGTATGAACTGATACCGTCAAGTCATATGCATGGTGATTTAGTGATCTTAACTCCCAGTAAGATCTTCATATTCTGATTCACCCTTCTTCTATGACAAAATGATCACAAAGCATCTGTCTACACAGTCCAGCCTGACTACCTTCAAGAGTCCATCCCAAACATAAGATTCATGAGACTCAAGCCTTACCTACCTAATTCATCATTGTTTCTGCACCTAGCACACTTGTAAGACACAGCATCCACAATGAGCTTTTTTTTTAATGAATGAATTGTCAGATTTATTAAATTGCAAAGTAGTTGTTTTCCCAAAGAATGGGCCAAAATAAGATATCCTTTCCTTTCATGCATCCAGCAATTTTTTAAATTTTATTTTAAATTTTATTCTTTTAAATGTATATTTTTGAGAGAGAGAGAGAGAGAGAGAGAGAGAGAGAGAGAGAGAGAGAGAAACCATGAGCAGGGGAACGTCAGTGAGGGGCAGGGGACTGAGGATCTAAACCTCAAGACAAAACTGCTTTTGAGGAGTTCTTCTGATACTCTAACTTAGCTTGTACCAGTTTCATTTCACTTAAAAATTCCAACATAGCATGAATCATAAGAAATAGAGAGAGAGCTATGTTATGGGGCGCCTGGGTGGCTTAGTCGGTTAAGCGTCCGACTTTCGCTGAAGTCATGATCTCGCGGTTCGTGGGTTCGAGCCCCGCGTCGGGCTCTGTGCTGACTGCCAGCTCAGAGTCTGGAGCCTGTTTCAGATTCTGTGACTCCCTCTCTCTCTGACCCTCCCCTGCTCACGCTGTCTCTCTATCCTAGAAATAAATAAAAAAACATTTAAAAAAAAATATAGAGAGCGAGCTATGTTATGTGTCATTCATATGATCAAATTTCTGACTGTGAAACACTGAATAATATTATGAGCATCTTTTCATATGTATACTAGAACTTAAATAGCTCATTCAGTGAGGTACGTATTAAAATATTTTGTCTATTATTGTGATGTCTGGCTCATTATTGAGTTGTAAAAGTTTTATATTCTAGACACAAGTCCTTGGTCAAATATATACATCAGATATATGTGTTTTCCCTTATCTTTTTCTTACTAGTAAATCTTAAAAACACATTTTAATTTTTATAAATTCCAAGCTATATAATTTTTGTCATTAATCTTTCTGTGCCCTAGTCAAGGCCACAAATTTCTCCATTCCATAATCTGATTTAATTAATTTTATTTATAATTTTATATTTTCTTTTAATAACTTGATGCTATAAGTTTTTGTCAAAACAACCACATCATCACATTAATACACTGTATATTCATTTTCATTTAGTTTGAAGTGTTTTCTGACTTTCTTACCTATTTTCATATTTTATTAAAAATTATGGTTTTTTCTTGATTATTTGCTTACATTTTACTTCTGTTGTAAGAGAAAAATGCTTTTATATTTCACTATTGTTCAATTTATTGAGAGTTTATATATGATATACCATATGGTGTATCTTACTAAATATTTCATTGGCATTTGAAAATAATTAGTATTCTGTTATTATTGGGAAGTGTGCCCTATAATTGACTACTAGGTGATGTTTTCGATAATGTTATTCAAATAGTCTGTCCTTACCGAAAATTTAAATCTGCAACTATAATTTTGGATTTACTCATGTCTCTTTTTCAATTAAACCAGTTTTTACTTTATGTAAAATTAAAATTTATCTTTATCAGATCTCATATTTTTAAATATAAAGATTCATGGCTTTAATCAATTTATTTCTGGGTCTCCTATTAAATAAAAATGGAGTTTTTCACATTTTCAAAAGAATCACCCTTTCGTTTTAAAATCCCTTGATCATTTTATTATTATTTGCCATTTTTGGATAACTTCCTCAAATATTTCAATTCATAATTCAATTTTTTGCTTCAATCTCATTTTAACATACAAAAACTTAAGTTCCATGATTATTCTTTTCTTTAAAAAATTTATTTCCAAAGCTGCTCATGATTTTCAACTGTTGTGTTCATTTTAGAGATTTAATCTGTATTTGAACATTTTGTTAAATAAAACTTTTTTCTTGTATCTACTATCTAAATATATAGTCATCAATTTCCAAATGTTTTTAATGTTTACTAAGTTTCACTCAGAAATTATTTGTATATTTTGCAATGTTGTTTTTTATTTTGACATCACCTTAAAAGTGTCTTTGTGAACCTGTGGCTTGATCCACTAAAGCATTAAAGGATTTGTTTTACATTTATTTGTCCATAGCATTCAAACAATTACCACCTGAGACCAATTTTATGGTAATTCAACAAAGTAATTTCACACTAAATTAACAGGACATTACAATTACAGTGACATTTTGTATTTTATATCTTGTTTTTTTTTTCTTTTGGTATGCAAAATTATAGTTTTTCCATTCAGAACTATTTAAGTTTCATCCTCTCTCTTTGGCCACATCTGCATTTATCAGTCTATTTTACCCTGAAATTATGTTTTAAAAGTGTTCTGGATTCACTGACATTTATTATTGTTCACCTCCCATCTTCTTCTGGTCTGAGGTCTCTATCTGCTTTGGGACAAAACCCAGGTTGTTGGCAGTTACTATGCCAATAGCCCCAGGTGCTGCTGCCAGGAAAAATTCTAGACTTTCTTCCAACTCCTCTATTAAAGAAGCCTTTCATTGTAAAAATTTCTGCCCCTACATAGACATGCCATTTGAGTATGTCCTGAAATACAAAATAGAATTTCAGTTAGTAGAGCTGAAGTTAAGTGCACCTTAAGTTTAGAAAATGACTTTAAGGGGCGCCTGGGTGGCTTAGTCGGTTAAGCGTCCGACTTTCGCTTAGGTCATGATCTCGCGGTTCGTGGGTTCGAGCCTGCGTCGGGCTCTGTGCTGACTGCCAGCTCAGAGCCTGGAGCTTGTTTCAGTCTGTGACTCCCTCTCTCTCTGACCCTCCCCTGCTCACGCTGTCTCTCTCTCTCTCCTAGAAATAAATAAAAAACATTAAAAAAAAAGAAAATGACTTTAAAATATGAGTATCATGAAATACAGTATATTCAGTACAAAGACTTTGCTGGAAAAGTGACTACTTGAAAAGATTTTGATCACAGAAATAAGGTGGAAAAATGTATTTTTCATGTTGTTTTGTAATGATTATTGTTGGTTTTTACAATGGGAGAATGTCACTGTTCAGTTTGTAATTAAAGCAAAGGTAAAAACTAGGCAACAAATCACTTTATAGCAGCATGTGTGATGATTGTGTAGCAGGATTCTCTCACAGAGAGATGGACGCCTAGCTTTTCTGTCCAGAAGGCAACTATTTGCTGTGCCTATACGGACTCAGTGGGTTTGTATCTGAAAAACTGAGCCCCAAGTGCAATGGGGTATAGCCTTTCATGCAATTTCTACTTCTTTATCTCCCATATATGGTGACATATAGCCTGACTGGACACAGTCCAAGTTTCAGAGTCCTGTCAGAGCTATGCATATGTGTATAGGAGTTGACTGGGCAGTGTTGCCTTCTTTTGTTCTGAGGAAGCCTCCACCAAATTCCTCCCTTTGATGCTTGGACTCCCTGTTTTGGTTCAAAGAGCTTCATCTTGGTTTAGAGGTTTATATTTCCATAACATGTGTGGTTGTTTTCCTTTAGACCATTACCTCAGTGAAGCTGGAGACAGACCGTATAACCAGGGGAGCTAGGCAAGGAAGGATTAAGCAAGATCCCCAAATCAAAATAATGCCTAGGAGTGTTTTGAATCCCTCAAGAGTTGTAAACCATCCTCCTATTAACTCCTCAGGGTCCCAGCCTTTCCAGATCTGAAATGGGACACAGATCTCATTCAATCTGTGATCTCCTCTATGACTTTTCCTTCTTCATCTATTTGTAGGCAGCAGTTGCTTAGGTTAAACTTTCCACAAACTCCTCTCAAAAGTGAGCAAGTAATCTAAGGCCAAGCGATTTTGATAGCATTACACATTTTGGTTTGCTGCTTGGCCAGTAAGTTAAGAGCTCTGGTAGTTTCATTGGTTATAATTTCCACAACTGCTTGCAGTCTGATTATGTGGGTTAACATGTAAATGGAAGTGTGGTAGTCCTAAGGCCCTCTTCTGCCCAGATGGCAGGGTCATAATATTGGGTTATACACTTGGGAGGTGATTCATCATCTTTCCAATTGCCAATTTGTAGGGCACATCGTTTCCTTTGAGTATCCCTGTCCCCCTACACTTGGACTCCAAATGCTCCCCTCCGGCAAGTAGGAGCAGGAAGAAAGATGGACAAATAGTTCCCAGCACACACATAACCCAGACCAGCCTGAGGGAAGTACCATATAGGCTCTCCTCCCACATAGGCAGTATAGTCCACCTATACCGCCATTTGAGGGCTGCATAGGCATTGTCCCAGAAGTCTTGGAGATGAGACAAATTAGACAAGGGGTGGGACTCTGGCTCAAGGTGCTCTGGGGACCCCCACCATTGAGTTTTCCAGGTAGTTGAGTTATAAAACCTTTGGCCTAGACATATTAAGCTTCCAACAGAGATGGTGAACTTCTTTCCTCACTGGGCAAGGCAGTTTTTTCCCAATAATTGAGGTTTTGAGGAGCCAAACTCCAGTAGTAGGACTAGGGTATTCTGTTCCACTATAAAGTTTGTGGGGATTTAATTCTGTAGCCTTCCATGGGCATTGATCTACCACCCTGGCTCCCCCACATACATAACAAAAAGAAGAAATCTTTAGACTCTGGGCTATAGTCTCTGTTAGGGCTAGAAATGGTTTTCTTTATGACTACACAGTAGGAAGACTCTTCTTCATTTCTTCATAAAAGGAACAAATGACCTGCTGGATTGTGGCCTTAGGTGTAAGAGTAACTCTTAAACTGCAACACAGTTCCTGGGTCTGTATCCTACCCATAAATAGGTATACCAATCTGGTGGTCCATTTTCCATTTTGAGTCTCCTGGGTCAACAACGGTAACATCAAAAGGGTTACACGTTCCTGACTGGCAATCTGCCTCAACCACATCCTTTTAGAGGAGTGTTGTTTTGTCTTTAGTCTGACAGATGGTCCATATGACACAGCTCCAATAAGGTCAGAAAAATTCAGGGGCCTGGGGCCAGGAATCACACATACCAGACCCACCACACATGTATTTATCATTGAGTCAGTACTCTTGTTCTCATGCCAGACCTCCACATGGCAAACTATATGGCAATGTATCAACTATGGCTGTATATACATCAAAGCATATAGAACACTGGCTAGTCTGGATTGGTAATTTGAGTTTTGTTAATGAATCAGCCCATATCAGCAGTGCCTGTCTTTGGGTGAATCCAGACCTCTAGCCATTCCTCCACTGGGGAGTACTGTGGGTCTAAACAAGTATATTGACTCTGTTGGCAGATAGAATAGGTGGTCTTATTGCATATGCAGGTCCCAGGATCTTTCCCTGGCATGAGAAGTGGGTATGGTATAGTAAGTTCCAATTGACTCCCTGGCCTATGCAAATACCTGGGTCACCTGATGAGGAATCTAGGTCTACAGAAGGGATCCAGATTAGAAAGCAACCAACACCAATAAAGCATCCTATCCACAAAAGTAAGGTGAGTGCTAACAGAAACCTCTCACCACACTCTCAGCCAGCCAGGGAGGCCTCCGCCAATCCTATGGCAAAAAGTAGAGCAAGAATCACAATAACAGCGAGAAGCAAGGGGTGACAGTGCATCACAATAAGGAAACAGATATGGAAAATAAATACAGTCTGCTTGTTCCACTGAACCATCGATTCCTCAAGTTTCTGCCGTGCCTAGATTAGTTAGCTTCTGGAGTGACTAAAGCTGAGCTGCAGTCTCCCAGAGCCTCTGGAGTTGTATATTGCTTCATCCATATGGTCAGCTTGCACGGCGTTGATAGGTCAGGAATGCACTCCCAGTTTCAAGATGCCAACTTCATTCTGCTGTGGTGAATCCAGGGACCTACTTTGGCTATACTTATTGCAGTAGGGGTGGACAAATGACAGTGAATGGGCCCCTCAAGAAGGGCTTTAGGGGTTGGATATTCCATTCCTTCACCCATACAGCATCTTCTGGTTTAAAGGGGTGAAAGTCTATGGTCAGACTCACAGGTAATCACTCCCTAACCCAAATGTAAAGTGGTTAGGGTAGAGCCAAGAGCCCACATCTGTCGCTTTTGGGTTAGATTCCATAGCTCATATAGATTCCTTCTTATGCCCTTGATAATGGGGATTTTATAGGGGGAGGACCTTATCTGCTTCTTCAGCCTCCCACTTACAGCTACAGTCTGCCTCCCTGGAGTCCCTTATATCTCCCTGCCTAATGTTAATCCTTTCCCTATTCATTCATCCCTCTGGAACAGGGCCCCTAACAGCTGTAAGGAAACAGGGATGACAACCATCTGGCTTCTTCAAGCTGATAAGGGATGCTGTGGGAGCACAGCAGTTAGTCTACCAAAGGTTAGTTGAGTGGCCCAAGGTATGGTTCTACAGGAAGACTGGAAGGCACGAGGCAGCACAAACATTGAGAAAAATACAAACTAAAGATTATATTGACCAAAAAGATGGCAGCTTAAAATAATGTCCCCAGCTCCCAAACCAGTCAAGCAATTCAGGAGAGACCCTAAGTTTGTCCAATTATGCCCGAATGTCATCTATCAGTTCTAAGACTCTGTGAGCATTATCGTGAAACAACACGTGTCAGGGAATCTCTCATAACCCAGGTGATGGAGAAGCAGTAAGGAATCAATGGTGGCTCTATTCTTCACGAGTTTAGCTCTAAATTTAATGTTTTTATTTAAAGCATCTAATGCTTGTGAGGTGTTATTTAGAGTTTTTCTGAGTATAGACAGATAGTTTGCTTTATTTCAAGGTGTAAAAAATTTTTAAGAGCTAGGAGTCCTAACAGAGCAAGAGTCATGGCAGCCATATACCATTATTAATTTACAAATTTTTAGGTAAGTTAAACCTGGGTATTATTTTATAAAGCAGAGCTTTTACTATTTCTTGTGCCTTTTCCATTTTTTTTCCTTAGAGGCATTTTTTGTGCCTCTTCCCAATTAATAAAAGTATCAACACATATCAACAGATGTTGTAATTCCTTTGACCTTGGCTATGAGTGAAACCTAATTGTCAGTCTTCTCTGGATAGCCTCCAGTTCCTTCATTGCCTGGGAGAGCAAGTTTGTGGTTGAGAGGATTGTTTCTAAGACATACTTCATAGGCCAATACTACTGGCTGAACTGTTCTTGATAAATTTTTCCAATAAACATCTTTTGGGCCATTTGGTAAGTTTTATTCCTCCCTAAATGAAAGGCCTGATGCAGTGCTTTAATGATCTTTTAGCTCTGTGAGGTAGGTAATAGTAATTGCCCTGCTCTATTTGTAATCATCCCAAGGGCTAACAACAATGTCCATGAGTCAGGCCCCAGTTTATTTCCTTGGGATAGTAGGTGGGATTCAGTCTCCTTTAATAATTGATATAATGGGAAAGCTATTTTCCTGAACCCTGGTATCTACAGCCTACAATATCCAGTAATTCCCCAAAACTCACGCAATTGTTTATCTGTCCTGGAGTTAGTAGCACTACAGTCTCTAATTCAGTTATAATGTCCCTTCCTAGTAAGGGAGTAAGGCTCTCTGGTATTATCAAGAAAGAATGAGAAAAAATTAGTTTTCTCACAGGCATCCCAGGGGCTGAGAGAAAAATTTAGTTATAAGTTTTCTAGAGATGCCTCTAATCGTTATGCTGCATTTGGATAGTTGGCCTGGAGTGGAAAGGAGGACAGAAAAGGTGGCTCCTGGTATTAAGAAGGAAAAGAACCAGCTTTCTAGTTATCTGAGTTTTCCAGAGTTATCAGAGGCTCTGGGCTCCCAATAAACAGTTAGTTCCAGTGAGCCATCCTGAAGAGGCCCAGGCCCCATCTGTCCCTTTCAGGGACACTGGTTATCTGAGCCCTTAAGATAGAGGTCCCCAAGGGCATTCAGGCTTCTTGTGATTGTATCCACACAAGGGGCATGGCTTGAGGGACTTTGACTTCTGTTGACCCTTCCTTGGGCAGCCTATTTTCCAGTGTCCACATAAGTAGCATTTGGTGCCAGGACCTATGGAAGTCTGGTCTGACATAGTGCCTAAGGCCAAGACTAAGGCCTCAAGTTTTTCCTAAGCCTCCCTTCATTTTTTTTTTTTTTTTTTTCGATCTTGGTTGTATATACCCACTTGGCAGCTCACAAGGGCTCTTTCAGGGTCCCTTCCAGGCCAACACCCAATTTTTGCATTTCCTCTGAATTTCTGGGGATGATCGAAAAATTTGTCCTTTAAAATAACCTCAGCCTTAGGGGTGTCTGAGGAGATAGCCATATATTTAAGGAGAGCCTCCCTAAACCTCTCTAGGGAGGCCATCGGACTCTCATTCTGTGTTTGTAATATAGTGGTTAATTTAGCATAATTTAAGGACTTAAACTTGGACCCCCCTTAATTTCTCTAAGGCACAAGCTTGGAAGTCATGGTAATAGTATTTATTAGTGGGATGATCATAATCCCAATTATGATCTTGGGGTGGAATTACCTGGAGACTAGTAGAAAATGGTAAGCTCCTATAGAGCCTCCAGTGATGATAATTAAGTTGTTTTTTGTTTGTTTGTTTGTTTGTTTTTCAGAGTTTATGGATCGAAATAAGCCTAATTTTTCAGAATGCATCCCAAAGGAGTGCTGGCCTTGGCTGGGGAATTGTCCATCTATAAGAAAAAGGAGGAAGAGGTGCTCCTTATCTTAATTTTCCATAGTTGGCCAGGAGAAGCCTCATCATCTCCTGGCCCTGTGTTTTGGCTGGCTATTCAACTGGCAGCCAAAAGCTTTGTCAGTCTTGTGAGGTAGTAGGAGCAGTCACTCTTATCAGGCTTGACCCTACATCCAAGAGTTGACCTTGTCTTCCCTAATTTCTCCTATCCCTCTGTTTTCTGCGTGTGGGGCTTCAGACTATTGACTGTAGCCAAACAAGACTTCCGTGGTTGTAAAAGGATGCACTAATTTTATTTTGGCCCAACAGTAAACCTCTTTACAAATCTATTTTAAAAGGCTGGTGAAAACATTTTTTGTAGGGATAAAATTAACTGTCAAGGGAGATAAAAGGGCCAAAGTCAAGGTGTATTGTCTTGCCTTTTTCAGCAGTGCCCACATAGATGTGTTCCAGCCATGGGGATATCCATTTTAGACTATCTAGGTTGTTACAAATTGACATACACTGGGCTAAGTGTAGCAAAATGGCTCCTATGTACTCCAGTAAAAGCCCAATATAAATCATAGTCATCTATCCCTTATATGGCACAGGCATCCATTTCTTTGCTAAACAACACAAATGTGGAACATTCGGAGGCTGGCAGTGAGGATATAATCACCGTCTCCCCAGCCTTTGGATCAAAGGAGGGACAATTTCAACCAAGGCTTGGGAAAAACAACTCAAAACGCTGTGCTGTCCTGTTGTTCTGCCCTTTTATTTTAAAAAAATATATTTTTTCCATCTTTTTGGGCAGACAAAAGGGGAAAAAAACTTTGTTTACCTTTTTTTAACCCAAAGTACACCAACAATCCAAGAAAATTTTGACTTTTTAACAGAGAGTAAATCAGAATTTTAATCTTATACCAATATAGTTTTAAAACCCATTTATTTTAACTTTAGTCCATCCTAACCACATATAAAATTTCCTTTAAAAATTTATCTTCAGAAACCTTCTACAGCTTTCCTTTACTTTCAGATTTTGACCTAAGCCCTTTTACTCCAAACAACCGGTCTCATCTAGGACAAAACTACTTTCACCTTCAACAAAAATGTATTCCCATTTCTTATATCTTTCTTACATACCTCCTACTTTTCTACATACAGTTGCTTTCCTTATTTTTGTCTGTCTTAATTACATTTAGCAGAATTTAACTCTTAGAAACCTTACTCTCCAGTGAAAACTAACTAGTAACCAATTATGAACTATCTGCTACATCAGAATTTTTTTAGATAGCCAACTTACGAATCCATTTAGCATAAAGCATGTTTCTTTTTAACAGATCTAAATATTCTTTTTTTGACATAAGAAGCCAAAAGCGTAAGCATAAACCTATATTTAATAAGCAATGGTTTAGCATTCTATTCGAGTTGGAAGAGGCCTAAATATCCAATGAATTGAATTTAGTTTATCGCATATAATATATGTGATATATAGGTTTTCTTATATGTATTATAATATATATTATATATAAGCAAAACTTTAAAATAATTGCACCCCTATACAACACTGGAAAAATTCAATTTGGCCTTTTTAAAAATTTCAATATATGAAATTATGCTAAATATTTAACATTTGTCTTTCAAATGTAAATGTGTTTCAAACTTGAACCCTAAAGGATTCAATTATACTAGTAAAACAAATGATGCATTTAAAAAAATTTAATGTTTATTTTTGAGAGAGACATAATGTGAGCAGGGGAAAGGGGCAGAGCAAGAGGGAGACAGAATCTGAAGCAGGCTCCAGACTCTGAGCTGTCAACACAGAGCCCAGTGTGAAGCTTGAACCCACAAACTGCAAGATCATCACCTGAGCCAAGTCAGATGCTTAACTGACTGAGCCACCGAGACACCCCTACAAATCATGCATTTTTAAAAGTAAACATACACTATTTCAGAAAATAAATGCAAAATTTATTCTACTGCAATAAATTGTTGTAATGCAAAATTTTGTAATGTAAAAATTGTTCTACTGTCCTATTTATAATAAATTACACTCTTGTCCCATTGAAATCTGTGGAGCCTACTCTAATTTGAGAATCAAAGATAACTTCATATGCAAACGTTTCTAATAATATAAGCAGATCCTCTGATATTTAGACAACTGGAATAAATTTTCCTTAGATAATGTGACACTCAAAATTCCACCACCATGCTCAAATTGTAACATAATTTTGTCTTAAAATCAATAATAAATACAGCTTACAATAAACTATTTTTTAAAAAAGAATAAAAACAGCTTAATACTGTAAATGTTTTCCTTATGGCTTATTAATAGTTTAAACTTTGTACATCTGTCTGAGTAATTAGTAAATTCAGTTGGTTAAAAGTAATCAATCATCACACACCAGGAGTAATCAAGAGTCAAAATCAGTTTTCCAAGCTGAGGTGAGAAACATTTTGATATTTATTAATTAAGGGAGAACTAGAAATGAAAAATTTCTAATCAAACCCCAAATAAAGGTTGGGAAAAATTTTCAAACCAAAACCATAAGAAACAACTCTTATTTCTTATTTCTCAAAAACAGTCATTATTCTAAGGCCAGATCCAATTATTTGTGGAGCAATAAATCATAGTGGTTGGAGGATTATAGGACTAATATAGACACAAACTTCACAAAAATAGACCAAAAATGCATGAAAACCCTATGGATTCGACAGTAATATGATATTTCTTTTACTCAAAAATTTCTATGTCAATCTATTTCATAAGTTTATTAGCAAAACTTCTTCCTACTTTCTAGAAATTTGTGACAAGGACTCAGAGCTGAGGATGACTACCGCCATTCGTTTTTCACTTTAGGCTTCAACTGGTATACAGAACCCAGGGCTAAAAGAGTATAACTTTGTAGGAGAAATCTGACAAACACCACCTCAGCCAGGGAATCAAGATCAATATCAAATGATAAGTCATCTCAAAAGTATGTATGAACCCTACATATGAAAATATGGAAAATGGTACTTTACCCCTGCTTCCTCCCAAAACCCATAACCCCAGTCTATGAGGAAACATCACAGAAACCCCATGAAAGGACATCTCAAAAATGCCTGACAAGTGTTCTTCAAAATAGCCAACTTCATCAAATACAAAGAAAGTCTAAGAAATGGTCACAGTCAGGAGGAGCCTAAGTAGGCTAAATGTAATATGATACCCTGAATGAAATCCTGAAACAAAAAAAAAAGGAGGTTAGGTAAAAACTAAGATCTGAATGTTTAAATAATAATGCATCAACAATAGTGCTTTACTAATTGTGACAATGTAGCGTATTCATGTAAGATTAATATTAGGGGAGTCTAGATACGGAGTATATGGTGCAACTACTAGTTTTGTACTTTTCCTGTAAATATACAATTTTCTAAAGGAAAAAAAACTTATCATAAGCAAAACAGAAAAGAAAGTGTAGAAAAAGTTGTAGACATTAAAATACAAAGGAACTTATTAAAACAATTTTAAATGTTTCATTCACCTAACAAACATGAATGAATTGCATTTTTCATTTTAAGATTGTCAAATTGGCTTCAAATAATCCAGTAATATTCAGTTTTAAGATACACAAATATAGGTCTAAAAATAAAATTAAAATAAAGCACTGTATTTTACCTATTTTAAGCAAAAGAAATCTAGTATGTCTAAATTTGTGGTAAACGATTTTATTGCAGAAAACATCTTTAGTAAAGAATGTTGTAACAAAGTGAAAACACCTAAAGCAATTTATGACAATAAAATGTTGAGATACAAAATATGAACCTCTCAATACACACAAAATTTATAGAACTCATTATGGATTTATGGTAAAATTAAATAAAATAGGAAGAAAAGATATTTTGTCTTATCCAATCATACCATTAGAAAACAGTTGCACACACCATCCAAACTCGGTTGCAAAGCATTTCTTAAAATCAGACAAGATAGGGACACAATTGCATTTACTTTTGTTGGTGCCAGCCTCATAAGGCAGAGTAAGAAATTAAAGAATTTTTTTTACTGTTTATTTATTTTTGAGAAAGAGAGAGAGCGTGAGCAGGGGAGGGGCAAAGAGAGAGGGGGACAGAGGATCTGAAGCAGACTCTGTGCTTACAACAGAGAGCCTGATGAGGGACACAAACTCACTAATCATGACCTGAGCCAAAGTCGGTCACTCAACTGACTAAGTCACCAAGGTGCCCCAGGAGGTAAGAATTTTTTACTGGAATGTAGAAAGTAAAACCTGAACTATTAATCTGCAAACATAGAATCCACTTTACCAAAACAAACACTAGAAAATATGTAAGAAAATACAACTTACACTAGCATAAAAAGCCAAGTACTGTATCTAAGAATGAACCTAACAAAGGAGATAATATTCCCTGTGAAAACTTTTGAAGCTTAATTCTGAGATGCTTTTAAAAGGCTAAACATGAATATCCCATTTTATAGGAATAATAAAATGCACTATTTTGCTACAGTGCAAGCATAGAACATAGACTTTAAAAGCCTAAAACCTGAATGTTCTTCATTTTTCTAAGTTTTCTTGTTGTTTGATGTGAGTAAATCCTGCTTTTTGGATTGCTGAGATGATAAAATGGTGGTAAAGCAAAGTTCACAGTTCTTGAAACATAGTAAGTTCTTATTTAGCCCAACTATTAACATTAAAAAAACAAATTATAAAGTTTGAAAAGTGACATGAAAACATGTTTATGAAAAAATCTCTAAGAAAATGGGCTTTTGAGAACACTAGAAATCTGAGGATCAAAGATATTTTTGAAGGGTTCTTAGCCACTGATTTGATTTGAATTTCTAATTTAAAGTGAAAATGTGTCTCTTTGCTAAGGTAGAGGTTGTTCTATAAAATAGGAGATTCAAGTGACTATAGATATTTCTTTAATGGACACATACAGATATTTTGTAAACCTCAGTGATGAAAGTGCAGTGACAACTGAGCTCATCCTCTCCAGCAGGTCATTTCCTGGGTCAATGTCATAGCAGCAGCATGTCTTCAGCTGGAACTCCAGAAATGTGGGGGACCATGACATACCAAGTCTGTTCTTGCTCACTGTGGCCACCTTGATTCTATTACTTTCTATACTCTTACTTAAAATATCAGTGACTTGATCTTATCTTACAGGGGGGTATGTGTGATATCAGTCACTAGGATAAAACATTTCATGTATGAAATGATATTAGGGGACAATAAATTAATGCTTGCAAAATGACTGCAAATTATACAAAGAATGAGATTTTTTTAAAACTTAAAACATGTATGTTATTTTGGTGGTTTTATCAATTATGTAATTATAATGTATAATACTTAATTCAATTAAATTTTAATGAAAACAGGAATAACTGTACATTTGCTTGAAAATAAATTGTTTCTTCAAAGGAATCCCTTAAGAACATGTCAGGTAAACACATTCAAAACAACAGAAGTGATTGATACAATTTTACTCTTCACTGCTCTTTCTGGACAAATTGGATTGCAAGTATCCCTGCCAATATGTTGCTGATTTTCAGCCCACAGCACTGTATCAATACAGACTGTGGTTCTCTACAAGGATTCTTATAAAGAGTGAGGACCTCAACCAAAAGTACCAATAATTAAAGAGGTTTGCCAAATAACATTTTGGAGTAGATAACGTAAAACAATGTGATTACTTTAAGAAGGAGATATATGTGTTGTCTTCAAGAACATAATTTACCTTCCACTTTTATGTGTCTTTTGAATAAATATACCAAAGGATTTTAATTATTCAGGGCAAGGCATTTTCACTTTGTCAGCTGAATTGGTGCTGAGTATGTAATCAAATGGTGGCAGGGAGCAACTCTTGATTCATTCCAGATCACAGGCCAGTGGTCAGAACTTTGAGACAAAGAACACAAAACTATTCCTAGTAATCTTCATGAATGTTGAATCAAGGGAGATATTCCACCCATATTGGTTTAGGCTGAAGTTATATAGCTCTAAGTATGCGATGATGAATAAGAAGTCCATTAAATTTCAAAATGTGGCTTCTGCAACCATATGAGACAGGGTTGAGGGTAATGTTAGGTTATGCAATAAAATCATTATTAAGATCAAGATATAGCCATTCTAATAATTATCTGAATCGTGCACCCTTTCATGTCCAGCCCCTGCACTTCTAAGTCTGGAAAAGAGCCAATACTTGTATAATCGCTTAAGGCCTTCCTAGCTTCAACGTGGTGAAATAAAGCATTATTGCTTTTAACAGCACCCTTCTATAGATCTACAGATCTAGAAATAACACTTAGTAAGACAGTAATGTTTAAATATGTTCAATTCTTTCAGGATATGGTTTTTATTAGGTTTCCATAATGTTGGTCAATATAGAATATCTTCAGTTTGCAAATTATTTTTTAAAATAAAACAAAATCAAGCTTCTGCACAGCCAAGGAAACAACCCAGAAAATTAACAGGCATCCAACAGAATGGGAAAAGATAGTTGCAAATGACATATCAAACAAAGGGTTAATATCCAGAATATATAAGGAACTCACCAAACTACACGCCCAAAACACAAACAACCCAGTGAAGAAATGGGCAGAAGATATGAACAGACACTTCTCCAAAGAGGACATCCAGATGGCCAACAGACACACGAAACGATGCTCAGCATCGCTCCTCATCAGGGAAATACAAATCAAAACCACACTGAGATACCACCTCACACCAGTCAGAGTGGCTAAAATGAGCCAATCAGAGAACTCTAGATGCTGGCGAGGATGTGGAGAAACGGGCACCCTCCTACACTGGTGGTGGGAATGTAAAATGGTACAGCCCCTCTGGAAAACAGTGTGGAGGTTCCTCAGGAAACTAACAATAGAACTCCCCTATGACCCAGCAATAGCACTGCTAGGAATTTACCCAAGGGATACAGAAATGCTGATGCATAGGAGCACATGTACCCCAATGTTCATAGCAGCACTCTCCACAATAGCTAAAACATGGAAAGAGCCTAAGTGTCCATCAACAGATGAATGGATCAAGAAGATGTGGTTTATCTATACCATGGAATACTACATGGCAATGAGAAACAATGAAATCTGGCCTGTGTAGCAACATGGATGGACCTTGAGGGTGTTATGCTGAGCGAAATAAGTCAGGCAGAGAAGGACAAATATCATATGTGTGCACGTATAGGAGGATTAGGAGGAACTTAACAGAGGACCAAGGGGGAGAAGAAGGGCGGAAATGGTGGGGGAAAGGGAGAGGCAAACCATGAGAGACTCTTGAATGCTGACAAAAACTGAGGACTGATGGATGTGGGGGGGGAGGGATGGGCATGGAGGAGGACACTTGTGGGGATGAGCACTGAGTGTTATGTGGAAACTAATTTGACAATAAACTATTTGTAAAAATAAATAAATAAATAAATTCTAGAACATGTCTCGACTGATAATAAAATAAAATAAAATCAAATAAAACAAAATCAAATAAACTGCAGATAATATATTTCCATATCAAGTTTATACTGTCCTTTAAAAATACTAGACTGAAGATAGTTTTACATTTTCCTGAATTGGGCTTTCATAATTATTAATAAGTTTATTTAACTTTGGATAAAAACCAGACACAGTATATAAATTTAGAATTATTCCATTCATGTATTCATTCAACAAGACATTTATTGAGAACCTATTATATGCCCAGTATTAAGACGTTCTATATTTCTCTCTCTAGTCAAGCTGGTTGACAAACATAAATAAATCCAAAACATGCATATGTGTTTCTCTGTGTGTATACACTTGTATATGTTATATATATACACATATATGTAAGGGTATTATGAAGACAGTTATCACAAACTAACTGAAAGAGGCGAGGAGAGCATTCCTAAGAGCACCGACCCTTCACAACCTCAGCAGTACTACAGCAAAACCACCGGAAATGAAGGGAGAGCTGAGAATGACAATGTGGGCAGCAGCCTGATCGTAAGGAGTTCTGTGTAGTCAAATTCAATATTTATGACTGCTTTTTCTATATAACAGTTTGAAATTCAAACATTCACCTCAATTTTGACTTTGGCAGGAGACTTTCAAAGGAGATTTGAGTAACAGACATGTTGTAATACTCAGATTCATATGTAAATACAAATACACATGAGGATATTAAAGGGAATGCCCTCAAGCTAGAGAAAAATCAAATACTAGTGGCTCTAACAATTTTAAAATAAACATTGTCTCATACCATCAACAACTATTTCTTCATATGTACAGGGTCTAGGTAATGTGCAATACAACACCATTTCTGCTTTTTGCAGGCTCCTTAGAAAGACACCAGGGTACTGATAATACAAATACGTTTACACTCATACAATGGGAAGAGCATCATACACAAAAAAAATAAAGGCTAAAACATAATACAAATTTCTAATTTATATTGGGCAAAAGGAAATAGCTCATAGAGATGGTAGTGATCAAACTGAAAACTAAGGATAGGCAGGCAGTAGCTACAGAAATAAAGTGATAAAGCAAATTATGTCTCAACCTGGCAAAAGGCATTAACTGATACTTTTAAACTTCACTGCTTTAAAAAAATAAATTGAAGATTAATAAAATAAAGAACTTTTATAAAGACTACACATTTTGAGTCAATTTAGTTGAAAACTGAATTTCACAAGTTCAACACTCTGTTCCGCAACTGAATTTGAGAATTTCTCCACTGGACAATCTGATAGTTCCCCTTCTGTTTTCTTTCATTAAAGATCTATTAAATCCCTGAAGAGCCAAGAATTCTGCTAAATGTGGAGGAAATGATCCCTGAATTTATAGACCTCACACTATAGCATGGGAAACAAACGGGAAAATGTAAGGGTGTTAATGTTGGAAGTGCCAATTATACATGGTCAGTAAAATAAGCAGTCGCAAATTCAGTTCTTGGGTTAGCAGGAAAGTTTAGAGCTAAAGTTACAGTTTAGAATGGGTACTGGAGTTGAAGGAATGGAAATGAATGGCATATCTCTCCCCAAATTGTGTTAAGCAGAGGTGAAATATATAGCCACTCCCCAAATGTACCTGTCCAGAATAAGAAGTCCAATTCCTAGTAAAAATCCTATGTATAATCTTTAGGCTACTACTAACATATTATTAAAAAGACTTTTTCTGGCAAGTCTCATGGCATAATTCCGCTCTTGCCACACTAGACTTGATATCTTTGAGTGAGGTTGCAGTCAAAAGCTCAGGCCACCTTGGCCAGAAATGCATTGATGCATTTCTGAAATACTAATGCAAACATCTCCATTCAGAAAGAGCCTCCATTACCAAGGGGCCTCCTTACAGTGGCCAGCCATGCCCTGATACATGCCTGTATTCCTAGTGTAAGCTCCATTCAAAAACTTCCTTGCTGCAGGGCCTTGGCCTTCCCTAGGCCCCTCTGCTGAGATCTTACTGGAAGTAAGAGGAGGGCCTTAAAGATACTCTTAGGATTCATTACTTCTCCTCTTAGCCTTACCCCTTTCCCTAAACCAGGGCCTAGCGTCTATAAAACAAGAGAAGCCTTTTGTAGGATGTTCCCTCAGCAGTGAGATAATCCACATTGTGTGCTAATACATCTGAACCTCCTAGGTGTATTCTTTTGGTGGGGGAGGAGCTGGTGCTTCCCTCTTTCCCTGAAACTAGCACGGTGATTAAAGGTTTCAGTGTACTTTTATTTTGGTGTGTTGTCAAAATCCAAAAGACCTAGCAGCTCTTCTCTCTGGGGCAGCTCTTAATACACAGTACATATTCATAATTAATCATGGCACTCCTCCATGTGGGTTTTGGATAAGCTCTCAAAACTCCTCCCAACAGTTCTTCAGTCTATCAATATCAATTGTTTAAGGTAGTCATGCAAATTAAAATCTATTCATTCTGGATACGTAAAGTAAAAATGAGCATAGAGTTTAACAACACATTAATATTTAAATATTTAGAAAATAATAGACAGTGGGAAGTATCATCATGTTTCAAGACTATGAAATTGCTGACAAAGTAATTCCATGGTCTTTAGAAAACCTCAATTAATGTCAATGCTAATGATGTTAAATATGTATAGGGGCTTACTTCTTACAAAGCACTTTTCAATTTCCTCACTGACACAGAAGTGTATTTCGTAGAAGTGGAAACTGTCCAATAAATGGTATGATCTTTAACATCATTTAGGCTATTCTACAGAATTCTGTTTTTGCTTTGATATTTTAAATATTCAAGCCAGTTCTACTGTAGTGACCCTTAACTGTAAGAAATTAATTATGAAAATATTAGAAGATTTTATCAGGTGACCATCAATAATGATCACAAAGTAAGGTTTCATTAACTCAAAAATTTAAGGTGTAGGTTATGTATGAGTGGTTCAGACTACAATGGATTATGAATAAAAATTAATGGACATGGGTTACTTCCTTCTAATTACAAATGTTGAGTAGGTTTTCATCCAAGGGACAAATAAATTTTTTAACTGAGTTTTAAAAGCAGTTGTATTGATTAAGTCTTGTATCTTCTAAAGCATTATATGGAATATATATACAGTTGACCTTTGAGCAATGCAGGGTTAAGGGCACTGACCCCCTACATGGGCAAAAAATTTGTATATAACTTAACCCCCCCCAACTTTGCTAACAGCCTACAATTAGCCAAAAACCTTACCAATTACCTCAATTAATATACATTTTGTATATTATATACATTATATCTTATAGTAAGGTAACCTAAATATGTTGATAATCATAAAAGAAAATACATTTCTAGTACTTTACTGTACTTATTAGAAAAAAAACAAACCAGTGTTGTTTGAGGAGCAACTGTACTTAATACAGTGCCAAGGATATATCACTGATAGACAGATATGTTAACAGAAATGTATATGTCAATGTATGTGTCAATTCATTTATCAATAATGCATGCTATTTTCTTGACGTTTGAAGAATACAATAGACTTAAGTTACACAAAATTATACGACTGCGTATTAAAGGTACAGAGTGATCATATTTACTGAAAGGATAGGGAAGACTTTCCTAATGAATTTATTAAGATAAGCTTTGAATGAAATAAAGCATTTACCTATCAAAACACTAGAAGAAACACTGATGAGGAAACAGCATGGACACAGGCAGGAGTACCTTTGTCATGGTGGAAGAGCAGCAAAGGTAGAATACTACTTTGCTTCAAGCTTTTCTTAATTTGCGTTTATAAAATGATTTAACTGCACGTTAAAAATTGTCACATAATTTCACAAATAACTAAGTAAATATAAAATGGGACAATAATCTAGGTATGATTTCACTCACCTATTCAATAAATTAGATAAAACAGTAATATAAAACTCATATCCAAAGTATCATAATTTGCATTGTTCTGGTGGTTGGGACATAGCTTTAAGGGACATGTGCTTTAAAAGGTAATTTCGAGTGAGGCGCCTGGGTGGCTCAGTCGGTTGAGCCTCCAACTGTTGATTTCAGCTCAAGTCATGATCCCAGGGTTATGGGATTGAGCCCCACACTGGGCTCTGTGTTGATCCTGGAGCCTGCTTGGGATTCTTCCTCTCTCCCTTTGCACCTCTCCCCTACTCACTCACTTTCTCTCAAATAAAAAAATAACAATAAAATAAAATGAGTGCATGTTTAACAAAAAGAGTTACTTTTAAAAAAGGATAATTTTGAGAAATAAAAAAAAATGTTGGTGTGGATATCAATATTTAAGGAACATGGGATTAAACATTCATTATAGAAGTGATTATTAGATACTAACTTTGTTTCTATGCTACCCTTTTCCTTGTTTTTTTTATTACTTTTACTTTTTCTACTTTATAATACCAGTAGTGATTTATCATCTCATTTATTTAAGGTTATTAGTAACTATTGTTTTAAAATAAAATAGGAAAGTGTTGAGGTTGTTTGATTTTAATAAGAAACATTTCTATCCATCCAGTTTGAGAAAATCATAGTTATGTGTAAAATAATGATTTGTTGCTAAATTATTTTAAAAATATCATTTCATGCTTAGAAATAATAGCTTTTATTAGCATATACTTTATTCTGCAGCACACAACTTCAATATTCCAGACAGATTATATGTTGACAAAATTGGCCGAATTTTCTATTTGAAAAAATGAGCCACAGTATGTTGCTTTCAAAAGGCATTACCTTTTAGATGGGCTCCTTGCTTCCTTAAATGCATTGACAATAATCTCAGGGCACACCATGTGGTAAAGCACATGGTTAAGCATTAGCTTTCTTATCAGAAAAAATCCAAATCTACATTTCCCAGAGATCCCAGCATATGTGGGCTCACCAGACAGAAATAAAATGATGGCAAATAAAGAAATAACTACAGAACCAACACCTTGCTTTTACTCTTAACTTCAAAGAAGGTCACGATGAGTTATGGGACTCATGGCCATCCTAAGGGACATGATTGTGGAACATTTCTCACATCAGAAATCAAATAAAAACGCCCAGAGCTGTCTTAGCAGAGAAAAGTTAGATGTGATTATGAGACTACAGATAAAGTATTCAAAAAATGGGGGATGGAAACTAGGGAACTGATTACAGGCCTGCACAAAGGTAATTAAATGTAAGGTACTTCTAACTTTTTCCAGATATACATATGTGTGCCTGTGCACACATGCATGCATGTGAAACTAAACTAGACTCTCTTTCTGAATGATTGCTTCTCCAACTTTCTTCCCAGGTACTACTATTTGCTTCGGTGCAGTCCCTTCCACACCACTTTCCAACCTATCAGTTTAATTCAGAGAACTCCAGGAAAATCTGCAGATTTCAAGGAGGAAAGAAAGGAAAGGAAGATATTAATTTTGCTCTTACTTTGCCTCAGCATCTATTGATTGCTTTTCTAAGGAAGCTATCCCAAATGACGTTGGTATAAGGTAAATGTCCTTGCAAGTATAAAACAAACAGTTCTACAGATTTGTTAAGGTTTCATAAGGTCTGCTTGCCTATTAGAACACCCAGTGTTCTCAGAATGTCAGATCAGCTACACTTTACTTCAGCCAAGTGCATTTATGCTTCTACGTTCTGGCACCCCGCCACAACTGAGTTGCTTTTCATTCATCAAACACTGCAGCACAGCACTCTAACTAGGCAACTGCTCCTCATTTCTGCCCAAATCTCTTTATCATGGAATTGGGCTCCTTTCAAAAAGTTTATCATGTTGAAAAGGGCCTGCAATGCAAAAACAATGCCATTTATCAGCTTAGGCAAGGAGACTGCTAGAAAATGATAAATTTTCCATACTTGGCTGTAGTTTATCACCAGTTTATTTTAACTTCCCCTTGTACTTGCTGGATACATTTGTATGACAGGTAAACTTTAAGTGGCTCATGCCCCTTTTCACTGATGGATGTGTTTAATAATGCAGATGTGCATTTATAAAGTTGTTTCCTACCATGGAGTGTACAAGAAAGGCAAACTGTAAGAATTATAAAATGTTTTAAGAATACATGATCTTAAGGATTATTCAGTCCAACCTTCTAATATGTAAATAACATCACTGAGTCATCGACGGTCAAATAAGTAATATAAGATCTTTAACACAATTTATGACAGAGGCAGGAACTCAAACCAGAAAAAAAATTACTTCCTATTCTCTCACATGAATAAATTGATATAATATGATAATTACTTCATTAAAAAATACTTCTTAGGGGCTCCTGGGTGGCTCAGTTGGTTAAGTATCAGACTTTGTCTCAGGTCATGATCTCATGGTCTGTGAATTTGAGCCCTACATCAGGCTCCACACTGTCAGTGTGGGAATCTTGGGATTCTCTCTCCCTTTGTTTCTCTGCTCCTCTTCCACTTGTGCTCACTAAATCTCTCTCAAAATAAATAAATAAAAAAAGATACTTGTTGAATGTTTACTTGGTATCAGATCGTGGTTACTATATATATATAGGAAATATATGGAAAATATATTCATGTTATACTAGAATTTTTCGTGAGTAGTAGAGATGCTACACAATTATAAAAAATTATGATAAGTACTTTAAAAAGTACAGTGAGAGGGGCGCCTGGGTGGCTTAGTCGGTTAAGCGTCCGACTTTCGCTTAGGTCATGATCTCGCAGTTCATGGGTTCGAGCCCCGTGTGGGGCTCTGTGCTGACTGCCAGCTCAGAGCCTGGAGCCTGTTTTGGTCTGTGACTCCCTCTCTCTCTGACCCTCCCCTGCTCATGCTGTCTCTCTCTCTCTCTCTTAGAAATAAAAAAAAATATATTAAAAAAAAAGTACAGTGAGAAATAATAGGCAACTTAAACTCTGTTAGAAAATGTGGAGAAACGAACATTGGTGCCTGGTGGTCAAGGACAGGGTCTTTGAAGATTTGTTATCTGACATAAGACCTGAATAGCAATTTTTGAAATAAAAGCTCGAACTTCTGTGTTCTTGATCATCTCACATAATGATCTTGTTCTCTGCCTAATCTTACTTTCTTCCATGATAATACTTCACTCATATTTCAACTGGGTGAACATTTTACAAAGCATTGAGATCTAGAATTCATTTTCTGGCTATGAACTCTCAGGGCTTCAGCTAACTTATAGTGTCCTTTCTCCAACAATCCTTGGACACCTCTGGGACCTCTCCCCAAAGTCAAAATTCACATGGCCATTGCTAGCTAAATATATCCATTTCAGTATCTAATGGTTATCTCAACATTTATATATGAATAAAATTATAAAATATAGATAGAAGATAAGATATTTCTAAAGAGGTAGCATAACAGGTAAGAAATTTCATATCAGTTATTGGGACTTCTATGAAATTATAGAACTGGTACATATTGACATAGTATGATCAGTGGTATAAAATAGCAAGAAACAGTCCAATATCCACACTGAATTTCACTTGTGACAGGAGAGTAATATAAGATCATTTAGGACAGGAAAGACTAGTTAATACATAAAATTAGAAAAAAACTAGCAAAAATGTAAACTTACATATTTAGAAGAAAATAGAAAATGCCAGACTAAAATGCAAGAAAAGGAAGGAATAAGAAAAGAGCATAAAAGAACTAAGGCAATTTCAAAAAAATGTAAGATACACATAATTGGAATAGCAGAGGGAGAAGAAACTAAGAAATATTTATAATAATGACTTAGAATTTTCCAAAACTCATGACAGATGCCAAGCCATGTTTACAAGAAACTCAAAGAACATAAAGTAGGATAAATTTAAAAATGCCAAGAAAGCTACAACTATACATATTATATTCACGTTTGTAATAAAGCATCTGACATTTTTTTAAATGTTTGCTGACAGCCAGTAGGCTGTGCCCTCCCTCTCACGTTCTTTCTCAGGTCCAGGCCAGTTGAGAAAGCCAAAGTTTTCCCTCCTTTGGTCCCAATGGGAGATTCAACCCTGTAAACCACTTCCCATTAGCTAGAACTCTCAATCCAGCTCTGTAACTACCATAAAAATTCTAAACCAGTCTACATTCTCTGATTTCTCAAACCATTTTTGGATTAGGTAGAAAGGCAATTGTATTCCACAGAAACTCATTATGTGAACAACAAGTTTTTTTACACTTTCTTGGTGTGTGTGTATGTGGAATCATCAGTTCTGATAGTTGAACCAAGTTCTAGGTGTGGATTCACCCCATCATTGCAGGACAGTCCACACAAAACTACAGAGAAGCAAAGGTAGAAGATCTTGAAAGAAATCAGGCATGGATGGGGGAAGAATAAAACCAGATTATAATGCAACCCAGATTAGAATTACGGTGACCTTCCTGTTAGAAACCATATAAAAAAAAAAACATATAAAAAAAAAAATAAAACTTACTTTCATGAAGAAACTGAGCAATCATCGCCAGTTGATTTTACCTTGAAGAAGAGGTGAGAAGTTCTTCAAGAAGGAGAATTATATGAATCAGGAACTCGAATCTGCTTAAAGAAAGTAAGAGAAGCAATAAATGTAGAGAAATTATTTCCAATTGATCTAAAATATAATTGGTTATTGGGGTACTTGGGTGGCTAAGTAGGTTGGGCATCTAACTCTTGATTTCAGCTCAGGTCATGATCAGGGTCATGATCATGCTCATCATGGGACTTTCTTGAGATTCTCTATCCCTCTGGTCCTCTCCCCTGATCACATACTCTCTCTAAAAAATAACAATTCTATACTATACTATACTATACTATACTATACTAGGTTATTTAAGGTAATAATGGTAAATGAGTTAGGTCATTATAGTATCTGAGGGTATGGAAATGCTTAAGGAAAAACAAATACAATCATAAGAATATACAAACACACACACACACACACACACACACACAAACCAATCATAGGAAAATAAAATCAAAATCAAAAGAACAGAGATGCAAACTGAAAGATCTTCCAATGGCCAAAGCTGGAACACTTTAAGCAACAATAAAAGAAAATCAGGTAGTATTGGATTACAACCCAAAATATAAAATAACCATGAGTCCATATTGTTATAAATAAATGAATACATAAATAATATGGGAGGAAAAACATTCTCCTGGTGAGAGAATTCCAAAAAAAATTATGCAGATATTTTGCCTTAAGGACATACAACACACATTCTTAATCTTTAAGACTGAGCCGTATGCAGTGATCTCCTTTTCAAAAGTACAGTACAGAAAGGAGAGGTAAAGAGTAAGGTACACTTAAGAAACCTGGAAAACCTCATTCAGCTTATGAAGGTTAACATCAATGGTGATACATCATGTTGATATTATGTGTCCTTGATATAAGATGATGAAAATGATATGTTAGTAGTGGGAGATAAGATGGCAGCATATATTAGGAAGACTCTAGGGTCCTCTTTTCTCTCCAACACAACTAGATAACTATCAAATCATTCTGAATACCTAAGAAATCAACCTGAAGATTGACACAACAAACTCTACAACTGGAAGGAGAGAAGTAGCTATGTCGAGGAAGGTAGGAAATAGTGACATGGTTTGGGGGAGACACAGACCACAGGTACGTGGAAGGAAGGGAACACTAGTTGTATAGCAAGATGAGAGAGAGAAGAACATACAGAGGAACACAGAAGGACATCATTTTCTCAAAGCCACTGGGTGGGAAAACAATAGAGGTTTATTGTCCTGAGTTTTCCCAATGAGCTAGGATTAAAGACTGTAGTTTAAAGGTTGGTGGGTTTGGCTGGGATGGAGCCCTGAGGCACAACCTTAACTCCTGGACAGAAGTCAGGAAAATAATCCCTGGACAGACAGCATGGAAACAGCAATCTGAAAAACACCTGGGACACACAAGGAGGAGATTATTTGCTATTCTCAGAGTGCTTCCCTAACAACAACAGACGTGGAGACCCCTTTCCAGGGACAATGGAGTTTGCCGGCATCATTTCCCTTCTGCAACTATTTGCATAAACACAGAACCACTTGTGATAACATCACAGCACTGAAACTGTATATGTAACCTGCTTATACCAGGTCCCACCCCCGGCTGTTCTGGACATATTGCCCTTCTCTTTCAAGTTTGCCTCAGCTCCAGTGTGGTGAGCCCCTTCCTCAGAAGACCAGCAGAAACTGCTGCCCACACCATGTCTCCCAACCAAAGTTCTGCGAGGCTTCAGTTCTAGTAGTAGTAGTGTCAGGTCTCATGTAATAAGCACTAGAGCATACCTAGTAAAAAGTCACCACACTCTGGCGAAGGTCCCAATGCAGTCCACAGCAGGAAGCCTCTGCAGAGGACTGACCTGAAGGATACAGTAGCCAAAACATAGCAACACAGGGCACACAACAGACACAAGAAATGCTCCCTGAAGTGTCAGGCCTGGACACTATATGACCTGTTCTTCATAAAGCCATTCCTCTAAAAGGCAGGACATAACAGGCTTTAAAATACAGAGAAGCCACATATATATTTTAGACATGTGTAGAAACATAACAATTATCAAGACAATGATATTCCTAATTTTGGGATAGCACTCACTTCCAACATAAGGATGCAAGCCAGTTACATAAGAGGAGGGAAATACTTGCATTAAGTGATTTTCAGTTTTGTTATACTTGAGTTGGTTTGTATTTGTATATGTGTATCATTGAATAAGCACACAAATTTATATACATTAAAATAAATATAAAAGGTTATAAATAGACCAATACCGATAGCAGGGAACAAACAAGGATATCAATCAATTCTTTGCACCTGAGGTCTATAGCAATTAGTCACATGTAAATGAATGTTTAAAATATTTACCTCTTATGCACACTTTACCTTTAAATTGTTACAGCAATACTGATTCCAGTATATTTCTAGTGTTATAGTTATGCTTATTTTCATAGTTTTCATGTATTGTGCCAGAACAAAAAAGCCAAGACTATCAAAGGAAGAATTGCTTGCAAATAAATAACTGCATCAATTGAATTGTTAGAAAATGTTAAATGTTAGTGGTGTATAGTAAAAATGCAGACAATATTTAGGCTTATAAATGAGCCAGTATTTGATTACAAACAGAAACCCACTATGTCAATGAGAAACTATAACAACAGTATATGAGAAGATAACTTACAAAAAGTAACACTTACTAGGAAGCTTCCAGAAGTACTGGAATTTCAAGCTACTCTGTCAGAATCAAGTACATTTCAGGAGTGGTTCTTGATGAAACATCAGTGACACTCTCACCAGGCATAATCTCTAACTGTGACACTCTAGCCCCCCAAAACCAGATGTCCCTGAAGCTGGATTCCCAGGAAGACTCAGTGCAGTCCCTTTTTCATCCCCTATCTCCAGCTTCAATACTACAATTCTGGGTAAGTTCACTTGTTTGGGGGAACTTAGTCTGCCTGTATGGGCTCAAATGCAGTGATGCTCAGAAAGAGTTTCTAGCTTCCATTTTAGGAGTACATGAACATTCACATGATGAAAAATTCCTCTGAACAGCTTTTAAAAGAGTCTTGCGAAACAACAAAGGTACATACTCTAATGTCTCGGGCAAAATTTGCTTTGTTTATGATTATTTATCTAACTACTGGCAACTTCTAGCTAGAGACTGCTAAACTGTGCTACTTGTATATTTCAAGTAAGCTGGGTGATACCAGATTATTAAGAAATAAATAAATTCAATGGAATAGGACCAGAAACCATTCTTATTTCCTGCCATCAGATAATATATAACATGTTAAGAGATTTATCCTAATGATACCAACTCTGGATGAAATACCATCTTAATGAGGAAGCATGATTTATAGTGAGCTTATACAATTCAGTTCATAATTGACTTCTGACAATAAGTCAAAGTTCAATGAAAGCTCAAAACAATTACAGTTCTCATAATAGAGTTCTCTACAGAACTGCTGCCTCTAAAGCTTCATTGCTTTTAGAATTTTGCCTGATAACCTTTGCAAGTGATCAAGTAATTAAATGGTATGAAGCATTTTACATAAAAGCTAGTGTGTAAATATATCTAAGAATGGAGAAAAGGCTGTTCTCTTTTAAAAACAGGGCAAAAAAACCACTTTTGGCTTGTTGCAGAGGATGCCAGGACACAGAAGTTCACATTAGGATACGTGCTTTGAATAAAATCAAAATCCAAGACTATTATGTTGTAGTTTGGGTCTTTTGGCAGGAAGGAAGCAAAAAAAAAAAAAATCAGACTGGGGAGGCTTGCATAAGCAGATATATGTTTGAGGTGGCTCACTGCTGAAATGCTGAGGTAACTTGGAAAGCAAACCTGAGATCTCCTGGGAATTTAAGTCTATATGAAGAGATGGGAAGCAGTGTTATTTGGTGTATGTTCCTTGCTATTATTGTTTTTGTAGACAAAATATTTATAAAAATAAAGTTATTAGCAAGAAGAAACAGAGATGAATAGAAGTTTCTAGAAATCTGAGAGCTTAGCAGTTGGTAAAACCAGCTGCTTCTAAATTCCAATGAACAATTTAACAGTGGGAAAAAGCTTTTTTCTTTTTTCTTTTTTTTTTTTTTTTTTACTATTTTTTCAGTTTAGAGAGAGTGCAAGTGAGGGAGGGAGGCGCAGAAAGAGAGGAAGACAGGCTCAGAGCAGGCTCCAGGCTCTGAGCTGTCTGCACAGAACCCAACACAGGGCTCAAATCCACGAGCTATGAGATCATGACTGAGCCAAAGCCGGCCACTTAACTGACTGAGCCACCCAGGTGCACCCCTGAAAAATTTGACAAAAACCAAACCAGACTTTTAACTGAACAGAAATTCTGTACATAGTTTAAATTACACTTTTTAAATCTAATGCTTTTATATATCTTAAGATAAATATCATTGAGAAGGAGGAGGAAAAGTGAGGTGGGGAGAGGAAGAAATGGGGAGGGCGGAGAAAAGGAAAGAAGCATGGTGTGTAAAAGTAAATCAGAAATTTGTAAGAGAAACTTTGGATTTGTTAACATAGCACACGGGACTAACCAAAATTCAATAAATAAGAAACCTAACAATATTTTAAGAGAATTATATTCCCAAAGAAATCATAAAACTGGATAAAGGATTCTATGCTGATAATTTGAACTTCATTGACATTAAAAACATCATCTCTTTAAAAAAAAAAAAAACACTGTTAAGAGGGGTGCCTGGGTGGCTCAATCTGTTAGCGTTTGACTTGGTTCAGGTAATGATCTCATAGCTGGTGAGTTCAAGCCCCATGTAGGGCTCTGTGCTGACAGCTCAGAGTCTGAAGCTTGCTTCAGATTCTGTGTCTCCCTCTCTCTCTGCCTCTCCCCCACTCACGCTCTCTCTCTGAAAAATAAATATTTAAAAAATTTTAAATACACTGTTAAGAAATGAAAATGCAAGACTCGATTGGGAGAAAATATTTGTGTGATTCATATGTCTGATGAAAGAATGATAGCCATAATATAAAAAATTCACAACTCAGTAAAAAATAAACTCATGCCTGAATAGACATGAGACTTGAACAAAAATTTCACAAAATATTACAGTCAAATAGATAAAAGAACATTAGAGATTCTTAATATAATGTTTCCTAAGTTTTTTTATTTTACTTTTTTTAATGTTTATTTTTTATTTTATTTTTTTTTAATGTTTTATTTATTTCTAGGAGAGAGAGAGAGAGACAGCGTGAGCAGGGGAGGATCAGAGAGAGGGAGTCACAGACTGAAACAGGCTCCAGGCTCTGAGCTGGCAGTCAGCACAGAGCCTGACGCGCGGCCCGAACCCACGAACCGCGAGATCATGACCTAAGCGAAAAGTTGGATGCTTAACCAACTAAGCCACCCAGGCGCCCCTTTAATGTTTATTTTTGAGAGAGAGACACACACAAAACATGAGTGGGGGAGGGACAGAGAGAGAGGGAGACATAAGAATCCAAAGCTGTCAGCACAGAGTCTGACACAGGGCTTGACCTCACAAACTGTGAGATCATGACCTAAGCCAAAGTTGGCCACTTAAGCAATTGAGTCACCCAGGCACCTCATTAGTTTCCTAAATTTAAACCACAATGGAATTCATTTTATTAGAATGCTTCAAATGAAAAAGGTTGATCAATTATTGCTGAGGATGAGCAGTAACTAGGAGCTTATTCAGTTCTGAAAGAAATTCAAAATGGTATCACCACTTCAGAAAACTATTGTTTTTTTTTAATAAAATGAAATATACACTTAACATATGACAAAGCACTTCAAATCTTAAACATTTTTCCTATGAAAATGCATATTTATACAAAGGCCTGTACAAATATTCCTAAGAGTTTTACTCATTGTAGACAAATTGGAAGTAATCCATAGTTCTATAAACCAATTTTGGTTTATTAATACTACTCATCAGTTTCTGTAAACCAATTTTGGTCTATTCATACCATTCAGAAACAAAAAGAAATTATTGACACAAGTACTGATACATGGATGAATCACATGGCCACATACAGATAAAACATTTGATAAACACCATCCCCAAATCTTCAAAATTACTCAGGATGGAAGCATGCTATAATTACTTACTAGCCATGAAGTAAGGAAATGTCTAACAGTCTCTTCAAACAAAGACAAAGGGAATGATGGAAGAAGAGAATACAATCAGGGAGCAAGAAAAAGGAGTAACTCCCAGAAACCAGAATCAGAGCCTACTCAAGGAAGTTCTGTTCCACCAAGGTAGAAGCCTTCTCTTCTCAATAATTTTGCTTAAGTAACTCTTCCGGGTCTCCCATTGTTCCATTTTTGGAATGTTACACATCTGTTCACTGTGTGTGGGTGTGTGTGTGTGTGTGTGTGTGTGTGTTTAAAGGGTTGGGGTCTTACAGAGGTAAATTATTATTTCATAAATGTTAGAACTATCCTTAATGTAGATGAAAACACAATAGCCAGAACTTTTAGCCTTTGAGCAGAATCAAATAATTGGATGAGCCTTTGGTATGCCTCTTTTGATGAGGAAGAGAATGTACTTTGTGCAGGAGAAAACAAACAAGTGAGTAGTGAAAGAAGGATAATCTGTGGTGGGGGGAAAAAGCATTCCTCATCCTTTGCCTATCTCCTTTTCTTTCACTGACATAGAAGTAAAATATATTTCTCAGTCTACCATTATTAAGTGGAGCTCAAACACTGGGTTTTGGCCAATGGAATGTTAGCAGAAGTGATACATGAACACCTCCGGCCAACTTGAAAATGACTCATGCAATCTTCTATAAGTTTTCTTAACTCCTATCTGTTAATTTAATGTCAACCCCAAGAGGACCTTGAGAATCACTTACTGAAGGAAGTACCACAAAGTAGAAAAGTAAATGACCTTGACTGTAAGCAGCAGAGCTCTCCCAACCATCTGCATTGGACCATGACATGAGTGAAAAATAAATTTTTATTTTGTTAAGCAGTGAAAATTCTTTTTTGTTGCAACACTTCACATTATTCATTCTGACAATTTCAGTGTTAAATCGTAATTATACCAGAAAAGTTTATAAAAAGTATAAAATATTCTGATATTTGAAATCTACCATTCAAAATCCTTGAGAAGCTGTGAGGGCAAATATTCTATGTATATTTATCTTTCAAGTACATTGCATTATGTGAAAGAATTTCCTGGAAGTACTCAAAAAGCATTTGAAGTATAGTTAACCTTGAGTTGTAAAGCTAAGAAAGATAAATATCATTGGAAATCTGAGCTACTGCAGTAGCTTTCAATAAATTCATCCTCTAAAACATTGGTCTTAGGCTCTTTCCTTCCTGTTACTCTAGTAGGCAAACTCAGGTCTTCACAGTGAAGAGGAAGTCTAATTTTATTTTGTTCAAGATTCTGAAGCAAAAAACATTTTAGAGTATCATTAAATCATAGCACGCTGAGTTCCTCTTCTGATTTTTGTTTTTCATGTTTTTAAATTAACATTTTCAGCATTTGGTTATTTTACTGCCTAAATGTTTTCTAAAACCACAAGACCTTCCCTAATATCAAATTTCCACAGGCAAAAGATGGATAAAAGAGGCTCTTCAAGGATGAACAGTCCAACAGAAAAGAAACTCTGCTTTGACACCATAGAAAAATTGTTTTAAAGTAATGTACTCTTCACCAAGCATAATTACCCAGTCTAATCATGAAGACCAAGTGCTTCAACTATACTCCAATAGTTGAAGCAGCATCATAAATTTATTATAAGTCAAAAATAACTATCTTAAGAATGGTGATGATGTAGACAGACTTGATGTAATATAGCTGTCTATTAGAGAATCCAGCTCTGACAGAGAATTTCACTCTGGGTCTTAGGAAAACATGGGTAGATTTTCCTTAGGGAAATAGGCTCACTCAAGGGATGAACAGTATCTAAAGATCCAATAACTCAGTTAAATAAGGCATAGATATAAATTATTTAAGAGCTTGGGCTACTGTAGTTTCAGTCACATAGGTTCATTCAAGGGTAGCATTCACCCATTTTGTTGAGTCCTGAAAAGCAGAAGCACAATGGCAGAGAGCTTAAGTTGTAAGCAAAATTTTTATCAGTATTGAATCAGTTACACAGTGAACAGAAATATGAACCATGGTGAACAACTGTGTTTATAAGGCAGCTGGCCTTACAAGCTCTTGAACTTCCTATGTAATTTTGACCAAATTATTTAACATCTGTATCAACAGTAAGAAATAACATCTTATCTCCCAGTAAGAAATAATGGTAGTATTCATCTCACCAAAATTTTGTGAAATTAATTTCTGTTTAATTTAATACATGTAAATATTTAATAAAAATGACTTCTGTTTAATACATGTTAAATGTTTAATAAAATGACTTCTATTAACTCATACGCTCAACCAAATACAATTTATATATTTACTTGTCTCTTATTTGATGAATACTTATTGAGCACCTATATTTTCAGGTACTGGCCTACATGTTGGAGATGTAACAGTGAAGATCTGCACACAAATATATGTTCTCATTCATAATTTATTGTACTGGGAGATAAACAATAAGTAAAATATGTACCATATGAGACCATGATAAGTGCTATAGGTTAAAATAAGGGAATAAAATTTGGAAATAATGGAAGAAATTAGAATTTTAAAAAGGAGAGTATATTAGTTACTCAGGCTACCCTAACATAGTACCATAGACTAGGTAGCTTGAACAATAGAAATTGATTTTCTCACAACTCTGAAGCCCAACGTCTAGGATCAGGATGCTAGAATGGTTGGGTTTGGGTGAGGGCTCTCTTTCTGGGTTGTAGGTGTATACCTTCCTGTGTCTTCACATGGTGAAGAACACTTTCTGGTATCACTACCTCTACTGATTAAGGGCACCAGTTCTATCAAGTTGAGGCCCCACCTTTATGATCTCATTTCCTTCAATCACCTATTTAAAGACCCTATCTTCTACAGTCACATAAGGATTAGCACTTCAGTATATTCAAAGGGACACCATTCAGCCAAAAGCAGAGAATTCAGGAAGTCCTTATTGAAAAGATCATATTTAAGAATGTTTAAGGGAATATCTGGAAGTATGTAGCAGAATGAACAGGGGATTATGTGGGGAAGAATAATTCAAGGAAGAAATGAATTATTCAAAGATCATGAGTGGAGAAACTTGCTGGGCAGGTAGCTGTAACAAATGAAGGGAAGAACAACCAGAAATGAGATAAAAAATAAGTGGAAGGGCAGATTAGATTCAGCTGTTAGACCATTATAAATATATTAATTTTTAACTATTAGATAGGAAGCCTTGGTAGCAAGTAAGTGACTAAGTTTTAACAAGTCATTCCAATTACTATATAGAGAATATATTCAAGGGGGAAATGGGAAGTATGTAGACCAGGTAGAAAGCTATTAAAATAATCCAGGCATTACAGTGGGTTGGGCCAAAGTTGAGGCAGTACAGAAAGTGAGTAACAAAAAAAGAAAAAAAAAATCAAATTTTTAACGAATGCAAACGGTGCAGCCACTGTGGAAAACAGTATGGAAGTTCCTCAAAAAAATTAAAAATAGAATTGTCATATGATCCAGTGATTCCACTACTAAGTATTTACCCAAAGAATACAGAAACATTAATTCTAAAAGATATACACCCCCAACATTTACTGCATTATTTATATTAGCCTAATTATGGAAGCAAACCAAGTATCCATTGATAGATGAATGCAGATGAACGACTAAAAAAGATGAGATATGTGTGTATGTATGTGTATACATATACACAATGGAATGTTATTCAGCCATGAAAATGAATCTGGCCATTTGTAACAATATAAGTAGATCTAGTTTGCCACTTGCCTTCCATTAAATTTTGACTACTCCAAGGCTCAGTCTTTGTACCTTTTCTTTTTACTAGTTATAGTCACTTGCTAAATCAATTCATTCCATCTCATTACATTAAATTCCCTAAATGAGATGATGAATTAAGTTTGTGTATCTAATCTGGACTCCTATGAAACACAGACTCATATTCCGGTGCCTACATTACCACTGAAATGTATATTTACCATCTCAAATTTAAAACTGTCACAAGGAAGTGAGGGTATAAATAGAAGGCTTTTGTTTTTGTTACAATTATTCCCATCACCACTAGTGAAATTCTTCCAGTTGCTCATGATTAAAATCTTGGTTTCATCTTTGTTATTCATTTTTCTTTCAAACCTTATATCTAATCTTTTGGGTAATCCTGTCAGCTCTATTTTCAGAATTTATCCAAAATCAGAACAGTTCTCATTTCATCCACTGTTATCTCTGTCCTCCTAGTTACCAGCAAAGATCACTTGAGGTGTTAACAATAGCCACCTCTTGATCTTCCTACGTATACTTTTACAACCTTTATTCTCTTTCCTATTCAGTTGCTAGAGTTGTGAAAATACAAGTTAGACTGTGTCACTCCTCGACTCTGAAGTTTTCTCTGGTTTCACAGTTCATCAATGATAAAAGAAAAATTTAATAGCCTAATTATCTTAAAATTTTTTTATGTCCTTTTCCCGTATGACCTCATATCCTTCTACTAAACCTCTTTAGCCTCCAGGTTGTAGCCATAGGGCTGGCTTCCATGTCCTTCCTCAAATAAGCACACCCCTGCCTCAGGGCCTTGTCACTTGTTTTTCCTTTGAAAATACTGAAATACTCTCTCATCTTGCTCCCCTACTTCAAGTTTGTGCTCAAGAATCTCTTCCTTATGAAATCTTCCCAGGCCACTTTTTAATAAACTGCTATCCCAAAATAATACTCTCTTTTATCTCTCTTTGACTTTTCTTACCACATATCACTAATGTAGTATTTTTTTTTTTGCTTATTTATCTTGTTTATCCTGTCTCTACCTACTAGAAAGTACTCTCCATTGGCACAAACATGCTTACCTCCTTTATACTATTTGATCACAACAACTGAAATATTCATTAGAGTATAATACGTAAAATATTTGTTGAAAGAAACCAAAAGATAACAATGAAAAGAAAAACATTTTCATATATGTTTCATTCAACAAGTATGTATTAAACCCTTATACTGCGATAAAATTCATTGTAAAGCTAAAGTAATGTAAGAGCTGACAAAACCCAGGGTCTTCATGGCCTTAGAATTTAGTCAGTGAAAAGGTCAAAAAGCCAACAAGTAAAAATTTTTTAAATATGTTCAAATTGGTAGTCATCACTATGAAAAAAATTACAAAGAATTCTATGTTAGAATGAGCCTCAGCTATTAGAAGCTATGTTCATTAGCATGATAAGGGAAAGCCTCTTTACTCTTTCAAGAAATGTATTTAAACGGAGACTTAAAAGATATAAATGAGGCAGCGAAGGCAAGATGTGTAAATATCATTCTGTACCAAGGATAAAGTAAGAACAAAATAGAACCACAGGAAGGGTAGCATAGGTCTAGTAACCAAAGGAATTAAGTGTAAAAAGACTGTCAGGACCAAGGGGAAAACAAAAAGGATTTAGGCAGGAGAGTGATAAATTCGGATATTTTAGAATTTCATTCAATGTGTCTCATGGAAAATGAATTGTAGTAGAACAGAAGTGGTAGCCGGAAGGTGACTAGGAGGCAATGCTCTTATTTAAGGATATAGATGACAGTTTTGAAGGCTAAGGTGAGGGTAGTGGAAACTAAGAAAAGCATATAAATTTGAGATACATTTTAGAAGTAGAGTCTACAGTACTTGCTGATGGATTGTATGGGAATAAAGGAGAGGAAGATAAATAATAAATGTTCAATTTTTAGGCTGGAGCAACTCTGAATTTTAGCATCCCCTTTAGGGAAAAATTCAAGAATTATGTTTAGTATACATCATGTTTGAAATGTCTATTAAACATCCTAGTGGAGATGTAAGTGGGCAATTATAGGCATCTGGAACTAAGATGAATGCAAAGCTGTACCTGCTGGAAATATTTGCTACTCCATCTCCACTGACTAGATCAGTGCCTTGCACATAGTTGAAGATCAATAAATATGTTGAATCAAAGACTGTTCCTCACTCCTCCAAATATACACGTGGAAAATCTTATCTTTGTTTACAATTCCCAATATTTAGATCTTTAGCAGTTTACTCTCTACTGTTGGCAATAACAGGATCAAAATCTAAATCATTTGTTTTCAAATTATTTTCTTGAATAACTGAAAACTATTTCTTTAAACACAATGAAATTATGCTAATGTATGTCTAAACGACTTTTTTCAAAACAGACCATTTGCAAACTCCAAAACTATGTTAATTAATACATATATTAAGTCTTTAATAATCAAATATCTTGTTTGAAACTCTTCTTTTGGGACAAATATTTATGTTTTTCCTCTGAGTTTTATTTTGGAATTTTTGCTAGAGGTTTTACTCTCTTAAATATGATAAAAGCTTAGTATAAATGACAACAACACAACACAAAACTTCTATTTTGCTTCAGGGATATAAAATCCAATTATATTTGATTGTGACAGTTGGAATAAACTAAAAAAAAAAAAAAGTAGAAAACACCCAATACATCTTATACGTGAAGCAATTTCCCTAGAGACAAGAATAACACGTATCTTCCGACCTCATATATCTTAGCATTCAGAATACTGTGTACAAGATTTTAAATAAAGCCAATATGCTCATCTTTCTTTTTCCCCATGTGTTACTAAACCTTAAATAACTTCATTAAATGTTCTTAAATGTATAAAATGACATCCTGCCCCCTCTTCAGACTAGGCACTTAATCATAATTGTTGAATAAACATATAATTTCCCTGTCAAGGTGCTATTACCTTCAGCTTTAGTGGACCATATACTTTTAGATGTGCACATGTTTTGATAGGGGTTTGTCTAACTGCCCCAAGCAATATCACATAGTCCCATGATTAGAATGTCAAAGTGGGACAAAAATCAAAGGAAATTGGAGAAAGGCAACAGATATTATGAATACATAACATGCACATATGTTATAGATGTGCTTTTCATGCTATACTGTTAGAAATAAAATACTGTTGTATTGAAATATTTTAAGACTCTTCTAGACATTGATATTTTTAGAGCTTTTAATAGACTAATTAAGTGGGGGAGGTAGCCTTATCTTATTCACTTTTGCCTGATTTTGACCAAATAAATCAGTCTGATATTACAGTACAAACACAACCACCATTCTTTGTTGTTATTGTTGTTGTTGTTAAAAAACTAAAGTCCATACATTTAATTTTTAAAATTTTTAAAATATAATTTATTGTCAAATTAGCTCATAAACAGGGTATGCAGTGCCCTCTTGGATTCAGGGGTAAATTCCCGTGATTCATTGCTTACGTACAATACCCAGTGCTCTACAATACCTACAAGTGCCCTCCTCAATGCTAATCACCCGTTAATCCCTGTCCTCTGCCCTCCTCCTTGCCCCCCCATCTACCCTCAATTTATTCTCTGTACTTAAGAGTCTTATGGACAAACCACCATTCTAATCTATGGCAAACCGTATATTCCTGGAATGTTAAAAAAAAAAGGAAAATTAAAAAATAACACATGGATGTATATATTAGAAAGGTAAATAAAATTTAAAACATCAAACTGCACAAGAAGTTAATCATTATGTTTATTTTGTTATATCCAAAAACAAGTATCATTTTCTTTGTAGTAAATATTGAAGTTTCAAAATCATCTTTAGTGTGTATGGCTTCTCTCTCTAGCCTCCACTGTCGCTAATACCCAGGTGCACAGGGTATTTACCCTCACAGAATATCTTCCTTTCTTCCCTATTTCTATCTTTCCTATTCTTAGGGCAAGAAGAAGTTCACTTTGCTCTGTAATGCCTTTAACATTTCTACTGACTTTCATTTCCTCAATTTTATTTCATTTACTCAATATTATTTTCTTCACATTTTCTTAAAAAAAAAAATCCTGGAAGAAGAAGGAACCTAAAGATTATTTAACTTATACATCAAGTGCTATATATATATAACTATTGTCCCTTGTAACATCACTAATAAACATTCTACATGGATAATCATATGAGCTTTGATTCATATAATTCATGAGGCATGTCATTTAACACAGTTTAAATGTTTCTTCCCCGTTGTATAGATTCAACTCTGCTCTCTACTTGGTAAGTTCTTATCTCATCATTCACATAATATGTGAAACTTGTTTATCAATTCCTAGATGGAAAGAACACTGTGCAATTCAACTTGAATAATGCCTGTGCTAAATGGAATAGATATTTGTTGACCTGTGTTTCAAAGCATAGGTTCTAATTTTCTAACCAATGCTACAGGTGATGTCTGGCTAGCACGTAGGGTAACATATATAGCACTTGCTTTGTGATGAACACCATACATTTATTCATGTGGACAACAATTATTCTATACATTTTGGCAGAGCCACCAACACCAGCATTAAATTGTTTAGAACCCTGAAATCTTCCTCATATTTTGTGATATGTAGCTTTGCATCTCTCAATTTGAGATGTTTTAGCATAGAGTTACTATTTCCTGTTTATACAGCACTTGATAGACAGTAGAACCTCCATATTTTTACAGAATGACCTTAGAATGAAAGAATTTATCAAAGAGTATTTTTAATCTTAGAAAGAAATGAAAATTCTTTAGAGATGTAACCTATGAAAGGAAAGCACCTAGCCTGTTCTGACTTTGGACTTTCTCACAACTTCTTTTCATTTCCATACCCCAAACTTAATTTAAAAATAAAAACTAAAATATAGAAAACTAAGTAAAAAAAAAAAGTAATCTTGCACAAACTCAGTAAAAGGAATATATAAAACATTTCCAAACAACAACAAAAGCAAAGTCCCAGCCTCAGAGAAATATCACCAGAGCCTGAAGAGCTGACAAATATGAAAAATTAAAAACTCATTTCTCACTTCAGAATTTATCAAAGTGGGCCTCAGGTGAAGGTCTAGGTTAATAACCCTTGAAGAGGAATCTCAGAGAAAGCTAAGGAACATAAAATTACCACAAACTTGGGGTCACACAAAGCAGGTAGTCATCAATGTCATTTATTTGTCAAGATTCAAAAACATCTCTCTTGTGCTGTTTACAAAAGTACATGAAATTCTTAAAAGTTCTTAATGTTCTAACTACTATTTCCCCAATTATGTATTTTGTTTTTGCTGTAAAGCCTAAGACCTGTTTCTTATGAATTTTCATTTCAATACAGATCAACCAGTACTGTAATTGCCAATTAGAGATCATCTAGATTGTAACTTCGTCTTCCGAAGTATTTGTCAACTCTCCAAATAATTGATTAGCACTTCATTTATTTAAGCCATTCCTTTAAAAAAATGAATTATTAAGCAAGTTAGCAACTTACTGGTACAGGACTCTTACTAGAATAACACATATATGCTAATTCTCGCAATTTGGGAATAGCAAGTCAGTTACATAAGCACCTAACTTCTTATCATCCTGTATTTATCCCAAAGAGACCATGAAAGGCTATCAAACACCTTGCCAAAATCTAGATCAGTGTACCCATGTAATTCCCTTATTTACTAGTATAATAACTACATTCAGAAAGTCAACAGTATCATAAGAACTTTACACTCAATTTTCCTCCTCTTTTGGGGACTAGAGCCAACCCTTAACTTTTTCTAGGGAGACTGAGATATTAATAGCATAACAGGATTAATTGTAACAAGAAGGAAAAACATTCATACACACCTGGCTCTTTGGTCCTTGGAGAATGGGTACGTTAGCCTTAAGAGTTAATCACTAAATAATCCAGATCAAAGATTGAGATGATGTGAGGGATTATTCTATTTTAGCTTGACTAAAAGTATTACCAGGTATATTCTATGTAAAATACCAATGCCTCTAGGACTCTAAACCCACCTGAAATGTTCAAGTATCTATTGGTATGGAAATCTCCTGGATTTACATTAGATCCTTTTTTTATGTCTACACTCTTGAGATTTATCAAGTAAACATTAAGAGAGTATCATGGGGAAATGCAAGTATTGAATATGGGAACAAAATATTCCTACATAGTTCTTGTTCCATTCATTTATTCAAATGTACATTTAATCATATGCTTAAAAACCAGGGTCTCTTCATATAGCGTTGTTCAGATGAAATATTTATGGTAAGAGTTTGAAGGTTATACTATCCTAATTTTATTCCATGATGCTTTCAATTATGATGCATTACTATTAAAGATTTGACTCCCTACCAAATTAAGTCCATCTATAGGGCCTGATCTGGTCATCTTATTTTTCACTCTTTGTAACCTCATGAAAGAAGTGTCTTCTGTTTCTGAAAATAATGAAAATTATATATAATCATCATGCTAGAACAGATTCTTTGCAGTTATTTTCTTAAGACAATTAGTTACTAAATATAATTTTCTTAGAAATTTTTTTCCCATCTTAGGAAAGTGTGAAGTGAAAGACAGTTGTTAATTTTTTTCAAGGGATAAGAAGCTTGGCAGTAAACAAGCAGCTATGGGGAAAAATTAACTCATTCAAATCAATGCTCATTTGTGAAGCTTTTGTTTCCAAGTCAGAACTTAGGAATTGGAGAGAAAGTAAATCTTCCTCCTCAGAGTATTTATTCATGGAAGTGTTCTGTGGATTGAGAAGCTTTAGATTGTTGCCTTTCAACTTTCCTTTGAAAAGATTAAACAAATTATTAGCTATTAAGAGTAATTTAGTACTAGGGTAGTGATCTATTCTCAATAAATCACTAAATCTAATTTCTAGTCCTAAAAAGTTTAAAGAGATAAGAAAATATCAGTTAAGAAATTAGAAGTTTTTGAAATATCTGGGGTGCCTGGGTGGCTCAGTCCATTAAGCACGTGACTCTCGATTTCAGCTCAGGTCATGATCTCATGGCTGTGGAATCAAGCCCCATGTAGGGCTCTGTGGTGGCAGCTTGGAACCTGCTTGGGATTCTCTCTCCCTTTCTCTCTGCTCCTCTCCTGCTTGCAATCTTTCTCACTCTCAAAATAAACAAATATTTTTAGAGAAAAGGTTTTTGAAATGTCTGCTTCCAATTTACTACGACTTAACTAATACTAATCTGAAACCATGGGATTGTATAATGGAGGTTAACTTGAAATATAATGAGTGAATTTTAGAGGATGAATAGAGTACAGCAAACTGCTATGAGTAAGTCAGTTAAGGTCAATTCCAAATATTAGTTTTAAAGATCTTAGAGTTTGTGTCAAGCTTCATTTTTCCATTGTGTGTATGTGTGTGTGTGTGTGTGTCTGTGTGTGTGTGAAGGTCACTAAGTCACTCGTAGTGATATAAATTGTGTGTTGGTATGATTAAATACGTAAAATATTTCAAACCTAGCCATAAGCTTATATATTCAATTGCTCAAATGTAATTAAACTGTAAATTTTTTTTTTTTAATTTATTTTTAGGAGAGAGAGAGAGACAGCGCGAGCAGGGGAGGGTCAGAGAGAGAGGGAGACACAGACTGAAACAGGCTCCAGGCTCTGAGCTGGCAGTCAGCACAGAGCCCGACGCGGGGCTCGAACCCACGAACCGTGAGTTCATGACCTAAGCGAAAGTCGGACGCTTAACCGACTAAGCCACCCAGGTGCCCCATTAAACTGTAAAATTTAATCTCTGTCAACAAATATATTTGGATTAATAAAGTAAAACAGAATTTTATAAAATAATACTGAAATGGTTTTAAGTATTATAAACATTCTCATATAAATCACTGTATTCTGGATTGAAAAGTCTATGTAAGTTTCTGTAGCTAACATGTTTTTACCTTTTTGGTTGGCCCAGTGAGGTTAAAGGAATTAAACAAATGCTTTAAAATATTCTTCTAGGGGTGCCTGGGTGGAAAAGTCAGTTAAGCGTCCAGCATTGGCTCAGGTCATGATCTCACGGTTTGTTAGTTTGAGTCCTGCATCAGGCTGCCTGCTGATAACACAGAGCCCACTTGAGATTCTCTGTCTTCCTCTCTCTCTCTGCCCCTCCACCACTTGTATCTCTCTCAAAAAAAAAAAAAATAGTAATTCTTTTTTAGAACATATATTCTTCTAGTTTGAGTGTTTCAGCTATAATTTGTTAGGACTAGATTTCACTGTAGTCTTATATGTGACTTAAAAAAGAAAATATTCTCAGACACAAAATAGGAAATCTTGTTTCAATAAAGAGTCCTGCTTTCTCATCAAACTTACATTCTATCTCAGGACAGAGATATTCATTTAAAAATTACATGCAAAATTATGAGGGTAACCAGATAATGCTAGAATTTGATTCCATTAAAAAGCCTGTTTGGTTGTTTTAAGCCCTGTTTTTCAGGTTCTGGAAGGGGAACAAGCAAATTCAACTGCAAAGGAGAGTGCAACAGATGGGAGAAACTGCCATTGGTTCTGAATCTGGAGATTACAGTGATCAGTGATAAATAAGCTGTTGTCAGGAAGGACTAAAAATAATTAACTAGGATTCACAACAGGCAAAATATCAGAGCCAAGAAACAAGAAACCTAGGTGTAGCAAAATATGAAGAAACAGACCCACATTAGGCATCAGGAATGTCTATTCTGAAAAATCAAGGACTGAGCATAGAAAAATTCAAAAAATCACATTTATTCTCTCAAATCATTTACAAGGTGATAAGTAATACACCTATTAGTTCTGAAAAATTAAACCCCACTGTTAAAAGTGTCTGTGTTTTTCATTTTTTTAATGTTTCTTTATTTTTGTGAGAGACAGAGAGACAAAGTGAAGTAAAGGAGGAGAGAGATCGAGGGAGACACAGAATCCAAAGCAGGCTTCAGGCTCTGGGCTGTCAGCACAGAGCCCAAGGCAGGTTCAAACTCACAAACCATAAGACCATGACGTGTGCCAAAGCTGGACACTCAGCTGACTGAGCCCCCTAGGAGTTCCTAAAGTGTCTGTTTTAAGCTGGTCAGCTGGGATCTAAGAAACACTAGATGATGGGGAATAACAAAACCAACAAAGCACTCAGACCTATAGGAATGATCTATCACCAGTGCACTAAGGTGATAATCAGCAAAGGCATTCAGGCATCAAGGAATACAACTGGAAGAGAAATGTGGGATAAATTCTGGCCCTTGGAATAAAGCAGAAGCCTCTATCTAGAAGAAGAACTAAAGGGCAGAGCAAGTTAACAGCAGAACTACCCTGGATAGCAGACTATGAAAACTCACTTAAAAAATGATCCCTGGTAAAGGCAAGATTATTTTCAAATCCAGTAATCAGACTGAGTTTGGAGAGTATAGATTAATTGTGTCATCACAGCCTTCAGAAGAAAAGGTCTAGGGGAGGCTGGAAACCAGTGGATTATGAAATTTAAAGTAGATTTTACACTGCATTTTCTTAGTGTACATTTTTGGCTCATTAGGAACTGAAATTCTCGATACATTTCAACTATATACAAATCCAACATAACTCTATATCTTCCGCTTTTTTTATATATTAAACTACAGAAAAAGAGAAGTTGCTCTTAAAAGGATTTCCATCTTTGTTCACAGGGTGACTCAAATTCACACAGAAGATAACTCCACCCATCCCTTGTTTTAGTATTTCTGTACTTCAGTGTGCAAACTGAACTGAACTGGAGGATGAGGAAAGAAAACAAAAATTAAAAAGGCATTGTAAATGCCCATTTCATATACAAATTTAAGTTGGAACTACAAGAATATTTAATTATATTGCCTACTTGCTACAAAAACACATCAGTTAAGTTTACTGCAATGATTATTGATTGCGTGTCTACTATTAGGCCATTCTGAAATAAGTGAGGAAAAGGCAAAGATGGACATTTCCTCTAATATCATTTTGAATTAACCTAGGGATGAATTTTGACATATTAACCTTTATAATAACAAAAGTTATAACTGCTTTAATAGATGGGATGAAACAATTGCACAGTGGAGGAATCAGCAAACTTTATCCCAAGTTGATATTTTACTTATTATAAAGAATTAGATTTCAATTATTTTAGATAGAGAAAAACTCTGTAAAGAAAATAAGCACTGTCAGTAATACACAAAAAGGTAGCTTAAATCAATCAATATTAGTCTGATTATCTGTGTTGGAGAGATCAATAAATAACAAGTCATGTAACTTTTGAAGTATTTAGAGACCTAATAGCTTGAATGTCCTGTTAGTGTAAGAGAACTGGAGACAGGAAATATTTGAAAAGATAATAGCTGAAAAATGTTTTGAGAGCTTCTGAAGTATAATTCATAGACCCATGAAGCTCAAATGATCTCTAGATGGACAGTGAAACACCAACAAAAACTATGATAAAAACTTGTAGATTAGTCATAGTGCAACTGTCCTACATCAAAAGGAAAAAATCTTAAAATCAACTAGAGATAAAACAGATCATTTTAAGAGGAGGATCAATTGGTCTAACAAAGAACTCTCTATCTCAATAATAAAAACAAGAAAGTAGAAGAATATGCTAAAAGAAAATAGGAACTCAGAATTCTATTACTTGTCTTTTAAGGCACCATTATAAAGAAATAACTTGAAAGCAATTTCATCACCAGATTATACTAAAAGAAAATGAAAAAGCATGTATTTTACATTGAAAAGAATTGACCCAGTGTGGTAAACTAAGAAAAAAGATAAGATTAAAGAATTCAGAAGGCAGTAAACACGAAACAAGTACACATGTACTATAAAGATTAATAATGTCTATTGATGTTAAAATTAGATATAATTAAAATATAAGACAACAATAACATAATTTCAAACAGTAGATGGAGTTTGTAAAGGTGACTGCATATTCTTGTGAGGATGTAAATTATCTATAATTTTTATGGTGACTTAAGAAGAGAGAGCATATAACTCATCAGTTGGTATCCTATCCCCTGAGAAATAGAGAAACATCTCTCTTTATACTGGTGGTTTCTGATTTAAATCTCCACCTGAGTCTTTCTCTGGTTAAAGGAACCAACTAATCAACGATAAATGGGACTGTCAAGAAATTAACAAGTTTTCTTGCCTTTTGAGTGGTAAAACTAATTTTCTACAGATTTGCAAGAGGCCCTCATTATAGAACTAAGCCCCAGTTGCTCTCAGGACTATAATGCTCAGCAGTAACCCAACTATGTGGACTTTCTTCTTTGCCTGTGTCATGTCTTCATTCTCTGTTAGCTTTCCTTTACAACCTCCCTTATAAACTACTAATTTATCTTACTCTCAGGAATGATTCTGAAAGAACACAACTTAAAACAAATTTAATCAAATACAGGGAAAAATAGAGCGAGAAATACTCAAACATGAAAAGGTGGTAGGGTAATAGTAAAAAAGAATATAAACTTGTTGCAAAGAAGAAAAGAACGTAATACCATGTCATATTTTACTCAAATATACTATTTAAATATATTTGATAAAATATGGAAAAATGCTTAGAATGAATAAAAAAAAACATGCTTAGGTAACCTATAGCTCAAAGAAGCAACAGAAGAAGGAATTCGAAAATATTTTGAACAGAATAATAATGAAAATATAACACACCAGTTACTTTAGATGCTTCTATAATAAAAGATTTAAAAGAATGAGCAAAATATTTACTTTAAGAAGCTAAGGAAAAAGAAGAAATTAAGCACTATTGAAGCAATGGAGTAATAAAAGGGGAGAATTAAATAACAAAAATAAACCCATAAGGAAATGTTACAAAGTAAAAAATTGGTTAAATTGACAAATGCTTAGCAAACAACAGAGAGAGAACACAAACTGCAAACATCAGGAATGGATATTTCTACAAATTATACAAGCATTGAAAGTATAACAAAAAAGTATTAAGAACTTCATACCAATAATATTGACAATTTAGATAAATTAAATAAACAACTCTTTAAATAATATAGTTTACCAAATATGACCTGGAAGTAAATAGAAAATACAAATAGCATCCTATTAATTTCTAATTAAAATCATTTCCATTGAAGAAGACTCAGGGTTGAGATCATTTCACTGGTGAATTCTATCAAATTTGTAGGTAAGATATAGTACCAATGTTAAAAAAATTCCCACAGAAGAAATACTTTCCAATTCATTTTCATTTTTTTTTTTTCTAGGAGAGAGACAGCGTGAGCAGGGGAGGGTCAGAGAGAGAGGGAGTCACAGACTGAAACAGGCTCCAGGTTCTGAGCTGTCAGTCAGCACAGGGCCCGACGCGGGGCTCTGAACCCACGAACCGCGAGATCATGACCCAAGCGAAAGTTGGACGCTTAACCGACTAAGCCACCCAGGCGCCCCTCCAATTCATTTTAAGAGAACCGTATAATATAGGTAACAAAAGCTGATAAAAATAAGACCAAGAAAATTATAAACCAACAGGGGCTCTTAAGATTAGAAATAAAAATCCTCCCACATGGGCAAAACAAATCCAGTAATGTATTAAAAGTATAATATGCATAATGAAGTATGACTAATTCCAAGAAGAGTTAGTGTGACAATCAAACATCAATGTAACTTAGCAATACTGAATACAAGAAAAAATAATTTTAATAAATTCATAAAAATTGATAAAATTCAGTAACTATAACCATTTATGATAAAAATAAGTTTCTGATCAAATTAAAAGTGAAAGAGAAGGCTGTTCATGACTCATAGGAAGAAGAGGAACTTCTTTCTTAGCGTTTGTATCCATCTTAATGAAAATCTTAGAAAATATAATAAGGAAAGCAAATAAAACCAAAGTAAAATTATTAGAAAAGATGCAAGCCTTTATTCATAGTGGACATGACTGTCTAAAAAGAAAATCTGAATAAGCCCTAATAAATTTAGAAAAGTTTCCAGGATACAAGTTCAATACACACATTAACTACACACTCGAGCACTAAAACTACATAATATAATATTGTTTAAATAGGGTCAGTAGTAAGGATAAATTTAACCAAAGATGTTTAAGACTTCTCAACTAATAACCATAATAGATTGCCAACAAAAAGAAAAAGTAAGACAAATAAGTGAAGAGATATTTTTAGCTCATGGACAAGAAGACTCAATATACTTTTTTAAATGTTTATTTACTTATTATGAGAGAGAGAAAGAGAGTGAGAATGAGAGAGAGCGAGAATGAGAGAGAGCGAGAGAGCGAGAGAGAGAGAGAGAGAGAGAGAGAGAACACAAGCTTGGGAGAGGCAGAAACAGAGGGAGACAGAGAATCCCAACCAGGCTCCATAGCTGTCAGTGCAGAGCCCAAAATGAGGCTCAGACTCACCAACCAAACCATGAGATCATGGCCTGAGCTGAAATTAAGAGTTGGACATTTAACCAACTGAGCCCCCCAGGCACCCCAACTCAATATTGTTAAGATGTAAATTCTCCCAAAGATTGATCTATATAGTTCAATTCTTTTTAAAAATTCCAGAAGCTTTTAGTTGACCAACTGATTCTGAAATGTACATTTTAAGCACAGAGAAGAGCCAAGCAATCTTTAAAAAGAACAAATTTGGAGACTTTACTCACCTTGATTTTAAAACTGATTCTAAAGCTACAGTAATGATGAGGGTGGTCCTGAAGGAAAAAAAATGTCAAGTCTATAAAAGGGATTATACACTGAAGAGCAGACCAAAGTGGTTTAGACAAAGCCACCAATTCTATTTATTGGAAGATATAAAATTTTGCTTTGCTTTTCAGTTAATGGTGGTAATTAAACAGGACAAATGCATGGGAAATAAATTCTTGACCTCATACTATATACACTTAATTTATGATAAAATCATGGACCTCTGTAGACAAACATGAAGTAGTTCATGTAGAAGTTCATGAAAGGTGCTATCATTGATAATCGGGGAAATGAGAATTAAAATCAAATCTGGGTAGCACTTCACATTATTATCATAAAGATAAAATTACTGTCACCCAAAAAATCACACAAGTACTTTAGCAGTTTCTTATATAGTAAATATGCAACATCCTAAGACCCACCAATTCCACACCTAGGTATTTACTCAAGAAAAGTATAACATTTATTCATGAAAGTAATTATACAGTAATATTTATAACATCATTCCTAATAGGCCCAAACTAGAAACAACTCAAATATCTATAAAAAAAAAAAAAAAGAAAGAAGAAGAAGAAGTAATAGGGGCACCTGGGTGGTTTAGTCGGTTGAGCGTCCGACTTTCGCTTAGGTCATGATCTCGAGGTTCGTGGGTTCAAGCCCTGCGTCGGGCTCTGTGCTCACTGCCAGCTCAGAGCCTGGAGCCTGTTTCAGTCTGTGACTCCCTCTCTCTCTGACCCTCCCCTGTTCACTCTCTCTCTCTCTCTCTCTCCCAGAAATAAATAAAACATTAAAAAAAAAAAAAAGAACTAATATACAAATTGTGGTCTATCCATGTAGAATACAACTCAGTTAAAATAAAAAAGAAATATGGAACATGCCACAATACGAATGAGTCTCAAAAATAGCGAAAGAATCTAGATATAAAAAGTATACATTATACAATTCCATGAGTTCAAGATTAAGATAAACTAATTTATAGTTATGAATTTCAGAAAATTTATTCAGAATACCGTTTGCAGAGATAAATGCTATATCTTAATCCAGGTAATGATTACATTGATATATGCATTTGCCAAAACTTACTGAATTGTACCTTGATATCAGAATATTTTACTGAATGAAATTTTATCTCAATTTAAAATATTTTGTCAAGATATTTAATTCAGCAGTATTACTTGTGAGTAGTAAGTCTGAATAAAGAATGTATATCTCATGCCCACAAAGACATAATTTGCCAGCATTAATTTTATACTACTCTAGTTATTTTACAACCTTTGAGGAAATATAAAAATTTTTTCTTCTCTGAAAACAATGTGTTGCTAAATAAGTACACACACACATGCTGTACTGGTTTGGATTCAAAGAACTGCCCAATTCCCGTGTCATCACATGGGAAAGTTATGTCTTAGTATCCCTTAGTGTTTGAAAAACACTCAACCATAAAGATACATAATTTGATGATTGCTATGCCCAGAGCTCTAGAACTATTTTATGTAACTAGCATTACTTGAAAACCCAAATATAAGCTATATGTACTTCAAAACAACTGAACTTGCAAAATTTTTAAATTTGACTTATGGGATCTTTGGTATGAATTAAGTCCTATGACTTAGGCCCGTGTGATTATGAGTTTAATATTATTATTTTTTTTCTTTTCTGCTGAGGCTATATTTTTGTATTCAAGAGATTCTGTAAGTGGGCAAAAAAAAAATAAATAAATAAATACTGGTAAATGCAAATAAAAACCCCATGAATGGTTACAAAGAAGATTGTAAGTTAGACTCGTCTCTTGGATTTACTTCAAAATATTACTCAGAAATAGGCAAGGTTTGGTCATATATCCTTTCATTGTAACACTGAGTCATTGTTCAGTGAGTTCACACAAGAATTAAACTGTTTATTAGGAGATAACTATGTTTGTGCTATTCACTCTTATGGGTTTAGAATCTTTTGGATAAAATAATTGAGAGAATGAGAATTGCTACTTGACCTTCAAGCTGGGTCCAGGCAATCAGAGGCTCCTCACTCCCTGTCCTGTCCTTAAAAGGTACATTCTGTCCACTCTTTACACCATGGGAGCTGTTTTAAAAAATGCAGCCTTGGGGTGGCAGGGTGCCTGACTGGCTCAGTCAATGGAGCATGTGACACTTGATCTCAGGGTCATGAGTTCTAGTTCCACATTGGGCATGGAGCCTACTTAAAAAAAAAAAAAAATGCAGCCTTAAGAGAGTAAGGTGTTGCTGTGACCACATGGACTGCATAGGTGACTAAACTCCATGAAGGCCTCTAAGTAAACTTTTAGGATTCTGGTGGACAGGTGTGTGAATCTAGTCAACTTGCAGCTGCCCATGACAAACCTCTGATATAAATCCCCCTATTAAACTTGCTACCAAAGCTATCTGGAGTGATAGGGATCTTTCTTTAGTCTCCCCCTACTCTGCAAATGGGAGCCAGCTTTAGATTTCACCTGGGAGCTCCTAAGGTTGTGAGCCAACAGAATCTATAAAGTTACATCTTAACATGTAGATTTCTCTATGCTAGAAAATTTATTTCTAAGGTTACAATTATAATGTCCTTTAGAATATTAATCCATTTTCATCTCCAATTCAGCAAACATTTTAAAATTTATTTCCTGCTGAACTATACATATCCTATTACAAAAAAATATCTTTAAAGAAGCTTTACTAATTAGGTTTTGAATAAGCTTTACCTTCATTAATAACTTGACTAAATTCTTTTATTTTTGCTAATTCTATATAAACATGAAAGTTGTGTCTTTAGCTTTTTGAAAATTATGCTTCAATAATGCTCATATTGAAATAGTTTTAATGTATTACTTTATTCTAAATTTGAGGAATTTAATAGAGGGGGGCAAGATGGCGGAGAAGTAAGGAGCTCCGTTCTTGCACTCGTGCCCATACATCACACAGAAAAGATCTGAAGCCATTGGAAACCTTACGATACCTGAGAGACTGGGAGAAAAAGGACGCAGAATCCACTGAGAAAGCCTTCTAACGTGAGTGCGAACCGGGGAAGATAAAATCGGGCCGGGATCAGAGACTCCAGGGTGGGAGGCGATCCCCCTCTACCCTCTACGGGGAGTGAGAGGGGAAAAGGAGAGAGTCCGAAACAGAAAAACCTCCGCTCGGTGCACAGAAAGACCGTACTTGCCAAATACCTGCACACCAGGTCCCCTCGCGCCAAATGGTCCTGGCGGGGGCTGAGCGCACAGACTGCTTCCTTGTGCCGCTCCTGGAGGCTGGACTTCAGAGCGGTGGCGCGCCTGCTGCCATTGTAGCTCCTGGGCGGCTGGGACCCCTGAAAGAGCCCCGCGGACACCGGGCGTCCGCGCTCCTGGCTGGCTGGAACTCGAGAGGGAGGGCAAAGAACTAAAAACTGGGAAATTTGCCTGTGAGTTCGTGTTTCGGGTGACAAGCCATAGAGGGATCCGGTTTTCCTCACTCCAGTGGGCTCGGGCTCAGGACACCCTGCGGGCAAGCCCCCGCCCGTGCACGCCAGCCTGACCCAGAGCAGGAAGCAGCGATTCTGACACCGCCCCCAGAGCTCAGCAGGGAGCCAGGAATTGCCCCGAGGGGTTTGCCTGGGAAGCTGTGTCTAAGGCAATTTCAGAGGGGCGCGTGGACGGGGATTTGGAGATTGGAACTGGCCTGGGTTGAAGAGTGCAACCAACTTTGGCTGCACCCCCGGGACGGGGAGTTTACACGCCCAAAAAAGCGACGTGCAGCGCTTGGTTCAAGAAGGGACTGGAGCACCGTCACCCTCCTCCCCACAACCGCCAAGGCAGAGCTCCCGCCTGAGGCAGTGGATCACGCCACGCCCATCCCTGCCTGAGAAGTGCCCTCCTCCCTTTCTTTTTTTTTTCCTTTTTCTTCTTCTTTCTCTTTTCTCTCTTTTTTCCCCAGAACACTGACCTGATTAACTCTGGTCGCCAGCTTGCTTAAACAATCACAACAAGTCCATTCTGTAAATGTAAATTCTACACCTACCAACATTTTCAGCTCTTTCTCTCAGGAGTAATTAGACTATATAGTTTCCCTGGATAATTACAGCACCCTTCTCTCACCAATCCTACCATATTCTACCCTTTACCTCTTTGAAAAAAGCTTCTTATCCCTTCTGCCTGTTCATTCTATTTCCAAGTTTGCCTCATCCCGCCCTGCCTTCTCTCTCTGTCTCTATGCTCTTCAACTAGCACTGCATACACACAGCTATTTAACTATAACTGAGAAATCCAGTTATACGCTTTAAACCGTTCTTCGTCCATTGGTTTTCTTCTTTTTTCCTTTTCTTTTCCTCTTTTTGACCTTTTTATGTATTTTATATTCCATATTATTCGCACTCCCTCCTCCGTCTTTTCTCTTAACTTTGTCATTTTCTCTCTCGCTTTGCATGTTAGTTGAATTAGCCTGTGCGTTTGTGTGCTCCTGCTCCCTGTGTGTTTGTCTGTCTGTTTTCTTTTCCAGGGCTACCTCAAGAAACAAGCCACAGTACACAAGGTGGAGAGTCCCAAATATCACTACGAATAGGAAAATAAAATAACCAAGGTCCCAACAAGAGAGACCAAGAGATACCACTCAAAAAACACTCTCTGAAAGGATAGGCCCTGGAAAGTCAAAGAGTCTTCTTGGATATAGCAGCGCTCATAGATACAGAGAGCATAACAGGTCTTTAAAACCAACAAGAGCCGGAAAGGTCATTAAAATGACGAAACGAAAGAGCTCTCCTCCAAAGAAACTCCAAGAAGAAATGACAGCTAATGAACTGCTCAAAACAGATATCAGCAGCATAAGTGAACAAGATTTTAGAATAATGATGGTAAAATTAATAGCTGGGCTTGAAAAAAACATACGGGACATCAAAGAAACTATGGCTACAGACAGAATGGAAAATAAAAATAGGCATGAAGAATTAAAAAATGCGATAAATGAGATCCATAATAAATTAGAGGCCTCCAATGCACGGACTGAAGAGGCAGAAAGGAGAATAAGTGATCTAGAAGACACCATTATAGAAAAACAAGAAGCTGGCAAAAAAAGAGACAAACTGATCCAGGAACAGGAAAGAAGAATTTGAGAGCTCAGCGATACGGTCAAACGCAACAATATCCGTATCATAGGAATCCCAGAAGACGAAGAGAGAGGGAAAGGTGCTGAAGGAGTCCTGGAACAAATTATAGCAGAGAACTTCCCCGACCTGGGGAAGGAAGTAAATGTGGAAATACAAGAGGCTCAGAGGACTCCCCTCAGACGTAACTTGAATCGATCTTCTGCACGACATACATGACATATCATGGTAAAAATGGCAAAATACAAGGACAAAGAGAGAATTTTGAAAGCAGCTAGGGAGAAAAGGGCCCTCACATACAAAGGGAAACCTATCAGAGTGATGACAGACCTATTTACTGAAACGTGGCAGGCCAGAAAGGAATGGCAGGAGATCTTCAATGTGATGAACAGTAAAAATATGCAGCCAAGAAACCTCTATCCAGCAAGCCTGTCATTCAAAATAGAAGGAGAGATAAAAACCTTTCCAAACAAACAAAAATCGAAAGAATTTGTCACCACTAAGTCAGTCCTACAAGAAATCCTGAGGGGGATGCTCTGAAGGAAAGGTTGAAAGGAACAAGGATACCAGAGACACCACCACAAACATGAACCCTACAAAAGATACACAGACTCTAAACCCACATATTTCCATAATAACACTGAATGTCAATGGGCTGAATGCTCCAATCAAAAGACATAGGTTAGCAGAATGGATAAAAAAAACATGATCCATCTATACGCTGTCTACAAGAAACTCATTTTAGACGGGAAGATACCTTCAGATTAAAAGTAAGGGGATGGAGAAATATATATTATGCTACAGGAAATCAAAAGAAAGCCGGAGTAGCGATACTTATATCAGACAAACTGGACTTTAAATTAAAGACAATAACAAGAGATGAAGAAGGGCACTACATAACAATTACAGGGTCCATCAATTAGGAAAAACTAATAATCATAAATGTCTACGCACCGAATATGGGAGCACCTAAATATCTAAAACAATCACAAACAGAAACAAGCTTATAGATAAGAATGTGCTAATAACAGGGGACTTTAATACTCCGCTTACAGCAATGAATAGGGCAAGCAGACAGAAAATCACTAAAGAAATAATGGACTTGAAAGACACATTGGGTCAGATGGATCTGACGGATATATTTAGAACTTTATATCCTGAGGCCAGGGAATTTACTTTCCTCTCAAGTGTGCACGGCACATTCTCCAAGATAGATCACATATTGGGACATAAGCAGCCCTAAATATAAAAGAAGATATAAATATAATCTTTAGATTATAGAAAAAAATATATATAAAAAAAAAGCAGCCCTAAATATAAAAGAATAGAGATCATACCATGCACACTGTAAGATCATAATGCTTTGAAACTTGAAATCAATTACACGAAAAAGTCTGGAAAACCTCCAAAAACATGGAGGTTAAAGAACACCCTTCTAAAGAATGAATGGGCTAATCAGGCAATTAGAGATGAAATTAAAAAATATATGGAAACAAATGAAAATGAAAACACAACAATCCAAAATCTATGGGATGCGGCAAAGGCAGTCCTAAGAGGAAAGTGCGTTGCTCTCCAGCCCTATTTCAAGAGATTAGAAAAAGCGGAAGTCCAAAATCTAACAGCTCACCTAAAAGAACTAGAGGCAGAGCAACAAGAATGCCCTAAACCCAATAGAAAAAGAGAAATGGTAAAAATTAGAGCAGAAATAAACAACATAGAGACCAAAGAAACAATTGAACAGATCAATGTAACCAAGAGTTGGTTTTTTGAAAAAGTAAACAAAACTGACAAACCTCTGGCCAGGCTTCTCAAAAAGAAAAGAGAGAGCACCCAAATAGACAAAATCATGAATGAAAATGGACTTATTACAACCAACCCCTCAGAAATACAGGCAATTATCAGGGAATACTATGAAAAATTATATGCCAACAAATTGGACAACTTAGAAGAAATGGACAAATTCCTAAACACACACACACTACCAAAATTCACACGGGAAGAAATAGAAAACCTGAACAGACCCATAACGAGCGAAGAAATCAAATCAGTGATCAAAAATCTCCCAACAAATAAGAGCCCTGGACCTGATGGCTTCCCTGGGGAATTCTACCAGACATTTAAAACAGAATTAATCCCAACTTTTCTCAAGCTATTCCAAAAAATAGAAATCGAAGGAAAACTCCCAGACTCATTTTATGAAGCCAGCAATACACTGATTCCCAAGCCAGACAGAGATCCAGCAAAAAAAGAGAACTATAGGCCAATATGCTTGATGAATACGGATGCAAAAATTCTCGACAAGATCCTTGCAAATCGAATCCAGCAGCATATAAAAAGAATCATCCACCAAGATCAAGTGGGATTCATTCCTGGGTTACAGGGCTGGTTCAACATTCGCAAATCAATGTGATACATACATCACATCAACAAAAGAAACGATAAAAACCATATGATCCTGTCGATAGATGCAGAAAAAGCATTTGACAAAATACAGCATCCTTTCTTAATAAAGACTCTAGAGAAAGTTGGGATAGAAGGAACCTACTAAAACATCATCAAAGCCATCTATGAGAAGCCTTCAGCTAACATCATCCTCAATGGGGAAAAACTGAGAGCTTTTCCCCTGAGATCAGGAACACGACAGGGATGTCCACTCTCACCACTGCTGTTTAACATAGTGCTGGAAGTCCTAGCATCAGCCATCAGACACCAAAAGGAAATCAAAGGCATCAGAATTGGCAAAGAGGAAGTCAAACTTTCACTCTTCGTAGACGACATGATACTCTACATCGAAGACCCAACAGACTCCACCAGAAGCCTACTAGAACTGATCCAAGAATTCAGCCAAGTTGCACGGTACAAAATCAATGTACAGAAATCGGTTGCATTTTTATACACCAACAATGAAGCAACAGAAAGAGAAATCAAGAAACTGATCCCATTCACAATTGCACAAAAAACCATAAAATACCTCGGAATAAACCTAACCAAGGATACAAGAGATCTGTATGATGAAAACTATAGAAAACTTATGAAGGAAATGTTTGCACGTATAGGAGGATTAGGAGGAACTTGACGGAGGAACAAGGGGGAGAAGAAGGGAGGAAATGGTGGGGGAAAGGGAGAGAGGCAAACCATGAGAGACTCTTGAATGCTGACAAAAACTGAGGACTGATGGATGTGGGGGAGAGGAGGGATGGGCTTGGAGGAGGGCACTGGTGGGGATGAGCACTGAGTGTTATGTGGAAACTAATTTGACAATAAACTATTTGTTAAAAAAAAAAAAAGACCTTAAAAAAATAATTAGACATACATGTGACTTGATATAAGGCCTTTAAAATGGCTGGAAGTTCATATCAAGACTTCAGTGACTACTAAATTTCCTGCTACTAATTGTCTCTGTGTTTCAGGAGCTTCAGATACTAAGCATGTAAATATAGTAAGAATAAATTCAAATAAAGCCAATTCACTGAAAAATTAAATAAATTTGAGGAATTTATTCTACTGCATTTCCTGTAGAATATACACACCAATGTACACTATCTATTTAAGGAGTAAAATAATCTCCATGTTTCTTAATTTTTCTATGTGATGCTCCTTTAACTTCCTGAATTTTGCTTATGAAGCCTTTCTTCTATGCTTCCGAAAACAAATTAAAGTAGGACTTCTTTAGATGGCAACATAGCAACCCAAGAATACTTTAATTAATGTATCAAAATAATTTTATGAATGTGTATGACCTAGAGGTCAGGTGGGCAAAGGTGGGAAGAAAGGGTACAGAGCCTAGAAATAGCAGATGATAGTTTTACCTGGAAGTATAGTTTCTTCTCATGATATTAAAATCTCAGGAAGGTTAAACCCATTAAATACCTAAAATCCTTGGAATTATGAAGAAATTAGTAAAAGGGCTCTATATTGAGGTCAAATTCATGTAGACAAATATAACTCACTCGTAGTCAAGATCGTGGGTTCAGAGAAGCAGGATGTAGCATGCACAAACTCACAGAAAATAATTTTTTATTTTTCTTGGAAATGCTTGTAAAATTTTGGCTCCAGATGTTGCTTCGATTAAAAAAGTCAATTTGTGTGTTGGGGGAAAGACGACTATTTACATATCAGTAAAAATTCAATATTAGGGGCGCCTGGGTGTCTTAGCTGGTTAAGCGTCCAACTTTCGCTTAGGTCATGATCTCGCAGTTTGTGGGTTCGAGACCCGCGTGGGGCTCTGTGCTGACTGCCAGCTCAGAGCCTGGAGCCTGTTTCAGAGTCTGTGACTCCCTCTCTCTCTGACCCTCCCCTGCTCATGCTGTCTTTTTCTCTCTCTCCTAGAAATAAATAAGACATTAAAAAAATGTTTTTAAATAAAAAAAATAAAAAACAAAAAACAAAAAAAAAATTCAATATTAGACTTAACCAATGCCATTCCTACAACTTGGAATTCAGCCAAGTTGCTCCTTTTTTTTTTTTTTATCCATCTCTCTTGTCTTTCCTTCTCCTCCATTTCTCCTTATCTTACTTTCTATTCCATGTTAGTGAGAAATGCCAGCACAGATGCCCCCACCCACTTTTCTTCCCTACTCTCTTCCTCTCAATGCCTCTCAGCCTCTTAGACTATAGATAGTTCTCTGGGAAAACTTAAAACTTGCTTTGTGTTGCAGTTCTTTGAAAGGATTACCTTGCATTCATAGAGGGGACATGGTCTGAATTTTTAGTTATATTCATCTATAAGCTGGTCTCTGCCCTCCTAACCAACAACCTCCCTTCATTCAATTTCTGTTCAAATTATAAGCCTCATGAAGGCAAGAACAATGTTTTCATCACCTAAACAAGTACAAGATGAGCTAGTTCACTTAATGGCTAGCCACCAGTCATCACTTTTAGGATGAATATAGGGGGCCTTAGAAGGAGTTTTTTTAATATATTCTAAACACATTGTTGAGCTTGTATTTGAACTAAAGCAATGTGATTCCAGAATTGTATTCTCTATGCATTTTGCCTCTGACAACTATTGAATGAAAATCACTTTGCATCTGAATACATCTTTCTCCTTTTCCCTCAAGTCATCTGAATCTTATCTCTTGAAGTCTTCATTCTTGATTATATTCTTCCAACTCATTATGATTTCTTCTTTCTGACCTTCCATATTGCTTTTACACACAACTGTGATATTTTATTGCCATCTCTATATATTTTATCTATATTGATTCATACAATGCTAAAACATGTTTATATAGTACTTAGGAAATTTTCTAATGTCTATATGTATTATTACATTGATATTCCAACTAACATAATTGAAAATATATACATTGTTATATTACATCCTGTAGCATGCAGCAGCGTTAAGATACACAGAAATTACTAAGTATTTTTATAGCAAAACTATCAAAAATTACTTCAAATAATGATTTATTTGAATTATGTATATTAAATATGTAAATATTTTATTTCCAACTTTACATAAACAACCAATATTTAATTGGGCATACTGCCAACATTTACTACTTTAGAATTTATGGTAGTAATAAATCTAAGAGCAAAGTATCTTTTGGTTACAGGAGTGAGCAGATCAACCCATGCTATTTTTCTTCATTCCATCTATGTGCTTTGCTGTATAAGCAAAAAACATCCTATTTGGATGTCAGAGAGAGAACATGAATAAAAAGCCATTAGCTATAGCTGTTCCAAACGTATAATAGGCTGGGATTATGAAACTAACAAAACATCTGTTTTTTCCTGTGAGGTTCTGACAACTTAAACTCTAGTTGTGGTGGACTGCTATTAGATACCATTAAAGCCTGTACTGAATGCACATGCCATCTGTCATTATGAAGCTGCATTAACTCATCATTTAATTCTGTGCCCTTTTCAAATTGTGCCCTTTAACGTTAACTTCACAAAATTGTTCTAGCAGTTTTTTAAAAACTATATATCCTCTATGTAACAATGAGAAGTGTTCACTTGAAGCAAAAAGTCTTTTCTGTATGTGGAATAAATGTAGCTTCTTCTCTAGTGATTCATTTCCCTTTGTTCTTCTCCCTACCCTCACTAAGAGAGATAAATATGTATATGCTCTAGGAATCTAATGGCAATTGTTCACATGCTCATCCCTAGAGAATTCCTAGAGAAGCAGTGTGTTTGCGTCACAATCTACCCATTTTCTCTTTGATCATATCATGTGTATAGTAACATCTTCCTTTGTCTTACACAACTACAGTTAGCATTACATATTCCATTCACTTATGATAGTTACAAAACCATTCCTTTTAGAGTTATGAACTTCACCTTTTGTTTCTATATGAATACAAATGCCACTTGAAGTCAGTAACAATCTTTCCAAGAGTCATAGTATCTTGTTCTAAGTATGTGGTGAATATTAGAAATATTGTTCTAAGTATGTGGTGAATAATGAAGAATGATTTATAGGTGAAATCCAATTAATCCTAGGTAACTGCAATAAATTATAAAAATAAAGTTATTTGAATAGATGTAAGCATATCTTATGGAAATCCATAAATGAATATAAAGGCTAAGAGTAGGGTCAACTGGGTGGCTCAGTCAGTTAAGCATCCGACTTCAGTTCAGGTCATGATCTCACAGTTTTTGGGTTTGAGCCCTGTGTTGTGCTCTGTGCTGATAGCTAGCTCAGAGCCTGGAGCCTGCTTCAGATTCTGTATCTCCCTCTCTCTCTCTGACACTCCCCTGATCACGCTCTCTCTCTCTCTCTCTCTCAGAAATAAAAACAGTAAAATTTAAAAAAAACATTAAAACTAAAAAAAAATTTAAAGGCTAAGAGTATAGCAATTTACAAGAACCCAGATTTTCTCAATATAATTTCATAGATGCACCTTCTGAATTATTTTTGTAAATAAACTCTGTTCTGACTAACAATATTGTGAGATTCTAGATTTATTATTATGATGCCTTAAAGTGCTCTAGAAAAGGAAAGAATGCCAATAAAAGACAGAATGGGTATCTGCTGATATTTTGCATCTTAAATATATTGAAAGCGTCACTGCTTTCATGATGTATAGAATATCCATATTTAAGTCACTGTTTCTTGCTATACTGTATACTAAAAATAGTGGGAGGTAAATTTATGTTGTTTTCATAGCATGCCAGATACAAATGTTTATAGCATTTTATTCATAAAATTATGTACCTGACACATAAATTTAACAGAGAAAATGTTGAAACATTCGAGCAACCTGATAGCTAGCAATTTTCCATGTCTTAAACTAAGTCACCTCCTGAGCTAAATAATGGCATTCCAGCTCCTCCTCACTGTACTACTTCATTTTCAGTGGATAGTTAATATCTTTATAAATATGTCATGTTCTGTTATTTTTGAAACTATTAAACCAGTATTTAAAATTGTACATTTTAATTATTTTCTATTAAAACAGTTTTCTGCTTTCTATTATTTCTATTCAGTAACAACTGTTTTAACTGATTAATCAAATCAATATATTGAACATCAATCAGTAGTGTTTTGACTCAATATATTAAAAAAGAGCCTATTAAATGAGCATGTGTCTTCTTTTCCTAATATCCTTTGCTATTACAATTGCTATATTATTAACTTCTTTGAAAACATCTCTATTAAGAGTTGTACTAACATTCAACTTGTTATCACAAGTAGTGAACTTTAAACCAAGGCATTTATTTGATCTTACTGGATACTTTAAAAATTAATGGCATATACTTAAGATCAACTGTTACTGATTTTTTTCATGGTTTCCAGATATTAACATTAATAAAAACAATATTCAATTTATTTAGTTTTAGAGCCATGGAAGTCTTCCTAGTTTCCAAAATTAAAATCTCATTAATATGATAAAAATAACACACACACACAGTACAGTGCTGTGGATATATAATTTACATTAACCTACTTATAAAAATCCTTTTGAAAACCTGGAATTAGATATGATTTCATATTTTACTAATTTTTTTAATGCTTTTATTTATATCTGAGAGAGAGAGAGAGAGAGACAGCATGAGCAGGGGAGGGTCAGAGAGAGAGGGAGACACAGAATCTGAAGCAGGCTCCAGGTTCTGAGCTAGCTATCAGCACAGAGCCCAACGCGGGGCTCAAACCCATGAACCATGAGATAATGACCTTAGCCAAAGTCGTACACTTTGGTGTCACAAATTTTGGGCCAAATTGGGCCAAATTGGCCACCCAGGTGTCCCAATATTTTATTCATTTCTTTACAGCTCCTTTCCTATATCTAAGTTTGATTAACTCCTCATCCATTTCATCTTTATTAGCTAAAATTAAATATTCGTTATTTTCAGACTAACATATTTCTATTCTCTTTGACCTATGGTTCTGAATAAAAATAAAGGCAAACCACACTCCCCAAGCACACACTCTAAGCCAAGGCCCAACACCATGTATGTATCAAATAAAACATAAAGATAACATTCTATGACAACCTAAAGAATATGTTATACTGTAATTTCAAACATGAAACATGAATTGAGAAAGATGTTCTTTGAAAACATTACACTTTGCAAAAAATTAATCTCAAGATAAAATTATTTATCACCTTATCATTACTTAACACCTTGCCTCATCACCATATAATTTAGCTACACTGGATTACTTAACATATGAATAAAGTTAAAAATTATTTGGTGAGTTGAAAAATCACACTTATTGAAACAGAGGTGTTTTCTTACCTAGTTATGCATATTACTAAGTTTAAGAACAGTTTCTACAAACTCATTTATTAAAACTTAATTTTTCTTTGTTTCAAGGATTTACATGTTTTTCATTTTGAGACTATATTTTTGTGTGTGCATTCATATATTTTTATTAACATTTTCCCTTGTATTACAAATAAATAATTTGGGTTTTAAAAGCCCTTATATAATAAAAGAAATATTTATTCAGAGTGTAAATGTTTTTAAGTTTATTGAAAACTATAATGTCATGTATTCTTTTAACATTTGGGAACTTTGAGTTTATAGCATATATATAATTAAAATAATCTAATGTACAAAAAGTTTACAAAAGCCTTATAAATAGAAACAACTTTCATGATATTTTGTGTTTTTATATAGGAAGAGACTCTCAGAAAAATGCAGCTTGTTTGCCTAACACCTCTACTGAATCAAATACATCAGACAATAAATGTTGGAAAAAACTGGATACAGTCTTATGCCATTCAGTTAGCTAAAAAGGGAGATACAGCAAATTATTTGTTATATGCCATTCAAAATAGTTTCAATGTTATGCCTAATCCTAATGAAAATATTTATCCTTTCATCTTTCCATTTTAAATAAAAAATTACATTTTAATTTATTATTCTTTAGCTGCCTTAGCTGCCATAACTACATACTGACCATTTAAAAACATATGTTGTAAGTATTTAATATTAGTTACCAGAGATAAGAGCTGAAGTGGATCCAGAAATATTATTCATTCCTTCCTGTAATGCAAGTTTAGATTAAATCTACTCTTTCAATTCAAATATAGAAATGTCACTTGGGAAAAAATGAATTCCTGTATTTACAAATTAAAGGGGAAAATTTTACAATCAAATTCATTTATTTGAAACTGAATTTCAGTTTAGATCAACTTTAGCTCGACACCCAAACTCTGAAGGAAAAATGGGTTTAAATCTGATCTCATATAGGAAAATTTATTTGTAAAACATTAATGTCATACCTAAGATGTATCTATTGTTGGATATTCAATATTAAAAATGTTTCTATTGTTGGATATTCAATATTAAAAATTCATAGCAAAAAATTCATTCCCCTATAATTATTTTTATCCTAGCAACTGAAGGATAATACCAAAAGTAGAACTTACCCTATGGGGATTTGGGAGAATGTCAAGTGACTATGCTGGAGTGTTGCTTAACTGCTCACCAATTTGATGAAGAACAAGCTCAGAATATAGGTCTTATTTTTTTTATTTCTCAATAATCATCTTCATCAGCATGTTGAGAGTAAAATACTTACTTATAGTGTGGTTCATCAGATAAATAAATTAGGCCCTTTGCCACTCTATTCAGATTTGCTAACTTTCTGAAATATGACAATTTAAAAGATCCAAAATTTTTAAAAAAGTTTATGGTAGCTTCAGGCAAAATAAAACTTGACTTCTTTTAAAATATTGTAACAAGTAATAATTTTAGAAATATGTGTAACTTAAATTTGGTTGTCAGATTTCTGTGTTAGCCATGTATGGCTTTCTTTGCCATTCTTTTATACCAGATCATGTACAGAATATGCAGAATATAGGTAATTTTCAAAATCAGGCCTATTAGGCTGTTTAGTTTTCATTAGCCATATGGTTTTCTCAGATGAGACTCATCTGGGGGACATGTGCTATTCATTCTTAAAGCACACAATAAGGAATTTAACAAGAGCAAAAGTGAAAAATCTGCTAACATTTATCAAGCATCTATCATTTAACATATAATGTACAATATGCCCTACTTCATTTATTTGACACAACAAATAATGAAGAATATATACCTTTATTTGGGATACAGTTTTAACCATGAAACAATATAATTGGATAGTAGCCAAACTAGAATTCACACTCAGGAAGTATTAGCTTACTAGTGCTGCGTAATAGTATTTCTACAATTTTAGCGTCTTAGTGTAACACACTTATTATCTCCCAGTTATTCTGGGTCAGGAATCAGCACAGTTTAGCTGAGGTCTCTTTTTTTTTTTAATTTAATGTTTTTATTTATTTCTGAGAGAGAGACAGACAGACAGCATGAGCAGGGGAGGGTCAGAGAAAGAGGGAGACAGAATCCAAAGCAGGCTCCAGGCTCTGAGCTGGCTTTCAGAACAGAGCCCATTGCGGGGCTCCAACCCACAAACCCTGAGATCATGACCAGAGTAGAAGTCGGCTGCTTAACCGACTGAGCCACCGAGGCAACCCTGAGGTCTCTTTCTTTATACTAATGTCTCTGAGTTTCTGAATAAAAGTGAAAGTTAACAACAGGGCCCAATTTCCCCTAGACTCAAGTGGAAGAGGACCAGATAAGAAAGGAGATTAGTTCCACTCTTGATTAGAAACTAGGGAGCTTTACTGGAAAGAATGATGTGGAAGAGTATTCCTAAGATCTTAAACTCAAAAAAATGAATTCCCATGGTTTAAAATGAAGGCTCTAATACTGCTTTAAATGTTATCTGTACTGCTAAAATTTGGCAACTATGTACTCAGTATTAACCGAGATTTTGTGGTACAAAATGTTGATTCTAGGAAAATGGATCCTAGATCTCTCAAAGAATCTGAAATTAAGCTATACAAATAGATCCCCTCTAATAGGAATATACAATAATGTAAACATAGTATATTAATATATGTTTCAAAATCACATGAGTGTATAAGCTTTTAGGATTTAATATAAGTTTTAACTTGTTACTAAACCAGAATCAAATTATATACCAATAAGTGGATTCCAATTCAAGGACATACCCTTTGACAGTTGTTACTTTCTTATTATAAACAACATCATAATATCCCAAAAGATCCCCTGTCCAAGAAGCAAACGTTCCACAGAAATAAAATTCAAAGGACTGATTATACTTTAGTAAGGAATATATTTAATACAGTATTATATTATCATGAACATTTATGTATCTAACATGTGATTTAACAAGTAGAACATTCATAACATTTACATCTGCCAATGTGCTATCTATGTACTTTGTTGCTACCTGATTCCTTCCTCTGTGGTTGCCACTTCTTTCATGTTTATCACTCTCAGCTTTGGGAAGTAATTTTATTATTTGTACCTTTTGTTTAAACTGTATAATATTAAAACAGTATTATAATGTATGTAATTTTAAGGAACTTGTATTTTACATTTAGTACTCTGCTTGAGATTCATTCATGCAACATACGATAGCTAATTCATTTTTGCTGCTGTGAGATAATCCTTACCAAAATAGTCTCCTGTTGGTGGATAGCTGTTTCCAGTTTATTTACTGTACAACATTTACAATCAAATCTTTCTCTGCTGTAATGTGATTAGATTGCTTGGTAGGATATAAATGCAGTTCCATAGAGAGTCCCAAATTTTCAAAATTGATTATGTAAAATACACTCCAACAAAGTATAGGAGTTGTCTTTGATCCATATCCTTACCAACAATTGGTAACATAAGAATTATTAATGTCTGTGAAATTGGGGTTACAAAATTATTTTGATGTGACTTATTGAGGTCTAATTTCATATGTATCTTATGTGATACATTTATGATTATGAGGAATTTTGTCATCTCTCCCATTTGATATTTCTTTTTGTTGTTTATTTTTTGGTATAGTTTCATTCATCAGCAATATAGACAACAAAAACGTTCCTTACAGTTTTAGTTTCCACTTTCAATTTATTTTGGTGCCTTGACAAAAAAAAATGTTCAAAAATTTAATGTTTTGAATCTAATTTTCTCTTCTTTTATGACTGGTATTTTTTTCTGCTTTATTTAATACAGTCAATTCAACTCTAATTCATTTAGTTATTCTCCCATATCATCATGCAATAATTTTGAAGAATTGTTATTTTCCATTTAAGCACTTAATTAGTAGAGAATTGATTTTTGCATACAGAATGAGAATGGTTTTATTGTATTTTTTTATGTATAACATGCCAGCTTTTGAATATATATTTCAGTACATTTCTGAGTAGTCATTTTGTTCCCCAACAGTCTACAATGCCACAATTGTGATATAGGGTCTATAGAGATGTAGATTTATGGAATTTCTACTTTATTCCATTTATCAATATATTCATGCACTAGTATCACCAATCTCTATAATTTTATAATAAGAATATCTGGTTATATAATTGTTCCCTCTTTTATTTTCTGGTAAGTGACTTGGATCTTCTTGTTCCTTGCTTTTCCATGTTAAGATCAGACAAATTCATTGAAAAAGACTTTGAAGACAGCTAGATAATGTTGCATTGAAAACATGGCCTTAGATTTTGATTAGAAAAAAATCAAATTTCATGACACTGACTCTTTTATATACTATACTGCCATATAATGAAGTCTCAAATGATAGTCTTTTCAAGAAACCAGACTGGGAAGATTGGTTATCTGTATGCAAAAGAATGAACTGAACTCTATTTCAGAATATACAGAAAAATTAACTCAAAATCCAGTTTTTTTCAAGGATAACAAAAGCAAAAACAAATGGAATTACATCAAACTAAAGTCTTTTGTACAGCAAAAGAAACCAATAAAATTAAAAAAGTAATCTACTGAATGGAAGAAAATATTTTAAAACAAATGGAATTACATCAAACTAAAGTCTTTTGTACAGCAAAAGAAACCAATAAAATCAAAAAGTAATCTACTGAATGGAAGAAAATATTTTAAATGATGTATCTAGTGAGGGATTTACATACAAAATATATAAACACTCCTACAACTCTGTATCAACTTCCCCCACAAAAAAAACAAAACCCAAATAATCCCTTTAAAAAAAATGGATACAGGACCTGAATAGACATTTTTCTAAAGACTACATACAAATGACCAATGAGTATATGAAACAATGCTCATTAATAACCATCACAGAAATACAAATAAAAAACACAATGAGATATGACCTCACACCTCTACAATGGCTGTTATCAAAAAGACAAGAAACAAAAAGTGTTGCTGAAGATATGGAGAAAGGGGAATCCTGGTGCACTGCTGGTGGGTATGTAAATTGATGAAGCCACTAGGGAAAACAGTATGGAGGTTCCTTTAAACATTAAAAATAGAACTACCACATGATCAAGCAATTCTACCATTAGGTATTTATCTGAAGAAAATAAAAATACTAATTCCCAAAGACATATACACCGTTATGTTTATCATACCACTATTTACAATAGCCAAGAAATGGAAGTAACCTCAGTATCCATCAGTAGAGGAGTGGAGATAGAAAAAAACTCAGCTGTGGAAAAAAAAAATACTTTCTTGGGAAAACATGATTAGACCTAGAGGATATTATTCTTAGTGAAATAGTAAGTTAGAGAAAGACACATATGATTTCACTTATATGTAGAATCTTAAAAGCAAAATAAATGAAGAAATAGACTCATATTCATAGAACAAACTGGTGATTGTCAGATGCTGTGGGGATGAACAAAATAAGTAAAGAGAATTAAGAGGTGCAATTTCCTAATTACAAAATAAATAAAACATGGGGATGTAATGCATAGGGAATACAGACAATGATACAAAAACTCTGTAAGGTAACAGATGGTAACTAGACTTATTGCAATTACTTTCTGATATATATAAATATTGAATCACCATGTTGTACACCTAAAACTAATTAATACTGTATGCCAATTATACTTCAATAAAAAAGACTATTATAACTTAAAAAATTAAAATGGTCAAAGGATCTGAGTAGACATTTATACAAAGAAGATATACAAATGGTAATAAGCACAAGAGTTCAGTAAGTTTGATAGAGTTTGAGGTTTCTCAAATAACTGAACATAGAGTTAACCAAATGACATAGTAATTTCACTTGTAGGTATAAACCCAAGAGATTTGATAACATCTATGCAAAGATTTGTACACAAAATTTTTTGAGGGAGAGGGAGAGAAAGAAAGATGGCATGAGCACAATGGAGGGGGGAATGGGGTAGAGGGGGGAAAGAGAAAGGGAGGGAGAGAGAGAGAGAGAAAGAAGAGGAGAAAGAGAGAGAGAATCTTAAGCAGGCTCCATGCTCAGCACAGAGCCTGATGTGGGGCTCAATCCCACAACCCTGGGATCATGACCTGAGCTGAAATCAAGAGTTGGTCACTCAATTGATAGAGCCACACTGGCAGCCCTGTACACAAATTTTTATGGCAACATTATTCAAAATAACCAAACTGAAGAAATAAACCAAATGTCTCTCAACTTATGAATGGATAAATATGTGGCATAACCATACAATAAATTATCATGCAACAATAAAAAAATAAAGGAATGAAGTACTGATACATGTTATAATATGTATAAACCTTGAAACCAGTATCTAACTGAAAGAAGCCATTAAATTGTGCCCTTTAAGGGGGTGACTTATATGATCTTTAAGTAACATTTCAATAAAATATAAAAATAAATGCATTCAAAACTTATTTGTATTATTTTAAATGCTTTGTTTTGAATTATGACTATATTTATGCTTATTTATAAAATCCATGCATACTTTGTATACTTATTATATCCAGATTGTACCATCATTTGAATTTATTTGCAAAGATATACTTAGTGAGTACTTTACAATTAGACGAAGTGATATTTTTCTATTGTAAGACCTTTTTATTCATTTATATGCTGTCTGTCTCTCTATATAGACCATTATGAGAAAGAAACCCTTGATAACCCCAGTTGCTGTTCTAATAACACTACCATGACATTATATGCCTCAAGATTCCCAAAACAAATCTCATGGTTGTCTACAACCCTATTAATGGTGGTCACTCCAAAAGTCTGCTAGCCCCATGACCATCCTTTATCTTCAGCAGTCCATCCCGATAGAGTTCTCACATTCCTAATTATCTCTTTTTTTTCCATTAGCTTCCAAATCCTGAAATTTACTCATAATTATCTATCAGCAAAATGTTATAATCTCTGTTTTGAATCTTCCTTTAGTGCTTTTGGTCTAAGTCTCATAAAGATCTCCCTTGAATCTTTACTGTTTTTTTCTACCTTTCTCACAGTGGTATATGGGGAGATGGGCAGTGTCCCTCTATATTACTTAGAGTCATTTATATATAGACTCACACATCATCTCTTTCAAGTAGCTTGAAAGTTTTATCTTCAGGGTCCCTGCCATTAATTGCCATTAATATCACTCATACCTTGGTTTTTGGTCACTGAAATATTCTGTATATGATCCTTCCAATACTGTGGCCTCTCAAACTTTTGAAATCTATTCTGTCAATAAACCTGTCATTCTCTCTGCCTCTACTCAGGCTTCTGGCACTCCATAGGTCTTATTATAAATACAAACCTTCCTTTAACCCACTTCCAAGTAGCTCATGCCAAGCATCATCTCCCATCATCCATGCTAAGTCTTTCTAGTACTCCATCAACCCTTCTCCTTTGACATAACCTCCAATCAATTTAACCCTTCTCCCTCACCCTTCTCTTGTTTTTATTTCTCTGTGGTCAACTGCCCTTTTATCCATATCCTAACTCTTTGACCCTATTTCTTCATTTCCAGAGCAGCTTTAGAAATTTAATGTCATTCCCATCTGACTGTAACGTTCTCCACAGATAAGGGGATATTGTAAGTCACTTCCTTACCCAGATCTTGATCTTTGCCTAAACACCTTAGGTTTTGCTCTACTGAATTTCAAGTAAATTTTGTAATGTCTAGATTTCTATTCATTCAAGTAATATGTATTGATGCCTTTAATTTAACAAGGCCCTCTTTAAGGTGCTGGAATACAACAAACAAAAACATTAAGTTTAAATGTCTTTTGAAGGTTAAGCTCTGCTACAAAAATTTAAAAAAATAGTATGATAATTTAAGATGCTGATAAATACCACAAAGAAAACAATCAAGGTGATGTGAATATGAAGTGGTTGGAACTGTAACAGAGTCAGGGAAAACTTTTCTAAGCAGGCTAGATTTTCAGTGATACCAAGAGATATTAAGGAATTGAACATACAGGTTTTGTCAGCAATGCTCATGGGTAAGAGAGCAACCATAGTTGAAGTACTGAGAATAATCCATATGCTCACATACCAGAAAGAAGACTAGCCTGAAACAAGATGAAACCAGGACAGAATGACAATGGTCATGAGCCTGTGTTGTTATTGTTAGTATATGACATAAAATCAGGAGAAATTATTTCTCAAGATACATATATATATATATACATACAGATATGATATTCTTTCCATTCAAATGAAGCTGGTCTTTCTATTCAAGCCTGTCCTAAAATTGCTTCCATTGAAAAAAAACTAAAAAAGTACCTGATTCCTTTCACTGTAAACAATTTACTAAGCTCTTTGCCTGGTTTTCAAGTTCCTATATGAACTTTTATTATTCTTCTGAGCTTATATATGGGATTTCCCAGATATTGACAACATTCATTCAACATTTTCTTTTGATTAAAGTTTCTCTTTACACTTCTAATTGAGTTCTACCACTTCAAATATTGAATCTTGCTAACAAGCTTTATCTTTTATTACTTTTTCCTAGGAAATGACATATATTCATGTTATTTCATGGCACTTTATTTGAAAGCACTGGCTGAAATATGATAAAAACTATTGTATCTGTCTTGTAAATTCAGCTATTTTCAATATTTTTTTATATTGAAAGAAATCTTTGTCCTTGATTATACGAGTAAGCTATCATAATATAAAAAGAAATTTCAGCAGAGAAATATAAGAAAATAAACATCATCACAAATCACATTACAGTGTAGTAACATGACTCTCAGTGCTGTTATGTGTGTTTATAAAATGAGAACATCCCTTGTCTGATGTTCTTTTATTCAATATATATATATATATATATATATAGTAGGCATCTTTTAAAATCATTAAATATAGAGTACCATAATCATTTTAACAGCTCTATAATAGCTTCTTATATTTATGATTGATTTAACTATGTATTATTAGATTCTCAAATAATCTATAATACAAATAAAGGCTAATTGTAATGATCAAACTATGTGTGTAATATATTGCACATATCACTATGTTAGGTGCCAGACGTTGTTTGGGTTAGTCAAAAGTAACTACTCATACTAAGGGTACACATTCACTTACAATGACCACTAGGATACTTGGATTAATTCTCACACCCAGCAATGAATAGAACATATTTGCAGTCTTTTTTCAAAAGTTACCTTATCTAACCTCTTAAGTACTTGTATTATTTTCAATTTAAAACAAATCATGTATCAATTTTGTCAGGCATGATTTTGATTGCCAGTAAAACTGAAGTTTTCATGTATTTATATTTTCATATAAATGCTTAAAAATCTTTAACCTTTTTTTCCAGTTTTAATATTTTTATACATTCCTTTGGGCTAGCATGATGCTCTTTGTCATATGTAATTCAAATATTTTGTTAGTACTTAGTGTGTCATAAATTTTTACAATTTTATAATCTATTATACAATCTTAGTATCTGTGTTTAATCAAAATTTTTATTATATATGTTATAGAATTTTGAAATTTATACATAATCAAAATGATTTGTCTAATAAATTTTTATTTTTTGCATTCCATATTAAAATGGACTAAGATTTATTTGGGTCAAAAATGTTATATGTATAACTAGAAGTTAGGGGACTATGGATAATGTTTGGAAAATATGAGCCTTTATTTTCATTTAATAAAGTTGTGCTCTTTATTTAAATTTGTCTTAGTTTATTTTAGTTGTGCGGAAGAGTATGTTTGTAAATATACTTTTACAAAGTCATCATCTTAATAGTAATTATGTGTAGGATGGTATTCACGATATTTAATAAGCACTAACTAGTCAAAATGATGCTGGCTGGTATAAAGAAGAGTCCTGGAAAACCACTGGTGGGAAAGGTCTCATTTTTTACATTTTTAATGATTTTTACCATTGACATATAACATTGTATCATAGAAGGTTTTTGTTTGATGGTAAAGAGGTCTTGAGGGACTCAGGAAAAACTGCATGACTAGGATGATCTGAGGTGAGGACAGGGAAGCACTTGAGGCTCAGGATGAAAATGATTCAGGGAAAGTATTTCAATATTTACGAAGTATGTAAATATCAAATATACTGGAACACATAAACTGTTAACATGTTTGTTCCTTCTCAATTTCATAATTTCATGGGTATATAAAGCAAAAATACTGAATTTATTTCAACTCAGATAGTCAATCAAATATCTATTTTATTAAAGTATCCTTGCTTTCTTATGAGGAATGACTACCTGATATGTCTTTTTCTTTTTTAACGTTTATTTACTTTTCCGAGACAGAGACAGAGCATGAGTGGGGGCGAGGGGCAGAGAGAGAGGCAGACACAGAATCCAAAGCAGGCTCCAGACTCTGTGCTGACAGCTCAGAGCCCCATGTGGGTCTCACACTCATGAACTGTGAGATCAGAACCTGAGGCAAAGTCTGATGTTCACTCGAGCCATTCAGGCACCCCTTATCTAGTTTATTTTTATGGGTACTAATTAGTTAAAAAGTGTGAATTTATCATTTATAATAGTGAAGAAAGTTAACATACTTTTGTTGTTCCCATGTGTAAATTTTAGTAACTTTTTAGTTAAAAAAAAAAGACTATTATCCATAGTAAACAAACCACTGAATTTAGGAAGAAAACAAAAGATTTTTTTTAAAGTTCACAGTAACAATATATTGAGACACATAAGCCACAATAGCCTATTTAATTATGTGAATCAACCAATAATAAATTAACAACTTTGACTGTTTTATGTGCTTATGCACTTAAGAGAATAAATTAATCATCACTGAATGCTTCTAACAGGTATCTCTTTTATGACCAGGTGCTTACTATCTTTGCCTCAACAATAGACCCAAATATAGATAACTGTTTTTTCCAAACAGATTATATCTAATTGAGGAGCAAACAAAGCTCACATTTCTCAAAGTAAAAATTTTGTCTGAATTACTTAAAAGGAAAAAAAATGTCTTTAATAACACCTAAGGAAACTAAAAAAGCAATACATTCTCTTAAAAAATTACAGCTTTGGGGCACCTGGGTGGCTCAGTTGGTTGAGCATCTGGCTTCGTCTCAGGTCATGATCTCACGGTTTGTAGGTTCAAGCCCCACGTCGGGCTCTGTGCTGCCAGCCTGTTTCAGATTCTATATCTCCCTCTCTCTCTGCCCCTCCCCTGCTCACATGGTCTCTCTCTCTCTCTCTCAAAAATAAATACAAATATAAAAAAATTTTTTAAAAAATTAGTTTTTCCCCTCTAATATAAAATTTGATACTCAAAATAACCCTGTAGTAAGTAGGGCAGTTTTATATCATCTGTTTTTGTTTTTTTTTTTTTTATTTTTTATTTATTTCTAGGGGAGAGAGAGAGAGAGAGAGCGTGAGCAGGGAGGGTCAGAGAGAGAGGGAGTCACAGACCGAAACAGGCTCCAGGCTCCAAGCCGGCAGTCAGCACAGAGCCCGACGCGGGGCTCGAACCCACGTACCGCGAGATCATGACCCAAGCGAAAAGTCGGACGCTTAACCGACTAAGCCACCCAGGCGCCCCTTTTTTTAAATATTTTTAATGTTTAATTTTGAAAGAGAGACACAGACAGAGTACAAGCAGGGGAGGGGCAGAGAGAGAGGGAGACGCAAAATACAAAGCAGGCTGCAGGCCCTGAGCTGTTAAATTCACAAACCAGGGGATAAGACCTACGCCCATATTGGATGCTTAACCAACTGAGCCACCCAGGCTCTCCAGTATCATCTATTTTTAAATCAAAGCATCTCCTACAGTCAGTCCTGGCAAATGGTAGATAAAGAGATAAAACAATATAGTCTAACTTCTTACCCTATTTTCTGTTAAATTCTTTTTTTATTTTAAGATATGCCTTATCTATAGTAAAAATGGAAATCAGCTAAATTTTTAAATGAAATTTCTCAATATCTAATTCTGACATTTTCCCTGCCATTTCACATAATGTGGAATTAAATCGAAGTTAGCAACATGAAGATTATTGGTTCAAGTAAAGCCAAATAATCTTTGTATATCTCACTTTATGGATTTATAAAATAGAGATTATTATCTCACAATGTCACTAAATGATTATTAAGTTGTAGAGGTTATTAAATGTGTCTGTACTAACACCTAGTACAAATTATTGTAACTAAAAAAATGGTTCTAAGAATAACTTTCAAAACTATTATGTAACTCTAAGGATCTGTTGATCACAGGGTTAAAATATTCTTTCATATGGCATGTACTTGTAACATTTGTCAGATGTAACACCTGTTCAGATTGCTATTATACAGATACCACTTGAGATTCAGGATTTGAAATTGCCAGGTCAGTTTTTCAACCTCTAAATCCTAAACTTTGATAGCCACTTTTCTTCAGGAAAAAATTACATAGGTTTATTGAAAGTGAGGCAGCCTATAAATGAGCCAGAACTATTTCATGCAACTTTCTTTGATTTGATTTTACTTGTCAACTTTTCCATTCTTACCCTTCTGGCATTCCTATTAATAGTACAAGCCAGGGAGTTCTACTTTTAAAATCTTTGAGATTAACTTTTTAAAGAGTAAAAAGAATTTTAATGAAGAAAATAAAAGAATGAATATATTTAAATCCTCCAACAAATATACTGATCACTACTTTTTCAAAAACAGAGCATTTCATTTGTCTTAAAATGTATGTCCTTATATCCTACCTATGATTAAAATGGCAATTACCTATACTGTTTACACATTTGTCTTTAGCACAATATGAGCTAAAATAAAATTTGTCTGCTTTCATGCACTATTTCTATGGATGATCTCATTCAGTTGGCAATCAACCAATATGGAATTAAGTGGAGATTGATGTCTATGACCTCTATTGCCTGTAAGCCTGTCTAACCCAGTCTGCAAGTGAGATAAGACATACTCAGTAGATAGCCATATAACTACTAGAAACTGGAGCAAGTCACCTCCTCCAAAACATGGAAAATTTTACACAGAAAACAGCTAGAGTGACAGCACAATAAAACAAAGTGTCATTTGGCTGCCATCCACTAAACACTGAGCAGAACCTATTAAGGGAGTGAGTAAATGGATCATTTCTCATTCAGCTGGCTCAGACTGGTAACAACACTAGCTACTTGCCTATGTTTTCTAAGGATTCATTTCCGCTCCTCCATGGTCTGTTTTGTTTTAGAGTGGCTGGTATCCCAAAACTACATTTCCAAAGTTATCTTGCCAGCTGCCTTCTGGTTGTTTGTGAATGGGATGCACTGGTGGAAAAGAAGGCAGAAAGAGGTAGGTAGCTCTTTTTCTGCTTCTGTTGGCCGCTCATCTAGCTGATAATAGATTTAGAATGATGGGAATCCCCCCCTCCCCCAATTTATTCATTAAACCTCTTTCTTGGTCTTCTGGCCTCCATTTCTGCTGAGAAGTCATCCTTTGTTCTTAACACTGTCCCACTTATAATGTGCCTATTTTCTCCAGCAACTTTTAATATTTTCTCTTTGTTCTCACTAGTTTAGACATGCGGTGTTTAGGTATAGTTTTCTTTGTATTTACCCTGTTTAGGTTCACAGGCTTTCTTGGATAAGCAGGTTGAGATTTTTATCCATTTTCCAAAATTCTCAGCCATAGCACTTCTGATATTTTTCTCTGCCCTACTCAGTCTCCTCTCCTGGGACTCCAGTTACGTGCTTATTAGAAGAACTGGCATTGTCCTACATATCTCAGATGCCCTTTAATTTCTGTGGGGTTTTTTTTCTATTTGTGATTTAGTTTGAGTCATTTCTATTGATCTATTATCAATTCTGTTCCGCTTTTTAATGTACCTAAGGAAGTCTCCATCCCTGATATTGTGGTTTTCACTTTTAGCATTCCTTTTTGATTATTTTAATCTCTACAGAAATTTCCTAGTGCTAATCGCTGTCCACCTTTTTAACTAGGATCAGAATTTTAGTTCAGATCTCTATCTTGAAACAGCATCCTGACCTTTTGTACCTTTTCTTGGTCCCTTGATAAACTTATTCATTGTTTCTCATCTTTCCCAACAGTCATTTTCTTGATTCTCCATATATTCTGTACTTAAAATTTTATACCTAACATAATAAACAGTGTGACCAATGTTTGGAAAACTTGCCATATGGTCTTTATCACTACTACTCAACTGTTATTTTACCGCAAAAGCAGCCAGACAGTATGCAAATAAGCGTGGCTAAATTATAATACATATTTATAGACACTGAAGTGAGGGCTTTATATAATTTGTCTCACAAAATTTTTTTTTTAGGATATCAATATGTGAAAACAATTCTTGCCCTATAGGTAATGTTAAAACTTTGCCCCTAAGCCAGTTTGTTGATCTCTGGTATAGATTAATGGAAATGTTTTCCCATTCAAGAAGGCATGCTCTTTCTTTCCTCAGCTCAAATATACATTGGATTGATTCAGCTTGTGTGGGATCTTAATCAATCTAATGATATTTGAACTGGAACTTGGCTTTTTTGCAACTTTTTAAGTTTACAAGTGAACTAAAGGTTTCAAATATTTTGAAGGTGGAATCAGGATTGATCTTTAAAAATCTAGAATTTTAATATCCATGAGACTTCAGAAATTCCATAGTTTTCAGATCACCTGTAACTTTCCAATCTATGAGATGTTTTCTTTTCTTTAAAGCTTTCGTGTAGGTTTTTTGTTTGTTGGTGAATTCTCCTTGCACGTTATTTTCCTATACCAGAATTTTACTCCCAGATGATGAGGGTCATTGAAGTGCCCTGCTGAAGACCCAGAGTTCTCTGAAGGAAGTCATCTCTCCCAAACAAATGAGTTTCTGGTTTAGTATACTACTCACTCAGCAAAGGCCTCCAGAAAAGAGGTGCTGAGCACTGCACACTGACTCTGTGGTAGAAGCACTTTGGTATTATAAAATATCATAGAAGGCCATGTGCATCCATAAAAAAACTTCAAGTTATATTAAGTTTTTCCTTAGCTCCATTTAAGATGTCCGCACCTATTTTTATCTTTTGCCAGGATGAAAGCAGCTATCAATCTCTTTTCTTCTGAGAAGGTTTACTACTTACCAAAATTTTGTTGAGTTTTAAATCTGACAGGTTGTTTAAAACCATATTTATATATATAGTTTTTTAGTTGATCTAGCTTCTCTTATATAAAGTGGAAGCAATGACATTTTGCAACTTTACATGTTAATAAGAAAATCATACTTAATGGTTTTCATCCATGAAGTATAAGAATCAGACCTTTATTTTTAGTTAGTACAAGCATAAGGAAAGAAGCAGGCACTATATTTAACAGAAGACATTAACATATGGTCGAAGGTTGTGGGAAGAGGCCTGAAGTATATAGATCAAAGATATATTTATGATTTCTTTATTCCTATTACCCAATACATTGTATTCTTTCAATGAAGATTTATAATGCATGTTAGAAAAACAAAAACCAAAAAGACACCTTATGAAATCTTATGAGACCAAGCATCAAAACCAGGTTCATATATGACAGACATGTTTTGACATTACCTGACAGGGAATTTTACATAATTGCGGTTAAAATGTCAAAGGCTAGTCTAATGGGAAAAAATAGATTTTATGCAAGAACAGTTAATGTAAGGAAATAGATGAAAAAATGAAAAAAAATTGGAAGTATTAGATATCAAAACATTAACATAAAAGAAATATACCTTTGGTTAGGCCTATTAGAGTACACATGGCCAAGCAAAGAATTATAGCTTATAGACATGCCAATAGAAACTTCCAAAATTGAATTGCAAAGGGAAAAAATGAAACAGAATATCAGGATCTATGAGACAAAAGGGATAATATATCTATAATACAAATATCAGAAAAAAATTGGTATAACGATAGCCAAGAATAACAATGAAAACCAACCACAGACCTTGAAATCTCAGGGCACAAGAAATAGAAAAATGCAAAAAAAAAAAAACAAAAAAAACAAGAAAACTACATGTAGGCATTGTATATTTATATATACTGCAGAAAAATAAACTAAAAGAAAATCTTGAAAGAAGCCAGGGAGATTAGAAACATTTAAGATTTGAATTACATCACACTTCTCATTAGAGACTATGCAAGCAGCAAGAGTAGAGTGAAATATGTAACATGTTGAATGGAAAAATCTCATCAACTTACAATTCTGTATCCAGCAAAATTAATCTTTAAAAACAAAGGAAAAATACACAAGTTCTCAAACAAAAACTCTGGAAATCTGTATCCAGTAGCTCTGCCTTACAAGAAATGTTAAAAGAAGTTCTGCACAGAGAAGGAAAATGATAAAGTTAAGAAACTCAAGTTTGTGGGGCGCCTGGGTGGCTTAGCCGGCTAAGCATCCGACTTTCGCTTAGGTCATGATCTCGCGGTTAGTGGGTTCGAGCCCCGTGTCGGGCTCTGTGCTGCCAGCTCAGAACCTGGAGCCCGTTTCGGTCTGTGACTCCCTCTTTCTGACCCTCCCCTGCTCACACTGTCTCTCTCTCTCTCTCTCTCTCTCTCTCTCCTAGAAATAAATAAAACATTTAAAAAAAAAAAAGAAAGAAACTCAAGTTTGTTTATATGATACACTGGAAAAGGCAAAATTTTAGGGATAGGGAACAAATCAGTGGTTTCCAGTAGCCAAGGAGTTAAAGTAGGGGGTTGAATCAATGGGGCCCTAGGGAGCTTTGGAAATATTCTAATGATGGAAATATTCTGTGGGTGGATTGTTGTGGTGGTTACAGAACTGTATGCATTTATCAAAATGTGTGTAACGTATACCTGAAAAGGTTGAATATATCACATCACTAAATATTATCTCAAACTTTGTTTTAAAATGGTTAAGGCTGATATTAAGCTTGAGTTTTCTAGTACCTTGAAACAACTAATTATCTAAATATTAGGTAATAGAAAAAGTAACTCCAAAATAAAAATAAAAATCAGAAAGTCTAAACTCGTGTCCCAATGTATACGTATTTATGGTTAATTCTGTTTCATGGATAACTTTTGTCTTTCCAAGAATTAAATACAGAGAGTTAAAATTTTTAAGAAACTTAGATATTTTAACATTTAAGGATCAGATTATACACATTTTTAAACTTATTTATAAAATTGATTTTTATACCTGTTTTAAGCTTGTTTGAAAATATTTAAAATCAAATAGTATATCATACCAGTTTTTCCCCTTAAAGTCATTAAGTTATAATTATCTATGCCTTAACTCATCACAAGCTTTTTTTTTGTTTTCGTTTTTTTGTTCTGATTCTCTAGGCTTAGGTTGAGTCAGGTCTTAAAAGACTAGTATTGTTGTTTTTAAGTGTACTGATTAAGGTGAAACGGTATTGCAATGGGACTATGGAGAATTTATTGTTTACTTCAAAACATTATCTGATCTAACATCTTAAGCCATTGATTCCAAATAGCTCAATAAATGGATGACATTATAAACACTAAAAGGAAGAGAGTATCAGTTATATTTTTCTCCTGAATATCAAGTGTTTATGCTATGGATTATTGAAGGTTTAATTTTGCTTCTAAATGCCTTCTACTTGATCATCAAAGTTATAATTTAAAATTGTTTCATAAAGTTTGTTAGTAGTTATCAGAAAAACCCCAAGGCAAGTCAGACTTACTACTCCATTTTATGGATTAGGAAATTTACCAAAAGCAGGAAAGTGGCTTGCCTCAAGCTGAATATTGATTCAATGGCAGAATAAACCACTAAAGTCAAGCCCTCAGGCATTGCTTATTTCATTATGCAACAAAATCTCTTTGCTTATATTTTGCATGGAATAAATTTAAGTAATGATCCTGCTAGGTATGTATTAGTTTAAGGAAATATTCATTGTCAAAATAAACACTAATCTTTTTTTTAAATGAATAAATCTCCATATTGAAACAGTTTATCAAGAAATAGGTTATTATAGAGTTTGATAAATTTGAGTTTCTCCCTTATTTTTTATGAGAAAAGAAGGTATGCTACTCCCTAAAACTAAAAGCATGAGCGAACAAGCATTACCTAGACTGCAATCCCAAGAGAATCTTGTCATAATGTTAACCTAATTTAAGAATTATTGGTTGGATTTTGTGGTAGATAAAAGTAATGTTTAGAATTGTAGGGAGAGATATAATTAACACACCTGTAACTGTCATAAACGATGTGAAAAAAATTTAAATCCATTTTTAAGCAAATATTTAAGTGAATCAAAAACCAGTAAAGTTACATAAAAGAAAAGCAGTTGCCAGTACATAAAGCTAGTTTTTATCCATGTCCTGATACATATCTATCATGTTAAAGACTGACACATATTTATGTGCTCTGTGGCCCAAACCCAAGTCTCTGTAACTTTTGCAGGCTCTCAAAGTTCTTTAGTAATCTGGGTTCTTGTCTTTAGTATCTTCCTTGCGGATTCTCTACCTAATCTCTTTAAAACTTTCAATCGTTTCTTAAGCCACACTCCCTCTCTCACATCACACAAGACAAAGAGAAGATCCACTGAGATCTAAGTTCTCCAACCCAGAAAACCTAATTGTTAGCCATCACAGTGTAAAGCTGTCTTTTTGTTCTCCTGTTTTAACGTCTGTGCTATAAATCTTTTTCCACTTAAGACTTAATTCTTCTTCCAGTGCCTTCCATAGACTCTGTTAATCACCATAAAGAGTAAAATTATTCATTATCACATGCTCTATGCAAACACGATTTCCTTCCATAATTGAAAACAAAAATAAAATGTTCCACCACCCTGAATACTCAGTATATCATTATTATCCCTCTTTCCTTCCCTTAAACTTCTGGTAAGATAAGCTGTTGAAAGTGAGTTTTTGACTACAAACAACAAAGATAAATTTCTACTATTTTATGCAAAACAGAATTCCTGGAAAGAAATAGGGAGCTTTCAGAACTGAGAAAAAGTGAGGCCCTGTAAAATAAGTAGCACACAGACCCAACATTATAGCTGATTCTTTACAACTTTCATCTGTGTGGCTTGATTTTCCTCCTTTGATATAAACACTTGATGGCTTTTTTTTTCCCAAAACAGATCACTTTTTTCAAAATTGAAAATTCAATCTAAGATACACACATTTATATAATGTATGTATTAAAAATTATAAATATAATTTATATTTTAATACAGAAGAAAAGAGTGTTATAGCTTCTTTACTTGGACTTTAAATCAACTCTGCAAGACACTATTTGATTTAAGGTAAAGAACTCCCTGTGTATTTGAAGTTGCTATCTTCAGGCTTCCTCATCAACTGTGAAAAAGCTTGTAGTCAGTCACTTCAAAACAATATGTTATCCGTGGTGGAACATGTAGGAGTAAGAGTTTGCATAATATTGGTGTCATTCAACCGTATACCAATCACACATGATCTAAAAACATTAGAGGAACACATTTCTTTAGAACAGCCTATGTTGTCTTATCTCTCCCATTTGTTTGTAATCCTCACACAAGCAAAAAATGAGTCTCTTACTTTCTAGTATTTGTTCAGTAAGCTTACACAGTGCCTGTACCACTCTGAGATACTGAATTTAATACTATAAGAATCAAGTGAATAAATAAAGCTTATTTCTGTTTCAGGTAATGATTTTCCTCTTTTTAGCAGTACTTTGCACAAATGAATGTCCCCATAATTTCTAACCCACACTCCAATTTTGTCAGTAATCCCTTAGACTCCAGTCTTGTTCTTTTAGATCCATATTCCCTTTAGCTGCCATCACTCTTTTAAAAGTGCAAATCAGACAGTTAAACTTGTTTAAAGCTTCTTAGAGGCTCCCTGTTTACCTGCTGGGTGAAAAAGGGGTTTTCTTACAACAAGGATGCCCATCACTTGCGTAGTATTTATTTCATGAAACTTCATCACATGCCACTGTTTTACAGTTAACCCTCTGTTAAAAGTACACTGAGATTAGATTTGCGTAAACACCCTGCCCTACTCCTCTTATTCTCTTAGACTTCATCCCTACTCAGCCTTCTAAGGTCTTAAAGAAGCCTCCCTTGACCATACCTGTCCCAGTTGTCCTCCAATTGCCTCAGAACTTCTGTGCATATACCCATTCACATGATTCGTACTTTGTTTAATAGATAGCATTTACCCATTTGGGAGTCTGCCATCAGACTGGAGAATGAGTCTATTTTTTTGCTTTCATATACAAATAAATGACACTCACAGGGCCAGTGAACTATATTTCCCACTTTCAATGAATTCAGAATATATTTTATTTAGGGGGTCCTGATGCTAAATCTATAAGTTGTTCTAATTCTTTCAAATTCTAAGTTCATATTTTTGACTGTCTTAAAGGAATGTTTATCAGTAATTCTCACCATCAGTGTGCCAAAAGGATCATAAACAAATGCAGGTGTAGAATTTAACTTATCTACATTTACTCTTCACTGTCAAATGAACCCCTCCTCTTGCCATCCCTCATTCTCAAGGGCAACATTATTCTCTAAGGAATCCAGATGGAAACCTTGGAGAATGCTTGTGTTAGTTGTTTCTGATTAGCCCACATCCTAAGTAGGGTTACTTGATGGTATACTATACATTAAACATTTTGAGTCAAGTGTAAAACAAAGTAAAGATAAATATTTGATATTGCATAGTGGGCAAGAAGGCAATCTTGCAATTAAAAATTCTGGTAGAAAATGAGATGGAGTGTGGCATATAAAAGGAAATGTAAGATGAGCATCTTGAGTTTTACTTACGTTTGTGCCCATTTTCCCAAGCAGGGCTATCAGAGGGAAACCAAGAGAATGGCCAGTATCTTTTCTGTTACCTGCCGGCCAAATGGAGAGCACGCTATGAATGGGTATTATCTCTCAATGAAGCAATGTCACCCTCTAGTGATATACAGCTAAAAGATGTTCTTCAAGATCCTTTTACAATATAGGTCAATACAGGAGTGTCAAGAGAGAAAGTGCCTATCCCCACCCCAATACGGTATTTCCCAGATTCTAATTTTTTTAATCTACTGATCTAAATAGACAAACAAAGGTCAACCTATACATAGATTCTCTTAAAGAGGCTATTATGTCATTCAAGTAGCCATGATTTGCCTAAGACAAAAGATTAGCTTTTTTTTTTTTTTTTTTTTAAATGTTTTATTTATTTCTAGGAGAGAGAGAGAGACAGCGTGAGCAGGGGAGGGTCAGAGAGAGAGGGAGTCACAGACTGAAACAGGCTCCAGGCTCTGAGCTGGCAGTCAGCACAGAGCCCGACGCGGGGCTCGAACCCACGAACCGCGAGATCATGACCCGAGCGAAAGTCGGACGCTTAACCAACTACGCCACCCGGGCGCCCCAAGATTAGCTTTATAACAACTACCACTGTTGCTTTATTTTTATTTCTGGAAGCAGGAAAAATGGCTATTATGCTTTTATTTTCATAAGTCTCTAAAATAGAAAAGGATATTAATAAACCTTACAGACTACTGCAACTTAAGACCAAAAAGGAAAATATCTTCAATTCTCTGCCAGATTATCTAACAGCATTCACTGAAATGTATATAATGAATCCTAACTAAAACAAAAATGATGACCCAGATTTAAACACAATCTCTTTCCCGTTATATCTGTCAATGTTTTTTTGGTTTTATTTTTTGTTTTTCAGTTTAATGTGACCAGGGGAGAGGCAGAGAGAGAGGGAGACACAGAATCTGAAGTCAGCACAGAGCCTGACATGGGGTTCAAACCCAAGAACCGCAAGATCATGACTTGACCTGAAGTCAGACACTTAACCTACTGAGCCCCCCAGAGCCCCTAACAATGGTTTTAATATTTTAAAAAATAATAAATAATTGCTCCTTTAAATTCTGATTTTATTCATGCATTGTTAAATGGTTCCCAGATGCCAGACAAAAGTGGAAATTAACTTCAGCAGATGTAAATATATAAAAAGGGAATAGGACAGCATCTGGCACATGATACTACATCATTACGAGACCCTATTAACTCCCATATTAGTAGAGATTTTGCTTTTCAAAGCTCTAAAGGTCTGTAAAGAACATATGTAAAACCTTGGTTTGCAAGCATAAGACATCTGGAAACATGTTTGTAATCCAAAGCACTTGTATATCAAAGTGAATTCCAAGAACAATTGGCTCAATTGTGATCATGTGACATTCCAGTGTCATGTACAACTTGTTTGTCAAGTTAAAATTTATTAGAAATGTTTGCTCATCTTGCAGAACACTGACAGAACAAGTTACTCTCAATCCAAGTTTTTACTGTACTGCAGTGGTTATATCAGTCAGAATGGACTAGCTTAGACTATAAGGATAAATAACCCTGGGCTTACACTCACAAAGCATTACATTATACTATTACATGTCCAACCCATGGAACTCTGCTCTATGTTGTTTTCAAACCCTTTGCCCAGGAATGAAAACTGTAAATACAATCTCTAACAGCTCTAATCATGGAAATTTAAAATTCAAAAATTCACATATTTATTAAAATAAGACAAAAAATGGAGAAAAGGAACATTTTCTTTTGGATGAGCCACAGTACTAGGTATGTGAGATTTAGTCCTCACACTGGAGTAGCTAATATTTATCTCTATTTTATAGATAAGGAAACCAAAGCCAAATATTGTAAACAGTATTTAAAACCTTACATAGTATAAGGTATTTAAATTTATTTAAACATAAGTGGCAAGATGACACCAGCTACAGATTGGTGGCTTTCCAAATATGCTTTTAAAAATTATAAATATACACAGATTAGTATTTAGATATACTGGTATCCTAAGGTTCAATAAACACGGTGATTAAAGATTTCTATGAGATGTTTTACATTTTTGAAAAATCTAGTTAGATACTACTCTTTCTCTCCTGTCACACTACCTACTCCTTTTTTTCCTCCTCATAATCATGTCTTGTTGAACTGAATCAAAAGATTAGCAAGAACAAAGAATCTCGGGTTATAAGCTAACATGCAGCAGAGAAGACATGCAGCTAGCTCAGAGCCTGGAGCCTGCTTTATTTTTTAGATAAATTTTTTAAATTTATTTAAATTTTTTTTATTTTTTAAATAAATTTTTAAAAACATTAAAAAATAAATAAATGAATGTATATTTAAAACAAAAGTAATTTTTCTTTTTAGGTTTTTATACTTTGTATGTAGATTACCAAAGACAATACAATTTGTGTAAATAAGTAAGCTATCATTCATAGTAACAATGCTAGAAAAATAGATTACTGTTGAGAATTAAACTTTCTCTGATGCCCATGGTTCACTTTTCCAATATGACCAGTATATCTTTTGTTAGTTAAAAAATCAAAAATAAACAGATGATCATTCTCTAAAGTTAGATATTTGCTTAGGTTTTACTAAACTTCAAAGATGAATATCAATAATGGCAAAACTACATGACTATAATTACTATTATAATAAATGTCAATTTCAAAGCTACACATTTAGTCTGACATTTCTGCAAATACCCATGAAGTTTTATAATATAATTTTTGATATTGTATATTATATATTGCTCTCTACCGTATAAGTATATATGAAGTATATACAGAATCATTATTTTGATATAATTTAAATACCAAGGGATCAAAATTTATCTATTAGTTGCTTGGTTTTATACAAGTGTTTTTTTTTTCTTCCATATTCCATTAAGGTTTTATTTTCTTAAAAGAGTAACTTGTATGCATTTGTTCATTCTTGTTCTTTTTGTTGTTACTTCTATATCAGGGTTTCTCCTTATAAAATGAAAGTGATTCTTCTATAGGCTTAGCAAATAATTGTATTCAATAAACATAGGGGGATATTTTTGTGGTCTATTCCATGGACTTTGAGTAGTACATATGCTTCTATGCCATAAATCCTAAGACTAAATTGCAGTTTCCTCCCAAGTGAGATGAAATGGATTTGAATTGGATACCAGAAAAGTCAACTTTATTTTTATAAATATTATAAAGAAGGATATTTTCCAACAAATAACTTTATTTTTATCAATCATTGAGAGAGTATATGGGAAAAAAGCATGAGTCACTACCAAAAAAAAAAAAAAATTAAGTGTTTAAAATTTTTTGAAAGTTTTCATTGTGGCACCAGAAAAAGAAACACTTTCTCTATACTCTGTGATATATATTCTGTCTCAAAGACTAAAATGATCAAAATGTAGGTTCACAATATAAACAGAGTTTAGAAACTTACAGTAAAATCTGTAGGCCACAAAGTTGTGTGTATCAACTTGTATGCATCATTTCACCGTAGAGACTTGAAAGTCTCTAATATTAATTTAAATGCCTTTTTATAGTTTTAACTATATTCCAAGCTAGACAACATGAAGACCTAATGCGTGAACCAAGAGTCATATTTTTGAGAAACTCAACAAGTAAATATCTAAAAAAAAAAATCCATGGCTATAATTGAGTGCTCTTTTATGTAGGTCTAACTTCAAAATTATAGGCAAAGCTGTTTAGATGTTGCATCTACTTTATTGCTTTTTTTCTTTTTTGTAAATCCCTCCCAGCATATCTCTGTTTGCCTTTCAGGTCACTGTTTATAGTAACTGAGCAAGTAGAAAAAATGGCAACTAGAACAGTGAGCAGATGGCTAACACACTCCCCTCCATGCGACTCCTGCTAACATAGAAGTCTGCTCAAGACTACATGGTAAATAGTGTTTATCATAGGTGGGATCATTAGCCCTTTAGCCCCTTCATTAGTTCTTTGACCCCTACAGTTCAGTTTTAATGAAACCATAACTTCCCATTCCTGAGGCCTCTGTACTATTCCTATAGTTCCCTGGTAATGGTATGTGTTGTTTACTGCAGCTACATTACAGAGCTTTGTACTGCATGCCCCTAGCATCAGCCACACACAGTTGTGGGTCTTTGACACACACTGGTAAAGTTCTGCAATGAACTGTGCTTATTAGAGCCCACCAGGAAGGAGAGCTTCTTAGTATAATTAGCTCCCCTGAGAACAATGGCTGTCTTCACAGCTGGAAAGCTAGAAGAAATTTATTCTCAAGTATGGGAAACACTGAAAAGGCACCTGTAATTAAATTTCTTTCTCTTGTTTTCTTTCTTTTTTGTAGTTTGGGTTTTGGTTTTTTACTTTTCATCTCCAACTTGATAAGCAAAATATAACAGCCTAATTTGGCAATTACAAATACTACCTACTAAAGGTTATTTCTTTAAGTGCTATAAGACTAACCTTGCTTTTATCTTTTCATGAAAATTCAGCAGATAAATATTATGCATAGGTATATACACACAAAACATGGAAAAAATATAGCTGTTTGGAATCTCCACTATGTAGACAAAATGCTTAAATGGATTATTTTTTATATAGGACATGTTTCTGGATTTTCCACCGAAGCATGGTCTTGATTTTGGTCTGAGGCCTTTCTCCTATTACTTCTCATTCCCCTTTGATATTTTCCTTTCCTTTCTCTGTCTGTGGTTTTTCACTCTATCATTCTACTACAGACTTCCCGTTGATAGCTGACAGTCTGTTGACTTTTGTTATGAATATACTAATTATCGTCTTAATGGTCTCCAACTTCTCTCAAGTGGTACTAAACTGTGTAAGAAATGCATAGCAGGTGCTGGCAACAGCATATTATCACAAATGTGAATAACTACAACTCAGTTGACTTGACGGCCTCAGATTATATTTCACATTCATATGGGAGTATGAGATAGGATCTTATACTACATCCATTCTAATGTGCAAATATTTATCTAGTAAATGGCCATCTCTTGAGGCAGAACACTGGTTTATATATGGAACTGGGATTGTAATGAAGATCTAAGCAGTCCTTAGTTCATTTGTCTAGACTTGAGAAAAAGCATGATTTGAAGGTAACTGGGGAACAGAAATGCTAATAACTATGGTAATTAAAATTATCTTGCAGTTGGAGTTCTTTCATAAACATCTTACTGAGTCAACTATGAAAACAATAGAAGGCAGTCTGTTCAAATAGCTGACACTATAGCTTCAGAATCTCTGAATCTGAGATTTTAAAAAAATCTACAATAAAGTCAAGATTTTTTTCTCCCTAATTTTCCTGCTCCAAGGCTATATTTGTACAACACAATCAACCCTGCTGTTTCAATCAAGTCAGTGAGGAAAAAAAGAAGTCAGGAGAACCAGATGTTTCACATTTTGTATATGAAACAGCTGGTTGATTGTCTGAACTTTTCATTTTTGAACTAATCTTGCTGTCATAATATAGAAACATTCTGAAAACTAATGTCTTTGCTTGTGAAATGTAAATAGCTCCCTTTAGAGGCATGGTATGGGCTTAGGTACCTTAGAATTAATAGGAAATAGTTTAGGTTGGGTAAAATTCCACTTATAGATAGCAAGGAAGAAAACACAAATGACATTCAAGGAAAATTAAGTTTCAACAGTCCTGCTACAAATTTTATCTTAAAATCTCTTCAGCTGCACAATGTCTTACTGCAATAAAGAATTAACTACTATTTTTTTTTATTTTTAAAAGATTATGAAAGATCTTTCCAGTTATGGAATTATTTGAATCATTGTCGTATTAAAATTCGGGTCTAATTTTAAAGTAGTTAACCCTTTTACTATTACAGTTTTGTATTTAAGTAGGATTTTATATATCTCAAGTAAAATGTTTTTTTAAAGCATTCTGCACTTAGTCCCTTAAATAAAGCAATTTCAACATTACAGAAGTCTTATGTTAGCAAATTACAATACTATAAACAAATATGTGCATGGCAAAGACAAAATAAAGTTAAATAAATGTTATCACTAGTTTTTCTAACAGACTTATTTTGGTCTATAAACACACAATGCATTCTAATTTCTGAATCTTTGCTCAAATTTTAAGTCTTATATTTACCTATCCAGTATGTACCTGTACCAAGTGAACTAGTATAATAATTATCTTGATATTTCTATTTTTTTCCTGACTATGGACTTATTCAACAGAAAAGAATCTCCAACTTTCCTGAGGTGGCTGACCACATGCACTACCAATCTTCCTCTAAACTGGAATTCAGTTGCTGACCTAGCCCACGCCCCAACTTTTGTGGAGGCCCCAGGGGGCACAGCACTTCCGCTGTAGGTGTCTCAGTCAGCTTCCCCTCATGTGAGTCTTACAGGTCGCTCTCCCTCCAGACCTTTGAGCCATGGCCTGCCAGTCTTAGGACAGCTATGGCACGGAGTGACAGGCTCAGTCTCAGAGCAAGGTGGAGGTAATCATGGAGACACTGAATACCCTCACTGGGAAGGTGTCAGTAGTAATGTCTTCAGGCAAACTGTTTACATAGCCTTGTGATTTGAGACACTGCAAAGCCTTCATAATGTGAAGACTGGGGACATTCTGGTCTCTCAGTCAAGGTGTTTAGGTGTGGGGACATCTTTTTTGGCCATCATCACTCTCTCCTTATGAACTCTTTCTTATGAAAACGAGTTCATAAATGGCAATTCAGTTCTTCTTGGACATCAACCTCTCAGCAGCTGTTATCTCCAGAGCCAGGGATGGAAAGCTTATCAGATATTTCAATGCAATATTTTGCCTCCATTTTTTAAGAATACAACAGTAAAATATTTAAAAATGGTTATACAAAATGTACTGTGCCAGGCACTTTTAGAATGTAATAGTGTGTGCATAACACCTGTTTAAGTAATAACAGTCTAAGACATTAAATAAATATAATTTGCAATGCAAATAACAAATACTTGTAATTTTTAGGAGTTGATTATTTCATGCTAGAGGCAAGTAAGAAAGTACATACTGAATAAACTAGTTATTAACAGTATAATTTGGAAAAGTGGCAATGATATGACATGCCAGGAAGACAGAACATAGGAACACTGGAGAGAGAGCATGATCAGAAATGACCCCTAGATCTATTTCTAGAACCCATAGCACCAATAGCAAAGGGCACAGGCTACTGATAATTTTTGTAGCATAGAATGCATTTAGTAAGAAGATGGAATTCAATGCAATATGTACTTTGTATGATACAGGATATGTTACGACTCTCTTTCTTTGCTGGCTGTTATAGCTTGAATTATGCACCCCTCCCCCAAAAAAAGTTATGTGGAAATCCTAACCCTGAGGAGCACAGATCATAACCTTATTTGAAAATAGGGTCATTGTATATATAATCAATTAAATTAGAATGAGACCATTCTATAGTAGGGCTGGCCCTAATCTAATATGACTAGTGTTCTTATAAGAAGATGGTCATGTGAAAAAAGACGCCTAAGAGGAATGCCATGTAGAAATAAAAACAGATTATGAGGCAACCCTCAGAAGCTAGGAAGAGGCAACAAAGAATTGTCCTGCTGGTTTCATGGGAGCATGGACCTGCCGACACTTGATCTCAGGCTTCTGCACTCCAGAAGATAATGAATTCTCATTGTGTTAAAGCCACTCAATTTGTAATTTGTTGTGGCAGGCCTGGCAAATTAATACATTGGCTATACAATACCACACAATGGGCCAAAGTTTGGCAACAAATGTCCTTTGCATATGGCTGCAGGGACTACAAGAAATTAGAATTAATTTTTCTTTAAAAAAAAAAAATAACCCAAGGGGCACCTGCCTGGCTCAGTCAGTAGAGCATGTGACTTGATCTTGGGGTCATGAGTTTAAGCCCCAGGTTGGTTAGGGAGTCCTACTTAAAAATCAAAACAGAAGTAATTTTTCTTATTGGTTGGTCCCATTTAGTGCTCTTTTAATTAAATTCTACTTTGGGAAGTCAAGAGATGTAACTTGAGAAATCATTGAAGTGTTACATCATCATTCAAATGATACTGGTCAACTATAAGTAAATAACTTGTGTGCATTATACTATCTAAAATACCAGTGCCTAAATATAAATGTATGTTTGGATACACAGATAAAGATAAATTAGTATCTGAATTTAGGCTTTTTATGACATTGCGACAGAACAACCAAGAAAATACTGAAGTTGATTTATGGAGGGTGATTTTAATAACATTTTGATTAATAAGCACAGATATGTTTGTCCACATGTAAATATTCATTTTAATTGTACCCTTACAAATAAAATATAGTGGGACCATGAAACACAGATTTTTAAAAAAGGTCTACAACAATGGGTTACAAAAGAAGTCTTGGGAGAAACAGGACACAGATCTGTAAAACAAAGCACTAATTTTTTTAGATCACTTATCTTAAACAGAAAAAGAACGGAATGAAAAGAAAATATTCATATTGCTGATGAATGTTTAGGACAAATCAAACCTTCACATTATCTCCAAAATTTTGTGTTAGTAAATACATATTTAAAATTGATTTTTAAATAACAAACATTCATTAATATAAAGTGTATAAATCACATAGAATAATAGAAACCTTACGAAAATCTGAAGTATGGTAAAATTAAAAGTTTTAAAAATAACTTGAGAATGAAAGTAATAAAAATATATGTTGTATATACCATAACTTATTACAAAAGAATATTACTCAGCCTAATGAAAGAACAAACTCTTGCCATTTTGACAACACGGATGAACCTCAAGGATTTTATGCTAAGTGAAATAATTCAAAGAAATATGTATGATGCCTTTTATAATGGTAATCTAAAATGAAAAAATGAATAATCTAACTTTATCCCTAAAGAAACCAGAAAAAGAACAAATGGAGCCCAAAGTTAGTAGAACAAAGGACTCCATTTCAGAATAGAAATAGACACTAAAAATGAAACAAAACAGATCAATGAAACAAGAAGCTGGTTCTTTGAAAAGATAAAATTAATAAACCCTTAGCCAGACTCATTAAGAAATAAGAGGACTAAAAATCAGAAATGAAAGAAGTCACAACTGACACCACAGAAATATGAATTAGGACACTGAAAAATTATATGCCAGTATTGGACAACTTAGAATAAATGGATAAATTTCTAAAAACATACCTTCTGAGACTAAATAAAAAATTTAAGAATCTGAACAGACTAATTACTAGTAACAAAGTTGAATCAGTAATGAAAATTTCCAGCAAAACTCCAAGACCAGATGGCTTTACAAGTAGCTTCTAGCAAACATTTAAAGAGTTAATACCTATCCATTTCAAACTATCCCAAAAATACAAGAGGAAAGAAAACATCCAGAGTCAGCTATATTCTCAGCATTACCCTGATATGAAAACCAAAGACACTACAAAAAAAAAGAACTACAGGCCAATATCCTTGATAAATATAGATGCAAAAATCCTCAACAAAATATTAGCAAATCACATTCAATGATACATTAGAAAAATCATATACCAAGTTCAAGAGGGATTTGACCCTGGGATACAAAGATGGTTTAATATCTGCCAAATCAATGTTAAACACTATATTAACAAAATGAATGATAAAAACCAGATGATCATCTCATTAGATGCACAAAAGCATTGGGGCGCCTGGATGGCTTAGTCGGTTAAGCGTCCGGCTTTCGCTTAGGTCATGATCTCGCGGTTCGTGGGTTCGAGCCCCGCGTTGGGCTCCGTGCTGACTGCCAGCTTGGAGCCTGGAGACTGTTTCAGTCTGTGACTCCCTCTCTCTCTGACCCTCCCCTGCTCACACTCTCTCTCTCTCCTCTCTCCTAGAAATAAATAAAACATTAAAAAAAAAAAGATGCACAAAAGCATTTAACAAAATTCAACATCCTTTCTTGAAAAAAAAAAAAAAAACTCCTGACAAAGTGGGTTTAGAAGGAATGTAGCTCAACATAATAAAAGCCATATATTACAACCAAAAACTAATATACTCAATGGTGAAAACATATTTTCCTCTAAGATCTCCACCAACAGACAGATGTATACTCTCATCACTTTTTTGCAATATAGTCCTGAAGTCCTAGCTATAGCAATCAGACAAGAAATAAAAACTATCCAAATTGGTGTAGAAGAAGAAAAATTGTCACTATACACAGATGACATGATACTACAGAAAATCCTGAGACTCTAAAAAAAAAAACTCACATTAAATGAATTCAATAGTTTCAGAATATAAGACTAATATATAGAAATTTATTGCATTTCTATAAACGAATAATGAAGTAGCAAAAAGAATCTAAGAAAAACAATCCCCTTTATAATAGCATAACAACAATACCTAAGAATAAATTTAACCAAGGAGGTAAAAGGCCTTTACTTTTAAAACTGTAAGACATTGATGAAAAGAAATTGATGATGACACAAATGGAATGATATATCATGATCATAGATTGGAAGACTATTGTTAAACTGTCCATACTGCCCAAAGTAATCTACAGAGTGAATGTAATCCCTATTCAAATATCAAAAGTATTTTTCACAGAACTACAAAAACATAATCCAAAAATGTATGGAACTACAGAAGATCCCTAATAGTCAAAATGATCTTAAGAAAAGCAAAGCTGGAGGTAATACAATTCCAGATTTCAAGCTATACTACAAAGCTGTAGTAATCAAAGCATTATGACACTGTCAAAAAGTAGACACATTGATCAATGGAACAAAACATAGAGCCCAGAAGTGAGCCCACACTTAGATGGTCAATTAATCTACAACAAAGGAGGAGAGAATATACAAGGGAAGGAAAGATGGTCTCTTCAATAAATGGTCTCAAGAAAATGAAACAGCTACATGTAAATACATACATACATAAGAATCTGGACTACTTTCTTGGTAGATTAAAAATGGATTAAAGGCCTAAATGTAACTTGAAACCATTGACAGTAATCTTTTGAACATCACATCAATCTTAGCAACATTTTTCTAGATATATCTCCTCAAAGACAAAAACAAGAATAAAATATTGGGACTGCATCAAAATAAAAAGCTTTTGCACAACAAAGGAATTCATCAATAAAATGAAAAAAAAAAACCTATGGAGAGAAGATTTTTACAAATGATATAACTGTTAAAGAGTTAATACCCAAAATATAGAACTCAACACCAAAAAAATCTGATTGATAAATGGGCAGAAGACAGACATTTTTGCAAAAAAGACATAGATGGCCAATACATGTAAGGATGCTTAACACCACTAATCATCAGAGAAATGGTTATCAAAATCACAATAAGAAACTATGTCAGAATTTCCAGTATCAAATAGACAAGAAATAAATGTTGGCAAGGATGTGGAGAAAAAAGAACCCTTGTACACTGTTGGTGGGAATGTTAACTGGTGCACTGCTATAAGAAACAGCGTTAAGTTTCCTCAAAAATTATTATTATTTTTTTTAAATGTTTATTTTTGAGAGAGACAGAGTGCAAGCAGGGGAGGGGCAGAAAGAGATGGAAACACGGAATCCAAATCAGGCTCCAGGCTCTGACCTGTCAGCACAGAGCCTGAGGTAGGGCTTGAACTCATGAACTGTGAGATCATGACCTGAACCAAAGTCGGATGCTTAACCAACTGAGCCACCCAGGTGCCCCAAGTTTCCTCAAAAATTATTAATAGAAATATTGGGGCGCCTGGGTGGCTTAGTCGGTTAAGCGTCCGACTTTCGCTTAGGTCATGATCTCGCGGTTCGTGGGCTCGAGCCCCGCGTCGGGCTCTGTGCTGACTGCCAGCTCGGAGCCTGGAGCCTGTTTCAGTCTGTGACTCCCTCTCTCTCTGGCCCTCCCCTACTCACGCTGTCTTTCTCTCTCTCCTAGAAATAAATAAAAAAAAACATTAAAAAAAATTTTAAAAAAAATTATTAATAGAAATATCTTAAGAATCAGTAATTCTACTGCTTGTTATTTATCCAAAGAAAACAAAAGCACTAATTTAAATGCAATATGTACCCCTATATTTATTTCAGCATTATTTATAATAGCCAAGATATGGCAGTAACCTAAGTGTTCATCAACAGATGAAGATGTGTTACACAAACACAATGGAATATTACTCAGCCATTGAGAATTAGAGCTTGCCAAACCGTAAGGCACTCTTAAATGCAAAGAAAAAAACTGAGGGTTGATGTTGGGGGGTGGGGCAGAGGAGAGACAAAAATAGGTGATGGCCATTGAGGACGGCACTTGGTAGGATGAGCATGGGTGTTGTGTGTGATGAATCACAGGAATCTACTCCCTAAATCTGAGAGTACATTGTATACACTGTATGTTGGCCAATTTTAAAATATATTTAAGAAAAAAAGAATTAGATCTTGCCATTTGTGACAACATAGATGGACCTAGAGGGTATAATGGCTAAGTGAAATAAGTCAGACAAATTCCACATGATTTCACTTATATATGGAATCTAAAAACATAGATACAGGGAAAACTGGTGGTTGCCAGAGGAGAGAAGATGGAGGGAGTGGGCAAAATAGGTGAAAGGCAGTAAGAGATATAAACCTGCAGCTATAAATAAATCACAGGGATGAAAAGTACAGCATCAAGGGTACAGTCAGTAATATTATAATAACTTTGGTGACAGATGGTAATCACACTATGATGAGCAATGCATAATGTATAGACTTTTTAAATCACTATGTTGTATACCTTAAAGTGATATAAATTACATGTCAACTATGCTCCAATAAACAAAAATAAAAGGCTGGGCATAAGAAAAACAAACAACAAAAATTACAAGCTCATAGATACAGAGAATAGATTGGTAGTTAACAGAGGTAGGGAGGTGGAGGGTGGGAATAATGAGTGAAGAAGGTCAAAAAGTAGTAAGAGAAATCTGTTCATTTAAGTAATTAAACACAAGCAAAGCTACAAAGGGAAAAATGAAAATATTTCCAGGAAGGTGTAAAGAGGAAGTGCAACTTTCCTACTTTGTTTGCTTTTCTATACTGGATAGGTTCTGGCATCATCTTCCATTATTCCACCAGCAGCTGGATGACTATTTTACACATTGTTATTTTTTTTTTAATTTTTAAAATGTTTTTTTATTTATTTCTGAGAGAGAGAGAAACACACACAGCTGTGAGCAGAGGAGAGTCAGAGAGAGAGGGAGATACAGAATCTGAAGCAGGCTGCAGGCTCTGAGCTGGTTGTCAGCACAGAGCCCAATGCGGGGCTCAAACCCATGAACCATGAGATCATGACCTGAGCCAAAGTCAGACACTTAACTGACTGAGCCACCCAAGAGCCCCTACACATTGTTATTTTTTGAGAGTAGATTCCAGAGGGGATAAACTATATTATGTATAAATAACTTTACTATTGCACAGAAATATGGATACCATGGATTTTTTTTCTGTGAAGAAATTAAATATTATTCTTTCATTACATAATAAATAGACGACACTGTTACATGAATAAGTACTGCTTTTAATTTTAAGGAGATCAAAATCTAATCAGGGAAAACTACCTGGCTTTTCCTCTTGCTATGGTCTCCCAACCTACCCACCAGGGAATTCTTCTGTTAATTTCTGTATGATTTATATGGGCATCTGTGCCCTGTATTCATGTGCATATTTTATTATTTCATTTGTTATCATGATAGCCTTAGGGTTTCATATAGACTTTATTAGAAAGAAGTCATTGTTGGCAAAGTATTATTTTAAGTCAATATCAAAATAGTTGTGTGTATATTTACAATCAAAATCACTGAGTTAGAGGTATGAGCTGAACTGATGTTCAAGTTGGGTATCCATTTACTTAGGTACTATATCTCCCACTTGATGCAATCAAGGTTTCTAATTACATGAAATTATTTAAGGTACATGGCCATATGTGTTTAAATTTCTACTTAATTTTCATAATGTTTTTTTAAAACTCTGTAACTGTCTTTATGTTTTCCCTATTCTTTAGTGACTCACTAACACAGTGGTTCCTACACTGTCATTCCAAGCAGAGATGTAATGACATGACCTCTATTAATTGCTACTGATTTTCCTTCTCTGGATAACTCTAGGGTGGAAGTAAAAGAAGCACTGTCTAAAATCATTTGATAAATGACTTCTGTTCTTGAGAATCCCTCTGCACAACACTGAAGATCCTGTAAGAGACTGTTATGGTACATTGTTCCCTTGCTATCATTTTCAATAGCCTAAAATTATAGTATTAAGAGAGATCCTAGGATGCAGAATACATTTTTCAGCCACTGAATTGTATGCCACATCACTTGTCTGCTTAATGAGAAACAGGTGGCTCATTTTCAATTGCTACCATTTATTCCTTTGACATAAACTTGTTTTCTTTACTTTCATGGTTCTTTAATTTGCTTGTTATATTATTACTCTGAAGGTAAAACTAGAAATTCCAAGAATGGTTGGTATGAATTGCCTTGTTGTACATCTGTAACAGAGTGTTCTCAACGCCACAGAAAGTTTCATAAGAATACACAGAAATGAGTAGGAAAAGTGGAAAAATGAATTTCTAAGACACTAAGGTGAAACTTAAACAGGGGAAACTAATTTCACATATTTATTTTAATCTGAAAAGTAGAAAAATAATTCAGAACTAATTCTTGATTCAATTTATCACAAATTGATATGTTATCATGCTAAATATATTACTAGCACATCTAGAAAATTAAAATATGCAATGCCCAAATAAAAATAAACTAAAATTTTAAAATATCTACTTTAACATGATTAATTAAGCACTATCAATTTCAGGGTGGAATTTATTTTAATGTATGGAATATCCCATAAATCAATCATGAAGGCCTTCAAAAAGAATAAGCAAAATGAAGTATATTAATTGCAGAAGTTGTTTGGCTGTTAATAATGTAACATGCAAATTAAGTTAAGGCCAAAAGTCACATTATAGGCAAATGAATTGCTTAACCTGAAACAAGATTGATTTTTCTTTTACTTTCATCAATAGCTTTTACCTTCCTTGAGATTAGGCTGTATCTTAACATATTTCTGCATTACAAATGACTTTCATATATCTGAGCAAACTATTATCAGCTCCCTCCTGTGCTAGGAATAAAGGAATAAAAATAAATCAGTATCCATCAAAGGTCTCACTTATTCAACAAAAGAGATTCACATTAATTTTTTAAAATATTTATTGTTAATTATGATGACCTTCATTTATTAAAAAGTTCTTAAAAGATTTTAGATCAAATTTTACTTACTGCAAGAAAGAAGTTTATACTTATTGCAAATTTTTCATAATTGCTTCAGAAATAATTTTAAGCAAAGATCAACTTTGGAGCAAGTTTTACTTTGTTTTTATTTAATTCTAGTTTTTCTTAATCTTTGTCATCTTGAACTAGTTATACAATTATAGATCTCAGTTTGTCTTCCAAAAGTGAGGGTAATAACAATGATCTCAAGGACTATGGGATGCATCTAGGTAAAATCCAGGAGAATTGCATCTTACATAGAATTTAGGTTCTAATGTTAGTTCTTATGAAAAAAAATCTAATAAAACCTACTTTTAGGAAATAAAACCCTTAAATTTTTCATAAGAATATATATGGTGTTGGGTATATAATCCTTGTACAGGAATACAATATGCATCTGTACTCTTATTTGTTTTTTTAAATTCTTTTAATGTTTACTTATTTTGGGGAAAGAAAGAGACAGATCAGGAATGGGGGGGGGAGAGAGCTGGAGAGGAAGGGGGACCCAGAATGTGAAGCAGGCTCCAGGCTCTGAGCTGATGTCACGGAGCCCAATGCAGGGCTCAAACTTATGAACCTCATGACCTGAACTGAAGTCGGATGCTTAACCAACTAAGCCACCCAGGCACCCCCCCCATCTGTAACCTTTTAGATCAACATGTGCTTCAGAATCCAGAATAGTTTGTATTTTAGAAAGGTAATAGATGCACGTACCTTTCAAAGTAATATTTTAAGTTGATCTCTCCCAGCACCTTGTGATCAGGCACATTAATATTTCTGCAATGTAATTGTGTACTGGAGTCATGTAGATTTCTTTGAGAGAGCTACCAAGGTAGAGGGAAGATCAACTGTAAAAACATGGAGCAGGGAACATTTTACTGTTGAAGGAAAAGTCAGAGGCAAGGTGTGCCTGTGTCCGTGTGATGAAGTAGGAGAGTGAGAGGAGAGGTGGTCATTAAGCTGACAGTGGGTCTGACCTGGATGGGCATGTTGGCCACTGAACCAACTGTACCTATGTGATAGGGAATCACTGTGAGATTTGAGCATGGATATGACATCTGACTTATATTTTAAAATAACAGCTTTGGCTTCTATACAGAGATAGACTGGGGGTCGTTAAGAGAAGCAGGGGGATCATTTAGGAGGTCTTCACAAATATTAAGGTGAGAATTAGGATTTCTCAGATTATGTCAGTGACCACAGAGTTTTAGAGAAGAAAATATTTACAGTAAAATTGATAGAATTTGCTGACACATTAGATGTGGACTGTTGTGGGGGTGGGGTAGAGGGGAAGAGGGGAAAAGAGGGAAGAGTTTCAAAGGATTTTTACTTGACTAACTCAAAGCATTAGATTTCCATTTGTCAATATGGGAATACTATAAGAGCAGTTGATTTTTAATATATAAAAAGTCAAGACTGGTTTTGGCCATGTGTGGTTTTATGTTTACTAGATATATAAAGAATGATGTCAAATAGGCTGCTGAGTGTAAGGATCAAGATAGAATTCTAGACTGGGGATATACATTTGGGAGTCTTCAGTGAGCTGACGGAATAGAAGATCACAAGACTGAATTATGTTATAGAGAAAAATGGATGATGACATAGAAGAGAGAAGGGGAATAGGTCTGAAAACTCAATCTTGGTCTATCTTGGAGAATATTAGAAAAAAACAAAGAGGACTAAGAATAAGGTAGAAAACAAGATAAAGGGATGTCCTAGGACCTAGTGAACAAAGTATTTAAAGAAAGAGGGAGTGAAAATAATTGCATGAGAAATCAAGGAAGATGAGGGCTAGGAATGATCACTTTATAAATCAACATTTAAGTAACTAGTGGCCACGTTGAAAGTTATTTCATTGTTCACTGGTAGATGTGAAAGTCTGAGTTGAAAGAATATAACAATATAAAAACTGGAGAATACAAACAGACAAAACATAAAGATGATTGGTTAGATGACAATAATGGAATGGTAGTTGAAGCAAAACATAAGTTCAAGGGAGAATTGTTTTCTTCCCCCATAAAGAAGCTGAAACAGTATATCAGGAAGTATGATCATGATAGACTTGATTCAGCAGAGAGGGTAACTTATAATATAGGACAGAGATGGGAGAATTGCTAGATCAGTTTCCATGAAATAGGTGAGAGGGTATAGGATCTAGTATGCAGGTAAAGGAATTGAGTTTGCTTAGCATATAAACATCTCATTTGTGGTAACAGAACAGGAGGCATGCCGGTAGGCAAAAGATGTTAAGGTGGCAGTTTATGGAATATGATTGAAACAATTTTCCCAATGTATTAATAAAGAAGGTGGTTAGCCCAAGATTGGGAAGTGGATTTTGAAGACTGGTAGAGAGAGGAGTAGGTAGGAGTCACTTAGCAGGGTGGGGAGGTGAACAACCTAGGGATATGTGGTGAAACTAGAAGTAATTAAAGTGAGAATCATGGGCATTCTAATGTACTTCTACAGTAACGTTAATGTGCTTCTCCAGCAAGGTTAGGTGCCCGGGATGATACAGAGAATAGACAGAGATTTGAATTTAACAAGCATTTAAATTTAACAGGTAAAAAAAGTGAGAGACAAGGAGTTAAGTATCTATAAAACAGAATGACAGTGTAGTGGACCTTTGACCAAACACGGATAAAGAATATTTTAAAAGTTAAAGAAGAACCATGTAAAAAAAAAAAAAGAAGAAGAAGAACCATGATGTAAGAGTGATATATTCAATGGACTGTACATAGCAAAGTGGAGAGAATATCATGGAGTCATTGTACTAGCATGAATGTTCTAAAAGACATGAAATGTTAGGAAGCAAATGTATGAAACTCATTTATGATAAACAGCTATGATTGAAAATAAAAGCGTCCAGGCTATATTTTGCATAAACTTCTGGATTAAAACATATGAAAACAGGTGTTTTGAGGAGAGGAAGTAAAGCAAGTCAGGAAGTCATTCATCTAAGAATTTAACACCTCAAAAGAGAATTTATATTTGGGAGCACCTAAATATATAAAACAATTAATCACAGAGACAATCTTATGGATAAGAATGTGCTAATAGCAGGGGACTTTAATGCTCCACTTACAGGAATGGATAGATCAACTAGACAGAAATCACTAAAGAAACAATGGATTTGAATGATACATTGGACAAGATGAATTTGATAGATATATTTAAAACTCTACATTCTGAGGCCATGGAATTCACTTTCTTCTCAAGTGCACATGGCACATTCTCCAAGATAGATCACATACTGGGAATAAAGCAGCCCTCAATAAATATAATTCTCATACGATGCATACTTTCAGATCAAAATGCTATGAAACTTGAAATCAACCAAAGGAAGAAGCCTGGACAACCTCCAAAAAGATGGAGGTTAACGAACACCCTACTAAAGAACGAATGGGCCAATTACGCAATTAGAGAACAAATTAAAAAATATATGGAAACAAATGAAAATGAAAATACAACAATCCAAACTCTATGGGATGTGGCAAAGGCAATCCTAAGAGGAAAGTCATTGTACTCCAGGACTATTTCAAGAAATTAGAAAAAGCACAAGTACAAAATCTAACAGCACACCAAAAGGAACTAGAGGCAGAGCAACAGGAGCACCCCAAGCCCAGTAGAAGTGAGAAATAATAAAAATTAGGGCAGAAATAAACAATATAGAAACCAAAAAAAAAAAACAGTTAAACAGAACAACGAAACCAAGAGTTGGCTTTTTGAAAAAATAAACAAAATTGACAAATCTCTAGCCAGCTTCTCAAAATGAACAGAGAGTGCACACTCAGATAGACAAAATCATGAATGAAAAAGGACTTATTACAACCAACCCCTCAGAAATACAAGTAATTACCAGGGAATACTATGAAAAATTATAGCCAACAAACTGGACAACTTAGAAGAAATGGACAAAATCCTCAACACACACTCATTACCAAAATTCACACGGGAAGAAATAAAAAACCTGAACAGACCCATAACTAGTGAGGAAATCGAATCAGTGATCAAAAATCTCCCAACAAATAAGAGCTCTGGGCCAGATGGCTTCCCTGGGGAATTCTATCAGACATTTTAAAAAGACCTAATACCCATTCTTCTCAAGCTATTCCAAAAAATAGGAAGCGAAGGAAAACTTCCAGACTCATTTTCTGAAGCCAGAATCACTTTGATTCCCAAGCCAGACAGAGACCCAGCATAAAAAGAGAACTACATGCCAATATCCTTGATGAATACAGATGCAAAAATCTTGCAAATTGAATCCAACAGCACATAAAAAGAATTATCCACCAAGATCAAGTGGGAATCATTCCTGGGTTACAGGGCTGGTTCAATATTTGCAAATCAACAAAAGAAAAGATAAATTCCATATGATCCTGTCAATAGATGCAGAAAAAGCATTTGAAAAGATACAGCATCCCTTCTTAATAATCCTCAAGAACGTCGGGATAGAAGGAACGTACCTAAACATAATAAAATCCATGTTAGCCCTCAGCTAACATCATCCTCAATGGGGAAAAACTTAGAGCTTTCCCCGTGATATCAGAAACATGACAGGGATGTCCATTATCACCAATGTTGTTTAACATAGTGCTGGAAGTCCTATCATCAGCCATCAGACAACAAAAGGAAATCAAAGGCATCAGAATTGGTAAAGAAGAAGTCAAAATTTCACTTTTCACAGACGACATGATACTCTACATAGAAAACCCGACAGACTCCACCAGAAGCTGATCCATGAATTTAGCAATGTAGCAGGATACAAAATCAATGTACAGAAATCAGTTGCATTTGTATACACCAATAATGAAGCAACAGAAAGAGAAATCAAGAAACTGATCCTATTCACAATTACACAAAAAACCATAAAATACCTAGGAATAAACCTAACCAAAGATACAGGAGATCTGTATGATGAAAATTATAGAAAACTTATGAAGGAAATTGAAGAAGACACAAAGAAATGGAAAAACATTCCATGCTCATGGGTTGCGAAAAAAATGTCATTACTACCCAAAGCAATCTACACATTCAATGCAATCCCAATCAAAATTGCACCAGCATTCTTCTCAAAACTAGAACAAACCATCCTAAAATTTGTATGGAACCACAAAAGACCCCAAATAGCCAAAGTAATATTGAAGAAGAAAACCAAAACGGGAGGTATCACCATCCCGGACTTTAGTCTCTACTACAAAACTATCATCATCAAGACTGTATGTTATTGGCACACAAACAGACACATAGACCAATGGAATAGAATAGAGAACTCAGAATTGGACCCACAAATGTATGGCCAACTAATCTTTCACAAAACAGGGAAGAGCATCCAATGAAAAAAAGACAGCCTTTTTAACAGATGGTGTAGGGAGAACTGGACAGCAACATGAAAAAGAATGAAACTAGATCATTTTCTCACATGGTACACAAAAATAAACTCAAAATGGATACAGAACCTGAATGTAAGACAGGAAACCATCAAAATCCTAGAAGAGAAAGCAGGAAAAGACCTCCTTGACCTCAACCACAGCAATTTCTTACTTGACACATCTCCAAAGGTAGGGGAATCAAGAGCAAAAATGAACTACTGGAACCTCATCAAGATAAAAAGCTTCTGTACAGCAAAGGAAGCAATCCATAAAACTAATATAGGCAACTGACGGAATGGAAAAGGATAGTTGCAAAGGACATATCAGATAAAGGGCTAGTATTCAAAATCTATATGGAACTCACCAAACTCTACACCTGAAAAACAAATAATCCAGTGAAGAAATGGGCAGAAAATATGAACAGAAACTTCTCCAAAGAGGACATCTGGATGGCCAACAGACACATGAAACAATGCTCAACGTCCCTTATCATTAGGGAAATACAATTCAAAACCACACTGAGATACCACCTCACACCAGTCAGAGTGGCTAAAATGAACAAATCAGGAGACTCTAGATGCTGGTGAGGATGTGGAGAAACAGGCACTTGCCTACACTGCTGGTGGGAATGTAAAATGGTGTAACCCCTCTGGAAAACAGCATGGAGGTTCCTCAATAAATCAATTCTAGAACTCCCCCATGACCCTGAAATAGCACTACTAGGAATTTACCCAAGGGATACAGGAATGCTGATGCATAGCGGCACATGTACCCCAATGTTCATAGCAGCACTCTCAACAATAGCCAAAACATGGAAAGAGCCTAAATGTCCATCAACTGATGAATGGATCAAGAAGATGTGGTATATTTATACAAGGGAATACTACATGGCCATGGAAAAGAATGAAATCTGGTCATTTGTAGCAATATGATGGACCTTGAGGGTGTTATGCTGAGTGAAGTAAGTCAGGCAGAGAAGGACAAATACCATATGTTTCCATGTATAGATGGATTAAGAGGAAGTTAACGCAGGACGAAGCAGGAGAAGAAGGGGGAAAATAGCTGGGGAGAGGGAGAGAGGCAAACCATGAGTGACTCCTGAATGCTGAGAACGGGCTGAGGGAGGGTGGGGGAGAAGGGAAGGGGGGTGATGGGCATGGAGGAGGGTAGTTGTTGGGATGAGCACTGGGTGTTACATGGAAACCACTTGATAATAAACTATTTAAGGAATAAAAAAGAAAAAACAAAAAACTAATCATAGCTATAATTGACTACAATGTATCCCATTGGGTGGCTCAGTTGCTTAATCTTCCAACTCTTGATTTCAGCTCAGGTCATAATCTCCCAGTTCGTAAATCTGAGCCCCACAAAGAGCTCTATGCTATAGTGTGAAGCCTGCTTGGGTTTCTCTCTCCCTCTTTGACCCTCCCCCACTTGTGCTGTCTCTCAAAATATAAATTTAAAAAACTGTTATAAAAGGATGTAGCCTATTAAAAGGCTTTTTGAGGAAGTAGTATATTCTTACTGACATTGTCTAGAAATGCTGTCACATGGTAATAACATGCGGACTAAGTTTACTCTCTTATTTTTAAATCCTCAACTGACAATTCACTCCTTATTATCTGTACCTGGGGTAGAATGCACTCATCACTCTACTCTTTTTTTTTTTTTATGTTTTTTTATTTATTTCGAGGAGTGAGAGAGAGAGAGACAGTGTGAGCGGGGGAGGGTCAGAGAGAGAGGGAGTCACAGACTGAAACAGACTCCAGGCTCAGCTGGCAGTCAGCACAGAACCCGACGCGGGGCCCGAACCCACGAACCGCAAGATCATGACCTAAGCGAAAGTCGGACGCTTAACCGACTAAGCCACCCAGGCGCCCCTCATCACTCTACTCTTAATATGACCAGGAAATCAGAAGTATCCTTCTGATATATCCTTCAATATATTGAAATCATTCATAAAAAAGGTTATTACTCTTGGAGAAAACAACGAGCTGGACTTAAAATGCAGGATAGAAGGGGCGCCACCCTGGGTGGCTTAGTCGTTAAGCGTCTGACTTTCGCTTAGGCCATGATCTCGCAGTTCGTGGGTTCAAGCCCCGCGTCGGGCTCTGTGCTGACTGCCAGCTCAGAGCCTGGATCCTGTTTCAGAGTCTGTAACTCCCTCTCTCTCTAACCCTCCCCTGCTCACACTGTCTGTCTGTCTGTCTGTCTGTCTGTCTGTCTGTCTCTCTCTCTCTCTCCTAGAAATAAATAAAAACATTAAAAAAATTTTTTTAAAAATGCAGGATAGAAGGGGAGCTTAAGTGGCCACAGAGATATCTGTGACAAGGATAATTGAGTGGTGAATGTCATCTCATGAGCTTCTAGTACATTTTAAGAGAGAAAGAACTTCATGTCTGGATATGGCAATGAAAAGCAAGATAGACAATTCTGTTCTAAGCCAATGGCCTGTGGACTATTGAGTGATATAGGATATAAAGTCATTGTCCCTTGAGAGGGCTACAGAGAAGGCAGTATCATCACAAGGGGGCCAGCATCTAGCCTTCCAGATGCACAGGATGTTGTTCATCTGTATTTATTTCTCTAGGTAATACAGAAAAGGTAAAATACAGTATAAAATAGGAAGGAAGTCTCTTAACACTGTCACCACAATTATCCCACATGCAATTTTTAACCACCACCACCACCACAAAATGAGATGTGAGAATCTGCATGTGTGTGGGGGAGGGCAGTTGATTTCTAGGACACATATAGGAGTCACAATGTACTGCTTTCCATTCTCCATGAAGTGATACATATCTATCTCCACTTTATTCAAGAAATAATATATAATTCAAATCTTGTACTTTTCTTCCTCAAAAATCACACTATGCCAGCACCTCTGTTAGATGCAAAATGTGACATGATCCAAAGTCCAGAGAAAACATTGCTTGCTTTGCTGGCATTCTTATCCAGTCACTTCCTAGGACAAAGTTCTATATTTCCATATTGTCAGATATACCCATAAATATCCAAGGACAGGTGACAAGACCCTCCCTTTGGAATATCAGTTAAATCTGCCTGGATGATGGCTCAAAATTTTGATGGTTTACTATGTTCAAGCTTCTATTCTAAGTGCTTCAAATTGATGACTTTCAGGGAGATATAAGCAGCTCAATTTGCAGATAAGAAAAATAAACTCTGGAAAGGTCAAGTAAATTGCCCAAGTTCATAGGGCTGGCTGGCTGAATTGCAGAGCTGTATTCAAATTTATGTTATTTTTTCTTAACATGCAAAATAAAACTATACATCAGCTTTCAAAAAAAATGTTTTTACGGTTTATTTTTGAGAGTGAGAAAGACACACTGCAAGCAGGAGAGATGCAGAGAGAGAAGGAGACACAGAATCTGAAGCAGGCTCCAGGCTCTGAGCTGTCAGCAGAGCCTGACATGGGGTTCAAACTCATGGATGTGTTATCACCTGAGCTGAACTCTGATGCTCAACGACTGAGCCACGCAGGCACTCCTATACCAGCTTTTATAACTACTAAACATAGGTATGGAGTTTCACAGCAGCAATATTTTCATATATTTCATATATTTTCATATATAACAGCAAATTGCTGTTATACAAAAAAAAAAAAAAAAAAAACTTCAGAGAAAGTGGGTGGAGAGCAGAGTTACTCCAAAACCCTACTTGAATAAACAATAATGCAAAGATCAATAAAAGCATAATCAATATTCTTTCTTTTTAATGTTTTATTTATTTCTGAGAGAGAGAGAAAGCATGATCAGGGGAGGGTCAGAGAGAGAGGGAGACACAGAATCTAAAACAGATTCTAGGCTCTGAGCTGGCTGTCAGCACAGAGCCCAATGTTGGGGCTCAAACCTATGAACCACGAGATCATGACCTGAGCCAAAGCTGGACGCTTAACCGACTGAGCCACCCAAGCGCCTTCACCCCCCCCTTTTTTAACGTTTTATCAGCATTCTTTTTTAGAGTTTATATATCAAAACATTAACAAAAATTTTCTTAACATTCTGTAACTCCAAGATCACTTGAAAAAAATACTATTTTCCCATTCCATATTTAAAACTCTGTGGAATGGGGCACCTGAGTGACTCAGGCGGTTAAGCGTCTGACTTCAGCTCCAGTCACTATCTCAAGGATTGTGAGTTCAAGCCCCGCATTGGGCTCTGTGTGGACAGCTTAAAGCCTGGAGCCTGCTTCGATTCTCTCTCTCTCTCTCTCTCTCTCTCTCTCTCTCTCTCTCTCTCTCTCTCTCTTTCTCTTTCTCTCTCTCTCTCTCTCAAAATTAAAGACCAAAAATAATTTAAAACAAATAAACACTGTGTACTGTGGCTCAGAATCAAACTGTCCCTCCTCCCTACTCTTCAGCTAGGAATAGACAGTAACTAATGAGCTACATTTAGATAAAATGTAACTTTATTTAAAAAATAAAGTCTGGGGACACCTGGATGGCTCAGTCTGTTGAGTGTCCGACTTCAGCTCATGATCTCACAGTTTGTGGGTTCGAGCCCCGCATCAGGCTCTGTGCTGACAGCTCAGAGCCTGGAGCCTGCTTCAGATTCTGTGTCTCCCTCTCTCTCTGTCCCTCCCCTGCTCATGCTCTGTCTCTCTTTCTCAATAATAAATAAATGTTTAAAAAAATTAAAACAAAATAAAAAAATCTGTGATGAATAAAAAATATTCCAAATCACATCAGTGCAACAAAGTCATTCAAGAGGCTAAAACTCAGTTCCTTTCCCACAAGGTATTAAAAGAATTTATTTTTACTGTACTTTTCTTTATTAATTGTACTGCAATACAGTTAATAGATTTCTGTGTGTTTTGGATAGATACACATGCCTTTGTCTCCCATAACATACTACAAATGTATAGGTTATAGACCTTTTAAAATCCTACATTTATTCATTTAAGTAAAGACCTAATAATATTTGTTCAACACATAGTTGCTTAATGATATTCTAAAAATTTTGCCCAATGTTGTATGCTATAATTCTACTGTGGACCCCACTTACATGTAATATGCACATGCATATAGAATGTATTTTAAAGGATGTAATATATAATCTCTTTCTTCCAGACTCACTTTTTCTAATGGCCCAGGCACTCTTTTGGGATCAAGAGTTACAGCAGTGATTAAAACAGATAATGGACCTCCCTCATGGACTTTACAGTGTCAAGACAACACAAATAGGGGAAAAGGAAAGAGGGTCACTGAAAGGAGTGAGGAGTTGATCACTGCCATTTTAACTTGGTCATCACAGAAGACTCTTATGAGTGAAGGTAGAGACCTCCAACCTGAGGTAATTGCAAGGACAGTTTATATACAACAAAGCAGAACCCCCAGAGATATGAATCAGGGCTCAGTAGAAGCTGAAGGCTTGATCCCCCCTTTTTTTTTTTTCAAAAAAGTGAGGAATGTCAAAATAGAATTAGCTACAAGAATGAGTTTTTGAAAAATTAATTACAAAGTTTATATTAACTGAAAAATAGCACAACCACTACAAATCTAAGAAAATCCTAATATCTTTTATGAATCAACTACTTGATACCCTTTTTTATTATTTCTCTCTATAATTTTTCTGCTCCATACTATTAAATAGCTCCTATATGGCAATGATTATCTAAGGGTGGAGAATAATTTTTTCTAGCATACTTGATGAATTTTTTTTTCCTGAGGGATTAGAAAATCATCTTTTACTTTTAAAACAGGTATTCAAAACATCATGCAATTTTTTAGTATTACTGTCAAACTTTTGAAAACTTCTATAAAGTTCTTTTTATGTGTAAGTTATAAAATCTCAAGGCTTCTTAATTTTTCTTGTAAAGTAATTGTAAAAATTATTTGAACTGACAACAATGCATGTCATTGATGTGGAATCACTATAATGTTGTATTAACAGTCATGTTATCTTTGTTAATATCAGTATTTTGTGTTAAATCAGCATGAAATTAAATTTTTCCACCTTCTATTCAAACTATTGTCTCTTCTTCATTAAGTGGATTATCAAACAACTTAAGTCTCTATTCATCACTTCAAGATACAGTTTTCAATGAACTACTGCTTGGTGGGATGTGATTTTTTTCATATTGCTTCTTGATATCAAAATAATTTCAATTTATTTCCTTACTCATTCCTTTCACTTTCCTTTAGAGACTGTAAATCTTTATCTTTTCTCTGAGTTCCTCCATAATATTTTTAAGATGAGAGTACTGCACTTATTTGTAAACCAAGAGTCTAATTTCTTATTTGTTTCGGTGAAATGTTTCAAAACCCCCATCAATTACATTTAAAGCATTATTGACTTTAATTTTTTTTTCAATTTGTGTTTGAGTTTATAAAATACCACTGCCTTAATGTTGTAAGGCTTGATTGGCATGATAGTCAAATCTTTGGAATATGGTTACAGGGAACTGAGTAGTGTTTAGAGTACATATATTTTTCATAGTCAGTTCAATGTGTGTGTGTGTACACACCATATATATATATATAGTCAACTTATTGTTAGCTGTTCGGTGCAAGAATACATTTCCAACAACTTTCCTATTAGAGACTACATTGACATACCTGGCCCTTTAAAAAAATGTTTGTTTATTTATTTATTTTGATAGAGAGAGAGAGAAGGAAAGAGAATGTGGCAGAGAGATAGATGAAGAATCCCATGCAGGCTCTGTTCAGTCAGCATGAAGACCAACGCAGGGCTCAATCTCATGAACTGTGAGATCATGACCTGAGCTGAAATCAAGAGTCAGATGCTTAACCAATGGAGCCACCCAGGCATCCTGATGACTGGTGAATTCTGATGACTGTGAAGAAAAAGGTTTCATATGAATATGTTCTGATGCCTCACCACTGTCACTTGGAAGGAGCAGATATGTAATAAGGTAAGCTGGCACGGAAAAAAAGGCAATGGCCCTAATGACTTTTAATTGAATTATCTTCCTTTTAGTCAGGTGGGCATTCTGTCAGGACCCTTCCCAGGGCCTTACAAAGGGCTGTACAAGTAAAGAGCAAATGAAAAGTCCTGAAGCTCCAGTTTTATTGGCTGTGCAGGGAATCCAACACTAGAGGCCACTGAAACTAGACCAGAGAAAAAATGTGGAGATGGATTTGGAGGGAGAGACAGAGAGACAGAATCTGAGGATTTGGGATTTGGGGATTGATCCTGAAGGGCACTATTAGAGGGCTCATAAGGATGTAACCTTATCTATTTATTAACAGAATTGCTTTGGTTGCTGACTTTGGGGAAAGACCTCTTAAAGCCCAGTTAGGAAGATATTTTAGTAATTCAGGTGTAAGATGATGGTGATTTATACTAAGGTATTCCTAGTCATATAGAGGTAAAAAATGCTTAGATTGGGCAATATTTTGAAGGTAGAGTTGAAAGAGTTTGATACATTTGATGAATTGTGTCAAGGAAAGAAACTAGAATGATACTAACATCTTTGGTCTTAGAGAATAGATTTGCTATTTCCCAGATTGCTAAGAAGAAAAAAAAAGGTTTTGGCCATGCACATTTTGGGATGCCTACTGGACATATAAATGGAAGGAAGTTTGAGTAGATATGTTATCAGAGTCTGGAATTTGGTGTAGATTTTAGGATTAGATAAATTCGTTTAGATGCCATCAGCTTTTGGACTTGATGATGTCCCTGAAGAATGAGTATGGATAGAGAAAAATCTAAGGATTGATCCTTAGGCATATCAATAAGCAGAAATCAGGAAATGGGAGAAATAAAAGGAAGGCAGGGAATCTAGAAGCCAAGAGAAGAAAATGTTTCCAGAGTGTGTATTTAACAATATATGGCTGACTTCACAAGCATGACATTTGTGCATGACTCACAGGGCCCCCTGCTTTTATTACATCCCTGCATTAGTCAAACACTAATGCTGAAATGATAGAGGTTGGTCACAGGGTGTAATCCTTCAGTTACCAGATGTACAGGTTTTGGGAACCCAATGTATAGCATGGTGATGATAGTGAATAACACTATATTATATATTTGAAATCTGCTAAGAGTAGATCTTAGGTGTTCTCATCACATATGCAAAAATGTAACTATATGAGATAATATATTAATGATTGTAGTACTCATTTCACAATGTATATGCAGACTGTCACTGAGAATGAGTAATTGTGTAAAAGTAGTATACAAAGAGAGGAGACAAATAAAAGGAAACTAGAGGAATTGGAAGTTTCTAACATCTACAGCTATTGCAAATATTTGACATAGCCCAATTTCTAATCAAATTAACATAAAACTTCACACTAAAGATATTTACCTCAACCTCCACTGTTCCTTACAATATTCTTGATTTTCATCCAAAAATTACAAGAAAACATTCTAATTAGAGAAAGCAACTCTGTGAACTAGAGTCACGTATGACATGATTTTGGTATCATCAGATACAAATTTTAAAATAACTACCATTAATATTTTAATGTGTAATAGAAAAAGACTATATGCAAGATAGAAGGTTAATATAAGTACAGAGATGGAATTTCTAAGAAAGAATAGGAAATGCTGGAAATAAGCCATGTAACAGAAATGAATGCCTTTGATGCTAATTCAGACTGGGAACAGTCTCCTACGGAGATAGGTTTATTGAAACTTCCTAACATCAAGTGTAAAGAGAAAACAAAACAAAGAGAACATCTAAGAACTATGTGACAATTTATAAAGATTGGTGTAATTGGAACACCAGAAGAATAAAGAAAATGAAGCAGAGGTATTTAAAATACAAGGGCTGAGCCCTTTTCAACATTAGTGGTGGAAAAAAAGCCACAGATCCTGAGAGAATACCAAGTAGGATAAACAAGATCCCACCTCAGAAAAAAGATTATAGAAAGAAAAAAAGAACTACACTCAGGCATATTATATTTAAACTACCTACAGCAAAAGGCAAAAGCAAAGAGAAAATATTGCAAAAGGCCAAGAGTGGTGAGAAAAAACTTTCCTTCAAAGGAACAAGATTAAGAATGACACTACACTTTGTGTCAGAACCCAGAAAAATAAAAAGTACAGTAAAATGTTTATGTTTTGGGGGGAAAAAAATCAACTTAGAATTCTATATCCAGTGAAATTATCAAGGAAAGTGAAGGAGATACAAAGACTTTGAGGCCAAAAATAAACTATCATTCATCTTCAGCAGACATATATCCTCCAAAATAGGTCAAAAAAAATTCTTCAGAGAAAAGGATATTCTAGAAGTCAAAAATTGTTCTGCATAAAGAAGAATATTGAAGTAATAAATGAAGGTAAAATGAGCTATTTTCCTTCTTGATTTAGAACAGTTTAAAGTTTTAGTATCAATGTATTAGATTACAACATATGGATAGGAAAAATCAACAACATCATTATCATAAAGAATGGTAGGGAGAAACTAAGATTACTCTAAGCTACCTTCATTACATAGGAAGTCACACAATGTTAATTCAAATTGGACTTAACTAAAAAATTGGAAACTCTAAGGCAACTACTCAAAATATTTTTAAAAGAGATAGACTTAGAGGAGATAATATGGATTTTTTAAACATTTTCAATTCTAGAACAGAATGCAGAGAAAAGAAGAATAAATACAAATGCAACTAACAAAAAATAAGTTACAAATATGGTACATATCAATCATATTAAAGGTAAATTATTTAAAGTCACCAATGAAAGACAGATGGTCAGAGTGAAGTAAAAATAGAACCCAACTATGTCAAGAAGAAAAATATATTTTAAATATAAAGACTCTGATATAATAAAATCAAAGTATATGCCATCCTAACACATACACACACACACACACACACACACACACACACAGCTGGAATAACTAATTTTACAAAACAAACTTCAAAACAGGAAAAATTACAAGGAACAAAGAGGAACACTACATAATAAAGAAGTAAATTCTCTAAAACATAACATTAGAAATAACTTAACAATACAACATACAATATCTTCAGGATACAGTGAAAAGAGTACTTGAAGGGAAACTCGTAGTATTAAATTCATGTTAGAACAAGAGAAAGATCAGTCAAGAGTCTAAGCCTGCAATTTAAGCAAGTAGAGCAGTTTAAGACTAAAGCAAGTAGAAGAAAATAAAGTCAAAATGAAAGTAGAATAATGGCATCAAAATATGGTTCTCTATAAAGATCAGTTATAAACCTCTATCAGATGAATCAAGAAAAAAAGACGACCTATATAACCAGTATCAGAAATGACAAAAGCGGGGCGCCTAGGTGGCTTAGTCGGTTAAGCGTCCAACTTTCGTTTAGGTCATGATCTCTTGGTTCGTGGGTTCGAGCCCTGCGTAGGTCTGTGTGCTGACTGCCAGCTCAGAGCCTGAAGCCTGTTTCAGTCTGTGACTCCCTCTCTCTCTGACCCTCCCCTGCTCACGCTGTCTCTCTCTGTCTCCTAGAAATAAAACATTAAAAAAAAAAAAAAAGAAGAAATGACAAAACCGTCACAACTAATCCTTTGGATATTAAAAGGATAAATGAATATTATAAAATCTATGTTCACTAATTTGATAATTCAGATGAAATAAAAATTCTTTAAAAGACACAAGGTACCAAATTATATACAAAAAGATACAGACAACCCAAAATGCCCCATAATTAAATAAATCAAATAATTAATAATGTTCCAAAAGAAGAAAGCACCAGGCCCAAATATATTCACTGATGAATTCTAGCAAACATTTAGATAGTAAAAATAACTAATTCTCCACAATCTTTTCCAGAATTTGAAGCAGAGGGAAAACCTGGATGCCAGAATTACTCTAATACAAAACCCAATAAATACATTAGAAACACAACTACAGACCAACATTTCTCATGAACTTATGCAAAATTCCTTAACGGAACATTAGCAAATTGAATCAATGGTGTTTAAATTATATTTATTTTATGTACTCAAGGCTGGTTCAACATTTTTAGATTGTGTAATCCACTGCATCAATAAAGATAAGTTATATATTTAAGCAAGTAGAGGAGAAGAGTTTTAGATTAAAGCAAGTAGAATAAAATGAATTAATGGAAAGTTAAAATGAAAATAGAATAATAGCATCAAAATATAGTTTGACAAAATTCACCATCAATTCATGATAAAACTACAAACAACAAGTGTATGGGAACCACCCCACACGATAAGATATATAAAATCTCCAGCTAGCAACAACCTTAAAGAAACTTAATACTTTTAAATGTAATGTAAGAGGGACGCCTGGGTGGCTCAGTTGGGTAGGCATCCAACTTTGGCTCCGGTCATGATCTCAAGGTTTGTGGGTTTGAGCCCCACATCAGGCTCTGTGCTGACAGTAAGCCCAGAGCCTGGAACCTGCTTCACATTCTGTGTCTCCCTCTTTCACTGACCCTCCCCTGCTCATACTGTCTCTCTCCTCAGAAATAAATAAAAAACATTAAAAACAATTTAATGTAATGTGAGAACATTTATGAGATCTTGGAACAGAAAGAATATTATATAAAAGTTAAAAAAATCTAAGCATACATTTAATAACAGAGCAATTTTAATTATTAATTTTAATTTTGACAAATATATCATAATAGTGTAAGATATTAAAAACAAAACTAGATATGGGACATATGAAATTCTGCACTATCTTTGTACTCTTTCTGTATATCTGTAACTTCTCAAATTGAAAGCTTATTTTTAAAGTACATTATATTCTTATTCAATTTACTGTTTAGGGAAAGTTTTTTTTTCCCAAATAAAAAGTATTTTCTTTTTTCTTTTTTTTTTTAAATGTTTTTATTTATTTCTAGGAGAAAGAGAGAGAGACAGCATGAGCAGGGGAGAGTCAGAGAGAGAGGGAGTCACAGACTGAAACAGGCTTCAGGCTCTGAGCTGGCAGTCAGCACACAGCCCCACACGGGGCCCGAACCCACGAACCGCGAGATCATGACCCAAGCAAAAGTCAGACGCTTAACCGACTAAGCCACCCAGGCGCCCCATAAAAAGTATTTTCTAAAGTTCATAGTATTTTAAACACAAAAATCTACCTGGTCAGTGTATGTGCTTTGTATTTATTAAGCTACACATTGAAAGGGGTCCATGTATTTAAGAAAAGAACTATAGATTTATTTAATAAGCAAACTAAGTTAGATAATACCTGGAAAATGAGGTGCTTACAGTCTGTTATACAAGTTATTTGTGAGTTTGTTGAATGCACAGGTTTTCACATAAACATTGTTAGTGTTTGAATTAAAACCAAATTGATAAAAATGATTAAATCTAAATATGATTGAAATACATATGGGTAACAAATTTTTAACAATACTGTTCAATAGTTACTCCATGATTGTTGGCTTTAAAAATTATTTTGAATGTAGCTACTCTAAATTTCAAAAACCTTTAAGAGAAGAAAACAAAGGCACTGCAGAAATTCTGAAGGAGTTTCTTGTGAAACTAAGAGTACTGCAACTGACATCTTTACAGAACGGTCATTTTGTCATATCTAAATGAAATTTCAGCACATGGCTTTGGAAAATATATTTGTGAGACTAGAAAACCCTTTGCACAACAGAAGCCCTATTTATTTCATAGTAAATAAAGAGGCAAAGAATTATTTAAAATGTGTATTTATCCATACACATATAAATATTGTAAGCATTACAAACATTATATATGGAAGATTAACCTGAGAGCAATAAAAGTAGCTTGTGAAGAAGAGTCATTGGACCTAATAAGCTGTACTAAATACCACAGAAACTTTCTCAGGATATCTTAGTAATTTCCTAAAGCATATGCTTATTAAGCATATCAAATTGTTGAAGACGTTGGAAAACTGAATTGTTTCTATGAGCTGATTGTTAACACAATAGACACACACACACACACACACACACACAAATTTTAGAACCTGACAAACTTAGGTTGACATCTTAAGGAAAAAATAAATTATAGCTGTAAAATCTGTGCAACTTAAATATATCAGTCAGGGGCACCTGGGTGGCTCAGTCAGTTGGTGTCTGACTTCAGTTCAGGTCACATTCTCACAGTTTGCGAGTCCAAGCTCCCCATCAGGCTTGCTGCTGTCAGTGCAGACCCCACTTCGGATCCTCTGTCTCCCTCTCTCTGTGGCACCCTTGCTCACCCTCGCTCTCAAAACTAAATAAGCATTTATAAAATATATGTATGTATGTATTTATGAAATATATATTTTAAATATATATTATAAAGTATATATTTAAATATAAAAATATATATTATTTTATATAAAATTTTTATAACATATTTTTAAATATATTTTATATTTACACAGATAAAATATATTTTATATAAATACATAAATAAAACATATGTACTTTATGTTTACATAAATACATAAAATATTTATATACATATTTATATACATATCAAATATCTATTTTATACATGTGCTTATAAAATATACATATATGTATTTTTTAAAAATATATATATATATATATATATATTTATATATCAGGATTCTTAGTTGCAAACAACAGATTCCACCCTGAACAATAAGCAGAATATTAAAGATTAGGCAGCTCACAAATTCTTCAGGGAATTGAGAAAAACTAGCTAGAACCCATGTACCTAAAAACAATTTACAACTACACTCATACCTATATCATTAAGAGAAATCATAATGGGCCCTAATGAACATAGTATTAAACTCCAAGGACTCCACTCCTTCTACTCTTTTTTTTTTTTTAATTTTTTTTTAATGTTTTATTTATTTCTAGGAGAGAGAGATAGACAGCGTGAGCAGGGGAGGGTCAGAGAGAGAGGGAGTCACAGACTCTGAAACAGGCTCCAGGCTTCGAGCTGGCAGTCAGCACAGAGCGCGATGCGGGGCTCGAACCCACGAACCGCGAGATCATGACCTAAGCGAAAGTCGGACGCTTAACCGACTAAGCCACCCAGGCGCCCCATCCACTCCTTCTACTCTTTAAAAGGTTCCCACATCCATGCTCCCAAAGATTTCATGCTCATCATGTTCTTCAACATATGCTTAAAGAAGCATAGGATGCAGGTCATATCTAGTAGCAAAATGAGATTCAACAAATGAATTCTGACTTCTATGTTGGAAAGAAATCAAAGTAAGGATTTACTAAAAACCTAGAATCATATTGTTCAATGAATTTTAGGCAACCATTGATATGGTCTAATGTCTACGATACTTCTTAGATAGCTTATTTTATGTACATTGATTTCACTTCAAAAAGTAGTTTCTGTAAACCTCTTAACACCATGCCTAGACTACATTAAATACTCAAAACATGGATATTATTATTATTGGTCTGTAAAAACTTTTATAGAAGTTTTGAACATTTATTATAGTCAGGCTAGTCCTGCTACCTTTATCAATAAAATTATTGTAGTCACTTAGTCTAATATTAATAAAAAATTAAATTAAAAAACTGGTTTATCATATTACAATTATAATTGTATATCTCATGAGGCTTACTAATAGGGATAAAAATCACTGGTCACAGGGCACCTGGGTGGCTCAGTCAGTTAAGCATCCAACTTCAGGTCAGGTCATGATCTCACTGTTCACGGGTTTAAGCCCTGCATTGGGCTCTGTGCTGACAGCTGGAGCCTGGAGCCTACTTCAGATTCTGCATCTCCCTCTTTCTTTGCCCCTCCCCTGTGCACATTCACACACTCTCTCTCGCTCTCACTCTAGCTCTCAAAAATAAATAAACATTAAAAAAAGAAAATTACTGGTCAAAAACACACTATCACACTCAAATGACTCCTTTATAACATTAATGTCTATTGGTAGCATTCTTGGTTTTTGCAACAATCTCTCTGGGATTAGATATTCTGAATCCTGTCTTAAAAGATAGAGTTCACATATCAACATATCAACAGTCCAACTTTTGTAAAAAAAAAAAAGCTAACAGATCTCAAGGAGTGGTCACTTGCTAAAGTAGCCACTTGAAAGTCCACTGGGAACTCGGTTATGCTTAGATCCTTCTGCCATAACTTACAGAATTTTCCATTAACTCATGCCTTCTCATTTCCTCAGATTTCTATAATCTAACAATTGAACTTTTAAAACTTGAAATAGAAAGTAATGGAAACCAAGTTTTTATTATTTAAATTTATTATTTGTTCTCTTATCTCGAATGTACATTTTATAGACTTAAAATCTTTGGAACTGTCAGTGACTATTTAAAGTAAGTAGCTCCCTAAATAAATGACTTGTCAGTTTGTATTAGAATTGCTTGTCTGATTAAAAAAAAGGAGACTGTAATTAAGTGTTTGCCTGTTAATCTAACTGTTATTTAGAAGTCATTAATGAAAATGGTTTATGGGTTCAAGAAGTCTTCTATATTTAAATTAATTCTGTTGCTAAAAGCTAGACTAGATTTGCACAATATTCAAAACACTCTGGAAAGTAAATGAACCAACAGTCATTGAATGAAGAGCATATTTTTCAGAGAAAAAGTTTGTATTTGCTGCTTTTTAATGCAATTCTGTCTAAACATTGGTGTTATTTTTACAATTGAAATGAGAGGTCTAAAAAAATAAGAAAAAGTAGTAAGACTCTTCCTTTTTCCTTGTCCCCAAGTTTGCCTTTGAATTCTCTAATTGCAATAGATCTCACTTATACTTTGGCTAGAGAGAAGAATTTAAAAATCCTGCAATTATTATTGTATTTTATCTGTGAAAGAGAAGATCACTGAGGGTAATTAAATACACAAACTGTTAAATTAAGACACTTGTGGATACAAATTGTCTCAAACATGTTCATCTCAATCTTTAATAATTATGTTTAAATAAATAAGAATATTCCAGGACATTAAAATCCAAGGGGGTATGAAATGGTAAGGAATCAAGGAGGAGTCATTACCTCAGATGCAACTTAGGATAGCCTTTCCTGACCTTAATCGGTATTAATTCCACCACCATTATGTCTAGTAAATAGCTTCATTTTCAACATGTATTATATTCATGTTGTCATTGTGTCATGTTTAGTAATTTATAGTCTACATGGGAAGGTGAACATTATACTACATGAGGTCCTGGAATTCATCACATTTTTTTTTTTAACCAGACCTAATCCTGTATCTAGTATTATATTTAGCTTCAGTCAATGAATTTTTTGTTGACTGTATAGGTTTGATGTTTGAATTGATAGAAAATTTTACTAAACATTAGAGACAAAAGGTCGAGATTAATATTACTTTTATTGAAATGGAGGCCTTAGTTGGTTGTCAATGACCGGTAGTTTTTAAGAGAGACGAGAAAGAGAGAGAGAGAGAGAGAGAGAGAAGAGGCAAAAGGGAATAACCTTAAGAAAAGATCATTATCAATTGATTAATCTATAATATGGATTCAATGATGTCTATGTCAATAGGATTTTATGAAGTTTAAATTTAATCATGAATAAATAGTAAGTACTAAGCTCATACAAAACACAAAGGTTTTTACCTTGAACGTAGCAAGATGCTCATTGATCTTATAAGGAGGTCACTGGACTAAACTAATTCAATGGACATTACCTTTTTTTCAAAAGATTGCCATTCTGGTTAATATACCATTTCACATGCCATACTATATTATCTTGTCAAGGAGCCCTATGATATATAATAATGATTAATTTTCTGCATCATTTCAGATACATTACAAACTGGAAAGAGATGGCTCACTCTCTCTCACATAGCAACAGATATTACAGAGTAAGATTGTAGACATTTCTCAATGTTTTAAAAAATGAGTGGAAGTTAGTCACAGATTGTAGAAGTAGATGCATATCTCAACACAGTTGCTTTTGGCCTTACCAAGTTTCAAGAACTTTGTTTACAAATAACATTTCTACCTAAGAGGGGAAAGTTAAATCATGTATCACCGTTTTTATCTGCCTAGAGAAAACTGGCAGGTACCATTATCACTTTGTTGGAAGCAAAGCCTGAAATAATGTCTGGAGAATAAAGATTAACATCATCTGGTGACCACTTCTACTCTTAGTAAATCTTGTAATCAATGAGAATGAGAGACTATCAAAACACTTGTGTATCAAAACACTATGTGACATTTTCTATTTTAACAATGGCTTTTTATGTGAGCCCTTTTGGATTGGGTTTAACAGACATTCAGCTGAGGGTATTCTTTGTATAATGAATCGTGCTGGAACTGTATGCAATTATGGGCAATGTAGAGACTACAAGTTCAAGAAGCTTACATTTTGGAATTCATAAAATTGAAAAACAATGATAAAACATTGTGATAGAGTAGTTTACAGACTAATTATAAGTGACTCCATTGAAGAAACATCTGATCTTCTGAGAGATAAGCAAAGACCAGAAGTGGAACAGAAGACAATCTGACCAAGTGGACTTGCAGACAAAATTCTAGGGCTGCAAAATTAACATTGCAATACTACATGGATGTAACAAAACATGATAGACAGTTCATAGAAGTAAAAAAAAAAAAAAACGGAAAAGGTGAAAAAATATTTTTAAAAAAGGGGAGGATCAAAAATGATATAGAAAGAGATGCTACTTATAAAACAATTACCTTGTTTCTAAGCTTCACATTATTTAATAATTTAATACACCTCCTTAACTGGTAGGTATAATCATTATCACTACCATTGTCTCCTCATTTTATTGTCACACATCTGAAACACATGAAGACTAAATCATTTACCTATATTACACAGCTAAGTAGTGAAAGAGTCTTCATTAAGTACCTAGAAAATTTGAAACAAAAATCTGATCAGCCACTACTCTATGTGGCATTTTAGTTTTAGATGGAGCATACCAAAAGATGGGAAGAGTGAATGAAGAAATACAATTTAGATACTGAAAATTTCATGATCCGAGTTAAAATAATTTGGATTTAATTCCATGAACAGTGCAGACTCAAACCATTGCAAACTCAAGAATTCAATGATTACTGAGTTAAGCAAACACCTTTCAATTTGTAGTCTGCAAAGTAGATCATGGGAAGGCCATACTGGGAAGCAAGGACATAAAAGTTGCTAACAAAATTTAAGCAAAATAGCTATAGATACTGCAAAGAATAGAGAGCTGTGGAACAGGCCAAGTGATATTTAGAAGACAGAATCTACATAATTACTTTAAGGTATATTGGAATAAAATAGATAAAAATTACTCATTTTTGGAATTGTTTTAATGTCTGTTTACTTTTGAGGGAGAGAGGGAGAGTGAGAACAAGCAGGGGAGGGGCAGAGACAGACAGAGACACAGAATCTCAAGCAGGTTCCAGGCTCTGAGCTGTCAGCACAGAGCACTACACAGGGCTCAAACTCATGAGCCCTGAGATCATGACCTGAACTGAAGTCAGACGCTTAACCGATTGAGCCACCAAGGCACTCCAAATTACTCTCAGTTTTAAAACTTAATAGAAGGATAATAGTTTTATTTACTGGGATGAGAGAAATGAGTTCACCCATAGACCTATTACACTGAAGATATTTGAAATTATAAAGTGTAAATATATATGTGCAGCTGGCTATATGGGATATAAACCCAATAAATGTTAAGTGGGGTGCATAGGTATCAAATGGTTCATTCATTTGTTCAAGAAGTACTTCCAAAGAACTTATTCTATACCACAACTATTATCCTAGCGATGCAAGTACACTACTGAATATGATAGATAAGGTCTTGCCTGCCACAGAGAACTAAAGATGAATAGCAATTACAAAAGTGATCAAGGTAATTACAGGTTATGGTTAGTGCTAGTGAGAATATACAAGGTTATAGTTAGAGTAACTCAGACCAGCTACCTTCAGATTGGGTAATCATGGAAGCCACCTCTGTGAAGGAGACATTGGAGAAAATATTTTCATGATTAGAAGGGATAACAAGGTCACTGAGGAGTACTGGTGTTGAAGTTAGAGAACTAGATTTAGGCCTCAACCTTGAAAATAGTGGCTTTGTGAACTTTCCAAATTATTTAAATCTTCTTAGCCTGAGTTTCCTCAGTTGTAACATAAGGGTGATGATAAAAATGCTTATTTAGTTAAGGGATTAGGCAAGTTAGTTTACATAAATCACTGAACACAGTTTTAATAAGGAAAATATTCAAAGAATATTAGCAACAATAAAATAATAATTCTAATACTAGTATTTTACCCAGCTCATCAAGGCAGGAAAATATTTGTTAAGTTTCTCAGCCACTACTTATAAGTAGGCATTTACATACAGTGACCTCTCTATGTAGCCCCTTTACAAACATGCAAAAGTGTTGAAAAAACTGCTTTAGAGTATAGAATTTACAAATAGAAACTATCAGGCTCAGTTTTAAAACACAGAGAAGATATAAAAGATTTGGGACAGAGAGTCCTACTGTATATAAACTGGAATCCCTCATCATACATAAATCTACCCGTTACCATATTTTGTTAAGTAAACCTGAGTAAACATTTTAATGTGTTTTCTAATGACTTCAGCAGCAATTAGATTTGTTATTCATTGTTTCTAAAGACCTTTGTGGTCCAAGAGAATATGAATTGCTTCCTTATTCAGCAGGTTGATAATGACTTCATTTCTTTTAAAGTATTTCATTTTAAAAATTATTTACAGCTCTCTGCTTATAAACAAAAGTATAAGCTTGGCTTTTATCCAAAGGAAGGAGTACAAGGATCTTTGATTCTCAAGACATATCCATGTTTCAAATAGCAGGGACAAACATACTTAAGTTTAACACCTTCTATATCTGGGCGTGTAGGTGTGTGTGAGTGGTATGTTTGTGTATAATCTCTATTTAAAATAGGTTTTCCATTTCTGGCAGGTGAAATATACAAAGCCAAAAGGTGAAGTCATTTGAACGGCTTCCCCAAAAATAAAATCTCAACTTCACTGAAGTTGCAAAGTGAGGAAAACTTTTCCCTGGTTTCACTAAGGAGACCTAATCACCCTATTTTAATGCTCTGAGAGAACTATTCATAGCTATCATCCATAGGCTTTTCTATTTTTAGATTCAAACTTCCAGTGATAGGACTTATAACTTCACCATTACACTGTATTTACTATGAGTATAATGAAGTCAAAAAACCTGGCAAGTAGCAGTCCTTTCAATAAACATTTACTGAAGGAATTCATATCATGGTACCTACTAGTTTCTTTCTCCCTCCATCCCCAACCTCCATTTCTATTCACTGTTGTACTCTTCATCAGTAAAGATGGTTCTCCTATTTATTGTTCAGCGGAAGATCCACAATCATAGTCAACTTTTAACCTCAAAGATATTAAAAGTCAGTGTCTTCAAAAATCATTTTGGCATATAGTATGCATCTAAATGGCATTTTTCTTCTCTTCCTCCCACAGCTTCTGCTTGACTTGTCTGAAGCAGACTGAATCAAAATTATAATTAAAAATAAGTTATGCAACACCCACAGATGCAACTTTCTTAAGCTAGAAACTCATTTGACCTAGTTCAAGAGCAACAGTGGGCAGTAGCCTGAAATTGAATCTATGAACTACTTATCACATAGGACTCCACTAATGTACCTTAATTTACTTATCCTCCAATCACAATTTTAAGTGTTGCTACCACTGATAACATTGTTCAGTTTCTTTCTGGTCATTAGATATAGCATATAATAGTCAAAGCATGTACCCTGGAGCCAGATGTTCTGGGTTTCTGTCATGGCTCAGCCACTTAGAAGTTGTGAGACCTGGGGCAAAAAATCGTGTATGTGCTTTCGTTGCATTATCTATTTACTGCGTGGTAATAAATATGGCTTTTCATATTTTGGTTTTAACTTCTAAATCTAACACTGAGAACAGTGACTAGCACAAAGTACCCCGTAAGTGTGAGCTATCATCCATCTCCACTTGGATGTTTTCTTCCTATTTAGAAAAAATTTATAGATCTCCTACAAAGGAGTTTTATCACAATGTTTTCAGTTTCTTAAATATTTTTATAAGTCAACTTGTTTGTCTTGAAAATATAGTTCATTTGAGAGTCATTTGTTTTTATTTTCTCAAAATTGTGTCCACTTTCTACATACTTTATTAAATGAATTTGAAGTTAATATTTTTTAATACATTTTTCATTTTGGTATTTCCTTTCATATTAAAAACTGTAACCTCAAGGAAAAACTTCTAATTTTCATTTCTCTTACTTCAATGTGAGTTTGGGCCAGCATATAATTAAGCTAGGAGCATGGTCCAGGATCACTATTTGAACTTTCATTTTTTAATTACTTCTCAAATTAAACTCAAGGTTACCTAAAAGAAAACTATCATAAACACAGTCCTCTGATAAGATGCTTAATCATAAGATATTAAATAGTTATAGTTCTAACATCTTATTTTTCCTCTAGCCTGTTCTCTAATAAAAAGTCATTTTGTTGATATCTTGTAAGATTGAATATCTACCCAGAATGCAGGAATATCCCTATTTCATGAATAATTTGACAAGAAACTTTACATAATATTCTAGGTCAACCTGGCAGGATAAATATGTATAGAGAAGACTTATTTGAGTGTGTTTTTAGCTTTTCTATAAGGACATACAATTTCCCTCCAGGGCAGACACTGCATCTGCTATGTGCATAAGGCTATTTTATTCAGTCCTTGGATTTACTATATAGTGTCACTTATAAATAGCATCTGAAGTTTTATTTTATATTCTCTTTCATCTGTGTGAAAGTTTATTTCAGGAAACATCAAATACAAACATTTGTCTTTGGTGAATTCTATATTACATTTCAAAAGTCCATATTACCCTCAAAATTTGAAAAGTAACTGAAGTCAGTATTTCCATACTTAATAGTAATTATTTAAGTCCTACATACTTTATCAAAAACTGTCCTCTCTGTCTGGAAAGTCTGCTCTTTGTACTCAAGGTTTTAGACAAGGGCATGTAAAATGCTGATGAAGTAGATGTCTGACAGGGAGTTCAATTAAGTTTTAAGCATCCTAGACACTTTCCACTAACATTCAATCTACTATTTTATCTTAAGTACAAAATATGAATACTAAAATGATCTACACTGTTTCTTTTAGTTTAATGTTTATTTACCTTTGAGAGAGCAAGAGAGAGAGAGAGCGGTACAGTGAGTGAGGTAGAGAGAGAATTCCAAGCAGGCTCTGCACAGTCAACATGGAGCCATACACATAGTTCTATCCCATGAACCATGAGATCATGACCTGAGCTGAAATTAAGAGTCCAACGCTTAACCAATTAAGCCACACAGACGTCCCACTCTTTCTTAAATGTTAAAATACAAAAATAATTTAAATGAGTGAACATTATAAAACAGTTTTTGCTAGTCCAGACTAACTTGTAAACTAATGTAAAATATTGGTATATGCCACTTAAATTATGTCTCAGAGGTATGAATATTGGCTTTTAAGGTAGACTTAAATGTAAAATGGGAATATGACCTCATAAGCTGTCGAAAATGCCTCAATTTCCCCTTTCCAAAAATCTACTATGCTAAAAACCTGCTTAAGTTAAACAGTCTAATTTACATTATTTTTTTTTAAATATAGTACAATATCAAAACTTATTGACATAGACAGGAGCAGAGTTTTCCTGTGAAAAGCCATAATCAATTTTGTGACAGATTTAATAAATTTATTTGGTAAGTTCAACTCATTTTAACTTTCTTAAAAAACATTTTACTTAAACTGTGTGATAGTTTCTAAGAGAAAGAGTCTTTTCCCTTAGTGCATTCAAAGGATGAAACTCCGGGAAACTGCAATTGTTCCCATTATATAACAGGCTGCCAAATGAAAAAGTTACTTTTGGAGTACTCAAAGTATCATCTCAAATGTAACTTAAGGAAAGAATTTAAAAATAATCAAATTATCCAATCAGACAGAGCCATAGCTTATCTTACGTAATATTTATTCAAGAGAACCAAATCCTCAATGGGAATTAGATGGGTGATAAAACTAGGCTATATCTATATTCTGTAGAGTGCTTTTTAAATTCATTTTTATGTATTATATACAATTTATATATATTTTCTATTAATATTATCCCTTATAATGTGTCATAAGTATCTATGTAATATATGATGCGTATTTTTTAAAAATGCAGTCTTTTTTAACGTAAAATATGAGACATTAAGTTTTCACAATATGTCAGAAACAGTATTCCACTTGAAATGTAAGAACAGATGAAGTCTTACTTTTCACTCACCTCCAACCAAAGCTCTCAAGTTTGCATTTTCATTTACGTGCAAAGTAGGGGCATTCAAAATTCACCTTAAAGTGGTGCAGCAACATGAAGACTGGCCCCATTAACCTACACCTTGAGAAGTGTACCTCAACTTGTGTAGAGAAACCGTCATTTGAGAAAATGAACTAATGTGGACAAATCTAGTGTTATGAAATATTTTATTTTTTTAATTTTAACATTTATTCATTTTTTTGAGAGAGAGAGAGCGAGAGAGAGAGAGAGAGAGAGAGAGAGTGAGAGAGAGAGAGATGGAGCATGAGTGGGGGAGGGGCAGAGAGAGAGGAAGACACAGAATCAGAAGCAGGCTCCAGGCTCTGAGCTGAGTGCAATTCAGGACTAGAACCCACAGACCTTGAGATCATGTCCTGAGCTGAAGTCGGATGCTTAACTGACTAAGCCATCCAGGCACCCCTGTTACTAAGTATTTTAAAATCTATCTGTATTTTATAATATTTGCTTTTACTTGTGAGAAATTTTTCATAAAAAAATAAACTCCAATGGTTCCATTCTGCAAATAATTAAACACAATATTTATCAAGGTCCATCAGTTTTATTTGGTACTCATCTTGGGAATCCTGGTTTGTAAGGTAAGTTAGCATATTGTACATACTTTGGGGCATAATTAGCATTTTGGAACACTTTCACATGAATACTAGCTATCATTCCTCCTTCAAATATAGTTTTATTATTCTAATTTGGTTGTTCATTGGCAAGCCCTTGGATTTTTTTTTTCCCTTAGAATTTAAAGCTGTCTTATTATCCTATAAATATTTTCTGGTTAAATTGAATTTTCAAACGTTCACCTCTAAATACAAACAGGAGCAACCTTTCAGTTTCATGTTTTAAATCCAAAATTATCATAGTTTCAATAGCAGCATTTCACAGGAGTTTTAACAGCCCTAAGATATATGACTAGTTTATTTTATTTGCAAGGTTATTTCTCTTCACTGAGATTGTAATATATTTGGGCTCTTATTTGCAGAAGAAACTCTATTTGCAGTTTTCTTATAATATTATATTCTACAGAAGTTTCTGGATCATAGTAAGATGCCAAGTATGGTGGTAGAAAGCCCAGACTCTGGAGCCAGAGACTCTGTGCTCTACCACTTACTAGTTGGGAGAAGACACTTGACCTCTGTGTGCTTCACCTCAGATTCCTCATTTATAAAATGCCCATAGGCTTTCCCATAGGTATATACAAAAGTATGTACCTCACATGGTTTTTAAGAACTAGTATTTTAAAGTAAAAATAACATCTGATATGTAGTCATGGCTACATATTGATGGTAAGTGAATTAAAATGTTAGTCTCCAAAAATATGGAATTTTCTATGAGCTATAAACACCTGCAGGTACCTATACTAAACACTGTACTCAAACACCTAATACTATGCCTAGGTACAGTTTGGTTTTACTTGTTAATCTGTGTAAGAAAAATGATTCATCTTTTGGTGGAATTAGACCTGGTGTCTATAAAACAGGTATGAGATAGTTTTAAAAAGTTTTCGGGGTTTTTTTTTTGTTTGTTTTGTTTTTTATTTCTAGGAGAGAGAGAGAGAGAGAGAGCATGAGCAGGGAGGGTCAGAGAGAGAGGGAGTCACAGACTGAAACAGGCTCCAGGCTCCGAGCTGGCAGTCAGCACAGAGCCCAATGTGGGGCTCGAACCCACGAACCGTGAGATCATGACCTAAGCGAAAGGGGGACGCTTAACCGACTAAGCCACCCAGGCGCCCCTAGAAAAGTTTTCTTAAATAGCTCCCTATTTCCCCACCCATGAGTCTCTGGCAACCACCATTCTACTGTTTTTTTGTTTTTTTTTTTTTTAAGATTCTATACAAAAGTGAGTCCTTAAGAGTATTTCTTTTTCTGACTTGTTTCACTTAGTTGAATGCCCTTAAGATCCACTCATGTTGTCACAAAAAGATTTCCTCTGACTATATAATATATAATTTCATTTTCTTCATCCATCAGTTGACATTTAGATGGTTTCTATGCCTTGTCTATTGCAAATGTTTCACAAATACACTGTGCAGATATCTGATAGTATTTTCATTTCTTTCAGATATACACTCACAAATAGATTTGCTGGATTACATGGTAGTTAATTTTTTTAAGTTTATTCTGAAAGAGAGAGAGAGAGAGAGAGATAAGGGGAGGCAGAGAGAGAGGAAGAGAGAATCCCAAGCAGGCTCCATACTGTGAGTGTGTAGCTGGATGTGGGATTCCAACCCATGACCTTGGGTTGGACCTTCAGCTCCCTACCTGAGCCGAAATCAAGAAGTGGTCGCTTAACTGACTGAGCCACTCAGGTTCCATAGTAGTTAATTTTTTGAGGACCCTCAGTACAGTTTTTATAATAGTTAAACAAATTTCCATTCCATCAACAGTCTATTGGGTTCCATTTCTTCATTGACATTTCATTGTGGTTTTGATATACATCTCCCTGATGATTAGTGATGCTGGGCAGTTTTTCATGTACCAATTTACCATTTAGATGTCTTTGTGAAAATGTCTATTTGTTTCTACTGCCAATATTTTGGATTGTGTTTTGCTATTGAGTTGTGTTTCTCATATATTTTAGATATTAACCTTTTATAAGATACATGGTTTGAAAATATTTTCTCCCATTCCACAGATTTCCTCTTCATCTTGCTGATTGCTTCCTTTGTTTGCAAAAAACTTTAGTTTGATGTAGTCCCACATGCTGATTTTTGCTTTTGTTGCGTGTGTTTTTAGTATTCTAACTAAAAAATCATTGTCAAATGTTAATGAGCTTTTCCTTACATTTTCTTCTAAGAGTTTTACAGTTTGGGGGCTTACATTTAATTCTTTAATCCACTTTGAGTTAATCTGTGAGTTCAATTTCATTTTTTACACTATTTACACATATTTTTTACAGTTTTCCCAATGCCCTTTATTTCTCCACTGAGTATTCTTGGCTGTCCTTTCCCCATTGAGTATCTTTGGCTCCCTTGTTACTTATTAGTTGACTGTATATGCATCAATTTATTTCTAGGCACTCAATTCTTTCATTATTCTATGCGCCTGTTTTTTTTTTAATTCATTTATTTACTTTTTAATTTTTTATGTCTTTATTTTATTTTGAAAGACAGAGGGCAAGTTGGGGAGGGGCAGAGAGAGAGGGAGACACAGGATCTGAAGCAAGTTCCAGGCTCTGAGCTATTAGCACAGAGCCCAACGTGGGGCTCGAACCCACAGATTGTGAGATCATGACCTGAGCTGAAGTAGGACTGTTAACCGACTGAGCCACCTAGGCGCCCCTCTATGTGGCTGTTTTTATGCCAATATGTTTCTGTGATGCCCAGTTGTAAAATCTCCTCTTTTGAAACTTCTATCATGATTTTTTCAAAAACTTCTCTATATGCATTACAGAATGACCATTCTGTGCATTTACTGAAATAACACTTCAACACATTGAGCATGTAGCTCTCTTAACAAATTTCTTAACATATGTTTTAAACACTTCTCAAAATCTATTTCAAAATGGCCATCACATCCACTCCCTGAAGTAGCAATGTTTTCTATTTTTTAAACTGGGAAAATTAGATTTTGGATTTTTTAATATCTAATTTGTTTTTATTATTGAAATAACTTTGGGAATTTGGAAAATGATACATTTTATGATCTACTTACACTGCAGGTTTTACAAGAAGCAATATAATTTCCTACAGTGATTTATGTTTTTTAAAACAGTGTTGCTAAACCAACTAATGTATCTGCTAGTCCTTCTTTTTCTCTTTTTCCCTTCCCAGAGATACCATTCTGAGGTCAGTGAATATCTTTCTCAGGGGCATTAACTTTAGGTTTTTAAAAAATAAAGCCTATAATGGCATCTGTTATTTTACTTTTTTCATTGGATACTGATATAACATTGTCTAAGTTAGGGTGTACAATGTGTTGAGCTGATGCATTTATATTGCAATATGATTACCACCGGAACATTAGCATTCTTGCTGGAGAAAAGAGACAAGGGTTTTATGGAGTTATAGAGAGAGTGCAGATGAAATTAAGTTTGCTTGGGGATAATTGGTCATAACTGGTTCTAGGAAAAGGGAAGAATTATTAGCAGCTGCTGGTGGGGGCATTTATTAAAAGGAACTGGAAGGAAGAGTTAGGACTTAAAGCCATGTGCAAGAGAACAGGAAGAGCAGTGGGTGGCAAGCACATGCAAGATCCACAGTGGAAAATTTTCCATTTCTCAAGTATCTCTTATACATGTTATAGGGATATTGTACTGCATAAAATCTATGATTGCCAGAAGGATTCTACCTGCATAATATTTCAGCCTTTTCATTAGATTAGACTATAGTTTTACAGTTTAAAAACAAACTAAATTCTTTTTTCAAACTTTTAGGGGAAAAAATTATGATTCTTTGGAAAAGAGTACTTTTTATTTTATACTAATCCCCACATTTTTTTATAGGAAGGTTAGACTTTTTTTTCCTCCCAGAGAAAAGAGTAATACTTACAAACCACTTCTTTCTTACTTGTTCTTCTTCATCGATAAGAATGATTTATTTAACCGGTGATATATAGAAAAAAAATACTAAGCAAGAATAACCAAGCCCTATGTTGATGTTCATTCTTACACAGAAGAGATGGGCCAAGTAAATGTTCAATGTCCACTCTAGTCTTATGCACTTGGTAAGCTTCCCATACCATGTTCTATTCTATAAGGGAAGCAGTGTGAAACTGTGTCAAGTGTAGGAGGCATAATTTTGGTTTTGGGTCCAAACTGTATTCTCTAGCTTAGTTTTACTAATTACAAAGCAGATATTTTGGTTTCTATTTCGCACCTGTGTCTAATTCTAAGTTGTTTCAGAACCCATAAGGGAAGGTATATGATTAATTGACTGCTTGCTCATTTATCATTTTTTTAAACACAGAATTCATTTTTAATGAACCATATTAGAGGCTACTGTTCCATGGAAAACATGTTAAGAGTGATTTAGTAACCTGGAGGACTATTACACAGATCAGTGGCTTTCAAAATATTTCATGGAATTTTGGTTGCCAAGAGAAGGTTGGAAACGTACTAGACTAGGCAATAAGTATCAGAATCAAAAATGTTTGATTAGTGGCAACCAGCTTAAAGTAATGACATGCACATGAGCTTCAGAGAATGAAGACTGCATACAAATTCTGGCTCCTACATTTATTAGCTGGGAACCTGTACCTTTCAGGTAAGTCATCTATAAAATTCAATATACTTTATAAAGCTGTTACAACAATACATACAGAAGTCACTATAATACTTGAATATGAATAACATGTGTGCAAACAATGCTTGACAGAGTGGGAGCTGAATAAGTAGTTCTTATGCTATTATTTTAATAACAGTAAGTAATAATAGTAAGTCTGGTGGGTCCCATTGGTTCTTTTTTAAACACATGTTATACAATACTTTACTGATGATTTTTAGAAAATTGCTGGAAGAATCTTGCCAGGAGATAATACATATGTTAATAACAATTTTAAAATGGAATCACCAGCTAGAAAAAGCTTCCCCCACCAAAACTAGAACTAGACAAAACACACAGAAATTTTTAAAACAATTCTTGGTCCTCAAAATGTAGTAGTAGTAAATGTAAAATCACTTACTTGTTTAGTTAAATATAAACAGGATATGAGTAAATGACATCCATATAATCACTCTATGTTACATTAGATTAATAAGTAGTCTACAAATATAATTAAACAAATGTCCTTAAGTTCTCTGTGCTATCCAGATCACATCTGGGTATACCATTAAAATACTAAACTGGGGCTACATTTAAAGGAGAGTCCAAGACAATAACAGAATATGAACTAAGCACAAGCATACCAACTGAAAAGCAATTTAGGCAGGAAGAAGGATTAATGACTATCACAGGTATCTCCTCAATTCTTTAAGAACTATTAGATAGAAGGACATTTTCACTTTACATGACATCAGAAATTTAAAATAAGCACAATCAGGGGAGTCATATAAGAAAACCAGATTTAGGTCACTGTTTTGAATACACGAGTTTTTTATAAATCAAACAAGTTTCCTCCAAAGATTACAGAGTTTGAACCTAAAAGCTGAATGCCAGGTATCATTAATATAAGGTCCTGCTTTTCCCCATAAATAACTTTAAAAGATGGATGATAAAATAAAACAACTATACAGAGAGTTAGAAAGAAACCAACACATTGGGGCACCTGAGTGGGTCAGTCAGTTGGTCACATGTCCAACTTTGGCTCAGGTCATGATCTTGCATTTTTTGAGTTTGAGCCCCACGTCAGGCTCTGTATTGACAGCTCAGAACCTTGCCTCAAATTCTATGTCTCCCTCTCTCTCTCTGGTCCTCCTTCACCTGTGCTCTGTCTCTCTCGGTCTCTCAAAAATAAATAAAAACACTTAAAAAATTACAAGAAAGAAAATGATAAAGAAAGAAACCTACACAGGACTGTAATCCTTGAGAGTAAGAGAGCACAAAACGAGAGACCAATTTTACTGTCTTTATTCCTGACTGCAGTTTTCAAAATGCTTCCCCAAGATTTATAAATCAACAAGGACACCTGAGTGGCTCAGTTGGTTAGGCAGGACTTCAGCTCAGGTCATGATCTCATGAACTATGAATTCGAACCCCACGTCAAGCTCTGTGCTGACAGCTCAGAGCTTTGGTTTCTGGGTCTCCCTCTCTCTCTGACCCTCTCTCACTCACTTGCTCTCTCTCTCTCTCTCTCCAAAGAATGAATAAACATTTACAAAATTACAAAAAATAAAAAGACAAAACTTATCAGATTAAAGTTATAAAAACCCAAATATGCTGTTTGGACATACAATATGCTGATTAGCTATACTTTATAATTCTATAATTCCATCCACTGCTGGATATAGAATAAAAAATGAAATCAAAGACTTAAATTCAAAGACACATACACATAGGTTTATCAGCATAAGTTTTGAAGTTCTTTTTTAAAACTCAAATACAGTAGGATATGTGTATTTGCAATGCCTTTATCTAAGGGAATACTACAGTAAGAGAACAAACTATAATATATACAACAACATGGATGCAGCTCAGAGACCGCATGTTGAGAGAAAAACAGACACAAAACACTATATGTTGTATGATTATATTTGCATGGACACAAAAACCAGTTATAACTCAACAACAGTGACAGAAGTCTCAGTAATGGCTATACCCTGGAGTACAGATAGTTTTCATATCTAGACCTAGTGATAGTTACAGGAGATAGGCAGATGTAAATCTTATGAAGCAGGTTGGTTCAGATTTATGCACTTAAGTCAAACCTAAATAAAAATAAAGGTCAGTGATTGTGCTGAGATTGTGCTGACTACATAAGAAGCAGGCCTAACTGCTCTCTTTCAAAGGCCTGTGCACAAGGTTGACTCTTGGGTGGCATCCTGAAAATTAGATTTCAGCATGCTGTCATGCTGAACTTATAAGAATGTCATGCAAACTTATAACAGTGGCTTATTATGGTTGGAAGATACCAGTGGAGTAGGAGGACCCAAGCCTCACCTCATACCACAAATACAACTAGACAACTACCAAATCGTCCAAAATACCCCAGAAATGGACCTGAATAGTGGCAGAAGAAACTCCCCAGATAAAGGTAGAGAGGAAGTCACACTGAACAGTTAGGAAGTACAGAGATGCAGTTTCGAAGAGAAAAGGATTATCATGGCCACTGAGGTGGGAAGGGAGCTGAAGTCACAGAGAAGGGCAAGAGATAAATTAGCACAGAGGAGAGTGCACAGGGAAAATGGACCCCCCTAACATGTATCTACGAAAGCAAAAGGGGCCAAATTTTGTTACTTCTTGCAACCAGCAGGTTTAAAACCTGGAGATTTAAAGGTTAGTTGGCATGGTTAGGACAGAACCTAGAGGGCAGTGCACTGCTTCTAGAGAGAAGGCAGGCAAACAACCCAGGGACATATATGTGGAAACAGCACTCTGAAGAGTAGCTGGGGCAGACAGTGGAGAGGTTATTTACCTGTTTCAAAGTATGTTCTAGAGAGGTGGGATTCATGAAGACATCCCTCTGGAAACAAAGAAATTGGCATGTGCTATTTCCCCTCCCTTGCCCCTCAGTGTAAATACAGTCACCTGCGGGGACCCATGTGGTGCCAACACTGGCTACCTAATTTGCTTATACCAAACCCCATCCTCTATTGCCGTTCCCTGTCACATTTGCCTCAGTCCCAGTGTAATAGGCCCACATCCCTCCTCACACTGCATCTTCCAGCAGGGAGTTTGGTGGGGTCTGAGTTCTGGCAGCAGCAGAAGCAAGTTTCATTTAAAAGCAGACCAGAGCATATCTAGTTAAAATGTACCTCATTCAGGCCAGGGATCAAACACTGCCCACAACAGGTAAAGAGAGCCTGTGCAGATGACTGGCATAAAGGATTAAGCAGCCAGGACACCACAGAGCACACTCAGCACACATTCAAGACACTCTGAAGAAGTGTCTGGGGAAGAAGAGACACTACATGGCAGGGACCTCTTCTTTGTAAGACCATTACCCTCAAGAACAAGAAATTTAGCTGACTTGCTTAATACATAGAAACAGGCAAAAGACAAAATGAGAGGAGAGAGAAATCTGTCCAAATGAAAGAGGACAAGCCTAGAGCCAGAGATCTAAGTGAAACAGACATAATACCTGATGGAGTATTTAAAGCAATTATAATAAGTATATCCACTGGACTTGAGAAAATAATGGAAGACATGAGTGAGACCCTTAATAGACATAAAAAATAACATGGGAAATTAACAGAGGATAAAAGCCTCAATAAACAAAATGAAGAACATGTATGATGGAATGAACAAAAGGGTAGAGGAATCAGAGGAATCAATTAGTGACCTAGAAGACAGAGTAATGGAAATTAATCAAGCTGAACAAAAGAGAAAAAATAATTATGCAAAATGAGAAGACTCAGAGAACTCAGTGACTCCATGAAACATAGTGACATTCATATTATGGAAATTCCAGAAGAAGGAAAGAGAGAAAAAGGAACCAGGCATTTGGAGACATAATAGCTGAACACTTCCCTAATCTGAAGAAGAAAACAGATATCCAGATCTAGGAGACACAAAGAATCCCCAACAAAATTAGCAAAAGCAGATCCATATCAAGACATTGCAATTAAGTTGACAAACTGTAGTAATAAAGAAAAAAATTTTAAGCAGCAAGACAAAAGAGAGCAGCAACATACAAGGGAACCCCATAAGGCTATCAGGATTTTTCAGCAGAAACTTTCCACATTATAAGGAAGTGGTATGATACATTCAAAGTGCTAAATGGGAAAAATCTGCAGGGAGACTATTCTATCCAACAAGGTTACCATACAGAAAGAGAGATGAGTTTCCCCAACAAATAAAAACTAAATGAGTTCATGGTCACTAAACCAGCCCTATAAGAAATATTTAAACAGTCATAGTAGAAAGAAAAAATGACAAGTGATAGTATGAAGGGAGAAAACATAAAAACAGTAAAAGTATTATTTCTGTAAGAAATTTAAAGAACTCACTAAATAAAAGGATATAAAATATGACAAGTATAACTAAAATATGGGGAGGAGAGATGAATGGGTTCAAACCTAAAAGACCAACAACTTAATATAGACTGCTCTATGCAGAAGAGGTTATACAATGGTAATCATATATCAAAAGCTACTAATAAATATGCACAGAATTAAAAGGAAGAAATCCAAATATAGCACTAAAGAAAATCAGCAAATCATAAGAGAGAAAGATAAGGATCAGAGAAAATCTTCAGAAACAATTACAAAATATTAAATTACAAAACATATCAATAATTACTTTGAATGTAAATGAACTAAATGTTCCAATCAAAAGACATAGGACATAGGATGGATAAAAAAAAACAAGACCTCTATATGCTGCCTACAAGAGTGTCATTTTAGACCTAAAGACATTTGCTGATTGAAAATGAGGGGATGAAGAAATATTAGTCAGGTAAATGGATGTCAAAAGAAAGCCAGAGTAGCAAAAAGTTATATTGGACAAACTAGACTTTAAAACAAAGACTATAACAAAAGATAAAGAAGGACACTGCACTTTCATAATAGAGAGGACAATTCAACAAGAAGATGTAACAATTCTAAATATTTATACATCCATCACAGAGCACCCAAATACATAAAAAAAAATAACAAACATAAAGAAAGTAATCTGTAATGATACAATGACAGTAGGGAATTTTAACACCCCATTTACATCAATGGACAGATCATCTAAACAGAAAATAAACAAAAACACAGTGACTTTGAATGACATACTGGAACAGATGGATCTAACAGATATAACAGATCTGTTATATCTAACAGATATAACATTCCATCCCCAAATAGCAAAATACATATTCTTTTCAAGTGCACGTGGAATATTCTCCAGAATAGATCACATATTAGGCCACAAAAAAAAATCTTCAATGAATTCAAGAAGATAGAAATAATACCTTGCATCTTTTCTGGCCACAATGCCATGAAATTAAGTCAACCATAAGAAAGAATCGGGAAAACCATAAATACATAGAGGTTAAATAACATGCTACTAAGCAATGACTGGGTCAGCAGAACACCAAAGGGGGAAAAAAAAAAGTACATGGAAACAAAATGAAAATGAAAACAAAATGGTCCAAAACCTCTGGGATGCAGTAAAAGTGGTTCTAAGTGGGAAGGTTAGAGCAACACAGGCCTACATCAAAACACAAGAAAAATCTCAAACAACCTAACCTTACACATAAAGGAGCTGGAAAAAGAACCAACAAAACCCCAAACCAGCAGAAGGAAGGAAATAAAGATTAGAGCAGAAATAAATAATACAGAAACTTAAAAACAAAAAACAATAGAACAGATCAGTGAACTAGGAGCTAGTTCTCTGAAAAGATAAACAAAATTGATAAATCTACACCCAGACTTCAAAAAAGGAGAAAGGGCTCAAATAAAATCAAATAAAATTAAAAAAATAAATAAATAAAAGGGCTCGTCACAAATGAGGAGAAATAACAACCAACATCACAGTGAAACAATTATGAGGATATTATGAAAAGCTACACATCAACTAATTGGACAACTTATAAAAAGTGGATAGATTCCTTGAAATATACAACCTAGCCAAACTGAAACATGAATACAAAATTTGAACAGACTGATAACCAAAGAAATTAAATCCGTAAAAAAAATAAAAACAAAAAACAAAAGCAAAAACAAAAACAAAACAAAACAAAAAAACTCTCCCAAAAACAAAATTCCAGGACCAGATGGCTTCACAGGCAAATTCTACAAAATATTTAAATAAGAATTAATACTTATTCTTTTCAAACTATTCCAAAAATAGAAAAGGAAAACTTCCAAATTCATTCTAGGAGGCTAGTATTACTGATACCAAATTTAGACAAAGACATCACAGAAAAAAGAACTACAGGCCAACATCCCTGATTAACATAATGTAAAAATCCTCTACAAAATATTAACAAACTGAATCCAACAGTACATTAAATGAATCAATCACCACAAACAAATGGGATTTATTCCTGGGTTGCAAAGGTGGTTCAATATTTGCAAACTAATCAATGTCATCAATTAGAGAAAGGATAAGAACTACATGATACTTTCAATACAGAAAATGCATTTGACAAAGTACAATATCCATTCATGATAAAAACCCTCAACACAGTAGGTTTAAAGGGACCATACCTCAACATAATAAAGGCTTTATGTGAAAACTCCATAGCTAACATCATCCTCAATGCAGACCTTCCCCTAAGGTGAGGAAAAAGAAAAGGCTGTCCATTCTTGCCAGTTTTACTCAACATAGTACTGGAAGTCTTAGCCACAGTGACCAGACAACAAGAATAAAAACCATCCAAATCAGTAAGGAAGAAATAAAACTTTAACTATTTGCAGATGACATGATACTCTATATAGAAAACCACAAAGACACCAAAAAACTGCCAGAACTGATAAACAAATTCAGTAAAGTCACAAGATGCAAAAATCAAGGTACAAAAATCTGTTGCATATCTACATGCCAGTAATGAAGCAGCAGACAGAGAAATTAAGAAAGCAATCCCATTCACAAATGCACCAAAAATAAAATACCCAGGAATAAACCTAACCAAAGAATTGAAAGATCTGTACTCTGAAAACTATAAAACACTGATGAAAGACATTGAAGATGACACAGAAAAATAGAAAGACATTCCGTGTTTATGGATTGGAAGAATATTGTAAAAATGTCCATACTACCAAAAGCAATCTATGCATTTAATGCAATCCCTGAGAAAACACCACCAGCATTTTTCACAAAACTATAACATTATATTCTAAATTTGTATGGAACAAAAAAAAAAAAACCCAATAGCCAAAAAAAAAAATAAAATAAAATAAAATAAAATAACCTTGAAAAAGAAAAGCAAAACTGGAATCGTCACAATTCCAGACTTCAAGTTATATTACAAAGCTATATTGATCAGGACAGTATGGTCCTGGCACAAAGATAGACACATAGATAGAACAGAAAATTCAGAAATGAACCCAAAACTATATGGTCAACTAATGTTCGACAAAACAGAAAAGAATACTCAATTGAAAAATGACCAATGGTGTTGGGGAAAAGTGGACAATATGCTGAAAAATGGAATTGGACCACTTTCTTATACCATACAGAAAAACAAATTCAAAACCCATTAATCCTGGAGAACAGAGGCATTAACCTCTTTGACCCTGGCTATAGCAACTTTTTTCTAGATATGTCTCTGGAGGCAAGGGAAACAAAGCAAAAATAAATTATTGGGACTTCATCAAAATAAGAAGCTTCTGCACAGCAAAGAAAACAGTCACCAAGATAAGAAACTTCTGCACAGCAAAGGAAACAGTCACCAAAACTAAGACAACCTACAGAAGTGGAGAAGGTATTTGCAAATGATATATCTGACAAAGTGTATCCAAAATATATAATTTCTAAAACCCAACACCCAAGAAACAAATAACCCAATTAAAAAGTGGGCATAAGACATGAATAGACAGATTTCCAAAGAAGACTTTTACGTGGCAAACAAACACATGAGAAGATTCTTAACATCACTCATCATCAGGGAAAACTACGAGATACTGCCTTACACTGGTCAGAAGGACTAAAATCAACAACACAAGAAACAACAGGTGTTGGCAAGTATGTGAAGGAAAAGGAACCCTCCTGCACTATTGATGGGAATGCAAACTCATGCAGACACTTGAAAACAGTATAGAGGTCCCTCAAAAAGTTAAAAATAGAACTATCAGTAAGGACACTACCCAAGAATACTGCACTACCCAAAAAATACAAAAACACAAATTCAAAGGGGTACATATACCCCTGGGTTTAAAGCAGCATTATCCTCAATATTCAAATTATGGAAACAGCCCATGTATCCATTGGTTGATGAATGGATTAAAAAATGAGGTTAACATATATATTATATATAATATGAGGTGTATTATATATATATACACACACACACACACACACAGGAATATTGTTTAGCTGTAAAAAAGAATGAAATCTTGTCTTTTGCAATGACATGGGTGAAACTAGAGAGTATAGTGCTGAGCAAAGTAAGTCAGAGAAAGACAAGCACCATATGATTTCAGTCATACGTGGGATTTAAGAAACAAATGAGCAAAGGGAAAAAGAGAAACTGATTCAGTTATAGAGAACTGACACCAGAGGGGAGGGGTGTGGAGGAATGAGTGAAAACAGAGAAGGATTAAGGAGTGCACTTGTGATGAGCACTGGGTGGTGTATGGATTATTGAATCACTGTATTGTACACCTGAAACTAATATAACACTGTATGTTAACTAACTTGAATTAAAGTAAAAACTTAAAAGCATCACTTAGTGTGCTTAGAATGTTTTTGTAAGCAATATGGTTTATGTTGAACACCTGCTTTCCTTCTGGGAGTCTGGAATTTTTCTATGTGCCAAATAGAAGCTGCCTATGTGACCAGTTCCCAATAAACACCCTAAGTGTTGAGTGTGTAATGAGCTTCCTTGATAGGCAATATTCCCCTGTAATATTTTATAGCCATGAATAAAATTATATGTTGAGTCTCGAATCCTAGTAAAACTACTGAATCTGAGTGTGTTTGGAGACTCCTGGCATTAGGATAAAGACAGGAAACTAGGGTTTTTTTGTTTGTTTGTTTTTGTTGGATGCAGCTGGATTTTAATATTTCTCTTCCTACTTGAATTTCACTCCCTCTCCCTGGGGAAGTAAGAATCGAAGTTAAATCAGGGGATGCCCCAAATGTAGGCATGCCAGGAGAGGGTCCAGCAGCCTTCATTGGGTTAGGAGTTCATGTGCAAGGACATAGCCCAACACATGGTTTAGAACTTGAAAAAAGTGTAAACATATCCAAATAGTGGCCTCCCAACTTATGGAAAGATTCTCTACAGTGGAGGGGTAGGGGGTCTGTGTTCATGGCAGTGGTGATACATTTGCTAAATACAGGTCTAATCATATAACTAGTAAATGAAGGATAAAGGGATATAGATTTCTCACACCAGGTACATTACAGCTCTTAAGGAAGTAGGCCTTAAAAGTTCTCATCACACATAAGATGTGTAACAAGGTAGGGTGATGGATGTTAACTTATTGCTGTAACCATTTTACAATACACATACTTCTCCTAGAAACGTCTACTGGATTGGCTAAAGAACAATGACAGACCAATGGTATCAAACACAATAGCTACCAGACATGGGTTTCTATGAGCAATTCTCTACAGAAAGAAACCAGACCTCCTTGGAGAAATGGCTGATTCCAGGGTTCAGGCAGAAAAAGTAAAACAAGACGTTGGAACAATATTTGTTGCTAGAAACAAAGGAAGTCTTTCAATATAGGAATATGATAAAAGAAAATATAAACCAGTTTGAAGGGGCTTCCACTGGTCTAACTAGAAATAATTAGAGCATAAAAAGTTAACAGATTTTATTCTATTTGGTGGATGGGGGGGGCGGTGAGAACTATAAGCCCCTATGGACTTTAAAAAAAAAAAAAGAAGGTAACTCAAAGTGTGATAAAGAATATCCAACCTCTTTTTTTTTTTTTTTTTGAGAGAGAGAGAGAGAGAGAGGGCACAAGTGAGCAAGGGGCAGAGAGAGTAAAAGGGAGGGAAGGAAACAAAGGGAGGGAGAGAGAATCCCACAAAGGACAGAGAAAGAGAGAGGAAGGAGAGGTGGGACTCAAATTTACCCGACATGGGACTCAAGCTTAGGAACCATGAGATCATGACCTGAACTGAAATCAGATGCTTAGCTGACTGAGCCACCCAGGAATATCTAAGCTCTTTAGGCACCTGACCATAAATTGTTATTTTCACAAGGGTAGGGAAGTAACTTTAAAATGGACGTGTCTAACACAAAACACCTGAATCCAGTGATCAGAATGACCACCACCAGTAAGAAGATATCATGAAAGCAGGTACCTATTGACAGAATGAAAAAACAGAATAACTGTTACTGCTGCCAAAGATGCAGAATCTAAATCTAATCATAAAGATATATTAAATACATCCAAATTGAGTGACACTTTAAGGGTAAATGCAAATGAAAACTAATGTCTTCCTGTTGAAAATAAGAGAAGAGACTCCCCCCTCCAATCCCCTTAGAGCATTTACTTTAGAAAACTTATAGGGCACCTGGGTGGCTCAGTCAGTTGAGCGTCAGACTTCAGCTCAGGTCATGATTTCACAGTTCGTGGGTTCAAGCCCCACATCAGGCTCTGTGCTGACAGCTAGCTCAGAGCTTACACTCTGTGCTGATAGCTAGCTCAAAGCCTGGAGCCTGTTTCAAATTCTGTGTCTTGCTCTCTCACTCTCTCTCTGACCCTCCCCTGCTCGCTCTCTCTCTCTCATTCTCTGTCAGAAATAAATAAAACATTAAAAATTTTTAAAAAACATTAAAAAAAAGAAAGAAAACTTGTAATAAGATTTTTCCCTCTTTGAGATATATGTAAATCTTTTTAAAAGCTAAATAAGCTCTTTCCAGCTTTAGAGACACAGGCACATCTCAAGGACCTGAAAAGCATTTCTTTCAAATGTAATCAAGGGGAAAAAAAATCAAAGACAGCACTCCCATCTCTTAATTTCTGTGGGAGGGTAACAGCTTAACTTTGGTGGGCAGGCATCTCACTCCAAGTTGTAAAACCACCCCTCATCATAAAGACATAAGAAGCTGATATTTTTTCTTTTAGATAAAGCCAATTAGCAAACACAGATGGTCACCCAACTACCAAGTAAATTTGGGATGAACTATGTGTGAAAAATAGTGCTGTCAAGTCCTCTTGAGGACTAGTTGTTTATCTTGAGAACACAGATGTTAGGTGTTGTCTCTGCTTGGCTGTATAAAATACATATATTTGTCTTCTAATGTCCTAGTGGATTTCCTGGGATGAACCTCACAGTCTATACTCATGTTTATTTAATAATACAACTGTTTTCCTTCTCTTACACCTTTGTAGAGAAATTTTCTGTGTCAAGAGACTGTTTTTAATTTCATTTCGCCAACAAACGTAGAGGTGAAGAAAGGATATCTGACAGTTGACCAGCTGAAGGTCTATGGCCAAACTGCAGCCAGGTAAGAGAATCTCAGTTTCAGTTTCCCTTATAGCTCTCCACTCTTGGAATAGAAATCAGAAAAATAATCTTCAAATTCAATATTTTACTACTGAATAAGCATAGATAGTGTGGGTTCTAAAGTTCTCTCAGGATCACTGTATGATTAGAAAATAGGGTAAGCCAGTTATGTTGCCTGCAGGTCTTTCTCTTAAAGGGTTAATATTTCTGTCCTATTTGTAATGCATAAGTGAGAATCCAGTCTTGTGATGACTCAAGGATGGTTCTTCTGATTGGATAAATCAACATATTTGCTGGGATTTTTATACAGGCTCATTCCAACCAATTACTGGCATTTAGGAGATAAATATTTAGGAGATAAATATCGTTCTAAGGGTAAAATAAGTGATTTCTGTAGCCAAAAAAAAAAAAAAAGAATGAAAACCATAGAAAGGGGATTGAGAAAATGAAGGACACATTCCCTTTCCCAAAACGCTTTTCCACCCTTCTGCCTTGACTTCTCCTTCTGCTTCCCCTGCAACTGCTTATCCCATCCTGTATCAGACTGTCTCACAGGAAGAGAGAGGTAATGAACTTTTAGATGAGTGGTTTCCTTCATGAGCAGATTTCTCTGAAAAGGATGAAGCATAACTTTAATTAGTGAGTGAGTGACTGAGTGAGTGAGTGAGTGATGAATTTCCTGCTCTGAAGACATAGGTTTGTATGCCTCCTGGCCTAACTCTGAGTCCACTTACTGTATCAGTTCAGATTTCACTCTCAAGTGAATTGGCTAATAGGGATTGGCCATACTACATAGCTCTGAAAGAAGAAATGATAAAGAGACCTGACCTTGAACAACTGAGAACTTGGGTAAAAGATTGTGCCCTAGAAAAAGGCAAACAAGGTGTTAAGCTCATCATGAATGTCAACATGGGAAGGGAAACCAAAGTGCTCCATAATTTACATTTTTCATGTTTTCATGCAAGAAAAGCCAAACAGCCTTCCTATTTGGAACACCAGCATAGTAGAGGCAGCTGAGGAAGAAGGCAGTCACATGCATTTGTCACCAGCTGACTACTCATTTTAAGTCTTCTTTGTTCCTCCAAAAATTTGAATTACTTCACTGCATTTTTAGTTTGTAACCCCATACATGGGGATGTGAACTGACTACCTTGTAGAATTTTCCAGTTGTAGACTTTGTTCCTCTTATCCAATAGGTACATCAGAATCCAGAAAATGACCATAGAAAGGACTACAGTGGCCAAGGAATTAGCTATCTACTTCCTCTCACCCCCACATATACTACTTTGGAAGATCAAAGTGCATTAAAGACCCATCAAAAGGGAACCTGATTTGAGGCCTTTTCAATAAAGGTGATCTGGGAAAAGTCACAAACAGATGAATCCCCCATTGATTTCCATGAGCAATTTCTTAAGACTTTCTCAAAATTCACAGGTATGGACCCAGAAGTCGATTAAAATCACACTCTATTCTTATCAAAATTTGCCTGGGCTCTCTTATTTATTATCCAAATTCAAGTTCAGGAAAGGGTGGTAAAAAATAGTCTCAGGTTGGGGACAATCTAGAGAAAGATAAGGAAGAAAAAAATTTCAAACTTTTGTGTTAGGTGCTTTGTCAGAACTCTTTATTAAAGAGAGTAAGACCTGCTTTGGACAACCTGTGAGGAAAACAGAGGAAGGAAGAAACTATGAAATTACTGCAAGAAGACAGGAGGGATTGTAAAAAGACAGAGGAATGCAAGAATTCTAGGAGAAGAAGAATCACCACAGCCCAGAAAGCTAGGGTATAATGACCAACTGGTTTAAAAATAGACAGATTAAGGGAATCTCAGAGGTTGGAACTAAGGACATTGGTGCTCCTTATTTTGCGGTTTCCTCTGGAATTTCTCAATTTCCATGTAGTGATAGATCAATACAGACTAACAGTATTTGGGGCCATGCTTCTACTTCCTTTTCCTGCAGAATCTCATATGGTCCTCTGACTGAGGGAAACATTTTCTTATTATCTCCCAATTCTTTTGTAAACCCACTGCAGTGCAATTTAAAAGCTACCATATTTGGCACTCAAATATGTGTGTGTGTGTGTGTGTGTGTGTGTGTGTGTGTGTGTGTGTTTCCTCGGAAAAAGAGGGGACCTAATTTGGTTATTACTTGTCTTTGGAAAAAAAAGTATGGCAGCATGTACATTTGCCTGCCATTGTAGAAAAGCACCCCTAACCGAAACAGACTGATGCATTGCTCTGGCCTCTAGGAAACAGTTATGCTGGTTTAATGTACAAGAATATATTCTATATCTGGTATTACACTGGTATCATTGTGTGTGTCTGGAATTAAGTCTGCCCACGGAGAAAGGCTAATAGCATTCAGCAGAGCTGCAATTCTTGGTTATAGCCTTAAAAATGATTATAGATATGTCTGGTATGCCATACAACAGAACAATTTCTTTTTTAAATAGGGAGTATTTTTATTTCAATAGTAACCAAAATATTTAATGGAAAAATATCTGATCCATTAGAGGCCTTAAAACTGCCTGCCCAGATAGGAGTATTTATTGACAGAGCTCCAAAATCCCTTAAGCATGGCAGATTCCACAATTAGAAGCTCTACTTTTAATACAATGAGAGCTCTTGAATTTCAAAACCATGCTTCACAAGAAAATAAACAAATGGATAAGATAGGTAATTCCCATGTTCTAATCAAATTTCTTTTAGCGAAACAAATGAAATTGTATACCATATTCCTTATTTCTTTGGCTAGCACTGTCATGCCATTAACAAAATTATTTAGTAGAAGAGGGATTTTAAAGACACTATACTTGCCAAAGAGATAAAATTATTCAAAACATATTAAAGAGATGTGATATATTTCCGTAGAAATATGTACACACCACTCCTGAGGTAAGCACAGGAAATCTTCTCTGGCCAACTTTACCAGGAGCCTGGTGGCAGCTGAGTATCATAAAAAATGCCTGTAGAAGGTAAGGGATTTAGGCTAGTCATGATGTGTTTCATGTTTGGGTTACCTGAAGACTCTCCTTCGAGAACAAAAAATGTCAGCCAATGGTAATGACCATAAATATAATTCCCATGTTGGGGATACCAGAGCACATGGACTAGCACAGAGAAAATTCTATTTCTACTGTTCAGGGAATATGCAAATGTTCACAATCTCTATAAGCTTTCATATACCCTATCATCTTCAGTCCTCCGGACATGTATAGCAAATTAATCAAATTCTAAAAAACACCTCACTGACTACAATTCAGTAATCTACCAGGCTAAAATGGCTTAGAGATTTACCAGTAGTTTTGTTTAAAAATTACAAGCATCTCTATGAGCAAGTTTTGAATCTTCTTCTTTAACTTACATTTGACAGGCCTATGAATTTGAGTCTGAGGCAACATCCTGGGACTAATTTCGCTGAATCCCCTCATAATAATGGTCAATACTTTAAGAGTTTCAGGGCACTTGGGTGGCTCAGTCTGTTAAACCTCCAACTCTTGGTTTCAGCTTATGTCATGATCTTGTAGTTTGTGAGTTCAAGTTCCACATTAGTCTCTGAGCTGACAATGCAGAGCCTGCTTGGAATACTCTCTCTCTCCCCTACTGTCTGCCCCTCCCCTGCTCTTCTCTCTCTCTCTCCATCCTTCTCTCTCTCTCTCTCTCTCTCTCACTCTTTCTATCAAAACTAAATAAGTAAATTTGAAAAAAATTTAAAAACTAAGTTTCTTTCTTTCCTAGAAACCCATAGACAAAGTCAAAAGGATCTGGAAAGTCCTACTGGAAGAAGCCTTTTACCTCTACTGACCAGGAGATTCTATCTACATAAATGTTCTGCAGGAAAATGAGTCATCACTACACAGAGAGACCATTCAAGTGCTGGTAATCCATTTGGCTATCAAAGCAACAAACAAATAGCTGGATTTGTCCTTCCTGTGGGAAGCCAACTCCTCAAAGGACTGTGCTTCCCATAAAGAACTTAAAACTTAAGTTTCCTACAATAACTGATGTTGGTGCTGAACTCCACTGAAAGGAGGTATTCTAGGAAACTTATTACTTCTCTTACAGATCTTGCTGTTGTATTCACAGTAGGGTTATTTCCCTACTTTAAGAATCACATTTGTACTAGAAAACAAACATGTTACCTGTTATGTTACTTTTTCTCTCTGCACTCCAAGTAATTCTCCTCATAATCTTCTTTCTCATCACCTCAAATTGTAATCCTCATATAAACAGATTCTATACTTACGTTCAACAATCTGACAATAAAATCGGACCATCATTACTAATAATTTTTTATATTAAAAAAGTCAAACTTTGTATGACTATAATTAGTATGCATCCAGGTACGTAAGCCCTAAATTTAACATAAAAGGTTGCTAACTAGTTAGGTAAGAAAATTATATTGATAAAAGAAATATTTAAATAACAGACACAAAACTCTGGTATTTACATATAGGTAAACGCACAAGACCAGACCAGTCTAATGGCACTCAACTAACTTTGGGATGCACGTTCTTAGCATCCCAATATAAATCAACACATGAAGATTTAGTTGACTATTATAATGAACCTAAACCTGAGGCAAAAATACTATAAAGTCCACTGGATGGATTTGTCCTCAAGACATTAGATCCATATACACTAAACATTGTAATTTCAATCTATACCTTTCAAACTGGCATCTCACATTAGGACTTTGATACTAGACGATGGCCACGGGTAGCTTTGCATTTCATATCTGAGAAAAGTTATTTGTGAAGACAGAACAATTCTTGAAGAGCCTAAATTCCCATACAAATATGATGATACTTTTGTCATGGACTAAAATTCAGGACAAATGTTGGGGCCTTACAAGAAAAGCTCTGAATTAAAATTTAGATTATCAGACACCAGAGTTAAGTTTTATTTAATCCAAGCCTAAGTAGTTTAAGTAACTAACAATAATGCTTAGTAAATCATTTGAAGATGCAATCAATAAAGACATCACATCAATGTGTAAAATTAATAAATCACTAAGCAAGATTTGTGTGCATTGCTAATCAAGATTCTGATTTAAACTTTCACAACTGGTATGATATATTCAAGGTTCATTCCTTCAAGTCAAATAACACAGTCCAAAAATCTAGCAATTCTGTTATTATGATCATTGCTTTGCTTTCTATTTTCCTTTGGAATTGCTAGGTATTTAGGAGGCTGCAACTCACCCACAAAAAGATGAAAACAGCAAAAAAAAAGTTCATTGAAGACTGTAGTATTACTATTTTATAATAACAAAAAGGAGGATTGTAAATCTAAGTACCAATCTAAAAGGAAAGAGAAAAAACCTCCCTGTTGAAAATAAGATTTCTCTCACCTTCTTTTTCTGAGAGCAGTTACTTGAGAAAACTTCTAATTCTACATCCTGTTTCAAAAGTAAGTCCTTTAAAAAGCCAAATAATCCTGTTGTCAGCTTCACAGATCCAAGAATATCTTTCTCAAAAACCTGGGGAGTAGTTCTTTGAAAGGTAATCAAGAAACACAAAGGCCTTTCTTCTGGTCACTATGGGAAGTTGGCCTAACTTCTGGGCCAACTTTGCTTCCAGTTGCACGGTCAACACCGATCCCCCAAAATGAGAACTCTATCTTCCTTTGGATGAAATCTATTAGCTAACACAGACAGTCATCCCCACTACCAAGTGAATTGGGATGAACTATGTGTGACAAATGGTGCTTAAGGACTAGTAATAGTTTATCTTGAGAACATGGGTGCAATAGGTGGTATCTACCAGATTATGTCAAAGAGTGAGATTTCTTTATGATTTTGCAATCATAGTGTGTTGCTTGTGATTCTCGTCGCATCCTTATTTAATGTTCTATAATAAAACAAAAGTGGTTTTCTTTCTCTGCTAGCTTTACAGAGGAGTTGGCTGGATTGGAAGAAAAAAAATTAAGTTTTATTTATTTTGAAATACAGAGAGAGCATGAGCAGGAGGAGGCATAAAGAGAGGGAGAAAGAGACTCCAAAGCAGGCTCTGCACTGTCAGCAGAGAGCCCAATATGGCACTCAAACACATGAACTATAAGATCATGACCTGAGCCAAAATCAAGTGTCAGACACTTAACTGACCGAGCCACCCAGGTGCCACTGAATATTTTATTTTTTATTTTATTTCCCCAATACACTCTGCTAAATAGCTGTCCTATAATTTGTGGAAGTATAAAGGTCTTCAAAGGGTAAAGAAATTATCAAAATAAAGAAAATGGAAAAGACAACAATTAAATGAAATGTGATATTGCAAACTGGATTCTTTATTTATTTTTTTTTTTTTTGACTGGACTCTTCCAAATGAAAGCAAATACTGGGAATTGTTACGACTCCAATGGAGTCTAAACATTAAAGGATTGCTATTTTTTTTTAATTCTGATGGTTATATTGAGAAAAGTAGATGAAACAATTAAGTATTTATGATAAAGCATTATTTCAAATGGCTTGAAAAGTTGTTTGAACTGAACTTCTCTAAATCTGAGATTATTTCAAAGTTGAGGGAGTAAGGTACAAAGACAGAAAGAGACCCCTAACTCAAGGTAAAATTTGCCAAAATCTCAGCTAGTTGGTTTTTTAAGATACGGTACTTTTAAATCCCATTCTGTATTACTTTTCCCCTCTAGAGACAACTACTATATTATGTATCATCCTTACAAGCTTATGTAATATACGTTGTTGTTCTGTATTTTAAACTACATAAGTGGTATCATACATGCATATACTTTTGTAACTTGTTTTAGCTAAGGTTATTTTGAGACTTATGTACTTCTGTACATCTTCCTAAATTTCATTTTTAACAGTAGTGTTGTATAAGTCCCATTTTATCTGTTCCCCTAGTGAGAAACAGGTTGCTTTGATTTTTCACACTATTATAAACATTGTTACTGCATTATATAAAATTTAAAACTATCTTCTCCTAGGGCGTGGCTTGTATTTTCCCCTTATTAATTGCATCTGACATTCAGGTTTTAATTTTAATATTGGCACATTTGTCAAATCATTTTTAATGGTTTCTCCTTTTTAAAAAAAATCTTGTAGGCTCATACATTTTTATAGGTACTTCAGAATAAAAGTGAAATGAATTTTGAGAATAGCTTATTTTGAAGAATCCAAGTTAACTCACTAAAAGGCTAATGTGTATATGAATATATATTTTTTAATCTAGACTGGTAGGCTGAAACTTCTCTATACCATCATAGCATTAAATATTATACAAAGAGGTTTGAAATTATTCATTTCTGTGTGTTTGAGAAAATACATTTAAGGTAGTCAGAATTACATTATTTATATTTCAGTTAATTACGTGGGAAAATGTTTGAGAATATTATCTCTATCTACTTCTAAAAATCATTTATTAATTTATCCATGCATTAATCTAAGCATGCATTCATTTATTCAACAAATATTTAATGTTAATATTTTACACCCACATATCTACAATAGAGACCTAGAAGCAAAAGAAAATCTCTAGCCTCATATTTTGCATTTTGGCAATGCAAAATAAGCAATAAACAAATGAATCCATAACTATATAATAGTTGATGATGAAAATGTCATGAAGAATAAGTGGAAGTAGAGGTGAGGAAGTAGGTACTTTCAGGTAAGATTTTCTAATAGATAAATAAACAGAGACATGAAAGCCATCATATGTTTGAGAGAAGACCATTCCAGAAGAGAACAGAGTAAGTACGAAGGCTCTGAATTCAGTATACATGTGTATGTGCAGGTTGGGAGAGAGGTTCTTAATAGTTGCAAGGAAGTCAGCAAGACTGGAGTGCAGTGGATGTAAGTTGTCAGAGGAGATGAAGTAAAGGGAGGAAGTAATGTGAAGCCAATTCATGGAGGGCAAGGAGGCTTATAATAAGAACTCTGGCTTTTTTTTTTTTTTAATGTTTTATTTATTTCTAGGAGAGAGAGAGAGATAGCATGAGCAGGGGAGGGTCAGAGAGAGAGGGAGTCACAGACTGAAACAGGCTCCAGGCTCTGAGCTGGCAGTCAGCACAGAGCCCGACGCGGGGCTCGAACCCACAAACCATGAGATCATGACCCAAGCGAAAGTTGGATGCTTAACCGACTAAGCCACCCAGGCGCCCCAGAACTTTGGCTCTTACTCTTAAGGGATTTGGAAAGTTTGAGCAGAGAATTAACGTAAGCAGACTTACACAACCTTGGCTGCTATGTTCAAAATAGATAGAGTGGGAGTGGGCAAGGAATAGCTGAAAGATAAGCCAGGATACTATTGCAATAAAAAAGAAGCCTTGCATTGGCATGCTAATAGTAGAGATTGTAAGAGACTCTGTTCAAATTCTGCTTTAGATGTTTTGAATATAAAGCTGGCAGGGTTTAAGAAAAGCAAAATTAAAAATGACATAAAATTTTTTGGCTTGAGCAAATGGAAAGGTCCAATTTGTTTTATGTGAGTCTGACTTGGTAATCCAGTCTTTTCTGTTAATTTAGATTGGTGTAGTAGAAAGTCTTATCTTTAATGTGCACAAATATTAATGATGAAGAAACTTTTTAACAAGTTAAAGTGGGAGACAGAAAAACAAATTAAGTTGATGCCAGGATGGCTGCCTATTCACACTTTTTATAAAATGGCAAAATTTGAGGTTAATGACAGATAAATCTTATGAATGGAGGATAAAGGAGAGATTTAGGATGTTGGAGGTATATTAATAGGTCAAAGTCAGGAGAAGAGAGTGAAAACTTCCCTTTCCCGTTTCTACTAGTACTAGTGAAAGATACCTTAAGGAAGTAGAATTGTAAAGATGTTTTCCCTGTTACGTTGAAGCCTTTTTATCCATACTACCTAAAAACCTATTATATTCACTTATAAATATATAATTAAGGCTACTGATTACTGAAAGGCTCTACTGACCAGGTGAAGTAACTGCCAAATACTAAGAGTATGCAATAGTTACAGGAGGGTAAAGAATTTGAACATTTAAGAATTAATTTCAGCAGAAGTCTGGTAAATCATTATTGAAATGGGTTCTTAATTATCAGGGGCTAAGACATGTGTTTTTGGTATCACAAAATGCAGTTATTATTTATGTAGACAACTATTCCCCATCTGGCTTTAAGTATCTCTGAGCATTTACTTCAAGATAGCATAATGGCAAACTTGCCATAGTAGGTAAAGTCATGGGTTTATCAAACCTATCCTGAGAGGGTCAACAGTCCTGTCCCCTCCCTCCACAAACAGAATACTGAATCCCACAGTGAGAATGTGGTTAGAATACAAGTTACTTTAATCTGGCTTTACAAATATTCTTAGCAAGAAATATTAAATATAAGGTCACTGACATGGAAATGGTAGATGCCCTGATGGGAGCGGTTCTCAGTCTTGGATGCCTTAATCAATCTTGGTCTTAAGAAGCCAAGAACATAAGAGTCAGTAACTAATTTGTGTCTAAGTGGCTATTAAAAACAGTCTCAGTGTACAGTAATTTATATGAAGGACAATTAAAACAGGTTCTGAAAATGCCCTCAGATGAACTTGTTTAAATACAGAGATGCTATGGTAGAAGGAAAAACAATGAGGTGATATTAAAAATTGGAAGTGCCATATGTTGAATTTAAGGGACAATACAGATGAACATGTGGGTGGGGGGGAAGAGAGAGAGAAACAAACCAGAAGATATGCTTAAAGATAGAGAACAAATTGAGGGATGTTGGAGGGAGGTGAGTGGGGGGTGGGCTAGATGGGTGATGAGTATTAAGGAGAACACTGGTTATGATGAGCACTGAGAGTTGTACGTAAGTCATGAATCACTGAACTCTACCTCTGAAACCAATACTGCACTGTATGTTAACTAGAATTTAAATAAAAACTTGGAAAGAAAAAAAATTGGAAGTGTGACTGGAGTGATTTGGTGGTCACATAGTTTTTACCAGATTTCATAGTTGGTACAATTGTTAGATATTATGTGTAACCAGATCATGTTGCTTTTGTGATTTTCATGTATATATTGAGTTCCTCATGTTTTAATTGACTTTTCAGAATTTTCCCAGACACATTTTATTAAGCATAAGCAAAACCAAAGTCCAGAAGCTACCAACAGATATTATTATATTGATTAAACATTTGGTTAGGGTAGGAATGTTGATTCTCACTAACTTCCTTTTCAATAGTCTGATATGGTCAAGATATAAAGAGTAATGTTCTTGGAGATCAATGGATTTCAAACATTTTTGTTTTTTTTCCTTTGTTTTCTTAAAGTTGAGGACACCAAAGAACAGTTGCTTATGTGGATTTATTGATATATCCCTTATTAGAAGTTAAAACTGATAAGTTAAAGAACACGTAAAATTTTAACTATCCCACACTGGAGTTGAACAACATTTTTCAGGAGTGACATGAAGATAGTAAAGTAGAAAGCACTGGATCTTTCTTCCCACACACATAACAATTCACAGACATATCATGGAGAAATTTGTAATGGTGTTGGTAAGTCAGTTTTAATTATAATTAAGTTAAAACAGAAGTACTAACAACTAAAAATATGTTAAAAGAAACACAATATGGATAGATATAAATTGTGATGGTAACAAAGAGTGGAGGGAAGAAGTTCATTCAGTCATATAGTAAAACTCTACATTTTAAGTTATTATCACTTTTAAATAGGTTATAACTATAAGATACTTTATGTAAGCCCCAAAGTAACAATTTAAAAACTTCTATAGAAGTTACAGAGAAAGAAATCAAAGTAGATGTACACACACACACACACACACACACACACACACACACAGAGCAAGAGAAGGTGACCAAAAGAACTGTTAAGACTAACAAAAACAATAACTAAAAAAAAAAAATGTCAATAGTAAACCTTCTCTATCAATTATTTGAAATTTAAGTGAATTAAATTCCCCAGAGACAGTGGCTAAACAGATTAAAAACAAACAAACAAACAACAAAAAAAAAAAAACAAGACCCAATGATATGCTGTTTACAAGAAACTCATTTTTGATTTAAGGGCACATACGCACTGAAAGAGATGGAAAAACAATCCTGTAAGAGGTAACCAAAAGAGAGCAGGGATGACTGTACTTAAAAGACAACAGAGATGAAGAAAAAACTGTCACAAGAGACAAATAAAGGCAGTATATTATGACAAAGTCTCAACCAGGAAGACATAAGGTTTATAATCATCACATTACATATAAATACGTAAACACTGGCAGAACCAAAGAAAAAGATAGACCACAATATGGTAATGCGTGGAGACTTTCTACCTCACTTTCAACAGAAGGTTCAGACACATCAATAAGGACATAAAATTTGACTAACACTATGGACAAAATGGACTTAACAGAATAGAACATTTTACCAACAGAAGACTACACTTTTTTTTCAAGCAAATAGATCTTTTTCCAGCACAAATCATGTTGTCACAAAACAAGTTTAAATTTGAGAAAATTGAACTATCTTTGATGACAATAGAATGAAAGTATATATCAATAAAAGAAAACTGGAAAATTCACAAATGAATGGAAATGAAAACACATTCTTGATCATTAGCTCAAGGAAGAAGTCAAATAGAATTCAAAAAAAGAAAAAATCTCCAAAGAAAAACACATAATATGCCAAAACTTTGTACTGTTTTTTTCAGCATCTTATAAGAAGAAAGTTCAAAATGATAAACAACTACATTAAAAGAGATTGAGCCACCCTATTATGTTCCGCATTCACTTACTTACATTGTATTGTTTAATCCCCACAATAATATAAAGAAGTTATTATCCTTATTCTACAGAGGAGATGACTGAAACTCAGACAAGTCATCTATCTTGACTCATCAGACAGCATTAAATATCAAGGCCCAAAAATGAAATGAGGGCTTGTCTAACATTAAAGCCCCAAGATTCTTCCAGGATTGTAAATGATGATAATAAAAATAACTTACCTATAAAAAGATCTCAAACAACTTCACACATCACAAACTAGAAAAAGAAACAACACAAAGTTTGTAGAAGGGAGGAAAGATTAAAGTACAAATGTAAAAGGAGGGAAATGAAAAGGAGTTATTTTTAAAAGAAATACTGACAACTCTTGAACTAAGAAAGAAACCTTCAAAATCAGAAATGAAAGACATTATAACTGATGCCATAGAAATAAAAAGGATCATAAGTTTACCATGAACAAATTCTACACTAACAAACTGGATAACCTAAGAATAAATTAATAAATTCCTACAAACATAGAACTTGCAAAGAACAATTATGAAGAAATAAAACCTAAACTGACCTATAACTAGAATGGAGACTGGATCAGTTCTCAACACACTCCTCCTAAACAGAAGCCCAGAAGCAGATGGTTTCACCAGTGAATTCTACCAAACGTATACCAAAAATTAACCCAAATTCTTAAATTCTTCTGAAAAACTGCAGAGGAGAGAACTGCTCTATTCTAATGGAATAGAATAGAGCACCTGGAAGTAAAACCCATGCCTCTATACGGACAACTGATCTTTGGCAAAGGTTCCAAGAATACACAGCAGGGAATAACACTCTTCAGTAAATGGTGTGAGAGAAACTATTTTCACATTCAAAAGAATGACATCAGACTATTCTACCTTGCATAAAACTCAACTCAGAATTCAAAACTTAAACACAAGATCTGAAACTGTAAACCTCCTAGAAAAACACACATTGGTCATTTGGAAAATATTAGTTTACTCAGTTATGGTATTATTTAATACCAGACCACGTTTTATCTTTTTAATGTTTATTTTTTTTTTAAAGATTTTTATTTATTTCTAGGAGAGAGAGAAAGACAGCGTGAGCAGGGGTAGGTCAGAGAGAGAGGGAGTCACAGACTGAAACAGGCTCCAGGCTCTGAGCTGGCAGTCAGCACAGAGCCCGACGCGGGGCTCGAACCCACGAACCGTGAGATCATGACCCAAGCGAAAGTCGGATGCTTAACCGACTAAGCCACCCAGGCGCCCCTTTAATGTTTATTTTTGAGAGACAGAGCACAAGCAGGAGAGAAGCGGAGAGATACAGAGACACAGAATCTGAAGCAGGTTCCAGGCTGTCAGCACAGAGCCTGAAACCAGGTTTGAGCTCAAAAGCTGTGAGATCATGACCTGAGCTGTAGTCAGATGCTTTGCTTACTGAGCCACCCAGGCACCCCTAAAGGCCACATTTTAACGTTACCACTTATATCTTCAGTACAGACCTTCTGAAAACACCAAGTGGAAAATAGTCTTACATGTGTTTATATAGAGTCGAGTTGAAAAACATTCAGTGGTACATTACTGGACTTGGGTTGAGACTGTCCTACCACCATGGATTATCATATTCTTATGACTAAGTTACCAATTACCCCTTGGGTGATTCCAGAAAGACATCCAACTGGGGATGGGATAGTACAGCAAAGCTTACTAATAAAGAGTAAGTAACAATTTTAAGAGTACATGAAGGGGAGAAGTCCACAGTATGTATAAGGAAGCTGCTCTACTCCAAATGGGGGCAATTATAGTGTCCTTTTCACATGGACCACTGTGTGTTCCAAGCATTATAATTCTCCCTCAGCTAAGGCAAAGCTGTCACTCTGGTTTGCTGATGTTTCATTCTAGCCATTACAGGTCATTCTCCCCCAGAGGTACACAAAATTAGGTACACCATAAGAAGCATTATGGTACTCCCAGGTGGAACTATACTTGAAAACAATCTCATGCATCAACAGTACGTAATCTCATGGAACATTCAATACTTCAAGGTTCGGATCCTTTTCCAGTATTATGCATTTTTCATATTACATATTGCAAAAATACTTATTAACTCAAAAAGGGACACTAGAGGGAGCTATCTTCCAGAAGACCAGCCACAGTAGAAAACCAGCCTGGAGAGACAATACAATTCTAAATGCGGAGGGGAATTTAATAATGCTACTAACCGTATCTACCACCAAAGGTACAAGGAGGTAGCACCCAGGAAGGATGGTTGGATATATACCATTAAAAGGTGTTTGTAGGAAAGCAATGGTAACCTTAAATAATGGCAGGGCATTATTGAACAGTACCATCTTTATTACCTTCTAATGAGTCTAGTACCCTATGCTTACAAAAATGAAGTTATATATTTCCTGTGCTGCATATGGTTAGTATTGGACAGAAAAAGAAACAGCACAATGTCATCCTTATGGGGAGTGGGCTGTAGGATAGATGGGTAGAGTTACATAATGGTATCTGGAAACCAATGTCTCTAAATGTTATTCTATAATACCTGGGGTATGATTATGTCTACAAAGCAGATCAAATTCAGGGTTTGTTGAAAAATGGTCTCAAGTCACCACCTCAGTTACCGGGAATGTGTTACCTGAAGAAAGATCATTTATATTGGAAGAGAAAGATAGTGATTCTAGCCAAAGTATGTTATATTAAACATTACTTCAATCTTTCCATCATAGCTATTTGGTGTAACAAAGAATTTATAGGTATACTGATAGAATTAAAAGAAAACCAGGCCCATATAAATGATTATGTTCAAGAGGAGAAACCTTGGGATTTGAGTTTAAGTCCCAAATTGTTCGAATACATATGGAAACTGTGCTAAAAAGTAAGTAAATTTGACTTTAGAAAAATTATTCAATGAAATGCCTTCAGCAACACACATAGAGAAGTTCAAATAACTCTGGATCAAGGAGATATTTAGAGTAATTGAGCTGGTAGACATTAAAATGCCAATACCTGATTGAACAGTGGCTCTGAGTCTGATATTAGGTAGAAAATATAAGTAATAATAAATTCTGAGGAAATTTTTTACATGAAGGGAGACAGGTGAAGAAGTGGCTGAAGAATACTGGGTTAAGAAAAGGAAATGGAAAATTATATAAATTTATATTTTCAGTAATCAATAAAACTTAGTTTTTAAGAACTGTGTTCTATTATCAATTTACTTTTTGACAATGAACAGGTGCCTGTATTTAATCTATTTTGTACCAAATATTGCATTGAACTACTTAAATTTCATGACATATAATCTTACAAAAAACATGTAAAACTGACATATTTAGGTGCAGATATCTTTAGCTCCTTTTCAAGATTTATTTTTATAACATGAAACTAACTTTCCTTATTTTTAGTCTATTCATAATGTTTAAAGCACTCAATCTCTTTCATGTTGAGCCTGACCATTTCAAACGAAAATATGTCTTGCCAACAAAGCTAATTCTCCACCAGTGTTAACCCATCAAAAATAACAAGAGCAAATTTAATTAGAAAGGCAAAAAAAGTTAATTAAAATTACAAAGTAAATTTAGCAACGTAGCTCCTCAAATATCTGCTGCATTGGTGATTAAGCAATTATAAACTAGGAACCTGTTTACAATAATTTAATGGAATAGTGTTACTTCCAGAACATGAAGGATTTTAATTTTTTAATGCTGAATGCACATAATGCTCAATGGCAAGTAGATCAGATTTCTTAGGTGTTAATATAAAGACAAACTAAAATATTTAAGTTCATTTTACTGAGTATATTTTCCAAATAGAAATTAGTGTTTGCTGATTTTAAAACATAAACACAATTTTCCATAGTAATTAGGAACACTTAATGTAGGCATTTTTCTTTTGAAAATTCAAATATGTCCTATTAAAAAAAAGGTTTTGTCTTTGGTTATTCACATGCTTAAAAATTACTAACACTTTGGGGTGCCTGGGAGGCTCATTCTGACATTGGTTCAGGTCATGATCTCACAGCTCTCTGCTCTCAGCTGGAGCCTGCTTTGAATCCTCTGTCTCCCTTTCCCTGACCCTCTCTCTTTCCCTCCCTCGCTTGCACACTCTCTTTCTCAAAAATAAACAATTAAAAATGGAAGAGCTCCTTTAAGAAAAAGTAATACTAACACCTTAAGGAAACACATCTTTAAAAATTAGAAAGAAGTTCTGAGGGATTACCGTATGGTCTTGAAGTAGAATATAATTAAAGCCCATCAATTGTTAATTCCATAGTTTAGGATAAATTACTTGAATTTCTGAGCATTGATTTGCTCAGTTAAAATAGGTAAAAAGTCAACAAGCAGGACATGTATGTTTAATTGTTCTTAAGGACTAATAAGGAGTATCAAATGCATAAAACATAATAGGAACACAATCATTTCTTTTTTTAATCCTTTTTTTTTTTTTTTACAAATAGTTTATTGTCAAGTTGGTTTCCATATAACACCCAGTGCTCATCCCCACAAGTGCCCTCCTCCATGCCCATCTCCCCCCTACCCCCCACACCCATCAGTCCTCAGTTTGTTCTCAGCATTCAAGTGTCTCTCATGGTTTGCCTCTCTCGGTCATTTCTTTGGTTCTCAATTTCATCATTGGGGTCCACGCACATGTAATAAAACTTCGGTATTTTCTCCTGTTTATCTGGCTCATCTAAATTCAAGTCTTAGCACAGCCAGAAGATCTGTGAAGAAGCCAGAAGAGTTTTTCCTTCCCTACACTCTTTGCATCTTGCCTCTGCTTACATCAGCACACTGCTTTCTCGGTGACCCTCCTGACTACCTCCCTTAAGAGCACCTTAAGAACTCCTTTAAGAGTAGGGGCACCTGGGTGGCTCAGTCAGTTAAACATCTAACTTTAGCTCAGTTCATGATCTCATGGTTCATGGGCTCAAGCCCTGCATCAGGCTCTGTGCTGACACCCAGCTCAGAGCCTGGAGACTGTTTTAGATTCTGTGTCTCCCTCTCTCTCTCGGACCCTCCCCTATTCACGCTATCTCTGTCTCTCTCAGAAATAAATAAAACATTAAAAAAAAAAAGCCAGTGTAATTATATTAGACCTGCCAGAATATGTCCCAGGACATTCTTACACTCACCCCCATCCTACCTCATCACAAATACTAATAAAAGCACTAGAGGGTCCCTTTACAATATTAAGTAATATTAACAGGTTCTAGGGATGTGGATGTGGACATCTCTGACAGGGGAGGATCATTATTCAGCTTACTATAGATACAGAAGTTAAAACAAATAGTAAACATGCAGAATATAGTATATAAAAAGTAAAGTAGTATACATTCTCATATAGTAAGAATTAAAGTCTGAAATTGCATAGGCTTTCTGGCGTTCGTTTACAATATAGTCTTAACACTAACCATATCCTTTGGTCCAATAATTCCCCTTTAAAAAAGGAATATATATTTCAGGAAACTGCAGTGATTTCAAGTAAACTTCACTAATTTCCTTTTATGTTTTTGCCCATTTTAAATGTTTTGTAATTGATAAAAATATTTTTTTATGAAAAGTATACAAGGATGGCATATACTGGACCCACTCTCTGCTGACATGTACAATGGAACAGCAAGATGAAAGAGGGTAGGAGTGGTAGGAGGTCCCTGAAATTCAAACTTTCAGTTTGAACCAAGAGAAATAGAAAACTAAATTAGAACAAAACATAAGACAAATGAATTCTATTTCACTTTGGGCTCAGAAAGGAAAACATCAAATTCCCTTTCATATGAACACACATCTTAAGCTAACAAACTGTCAAAAGTAACATTGAACAGACAATTCAAGAAGGCTACCCAATTCAAAGGTTTGCAGATGTGAGGTTTGAAGACAGCTATTGAACCTTTTAGGTGGTAGTTGTCCCTCTTTGTAAAGTTTCTGGTTGATGTGTGGGATTGAATACCAACAGCTTAGCCTGAAGGTTTTAGTTTATTAAATATAATGGGTTCTCAAATACTTTGCATTCTTAAATAACTTGGTTAGAGAGATTTTTCTGAACATTAAAATATGGATTCTCCTGTAGAAGCACCTTTGCCTCTAAAGAACTAATTTGACCAAGATAAACAGATTTTAAAAAATAGATATTTACGATTTAAATACGGTTAAAGAGAGACAACAACATTTTTTCAGATTTTGATCAGTTTATTAACAGGTATGGAAAAAAATTTTTTTGGCTTTAACAGCCTTGTGTATTGCTACAAGGAGCCTGAACATTACAAAATCTATTGCAGATGGATGAGGAATTCTGTTGATCCATATAAATTACTACTTAAGAAAATTCATTAATTACCCTTACTTCTGCTCTTTTACTAAATTTGGTCCTCCTGTGGCATCATGTTTTTAATGATAGCTAAAAAAAAATTCCAGCTGAAGTGTAATTTTTTTTTTAAATGTTTTATTTATTTCTAGGAGAGAGAGAGACAGTGTGAGCAGGGGAGGGTCAGAGAGAGTGGGAGTCACAGACTGAAACAGGCTCCAGGCTCTGAGCTGGCAGTCAGCACAAAACCCGACGCGGGGCTCGAACCCACGAACCGCGAGATCATGATCTAAGCGAAAGTCGGACGCTCAACCGACTAAGCCACCCAGGCGCCCCTGAAGTGTAATTTTTTAATCATCTCTAGAGTTGTTGAAATACTGAACACTAATGTTAGTGATAAAACATCCACCTTTTGCCAGCTGAATATTTGCACACTGCCTGAAGGATTAAGAGCCTGAAGCTGAAGAAACAGCTTTTTAGGTCTGATTGATTGTATCTCAGTCTATTTTAAATGGCAATGGTCTATTTTAAATGGCAATTTATACTATTTAAAAGAAAAAGTACCAAATGACATTAAACTCAACTCAGGTCATTGCACTGACAAAAAGAAATTGACATCATTCCTTTAGGAAATACTAAGTACTGACTAGCTAAGTTCATTATATTGCCCCATAGATTTGATATTATCAGTACAGACTGAATCAAGCTAGCCCAAAACGTTATTTTATTTTAAATCCTTCGTGATTCAAACAGTTTACAGGAAATATGTGCCTCGTTAAGCCAATATCCAGTGAATACTGCATGCAGACCATTTCTACAGCCACATGCAGTGACATGCTTAGAAGTACATTTATATATTTGTTCTTCAGGTATTAGAAAGTACAAACATAAAGGTTAACTAGACCAGTAGCTCTCCATCTTTTAATTTTACTTCACCCAAATATTCTATCAAATAACCAAATTTCCAAACAAAACAAATATTTTTCAGTGACATTTATATTTCTTATCTGTAATATGTAACATAAGTTTTAGAATCTAACTTCAATGCTTTAACTGGCAAAGAATTTTTGCAAAATGTAATAATCTGTTGTAAAAATATAATTTATTCTTGATCTTGTTAGCAAGATGTAGCATGCATTTTTAATCTTTATTAATTTTTGAGAGGGTGAGATGGGGAGAGAGGTTGGGGGAGAGGGGAGGGGGAGGGAAGGAGAGGGGGAGGAGAGGGGGAGTGGGGAAGGGGCAGAAAGAGAGGAAGACAGAGAATCCAGTTAGGCTCTACACTCTTGGCACAGAGCCTAACATGGGACTTGAACTTACAAATTGTGAGATCATAACATGAAGTTGGAGGCTTAACAAACTGAGCCACCCAGGTACCTCCCCCCCTTTTTTTTTTTTTTGTCATTTCTAATTATAAACAATGTGCTACTTTATTTACCTAATCTAAACACATTTAAAAACAAGTCTTTTGGTCAGCTGAATACATGAAAACTTAGGGACACAGATGAAATAACAAAATATCTAACAGTAATAATTAGTATAAACAACTATCTTAAACATACATACAAAATATTTTTATTTAAAAATACTTGATTTTCTTTCCTTTCTTAACTTGTATTAAACAGCATTATTTAGGCTTTTCAAGCATTGACAAATTTTTTTTAATTTTTTTAATGTTTTATTTATTTCTGAGAGAGAGAGAGACAGACAGACAATGTGAGTAGGGGAGGGTCAGAGACAGAGAGAGACATAGAATCTGAAACAGGCTCCAGGGTCTGAGCTAGCTGTCAGCACAGAGCCAGACGCGGAGCTCAAACCCACGAGTTGTGAGATCATGACCTGAGCCAAAGCCGAACATTTAACCAACTGAGCCACTCTGTGTGTGTGTGTGTGTGTGTGTGTGTGTGTGTGTGTGTGTGTTGTGGGTGAGGAGGGGAGGACTTATATTGGTTTGTTTGATACACACAAATCAGTAGGTTGCCTTTAAAGGTGAAATTTTAGGGGCTTCTGGATGGCTCAGTTGGTTAAGCATCTGACTCTGGATATCAGCTCAGGTCATGATCTCACACTTAGTGAGATCAAGCTCTGTGTCAGGCTCTGTGCTTAGAATTCTCTCTTTCTCTCTCTCTCTCTCTCTCTCTCTCTCTGCCCTTACCTTGCTCTCTCTCTCTCAAAATAAATAAAATGTTTTAAAGACAGGTGAAATTTTAGAGGCTTCATTCCAATAAAAGAGGCAAATGCCATTGTAAAGTAGTTATCCCCACAAATAAATGGAAATAACCATGAAGTTAATATTAAATATGTCCTTATCTAGTTTTATGATGTTTCCATGAGCTGAGTCTTCTATTCAGTAGTGTGCTAGGAACACTTAAACTGGCACTCTGGCAGTGAGAGTAAGAACAAATATTGTCTGTGCTGTTTTCCAATTTCCATAGTGTAAATACTCCTACTCTGGCCCACTTTAAGCTAGCAATGTGAATTAATGGTCCTAAACAACCTTGAAATTTGAACAATGGGCTCTCCTGAACCAGTGTGAGGCAACTCCAATATACCAACAAAAAAACCACAAGCATATTTCTACTTATAAATTCCCTTCTTTCCTGGGTCTCATTCCCAGGTAGTCTTTAATCCTTTTTATTTCCCTGTCTCCATCTTCATTGGCTCCTTCCTTTCAGTATAAACTCACTTATAGCTACTAAAATCTCTCACTCATTGCTAGTCTTGGCTCATTCCAATGAAAATGATTCTAATATTAACATTGCCAGTATTTGTATTCATACTAATTCCAAAATTCCATGAAAGGTTTGTTCTAATGTTATTTACATTGCTTTCAGGACATTAATATGCCATTGTTAAACCTGAAAGTTACTTTTCAGAGTCTATCCCAACTTATTTCATGAGGCTGGTCTTATCCGGATTCTGAAACCAAAGGCAATGCACAAAACAAACACTATGCAAGGGTGATTTAACATCTGAAAAGTCAAAGTAGCCCACAATTCTAACATACTACAGAAGAGTATTTGAGAAAATCCAATACTTACCTATAGTAACTCTCAGGAAGTTGGAGGATAATTACCTCAACTTAATCAAGAGCATCTACTAAAACCCCAAAAAGTTAACATAGCATTCAATGGTGAAAGATGGAAATCGTCCCCTCTAAAATTGGAAACAAGGTAAAATGTGCCCTCATTGCTCTCCTTCCCCACACCACTGGGAAGTCTGGCTACAATGGGAAGACAATAGAGTGCTCAGGAAGAAATACTCTTTGCAGGTGTATTGCATTGTCTAGTAATGCATTGTCTATATCCATGCATGGACAAAAAAAAAAAAGCCTCCTAGAATGAATTCAGCAAAGTTATAAAAGAGAATGTGCACACACATAGAAAAGAACAGCAACTGAATTTTTATATGCTAATGTAAAACAATGAGAAAAATAGAGTCCTTAGGTTTGAGGTAAATAGTGATATACTTACAAGTTGAATTTCTGATTTGCATTTCAAAATAATTTGGTGAGGATGGGACTGGAACATATACAGTTGAACCCACAGACCCATCGTCAAAAATCCATATATAATTTGACTTCCCCAAACCTTTACAAATAGTTTGCTGACCAGAAAACTTACTGATAATATAAACAATTAACATTTTGTATGTGCATTATATACCATGTTCTTACAATAAAATTAAAGAAATTATTAAGTAAATCATAAGAGAAAACCCACTTACAGTATTGTAAAAATTCACATTTATAAGTGGACCCATGCAGTCCAAACCCATATTGTTCAAGGGTAAACTGTATAAAGCAAGATTGGTCATTGGTTCATCAAGTTGAAGCTGGAAAATGTTTATAGTTTTTAATACTAACCTCGCTCGTTCCATGGCTCCCGGAGCACGTTCTCACAACAGCAGCACAAAGGAACTTGTAAGAAGAGCAAACACTGGGCCCAAACCATATACTTTGAATCAAGACTGCACGTGAGGCCCATTAGCCTGTAAACCTTAACAAGTCCTTCAGGTGATTGTGATCCACACTAATGTTTCCAAACCACTGCATGGCAGCACTGAAGACTGGTCTCACCTGAAGATGGTTTTTGTAGGTTTTATATCATCCACAATACAATACCAAACATTATGCTAGATGTTTCACTAGCAAATTAGAATAAGATTGGGAGGCATACCACCCTATTCTATACAGATTCTTCCAGAGATTGGTAGAAGAGAATCTGTTCCCTAATTCAGTTCATGAGACTAGAAAACTCCAATCCAGCAACTGAACAAAAAAGAGAAAAAGAAATATACCAGTTAACCTCACTCATGAACACGATACAATAATTTTAAGGAAACATTAAGGAAATGGAATCTAGTAGCATATATAAAGAAACAAAATCCTAATAGAGAAAGCACTATGTAAGGTGTACATTTGAAAATCTATCAAAGGTGGTCCCCAACACCAGCAGGTTAAAAAAAAAAAAAGCATTTGAGAAAATCCAACACCCACTCATGATAAAATATGTTCAGAAAATTTAGAAATAGGAATTATTTCAACTGGATAAAGAACATCTACCCAAAACAAACAAGAAAACAGTCCAAAAGCTTCCATATCACTTAACAGTGAAAGATGAAGAACATTCCAAAACTGGAAACAAGGCAAGCTGTGTCCTCACCACTCTCAGTGAGGCATACTGAGTGCACAGGAAGACATAAAACTTTTTTTGTGGCTATCGATGATTATCTACACAGAACATCCCACCAAGTAACTTGTAAAAGAAAAAACATGCCTTCTAGAATAAGTAAGCTATGTAAGGTGACAGAATACAACATGAACACACACAAAACAATTGCACTTCAACATACTCATACAGAACAATGAAGAAAATAGAGTTCTTACATTTTAGAGATACTGTAATATTTTTAAATAAAATATAATTTCTGATATTCCTTTCAAAATAATTTGGTGAGGAGGATGAGAGAGAGACATATATAAAGCAACACTGGTAGTGGGTTAAAAATAGTTGAAGCTAAGAAATATATATAGTTTTTTATAGTAACTTCGCTTGCTCCATGGCTCACACAGTGTGATTCTTGCACCTACAGCAGCACTCCTGAGGAGAGCAAAAGCTCAGCCTCAACCCATATCTCCTGTCTCAAGACTACACTTGGACCCATTAGTCAATAACTCAACAAACCCTTCAGGAGGTTCTGATCCATGCTATTTCCCACCCACTGCGTGTCAACTGCACTCACCTGAAGATTGGTTGTGTTTGCATACACATTGCTTTCGTAACTATTTTAAATTCAATACAAGACAATGTGGGAAGTGAAAGAAAATACTAGATGTTTCACTACCAAATTAGAATAAAATGAGAGGACATGCAATCTTATTCTTTTACAAATAATTCTGGAAGTTAGAGGAAGGATATCTGTTCCCTAACTAGTTAACCCAGGAATTGAACAAAAAAAAAAGTATGAGAAAAGGAAATACCAAAGCCAATCTTACTCGTCAACACAAGATGCAATAATTTGAAGCAGGAGTTAAGAAAACAGCCAGCAGTGTATATAAAATGACAGCGAATACCATAACTAAATTGCATTTACTCTGTAAGAGCAAAGTTGGTTTAACATTAGCAAAACTAAAGATGGAGCTCAAGGACAATTTGTGTATTTGTTTTTTCCTCCAGATGTTGGCTTCCAGGGTTTGTCTGATGTTTAGAAATGTATTAAAGATGTATGCTTATGATCACTTTGCTTTTCTAATTGTAAAATAAACTTAAAGGCTTTGAAAAAAAGTTAATTGTATTTATTCTCAAAAATTATCACTCATCACAATTGATAATAAACAGAAAGCATAAGAAATTCCATTGTTGAAATATAATAACACTTAAGGAAAAAAATTAATAAATCCACAATTTCTCTTCCAGATAACCTTGAGATACTTCCATCTATTGAAATGTGACTTTAAAAAGAACTTCAATGTTTCCAATACTACAATAAGCAAATGTTTAAGAATCAACATGATAATTAAAATCAATTCAGCATTTTAAATATCATAATAAACTAGAACTTCTTATTTTCTCAGAATACAAAATATTAACATAAGTGATGTGATTTTTAAATGAAAATGAAATTACAAATATTTGAGAATGAAATCAGTCTGCGTTTGGTATTATAAAACACCTCTGGTTCACAACCAGGGAAACTAACACATGAAGCTTGTCTTGGCTGGAGGTAAGCAGAGCAAAGCTCCACGTGTGCCTGACAAAATCTTCAAAGCTTGTATAGGGGTCGTAACTGGTTTTAGCAATGTACACCATCCAGGAGGATCCAATAGCACCTTACTCTCTCAAGGATTTGTCTTTGGAATGTCTCCTAGTGTGAGAAAGGTGAGTGGAATATAAATTCCAAGGACAAGGGTAGGGATGAGAAGCTTCTGCTTACCCAGCTCTGGTCAACCTGCCTTCATGTCTCCTCAATGACCTCCTCCAACAAACATAATAAAACGCCATTCTACTTTTCAATATACCTTTGGTCCCTAAGTCAAGCATGACACAATGTCAATTAAAAATTGGTTTATCTAGGGGCGCCTGGGTGGCTTAGTCGGTTAAGCGTCCGACTTTCGCTCGGGTCATGATCTCGCGGTTCGTGGGTTCGAGCCCCGTGTCGGGCTCTGTGCTGACTGCCAGCTCAGAGCCTGGAGCCTGTTTCAGTCTGTGGCTCCCTCTCTCTCTGACCCTCCCCTGCTCACGCTGTCTGTCTCTCTCTCTCTCCCTCTCTCTCTCTGTCTCTCTCTCTCTCTCCTAGAAATAAATAAAAATATTTTTTAAAAATTGGTTTATCTAGACTGCTATATGCATACTATATTATATACAAACTTAATGATAGTCACAAATCAAAACCTGGCAAGCAAATAGACATGAAAAAAAAATAAAGAGAAAAGAATCCATGTATATCACTAAATAAACCAGCAAATTATGAGAGAAGATAGCAAGAGAGGAAAAGAACAGAGAACTACAAGAAAAACCATAAACCAAGTAACAAAATGGCAGTAAGTACATACCTATCAGTACTTAGACTAAAGTCTTGGTTTGCAAGCATAATTCATTCCAGAAACATGATTGTAATACAAAGCACTTGTATATCAAAGCGCATTTCCCCATAAAAATTATGATTCCCCATAAAAAACTCAGAGGATTTGTTCCACAACCCAAAATATTAATATAAAAATGATTACAAAACTATAATATAATACAAAATAATAAAATACAAAATATAAAGGAAATAAACAAATTAACCTGCATTTACCTTTGAAAACCTTCATGGCTGGTGTGAGGGAGACAAGAGAGAGGAGGGTTATTGTGTAGGATGAATTTCACTATCACTAACAGAATCATTGCTATTTATAGGCCAATGGAATCCTTTTCTATTCATGCAACTTAATTTTTTTTTTACAAATAGTTTATTGTCAAATTGGTTTCCTTTTTTTTTTTATTCATGCAACTTTAACAAGGAATATATCCATTGACCTAGAATGAAGCAAAGCATTCCTAAGCTTACTCTTGTATGGAAAAGCAAAGACTGTCCATAGGTGCTTTGAAGTGACAAAAAATACACTTGTGCCAGTTTTGGGCACCTTCCAATGCTCTGAAAAATCACTGATTTCTTCCAAACATCGCAGCCTGAGACTGAACATCTAAGCATGGGAGACAATCACACACAATCCCAGAATGAGCAGGTGAGAGAGAGACGGAGAGAGAAGAACCATTGGCTCACTTGGGATCATGGGATGTTCAGGGTCATGTACTACTCGCATTGCAAGATATCACTCATTTATCAAGTTAAAATTTATTAGAAATGTTTGCTCATCTTGTGGAACACTCGCAGAACAAGTTACTCGGAATCCAAGGTTTAAGTACTTTGAACATAAATGGACTTAAATGCTCAATCAAAAGACACAGGTAATGGAATGGATAAAAAAGCAAGACGATTATACTGTACCTACAAGAGAGTCATTTCAGACCTAAAGGTGCAGATTGAAAGCAAAGAGATGGAATAGCATTTATTATGTAACCAAAATGAAAAGAAAACTTTTCAATACAATTGTATCTTCTTCTGGGAGTGTGTCCTTTATGACTACATAATGTCCTTCTATGTTTCTTGCTACAGTTTTTGTTTTAATTTTTTTAAGTTTATTTATTTTTAAAAAGAGAGTATGAGCAGGGAAGGGGTAGAGAAAGAGGAAGAATCTCAAGCAGGCTCTGCACTGTCAGCAGAGCCCATGTAGGACTCAAATTCAAGAAACTCTGAGATATGACCTGAGCCAAAATCAAGACACTTAACCAACTGAATCATGAAAGTGTCCTGTTTTAATCTATTTTATCTGATATAAATATTTCTACCAGGACCAGAAGTATATAACAAATAAATTCAGAACATTCCATCCTAACACAGCAGAATACATTCTTTTCAAGTGCACAGAGATCATTCTTCAAAATAGAAGGCCATAAAACAAGTCTTAAGAAATTCAAAAAGATTGAGGTCATTCCATGCATGAGGTCTGACCACAATGCTATGAAACTAGAAATTAACCTCTTAAGAAAAAAAAAACTGGGAAGAACACAAATACACGGAAGTTAAATAACATTCTACTAAACCATGAATGGGTCAACCAAGACATCAACGAGGAAATCAAAAAACATATGGAGATAAATGAAAATGAAAACACCATGGTCCAAAATCTTTGGGATACAGCAAGAGCTGTTTTAAGAGGGAAGTTTATAAAAATACAAGCCTACCTCAAGAAGCAAGTAGTAGAAAGAGAAATTAAGAAAACAATCCCATCTACAATTGCACCAAAAATAAACAACCTAAATTTACACCTAAGGAAGCTAAAAACAAAGAAACAAAAACCAAAAGGCAGTAGAAGGAAGGAAATGACAAAGATTAGAGCAGAAATGATGTAGAAACTAAAAATAAAAACAAAACAAAACAAAATACCCACAAAACAGATTAATGAAACCAGGAACTGGTTCTTTGAAAAGATGACAAAATCCATAAACATTTAGCCAGATTTGTCCCCCCCAAAATAAATAAATAAAGAGAGACAGAGAGAGAGAGAACACAAGAATACCAGAAATAAAAAAGGAGAAATAACAGATACCACAGAAACAAAAAGGCTTATAAGAGAATATTATGAAAAGCTATATGTCAAAAAATTGGACAACTTAGAAGAAAAGGAGAGAATCCTGGAAACATATAAACCCCCAAAACTGAATTGAGAAGTAAAAAATTTGAACAGACCAGCAACGAAATTGAATCAATAATCAAAAAACTCCCAACATACAAAATAGGACCAAACAGCTTCACAGGTGAATTTTGCCAAACATTTAAAGAAAGCTAATGCCTTTTCTTCTCAAACTATACCATAAAATAGACAAGGAAGGAAAACTTCCAAATTCATTCTGTGAAGCCAGCATTACCCTGATACCAAAACCAGATAAAGACACCACAAAAAAAGAGAGCTACAGGCCAATATCTCTGATGAACATAAATACAAAAGTTCTCAACAAAATATTGGCAACCAAATCCAGCAATACATTTAAAAAATCATTCACTACAATCAAGTGGGATTTACTCCTGGGATGCAAGTGTAGTTCAATATTCACAAATCAATCAACATGATATGTCACATCAACAAGAAAAAGGATAAAAACCGTATGACCATTTCAACAGATGCAGAAAAAGCATTTGATAAAGCACATCATTTCATGATAAAAACCCACAACAAAGTAGGTTTAGATGGAACATATATTAACATAAAAAGGTCAAATGAAAAACCTACAGCAAAACATCCTACTCAATGGTGAAACACTGAGAGCTTTTTCCCTGATATCAGAAAGAAGACAAGGATATCCCCTCTCACCACTCTTATTCAACATAGTACTTCTCAGTAATTTCTCTGACAACAGCTGTACAAATGTTTTTCTAGATATGTCTCACAGTAATCAGATAACCAAAAGAAATAAAGGGCATCCAAATCAGTAAGAAAGAAGTAAAACTCACTATTTTCAGAAGACATAATACTACATATAGAAAACCCTAAAGATTGCACCAAAAAACTACCAGAAATGATAAATGAATTCAGTAAGGTTGCAGAATACAAAATCAATACACAGAATCCATTACATTTCTATATACAAATAATGAAGTAGTAGAAAGAGAAATTAAGAAAACAATCCCATCTACAATTGCAACAAAAATAATAAACTATCTGGACATAAACTCAACAAAAGAGGTGAAAGACCCATACTCTGAAAACATGAAACATTGATAAAGGAAACTGAAGACTACACAAATGGAAAGATATTCCATGCACATAGATTGGAAGAACAAGTATTGTTAAAATATCCATACTACCCAAAGCAATTTACACACTTAGTGCAATCCAACAGCATTTGCCACAGAACTAGAACAAATAATCTTAAAATTTGTATGGAACTGCAAAACACCTCAATAGCCAAAGCAGTCTTGAAAAAGAATAAAACTGGAGGAATCACAATCCCAGATATCAAGATACTATAAAGCTGTAGTAATCAAAACAGCATGGTACTGGCACAAAAGCAAACATATAGGTCAATGGAACAGAATAGGGAGCCCAGAAAGAAATCCACAATTATATGGTCAATTAATACCTGGGGGGAAAAAAGAGGAAACATATACAATAGGAAAAAGTCTTTTCTGTTGGGAAAACCAGACACCTGCATGCCAAAGAATGAAACTCTACCACTTTCTCACACCACATGCAAAAATAAATTCAAAATGGATCCCCAAACCATAAAAATCCTTGAAGAGAGCACAGGCAGTAATTTCTCTGACGTCAGCTGTACAAATGTTTTTCTAGATATGTCCCCTGGAAACAAAAGCAAAGATAAACTACTGGGACTACTTCATCAAAATTAAAAGCTTCTTCAGGGCAAAGGAAAAAAATCAAGAAAACTAAAAACGTAAGTAACCAACAGAATGGAAGAAGATATTTGCAAAGGATATATCTAGTGGTTAGTATCCAAAGTATATAAAGAACTTATAAAGCTTAACATCAAAAACCAAAGAATACATTATAAAAATAATATTTTTAAAATATTTTTAAAATATTTAAATAATTTAAAAAATATAAGCAGAAGACATGAACAGTTATTTCTCCAAAGAAGACATACAAGTAACCAACAGACACATGAAAAGATCCTCAACATCACTCACTGGGGAAATGCAAATCAAATCACAATGAGGTATCAGCTTGCACTTGTCAGAACAGCTAAACTCAAAATCATGAAAAAAGTGTTGGTGAGGGGCGCCTGGGTGGCTTAGTGGGTTAAGCGTCCGACTTTCGCTTAGGTCATGATCTCGCGGTTCGTGGGTTCGAGCCCCTCGTCGGGCTCTGTGCTGACTGCCAGCTCAGAGCCTGGAGCCTGTTTCAGTATGTGACTCCCTCTCTCTCTGACCCTCCCCTGCTCACACTGTCTCTCTCTCTCTCTCCTAGAAATAAATATTTAAAAAAAAAAAAAGTGTTGGTGAGGATGTGGAGAAAAAGGAATCCTTCTGCACCATTGCTGGAAATGCAACCCAGTGCAGCTGCTCTGGAAAACAGTATGGAGGTTCATCAAAAAGTTAGAAATAGAACTACCATATGATCTAAGAATTCCACTACTGGGTACCCAAAGAATATGAAAAGACTAATATGAAAAGATATATGCACCCATGTGTTTATTGCAGCATTATTTAAAGTCAAATTATGGAAGCAGCCCAAGTGCCCATTGAGAAAAGAACAAAGAAGCAGTGATGTGTATATATGTATACTATATATATACCATAGTGGTATACATAGTGTAACATATATGTATATATATATACACACACATGTTTATATGTATATACAATGGAATATTATTCAACCATTAAAAAGAATGAAATCTTATTCACAACAAAATGGATGGAGCTAGAGGGTATAATGCTAAGTGAAATAAGTCAGTCAGATAAAGACAAATACTGTATGGTTTTACTTATATGTGGAATTTAAGAAACAAAAGAAACTAAGAAAAAAAGAGGCAAACCAAAAAAGAGATTTTTAACTATAGAGAACTGATGGTTACCAGAGGAGAGGTAGATGGCAGGAGGTGAAAGTGAATAAGAACACATTATCACAATGAACACACACTAATGTATAAAATTGTTGATGACTATACTGTACACCCTGAAATTAATATAACACTGTATGTTACCTATATTGGAATTTTTTAAATTAAATTATATTTTTAAATTAAATTAAAAATTCATTTAATTAATTAGGATTTTCTTATTCAAACACTTAATTATCACATCATTTTATTAAATGGAAAAATCTGAAATTTTTATGATTAATTTACACATGTATACAATTGAGTAATTATATATAATTTAATAAAATAGTAACCTAAAAATATTTTGTATTCAAAATAATGTTTATAATATATCTAAGAATAAATTATTTTTAATATCTTTAGAGGGTTGGTGAATTTCCTATTGCTATGTAAGATGTTGAAATGCCAATAAAAGTTTAAAAATCCTGAAATTTCAGTACCTCACAGAAATATTAGCACCTCACAAATAAGAATCTTTGATAGCTTTCAGAAATATAGAGTATTTGTAATTTCTTAAGTCTTTCATAAAAAGTATTTTTACATGAATGTATAATAAACATTTCTTTGCCTGCACTCATTAGTTTTTAAAAGAAGAAAATAAATCCTGAAAAATACTCAATGTATATTTGGCTTTTATGATAATTTCATCAACCTATTACCCTTTTGATTCCACTTTGATAATAAGTTTGTGTGATGAAACAATTTCAAAATTATAACAATCAAAATAACCATAATAATGACTAGGAATAATATAACACATCTCAGTAAATTGATTCATAATTTTTCCTTAACCAAATAAAATACAGCTGGGTGCATTGTCTTTACAAGGGAAAATAAGTACATCATCTAAAATTCCTTAATTTCAACCTCTCACTAATTGCATGTCTCCTGCCTCTGCCTTTACATGTCTCACTATCCCAGCTTTCATTAGGGGATCTCTTGATACCGATGACAATCCCACAAAACATAATGGATGATATTTATCAATTAGTCTTCTAAAAATCATTCACTTAATTATAAAACTCAACATGTGTATGTATGAATATGTGTTTTATGTTTCTCCTATTGGATTCTTATTTATACTCTCACAAAAGTTATACACAGGTGTGTGTGTTGTTTTTTTTTAATGTTTTATTTACTTCTAGGAGAGAGAGCGAGACAGCGTGAGCAGGGGAGGGTCAGAGAGAGAGGGAGTCACAGACTGAAACAGGCTCCAGGCTCTGAGCTGGCAGTCAGCACAGAGCCCGATGCAGGGTTCGAACCCACGAACCGCGAGATCATGACCTAAGTGAAAGTCGGACGCTTAACCGACTAATCCACCCAGGCGCCCCCACAGGTGTGTGTTTTTAAAAGGTTTATTGCAATTGTTAAAATTAAAATTCCATTTTTTTATTTGCTTCCTTCATTGCCTTTTCAACTTTGTGTGAGAGAAGTAATCTGTCTGAAAGTTGGGTGATGCATATATATTAGTGAATGTGCTTAACAACATGAAGAAAACTATTCCCATTGTCATGCCAAGAAGAAAATACTTTCAGTATTATTTATGCATATATCAAATAAATGGACTACATGCTCATATTTCCGACCCCCCACTTTCTATACTCCTGAAACCTACACCCAGTGGTCATTCATGCATTATTAACAAAATAAGCATCCTAGAATATGCTTATATCTCCAAAAAGGTAAAAACAACTTGGTTGCCTTTTGGAATAGAGACTGTGAAACTAGTCTTTTTTTCCTTTTTTTTTTTATCCTCAATACCTTGTGAATGTTTTAAGGTATACATACGTGTTTTTCCCCCCAAACCTAACATTTGTATTTTTAAATGGAATTTTTAAAAAATTCTTAATCAGAAAAACAGTTTAAATTAGAGCAAAAGGGATTATTTAGATGATTCATAATAAAAACTTCCTAAGTTATGGAAATTGACATGCATTAAGAAATCAAAGTTTTAACTTGATTTAGGGAACTCGAAGAAAATTATACCATTGCTGTACTCTTTGGACTAGATAAATATACATTTCTAATGTTCCTAATTGAACTATTTATATGGCTACAAACATGCAGAGAAAAATATTTTTAAAAGACTATTTTGTTTTTTATTGGTTAACAAATAGATTCACAGTGGCTTTTAAAAGCTTCTAACTACTATATCATGTTATCCTCTAGAGCTGAGCTATCAGCCCCTGTTCTAAATCACTGGTAACAAAGGAAGGCTTTATGCACCTCCCATTTAAGGCAACACAAATAGGGAAGATAATTGTAAATGCACTCACAGTGCAACTTCCAGACAGATAATTAAAGCCCTTTATATAGACAAACCACGAGATTCCTGAAGAAAATTTACAGCAATATTTTTTACTTTACTTTTCAAGTTATTATTAAACTTTATATTTTCAAGTTAATGGCCTATTCGTTTATATGATTATTTGTTCATTTGTTAGTGGAATATAAATTGAGAACCAACAATGTGCCAGAAATACTGCACGGTGCTGCACATGTAGTCAAATGAAGCTGGACATCTGTCATCATTAAAACTTGAAATTAAGTCACATGAAACTATATTGTATAAATAAACATTATAAAAAGTGAAAGGCTATAAAAGAAGCAAACAACTGCTCAGATAGAAGTAACAGGAGAGACTTAATTTGAGTGGTCTGGGAAGGTGCCATTAAGAACGTGATATTTATGCTAACTTGATGGATAAGAAACCAGTCCTGAGAAGATCATGGGGCAAAAGATGACAGGTGGAGGAATGATCATGTGCAGAGACTCAAAGTTAGTGAGAATCTTAGACTATTGTAGTAATGTTAAGACGCTGATTGTGAGCGAAGGGGTACATGGTATAAAATTAAACTAAAGAAGTAATCAAGGCCTGGTCATGCAGGGCTGAAGTTGTCAGGAGTTTGGTATGGATTTGAAGATGAGAAGGTTTATAACGAAACAGTTCCAGCAGTGGAGAAATATGATGTGACTGTGTGTGTGTGTGTGTGTGTGTGTGTGTGTGTGTATGGAAGGGATAGATTTGAAATACAGTTGAGACAGAATTCATAAAATTCACAGAATAAAGAAGAAGGAGTTATCAAAGACTACAAATTTTCTACTTTTCTGTATGGATTAAAAGAAATCCTTTGGATTGGCACCTATCCTTACCAGTCACCCCTGAACATTCCATAAAATAATATTGTATTTTAAGAAATGGAAATATGTCATGTAATCTTAAATATGTATCATATCAGTGTAAGTCCACTTTTGCTATTACACAGTTTCACTGAAAGTTATGTTAAAAATCTTTATAGAATTAACTTTCAGAAGAAATGCCAGGGTTACTAATGTTAAAAATTGTCTTTAATTATCAGATTGCCTTCTATTCCAACACTTCCTATTAAACATCATGCTCAACAATTTTTTTTTCAGACTCTACTCTAAAATTCAAGCCATGGATAAAGTTTAATAATAATTGAGTCAATATAGCCATTTTAATTGCTTACCAATATATTACATATGTGTATATAATTAAAATATAATTATATACTAACTTTACATTTAGGATTTTCTTTTGTACCAACACAACCCGGTAATTATTCATTTATTGTTCATTACATATTAATAAACAAAACTAATGATTTTAGTATAAGAATTGGTTAGTAATCGATTTTTCATCTGATATTGATTTAATATATGGTCAAATGCCAGTGATGATGCCAATTCCTCATGCAGTTATTTTTTTAATGTTTATTTATTTATTTTGAGGGGGGAGGGGCAGAGAGAGAGGGAGAGAGAGAATCCCAAGCAGGCTCCACGCCCAGTTTGGAGCCCAACACAGGGCTCCATCTCACAACTGTGAGATCATGACCTGAGCAGAAATTAAGAGTCAGATTCTTAACCAACTGAATCCATCCCCTCATGAATTAAGCCCTGCCTAATGAAAAATACAATTTTAGCATACAAAACAGTTTCTATTAATACTTACAAAGTACTGTTATCTATGACTATTATAATTATTTAATGTTAAAATAAAACTCATAAATAATAATTTTAATATATCCAAATAAAACTGAGTGCTGTCTTGAGAAACATGGAAAATGCAGTGTTACTTCTAGAAAAGGCAGTACTATGCTCTGGTGTCACCCTTGATGACATTCAAATAGGTCACGGACTTCAAAAATAAGAATGACATAATTGCTACTTGTGTTTAAGGGTTAGTAATAGAACACTTTCCTAAATATTGGATACTAGTTTAAATGTAAATGTAAACTGGGTTAGCATAGGGAAAAAAAAACACATTTAGTTAAAGCAAGTGAACTTGTCTCAGCCCTGCTTTTCTTGAGGCTTTGATTAATAAATGATATCTTCAAGCATATAATAAAATGTAATGTGAATTTAGTGCAATCATAAATGGCAACAGGAAGTAAGGAAGAGATTTTGAAACTACTCATCCATCTATCCTGAAACAATTAATCTTCAGAGGAAGTTATTAACATCAATCTCTTTAGCTGAATTCACCTGAAAATTATATGCTAGTAAAACACATTCATTATTTAAAATTTGAGTTTTTCATCTCCAGACTAAAAAATAAGCAACAACACAAAAGCAATTAAAATACAGTTCTTGTTTAACAATTTCCTCTGTTAATTACCTTTACAAAGCATCAGTCTTTCAAACTGACATGCATCGTGTATAAATTAATCTTAAAGGAACAGGAAAGTATACAAGCCTAGCAAGAGTTATTTTATTTTACTTTTCTCAAAAAAGAACATCAATCATAAATGAGAGCATTAGCCTCAAGACTAACATTTTTCTTGGGTCCTATTTAGAAGCCAGGGGACATGGGTTTATTTTGTTTAAATATTAATTTTGTCACATTTTATAGACTTTTAGACAAATCGTCCTTCCAGACATAATTACCTCAATAAAATTAATATTTTAAAAAGTAAAATTTAGATGTTATAAAGGGATATAAAATCTATTTGAATATGTGTTTACTGTTATTTTTATTTTATCTATTAAAATATACATCTTCATTGCCATTTGCATATGCATGAAGAATTTATCTAAACACAAGAATCTACAGGGGAGACCTAACATTTTAGTTTTTAAAAATTAGTCAACTGTTATATTATGTAAGATACTGTAACAAACAAGCTGCTGTAACAGATTCCAATTATAAATTGTCCATGCATAACAGAAGTATATTTTTCCCACTCATAACATGTGTGTTCCTGAGGAGTAGGATCACTTCCCCCAACTAGTGTTTCAGGAACCATAACCCCTCATCACCGTCATTCCAGGATGGATTTTTTGCAGTAAGCAGCTGAACCAGAATTTGGATTCAGTTCTTTGTGCAGTAACAATACGGAAGGGTAAAAAAAAAATGGACAGCACAGAAGGGGAAAATATTAAAAAATACAACGGCTGAGAATTTTCCAAAATGGATGAAAAGCATGAATCAGTTTGGGCCGACAGAAAAGCTGAAATCCAATATGGTGAGACATCTAAAGATAGGATGATTCTTGAGAGTTATACTAAATGAAGGAAATGACAGTGGGCCTTTGTCCTTCAGAATTCATTATTCATTACTTACAGGGTACCCTTGGGGAAGAGGTATGCTCTTGGGTAAGGCATCTTCTTGTAGCCAAAAGCAATGGCACAGAGAGATTTAAGCCATCTATAGCCAACACTGTTGGTAGCTGTAGAAATTAGTGTGCTCCAAAGAAACAATCAGGGACGTGGAACAGTATCCACTATACTTACATGCACTGTAAGACAAATACTCATGGGATATAGATGGAAGTCCTGAGATAACTGTTCAATAATTGGAATTCCTCTGCCACACATTAACTCAGGATAGTAACTGCTGCACTGTCCAAAGTTTCAACAAGTTTTCTAAACAAAAACAAAAAAATGAAAAACAAACAAACAGAAAACAGGCGGGAGGGGTACTTGGGTGGCTCAGTCAGTTGAGCATCTGACCTCGGCTCAGGTAATGATCTCATGGTTCATGAGTCCAAGCCCCATGTCAGGCTCACTGCTGTCAGCACCAAGCCTCTTGGGATTCTGTCGCTCCCTCTCCTGCTTGTGCTCTCTCTCTCTCTCAAAAATAAAATAAGCATTAAAAAAACCACTTGTTTTAACTCAAACGTGACTAGCTGGTAACATATAAAAAGTTACTTTTCAGCCTCAGTGTATTGAATTGTAAAACATTAATAAATATTGTTATAACAATGTATGTGAAAATTTCATTTTCTTCCCTTCTTTTCCACCTCCTCCCCCCATTTCGAAGGGCTTGATTCTGGTTGCCAACTGAGCATTTGTTTAGCTAACCATTAAAGGACTTACACTGTGAAGATCAGCGCTGTAAAATCACCAGCAAAACATGGCATCCATTTTCTAGTTATGGAAGAGAGAAAAAAACAGAGGAGTCAGTTGAGGGGCAGTATTTCTTACATTCATCTCCCACTGATATTTTATGTATAGAATTGTTGATTTACCTTAGGCATCAAAATTAAGGTAACTGTTTCCACTATCTCTTGCTAGGTCACAAGCCGTCTCAAACTCTGTAGCTGAAAATACTAAATTTTTGTTTATCATGATTTTATATTTGGCTCTCTACTCTGCCCCCGTTTGTTTTATCTGGGCTCAACCAGGAGCTGCATTCAGCTAAATTTCCTCCTAAACTGTAATTTCCCAGTGGCTTTCACTACCTGTCTAGCAGAGTATCTTGATTCTTCCACATGGCCTCTCCTCCTTCAATAGACTGGCTCAGCTTCCTTACCCAGTGGGTCCAAATCAGAAACTACAAGATCTCTTGAGACCTAGACTATCCCTGTGACTGGATTTGAGCAAGCCAATGCAGCAGAAGTGACAATGTAGCGATTCGGGTGAAACAGCAAGGACCGCAAAAGAGCCAGGGATGCAAGAAATTCTGCACACTGTATTATCTCTTACCTCTTCAGCTATTGTTCCTTTAAAATGTTTCCACCTACAGGGTTGCCTGGGTGGCTCAGTTGAGCTCCAAGTTTGGCTCAGGTCATGATCTCATGGTTTGAACCCCACATGGGGCTCTATGCTGACAGCCCGTAGCCAGCTTCTGATTCTCCGTTTCCCTCTTTGCCCCTCCCCCACTGGCATTTTTTCCTCTCTCAAAAATGAATAAGCATTAAAATAAATAAGTAAATAAACACATAAATAAACACATAAATAAATACATAAATACATAAATACATAAATAATAAAGCAAGCAAGCTTTCCGTTTACAGGGTATGCACTAACTTCAGGAACTTCACTTCTCTGGCATTTGGCATCCCTTCCTTCCCCTCTCTCTTCTGTCCTCTTTCTCTTACACTTACTGAAATACGGGTTGGAGGGACAAATCATTTCAGCGGGCCAAGCTCAGGTCCCTCCGCAGCAAGTGGACGCGCGGCTGCACAAACCTTGGCGGCAGCCGCTGCGGCCTGCGCACCCGCGCAAAGCATTGTGGGAGGGGCCGAGTGAGCAGCCCGCTGAGCCCCCGCCCTGCTGCGTGGAGCAGGGCACAGGATGCTTCCTAATCCCACGGCTTTAGCTGCCTCAGAAGGAGTGCGTGGCTTTAGCAATTCCTGTGTTTCCGGCTTTCTGGAAGGCATATTCCAGGACAGGAAGGCAGGTAGTTGAATTTCTATTCAGAAATGAGGGGGTCCTCTCCAGCAGGTGTGGTGTTGGGGTCAGGTATGGAATGAATGCGTTTTTCTCATAAAACTTTCGTTGTCGGTCCTCAGAATTGCAGTGACATTTGGAGAGTCAGGGTAGAGCCTGCCCAGGTTAACCGAGCCTGAACGGGAATAACTAGTGAATATGATTGCACTTAAATGCTGCCCACACACCATCTTTCGAGGCTGGGCTTCATTGAGACGCCAGTCTCAAAGGCTGAAGGGAAGGCTGGCAAATGGCAGAAAAGCTGTTAGTTCTTCCTTAGGAAGCCAGGTGTCTGCAGGTCTGTATGCAGCTGTCATCGAGTTCTGTTTCAATATCCAAGACCCATAGCGGAGGCAATCATACTATATTGATCTCAGACGACTATAGAAACCGGACATTTTGGTGAGCCTTCTCAGACCCCTGCAAGGCATCTGTTAGCTCTAGTTTACAGGCAAGCTATCTATCATCTATCTATATACCTATCTATCTTCTATTTTTATTTTGTATAGCATTAGAACATGGCAAAAAAAAAAAAAGCCATTCTTATAGTGATTTGTTTTTTTCTCTCCACATACTTCCTGGGTGGTAGATTGGTAAAATAGAGCTTGCAAAGGGCAGCGGTAGAATGGCATGTGGCTCATAGATTTGTTTTAACTGGCTTGCAGAAGATTTAACATTCTTGCTGGTGGTGTTGGGGTGGGGGGTTAGTTCCCAGTAAGTGAGTAAGTGATAGATTTCACATAAAAATGATTTTTAACTTTTCCTGAAAAGTCAGTTTCCTTTGGTGAGTCAGTTAGCACTGGGCAATGGCTGCCTCTTTAAGATAAAGCATTCGCCCACCAGTTTATGGATTCATCTCTGCCTCTGATTTTAGGCTGCACTTGAGCTCACCTCCAGAGAGTTCAGGAGTGGTGCAAACTGCAGGGCCAGATGTATGTGGTAGCACTCAGAACCAGCATCTCACCCGGCAGTAGTTACTCCAACAGTTATGCAGGGTCAGCATTCAGCTTCCCTACTCCTTCACCTGCAACAAAGTCTGCAGGGTAATAAAGCACAGAACTCTTCTCAAGAAGAGAGGGGGCTGCTGTACAAAGTCTATGACAATGGGGAACATAGGCCAGTCTAACTGAGGGATCTACTGAAATAGCAGGGGTAGCAAAGAAGACTGAAAAGTTTGGGAGCTGGGGAGGCAGGTGTATCAAAGGCTTAAAATTCAAATGCATTCAAGGACCAAGTAGATAGTGAATAAAACTAGACAAATGCATTAATATTTTTCACAGATCTGAGTTCTTGGAACACAGTTTTGTGTGCCTAGAACAGTGTACAAGAATATAGTTTCTAAGCACTATAATAATGAGAGAAGGAAATGGAGAAAGGTAAATAAGAATCCCTACTGTATTTTCTCAACAATTACTTTCTCTTTTAAAATTGTTCATATTCTGAGGTTCTGAACTTTTAAACCTTGGCATTTCCAAGGACTATGAGTTTTGGATCAAAGTGTACCTAGATCTGAATTTCATTACTGCCACTGAGAGTTATAGTTTGCTATTTAAATTATTTTAGGCTGACTTTATCATTCTAGTTATAACATGAGGTATATCAATTGAGCAATGAATGTTAAAAGCTACGCACTTAATATAGATAATATATACTTCCTATCCTGAAAGGCCCACTTGTGTAGAGTAGGTTAACAGATGAGTCCATATATAAATATAATATATTTCACTATTATGTGGATAAAAATCTGTACCTAATACAGTGGGGCCACAAAGTAGTAAGCGGTCACTTCTACCTAGGAACACTGATGGATTAAAAAAGGCTTGACAGATGTGGTTCTTGAACTAAATATTGCACTATAAATATGTGCTCCTCTACTGGTGGGAAGAGAGGGGCTCTTCAGGTTGAAAAAGAACCGAGCAAGCACAGAAATATAAAACATTGCATATGTAGGAGATGCTTGTTGTTTAGCATAGTTTGAGCTTAGAGTGGGGTGGGAGGGATCATGGGAACAGAATGCGTGGAGAGAAGAGAAGGGTTATATTGTGAAGGATATTTTCAGTGTCATTAAAATAAGTTCCAAATTCATTTTCTAGGTTAAGGACATTATTGAAAGTATTTATCAAAGGAGTAAAATGATCAGATTTCGGTTTTTAAAAAATTATTCTGGAGCAAGGTGGGGAGAAAATTATAGAAGTGACCAATTAAATGAGAGGCCAGTTATTAGACTAGTCAGGAGAGCATGTGAAAGATGCTTAGAGCTTGAACTAAGATAGTAGTAGAGAAAATGATACTACAGATGAAAAAGCAGTAAAATATCATTAATTATATAAATATCAATTAACAAATAACTTTCATATCCAAATATTAAGTATTTTATTTAATGTTTATTCATTTTTGAGAGAGAGAGAGAGACACCATGAACAGGGGAGGGGTAGAGAAAAAGGGAGACACAATCTGAAGCAGGTTCCAGGCTCTAAGCTATCAGGACAGAACCTGACACGGAGCTTGACTCACATGCTGTGAGATCATGACCTGAGCCAAAGTTAGATGCTTAACCAACTGAGCTACCCAGGCACCCCATCCAAATATTAAGTATTAATATATGACTTTAACCACTCTTCCATATGAATAGGTGCTCTTAGTGATTTATTGTTCCTGAAATATCTAGAGTTTGTTTTATATTTTCCTCTATTCAACAATGAAACATCCAGTATGTTCTCATGAAAAATGCATTTCAAGACTGGTCTCTTTTACATAGTTTTATAAGCTTTGTGGAGTAAAGCATCAAATGACAGCAAGAAAAATTACTCTATACAATTCAAAACCTACAGTGATAATTGCTAACAAAAATTCACAGCTTTCTCATCCTTTTGGAGACATATGTAAAACCCAGCAGTGTGTATTAATGGTGAATGATATCACTCCTACTTATTTTTACTGTCTAAATATAAATGAATTATATTATTTGACTAATATATATGTCACCATCATATGACTAACTAATGTACATCTTTTCTACTGTCTTTTTGGAAGCTATTTTCCCACAGCAGGGAATGAAAACCTGATCTGGCTAAAGCTCCAGATTATGTCCAAATGACTTTGTAGGAAGAAAAATCCTCCAGTCTTCCATCTTTCAACAAATTCTACCCAAGTAAGTCCTATATATTTACATGTAATTAGATACACACATATAGACACACACACAATCTGTGAATACCTTAAACATTTTAGTTTAGAGATAGGACACATAAAAAACAGATTCAAAGTTTATATAGCAATGCCAGAAATATAACAAAGAAGTCTCTAAATAAATGTCACAGATTTCATAAACAGAAACATCATGGTGAATTAGAGTGATTACCAATACTTTTAGGAGAAGATAAGATATAAATTGATCTGTGAAAGCTAGAGGAATTGATTAGAGAAGAAAAGGGGAAAGGAATTCTCAGCTTCAGCAAAAGTACTTAGCTCTGAAAAGCTGGGGATGTTCTGGAGATAATTAAAAAGCTCATTATATACATTTCCCTTCACTTATTTACTGGATATCAAAGCAGAAATCATTCTAATAAACACTGGTAAAAATAATAAAATATGACATAACTTAGTTTAACAAGAAGAAAATAGAGGATGGATATAACATAGACAGCCAGAAAGTAAGAAAAGAAGTGGTATCTTGTCTTAAATATAGTTAACTTATCTGGTTTAGTAAGTTTGGTGGTCATCAGACTACATTTTATGTAGGGATTCTTTAAAATTTCATAAATCTCTTATAATGGAAGAACTGAACAAAATGTTACATCTAAATTGTGGTATTTTGTTTATATAGCATGTCTAAAACATTACAATATTATGGTTACACTGGTGCCATAAATTATCCTTTGTTCTCTAACAATAATATATGTGTTATTCATCAGATTGCGAGGCACTTTTCAAGTAAATTAATTCAGGTGATTCTCACAGTAACCCTCAGAAACAAGTATGGTTGTTTTCACTATCATCATCATCATCATCACTATTTTACCATTGAATAAATAAATATCTGCTCTAAAGAGTATAATAATTTTTTTTCAATTTATAGAGACAGAACTCAAGCCTAAGTTTTCATTTAACAAATTTTTTGTTTTATATAATGTGATGTATCTTAACAATTTACTAAAATTTAATATCAAAACACTGGTGAAATACAAATGAATATACTGGCTATTTGGGGAGTAATTGTTTTTCCATGTAATCATAATTAAGATTTGTGGATAGTGGTAGATGGTAGATAGAATGGGCAGACATTTATTATATAGAAAATCAAGTCAATGTTAAAAATGAACACATTCAGATTTTTCTTTTTTTAATATTTGTATTTATTTTTGAGAGACAGAGTGAGAATGAGCGTGAGTGGGGAAGGAGGAGAGAGAGAGAGAGAGAGAGAGAGAGAGAGAGAGAATCTGAAGCAGGCTCCAGGCTCTGAGCTGTCAGCACAGAGCCCAACACAGGGCTCAAACCCAGGAACTGTGAGATGACCTCAGCTCAAGTTGGACACTCAACCGACAAAGCCAGACAGGCACCCCTCAGATTTTTCTGAATGTAGTAAACTTTAACATTTTCTCAGAATTACAGACATATCTATTAATAAGTCAGAACATGAAATCTGGTATTTATTGACCTCTTGTGTTATTTCTATAGTAATCTTATCTTAGTAGTCATGTTATAATTTGCACTCAATAAGTGGGAACTATGGCATTTCATTTAATTGTATAGCTCCAAAGTTAGCACAGTGTTAATCATGTTGCCAGTATCCAATCTGATTAATAAAACTTTGATAATATTTGATTTAAAAAATTAAACATGATGCAATTAAGATTCAGAAATTTTAGAACATTTGTGCAAGATCTCACAGTTGGGCTTTAATGTAACTGCAGCCTTGGAAGAGACTCAAAGCCAGAGATCACAATTAAACCATGCCCAGATTCCTGACTCACAGAAATGATAAGATGATAAATGTTTTTTTAGCAACCAAGTTTTGGAATAATTTGTTACAAAGCAATATATGACTGATACATTTGACATAATGTAAGATCCAATCAATTTCAAATAATTGAAACCATAGAGAATATGTTCTAAGGTCAAAGTAGAAATACAGTAGAAATCAATAACAGAAAGATAGCTAGAAAGATAGTCAAGTTTGGAAAATAACCAAACACTTCTAAATAATCCTTGAGTAAGAGTAGAAATAACAATAAAAGTTAGAAACATGTTAAAAACATTAAAGACTTGCATGCATTAAACATTTCCATATATAAATGATTGAACTGTACTGGTATCTGATAACACTAATAACACTTTACGGTTTTATGAGAAATCATATTTAAATTATTGGAAGTAGAACCTCGTCCCAAAGAAAGTAATGCTTCAATACACACCCAGCCTGACACTTTGCCCTATTTTAAGGCAACATATTTTTGATGCAACCTGAATTTCATTGTTGTTTATTGAATAATACTTCTATGTTGTCATTTATGAAGAGAAAAGAAAGAAGGTACATATAACCAACACTAAGATTGGAAGACAGGTCATAACTAGAGGTACACAAAGACATAAAGGCTATTATTAAGATCCTTTAACAAATACAGCATGGATTAAAAATCTCCCCACAAAGAAAATATCATGCACAAGTGGTTTTCAGTCTATGACTACAGAAATTTCACAGAAATGATTGTTTCAATATTGTATAAATTATTCCATTCAATAAGAAAAAAATGGAGTATTTTCTAACTCATTCTGTGCCTCATTCAAGAGCAAAACTAGTTAAAGACACAAGAATAAAACTTTAAGCCATTAAATTTGTCAATATAGATGGAAACATCTTCTGATAATTCACCAACTAGTAAACTAATATATGTAGGCATATTTGTATATAAACCAGCATTTGTTTCATATACATATTTCCAACATCTTCACATACATATTTCCAACATCTTCACTGAGAAACTGTATTTTACATCAAAATACAAACTGAAAATATCTATTTATAAATATCTACATTTGGCAGTGTGCATAGTAAACATCTGTAGTTACATTATATACACACGTGTTTATATTTGGCAAAGTGATTGGAGCTATTAGAAAAAAGTAACACAGATTTAAATTGTCCTGTATTATTGATGGTGTAAATAAATTTGAATTTATTGCTTATAAATGCATCTATATGTGCTTAAAATGAATAAACCTTATAACAATTAAAAGATATGTTGAGACTAAATATTTAAATATAGTGTCAAAATAATCTATTAACTAACTGTAAAAAGTAAATATTACTAACAATGGAAACTACTAATGACCTAATAAATACAAGATTTATTTTGGCTCAGGTCTAGATTTTGTCTCATTTTCCACTGAGAAGAGCTTTTGATAAGAATTATGGAAGCAATTTTTCAATACCAATAAAATGTATGAAAACATTTTAAAGTCCTTACATGAAATCTTAATCATGTACAATTCCTGAAAAAATATGCCTGGATTCAGCCCCCTCCCCCAAAAAACCTGAAAACACATTATTATAAAACATCTTCAAATAAAGGAAAAAATGATAATTAGCGAATAAATGAAGTTGAGATTTTAATCAATTAAAAAATATATATATGATTATTAATGTGCTAAAATTATAGGCAGTAGAAGTTCCGTAATAGGCACTAGAGAAACAAGAATTCAGTCCCTGTTATTGAGCACTTCATATTTTTATGGTGGTACCAACAAGAGAAGGCAACACAGCTCCTTCACTGCCATCACCCACTATCCCCCAAAAAGGAAAGGAGGTTTGCAATGGGCTTGGTAAATTTAAGGACTCTAACTGGACCTTATTGTTAAGAACCTTAGAGTTTTAAAAAACCTATAATAGGCAAAACTCTTTGCTCCTCGCTTCCTTCTGTTGGTTTTCCCTTTGATGTGATCTTCTCAGACTCTTTTCGTCCTAATCAGAATCAAAAGATACAGAGGCCAAGATGTGGGTGAGAATTTAGAGAAAAAGCATGAAAAATACTGCTTGATCTATTTTAGTTGTAGGCCTTAAACTCACTTCTAACCCTGAGCTCAACTGAAAACTGTTCTGGGGTCTGTGGAGCAAAAACAGTTACTAGTAATAATACATCCTTTTGTATAGCCTTGGTCTTTGTGCACCTATATATCCCTTTGGAGAATGTCCCAGGTTGCAGGCAGATAGCCATTTAAGGAGAAGATTCAAATAGTTAGGGTCTTATGTCCCAGAAATACCTCATTCAGTCTTTTCAAATGCTATATAGCAAAAGACAAGTGTGTATAAATACAAAGTGCCTTTGAGGATAAGGTATAATATATTAACAGGAGATTATAAAGTTAAGAGAAGCATGAAAGAGTCAATGATATGTGCAATCCATCAGAAACATTGAATGTTGCTAAGTGATAGCATATCTAACAAAATTCACCTATTGATGATAATCCATTTGTTTCCAAGCCAAGTGAAATATGACTTCATGAGATAATGTGAGGGAAGAAAAAACAGTATGAAAGCAATAGAATTAGTGTGTGTGTAACTTTATGATATAATGGTATGTGAGCTAGTTTGTCTCTTAGTAAATTGTCCTCAGTAAGAGTTAATCTACTTGTTTCCAAAACTGTGAGTGACTTTATCTCCCATACCTGAACTCCCTGCACAAGCTATGGGAAGCAGTTGTTTGTACTGCCACCGCTCCCATTACCTTGAGGATCTATTCCAACCTGATGTTCATTCCCATCTCTTTCGTGCCTCTCCCATGAAAGTCACCAACCGTGTTCATATTGCCAAATTGGGTAACCAATTCTGTTTCCATTTTTCTCAATTCTTCAACAGAATTTGGCACAGTTGCTCACTTCTTCTTAAAAATATATACCCCATTCTCCCTTCTGTTTCTCCATAGGACATTGGCAGCTCCATTTCAGAATCTGGTTCTAGATTCACCACTTCCAGCTAAACTCTAAGAGTTGATATATCCCAAGCTTCTAGGATCTCCTGTTCTTTATATCTGCCATCACTTTCTTGCTAGTTTCACCCTCATCTCAAGGCCTCAGACACCACCTATATACTGACATTGTCCAAATTTATATATCTCCCATGACCACTTTCCTATACTCCAGATTCAGATAGCCAGTTTTATACTTGATACCGCTCACTGTATACATACATAGAAACCTCATATGGGATGTCAAATCTGATCTTATTTCTGTGATATCCCCTCCCCACGAGAAAACGTGTTATTTGTCCAGTGTTCTCCATTTCAACAAATAGCTCCGCTATTCATAGTCAGTCAGACCTAGCACTTTGATTTTTCTTGGCTGTTCTTATTACCTAAAACCTTTATTTTTTTTTTTAAATTTTTAATGTTTTATTTATTTCTAGGAGAGAGAGACAGCGTGAGCAGGGGAGGGTCAGAGAGAGAGGGAGTCACAGAATGAAACAGGCTCCAGGCTCTGAGCTGGCAGTCAGCACAGAGCCCGACGCGGGGCCCGAACCCACGAACCACGAGATCATGACCCAAGCGAAAGTCGGACGCTTAACCGACTAAGCCACCAGGCGCCCCAACCTAAAACCTTTATATATCTCCCCATGGGAGCTTATTAACTCCAATTTCAATAAATCTGAAACACAATAATTTCATACCAAGTACACTGGTATTCTCCACTCAGCCTTTTTTCTTCTTGCTCATCAATGACTTCAAAAGCCTCTAGAATGGTTTCCCTGCTTCTATTGTTTACATTCTGTAAGCATTTTTTACATGTTAACTACAGAGCTACTAAAAGCTATTGAAAAACTGGATTTAGACATAGACCTTCTTTTACAAAAATTAAATCAAAATGTAACACTAGAATGTAAAATGTAAAGCTGATTTAATGTAAAAAAAAGTAAAACGGACACTATAAACCTCTTAAAAGACAACATAGGAGACACTCTAAGTGACCTCAGCCTTGGCAATACATTTTTAGTACCAAAAGTAAAATCCATGGAAGAAAATTTGATAGTTTGACTACATTAAAATTAAAAACTTATGCTCTGCAAAAGACACTCCTAAGAGATTGAAAGAGAGTCTTCATCTCTAAAATAGCTCTTATCAGAATTCAAAAGAGTTTGTATGATCCATATCCTGGCTGTCTTTCAGATATCATTTTCTGTCTCTCCTCTTCTACCCCCTCTAGCTTTAATGCACCTTGGCCATTACTGGTTTTTATGGCCTTCGTACACAAATCAAGCATGCTTATCTTCAGGGAATTTTCCTCTGCTAGTCTTTACAGGGAATCCTATCCCACTTTCTGTTTCATGTTTCTTTTTAATACTCCTATGTACAATATTATGTTTCATATTAATTTGTGTATTGATTACCTATTTGTATGTCAATCATATGAAACAAGAAGTATGAAAGATTCATTAAAGAAAAGAGTGTTTTGTTCACTGCTGTATCTCCACTTTGTAGAATACTGCCTGTCATATAGCAGGTGCTCCCTAAATAGTTGTAGAATGAGTGATTGAAAGATTTGCAGAGAACCATTTTAAAATATTTTGAAAACTTCTATAAATACACAAAAGTTAAAAGTACAACAAATCCCCATTTGCCCATGACCAGACTTGAAGAATTGTCAACATTTTGAAGAGAGTCATTAAATATGGCACATCTATTATTTTAATGACAGTTCATTTTATCAACTTCTTTTAATGTGAGCAAATGGTGTGTAAAACAGACAAAAAAATTATCATGTGGCAAAAAGGCCCGCACTGCATTAATATAACCAATTTATATAAACAAAATAACTCATCATTATAAAACACCATATGTGAGTGTATTAAAGCATTCTTACATACTCCCATAACAACAATAAAATAACAGATTAAACACACAGTTGAAAATATTTCTCCTCACTTGCTCCTCTTCATTTTACACATTTATTTATTCTGCTTCCTTCAGGGCAGTACTTTTATCATCATCCTTTTCAATTTCTCATATCTCTATGATGTCCTATTCAAAGACCACCTGGAACATGCATCTTTGGGACTATGTCTGCCTAAACTATTTGACCTTTAATAGCCATCGTTTTTAGTTTATCTTATCAGCCAAGCTTGTGCCTCACTGAAACCCTTTCATAATTGGTCTAGAGACTATCAAAGTCTACACTCATGCCGTCTCATGTTTTAAAGAATTCTCCTAGCTTTATATTCTATATAAATTCTATATTATATTCTCCTAGAATATAATGCACTGGAAGAATATACACAATGTATTCTCTATCTACCTGTGTGGTCGTGGAAATGTTTCAAGAATTAATTTACCTATTTAGTGCCTTGTATTTGTGTACAAAAAATATGTTGAAATAATGTGTATTTTATTCAGACACCCCTACCCACATTTTCTGAATGATGTTAGACTCAAAGGTATACCTAATAGTCTTTCACTTTGGTCAACAAATACTTACTGAATTTCCATTTGTGCCAACATTGTTTTAAGCAACAGGGAATGGTTCAGAGGGTAAATGAGACTCATGCTTCAAATCATCTTACATTCTAGCAAACTACTACATAATTTCACCGAAGTTAAGTAATTAGCCTCAACAGTCTGTCATCTTATCTAAAACACTGACTATGTATTTCTTACAGTAGTTTGTATGCCCATTCTAGTGGATAGGAATGAAGTAGAGTAAGAAAACTTTATTCTTTCCTCTTCACATGTCAAACTGTTATTATTTATTACAGCCATAAAGAGTATTATTAGAAAATCCATACTACCTCATTTTCTTTAATCCCAGACAATCAATTAGAATGGCATTCAGGAACTTACATTTGAGTTAAACACCAACTGAGCACCATAGAATTTCTAGCTGTTGCAATAAGTCAAGAACAAGAAACAAAAGATGTATAGAGTAGAATATAAAAAGAAATTTTTTTAATTGCATGACAAAACTCTAGTAATAGAGCATCCTAAGGAACTCATGAAGAATTTCCAGGACTAAAATGTGAATTTAAAGATGTCATAAATTTTAATTTATACAGAAAGTAAGCATATTTCTTTATATTAGTCATTAAATTTTGAAAATTAAAATATAAAATGCCTACAACATGGAATAATTACAAATAGATTTAGCCAACTATATATAAGACTCATAAAATAAAAATTATGAAATAGTGCTAAGAGAAAGAAATTTTAAAGCCCTTACTAAGTGGAGAAATAGACCATATTCATGAACTGGAAAACTAAATATAGTAAAACCTTGGTTTGTAAGCATAATTCATACAAGCCAAAACACTTGTATTTCAAAGTGAATTTCCCCATAAGAAATGATGGAAATTCAGATGATTCATTCCACAACCCAAAAATATTCTTTTAGAAATGATTACAATTCTATAATATAATACAAAACAATAAATAAAATACAAAATATAAAAAAAATTAATTCACTTGCATTTACCTTTGAAACCTTCATGGCTGGTCTGAGGGAGATAAGAAAGAGAAGGGTTATTGTGTATGATGACTTTCATTGTCACTGACAGATATTGACTGCAGTACAGTACTAATAATCTCTTCATATACTGTATTTAATGTAACTGGCAATGAGGCAGCAGAGGAAAGGGTCTATATCTGCAGGCAGCCTGACCTAGAATGAAGCAAAACATTCCTAAGCTTACTCTTGTATGGAAAAACAAAGGACTCTCCATAGGTATTTTGAAGTGACAAAAAATACACTAGTGCCAATTGTGGACACCTTCCAGCATTCTGAAAAATCACTGATTTCTGACAAATACCACAGCCTGAGATGGAGCATCCAAGCATGGGAGACAATCACCCACACTCCCCCAGTGAGAGAGAGAGAGAAAATCTGTTGGCTCAGTTGTGATCATGTGACATTCAGCATTACATACTACTCATATTGCAAGGTATTGCTCATTTATCAAATTAAAATTTATTGGAAACATTTGCTTGTCTTGTGGAAGACTCAAAGAACAAGTTACTTGCAATCCAAGACTTTAGTGTTAGGATGTCAAGTTTCACAAGGCTGACCAATGAATTCAATACAGTGTGAAGCATAATTCCAACAGAGATGGGAGGGGAGTATTTGAGAGAAAGACAATCACAATCTGATTCTAAAATGTACACGGAAATACAAATAACAAAAATAGCCAAAGCAATTCTTAAAAGACAAGCAAATTTGGAAAAGCTTTACCTAATTTCAACTCATTGTAAAAGTACTATATTAAAGACTGTGGTATTGATGTGAAGACAGACATGTAGCTGTGAAATAAAGTAGAGCATCCAAAAGTATGTCCACATATATATGGCCAGCTGTTTTTTGACAAGAGATGCCAAGGCAGTACCATGGCTAAAGGATGGTCTTTTGTGTATTTTAAATGTTGCTAGAACAACTGCATATCCATATGCAAAAAAAAAAATAAACTTCAATCCTTATAATGAGCTATACACAGATATTATCTCAAAATAGATTATAAACCCTAAATGTAAAAGCTAAAACTCTTAACATTTCTAGAACAGTGATTCTTAGCAGGGCCAGTTTTGTTCCTCACTGGATATTTGACAATGTCTAGAGATAATGCCAACTTAGACTATCTGGCCTAAAGTGTCAGTGATGCTGAGGCTGAGAAACCCTGTTCTAGAAAGAAAACTAATAGGAGAAAATATTTGTGATCTTAGACATAGGAAATGAATATGAATCATTACACAAAAAAATGATGAATTCGACTTTATCAACAAAAGATGCTGTTAAGGAAATGAAAACACAAACCAAAGAAGAGTCACAGAAATATTCTGTCTAATATGTCTCTCAGAGTACATATATCTTTGATATGCAAATAATGTCTACAAATCAATGGACAAAAGATTTGAACATATATTTCAAAATATAAAATAAGGGAGTTCCAGGTGGCTCAGTCATTTAAGCATTCAACTCTTGATTTCAGCGCAGGTCATGATCTCATGGGTTGTGCATTCGAGCCCCACATTGGGATTTTCTCCCTCTTTCTCTCTCTCAAAACTAAATAAATAAACTTAAAAAACGATTAATGGTCAATAAGCATATTAAAATATGGTCAACAGATTTAGCCAGTAAGGATATATAAATTAAAAACACAATCCAATATCACTAAACATCACAACATCAAAAATTAAAAAAGACTGACAATATGAACTGTTAATGAGGATGTACAGCAACTAGAACACTCATATTTGTCTGGTGGGTTGCAAAATATTGCAACCACTTGGCAAAATAGTGTGTAAGTTTCTTATATAGTTTAGACAAACATATTCTTATCATGGGACCCCTAGGGATTTATGTAATAAAAATGAAAACATATACCCCCACAAGGACACCTGGGTGGCTCAGTCAGTTGGGTGCCAACTTCAGCTCAGGTCATGATCTCGTGGTTCTTGAGTTCAAGCCCCATGTTGGGCTCTGTGTTGACAGCTAGTTTAGAGCCTGGAGCCTCTTCAGATTCTGTATCTCCCTCTCTCTCTGACCCTCCCCTGATCATGCTGCCTCTCTCTCTCTGTCAGAAATAAATAAAATGTTAAATTTTTTAAATATAAAAACATACCTACACAAAGGCTATACAAAAATGTGCAAAGGAGCTTTATTCAAAGTAACTAAAAACTGGAAACAACCAAACTGCTATCAATAAGAGAATGGATAACTAATTCTGATCCAATTCATACAATGGTCACTACTCAGCTATAAAGGAACAAATTACTGATCCATACATTAATGTGGATGAATCTTGAAAACTTTGTAATAAGTAAAAATGCCAATCTCAAAAGAATTCATAGTATATATCTACATAAAATTTTAGAAAAAAAAAAAAACTCATTTTTAATGAAAGATGGTAGGTCAGAATTTAACTCAGGCTAGGTTTTTAAGGAAGTTTGCTGTATATAAGAGAACTTTTTGAGGTGATAGGCATGTGTTCACAGTAGAAACAGGCATCAAACTTCTCAATGGTTATATTTTAAATAGGTGTGTTTTATTGTTTCCAAATGATACTTCAATAATATTCATTTTAAAACTCCTAAGCACTATAGATCAATCTCAGTGTATGTTTTTAAACACATGTTAAGTTACCTATATTTATATATCTGCAATGACAATCTCCTATATTCTTACAGGTTTATTTTTCCTCCAGTATGATTATGACTTCCAAATATTTACATGAGATGCAATCTCTTTGAACTGTAATCCCACTATTCTAATTAAACAGTCTAATTAAAAATGTCTTCTTTTGGGGGCACCTGGGTGGCTTAGTCGGTTAAGCGTCCGACTTTCGCTTGGGTCATGATCTCGCGGTTCGTGGGTTCGAGCCCCGCGTCGGGCTCTGTGCTGACTGCCAGCTCAGAGCCTGGAGCCTGTTTCAGTCTGTGACTCCCTCTCTCTCTGACCCTCCCCTGCTCACGCTGTCTCTCTCTCTCCTAGAAATAAATAAAACATTTAAAAAAAATTAAAAAAAAAATAAAAATGTCTTCTTTTAAATCTTTCATATGATTATGATTTGGACAACATGATTCTTCCCCACCCATAGCTAAGGTGACCTAAACTCTGACAATGAGCCCTCTCTTTAGCAAATTGTGGAAATGAGATCCTACTCTTAGTCTAGCTGGTCTAGCTAACACTGTATTTCCTGGTTCCATTTTCTTTCTGAAACCTAGTAGGTCACATATATCCCTCTCCCCATTCTTTGTTCACATATCCTCAATGTCTTCTGTTACTTGGAACCAGTCTTAATCACTCCAGATAAGGTCCAAGGACTATTTAAAGAATGATATGCAGCAAACTTTCAAGGAGGTTGTGTTATGGATTGTATGAATTAAAATCGGCACACTCAGAAGGAATGTCACATTTATTTATCTAGAATGATGTTGACAATATGAGAAAATTTTTTCCCTAGCATCAAATTAGTATTTTGTATGAGAAAATGAGAAAACTAAAATTATTTTGCGTAAGTGTCTAAGTTAGTATATTTTTAATCAGTATGACATATGCACATTTAATACATTTAGCTTTTGGTCTATCCACTTGTCTTTTTTTAATATATTTTAAGGTGAATTTGTTCTCTTGGCTCTCTGATTTCTGGATATAATAATAAACCTCTGTGACTAGTAAGTTTGGGAATCAGATCCTTGATCATGTTCACAGTAAAACATATTTTGTGAGACCTTTCCTTAGTTGTTTACTGCCATTCATCTCCAAAAATATTTGCTTACTTCCAACTTCAGTAGAAAGACCTTGAAGGTATTTGGAGTATATGGGCCTCTGCTCTTGTTCTTTGTATCAGATGTACTAATGTAAAATATACACATTATCATAGTAGTTTTAGGATCTGTGGCAGAATAACTTGAGCTTGATGCAAATTCCCACACCAGGGATATTAGCAAGTGAGAAATATAAAGCATCAGAATAATTTTATAAAATTGTAAAATCCTTTAACTTAAATCACACCTTATTCCCAAAATAGATTACGACTTTAAAAACACAAAGTTATGTGTAGCAAAATAGCATAAATTAGAAGTAGGTGAGAAAGGGGGAAAAAGTAGGAATATAAAGCAGAGCCAAATAAAGGACAGATATACATATGCATATCACAAAGTGTAAACTTGCTATTGGGGGAATCTATAAATTGGACTCTGATTTCCAACTCATCTAAAAAGGGAATCTTGATCAGATGCATGATTAACAGTGGCTTTATAATAAATCTCTAACTGTTTTCAAAGGAAGACAATTATCTCCAAACCCCAAAACTAGAAAGCACCTTATTAAAAGAACACTTAAACAACACTGATTATTAAAAGAACACTTAAACAACACTGAACTGCGTGTATTGGACAGCATCTTTACAGTAGGCCTCCTAATGCCCATTAGAAGGCTCTTTCCTCTCGTATTCCTCAATGTCTTTACACTAAAGAGCAATGTACTAACAGTAAGTATATACTAGGGGTCTAAGTGGAATACATATTCCTCAACCCATGTTCTATAGAAACTCTGAGAGAAGATAACTAAAAAGATATTAGATAGTGTTGACTTCGAAGATGTGTCCCTGATCACTAAGAGCTCAGCATTTATGTACTCAAGATGCTCATGGACGCTTATGACTCTTGTTTAACTGAGTATGCATGTGATGTACACACTGCTTTTCCTTGGAAACATTGTGGGGCAATCAGCAGCAGGACTTGCTGAAAGTAGGTACTCCAAAACAAATTAAAGAATTTAATATTGACAGGCACCAAAGCTGTGACTTACAAAGACCTAGAAATCACCCAGTTTAGAAAATAACATGGTATCTCCAATAGAGGTGAGAGAAGAAATAGGGGATGGAATCCCTGTGAAGGATCTGACCCTTAGGGAAGTATATGCCTTCCAACACAAACCACTTGACTTAGGGACTATATAGGGTAAAACCCTTTCAAACCTAATGTAGATTCAGTTTTAAGGAATTGTAGGGGACTACTAATAACAATATGACTGTATAACTTGACTTACCTAATATCATAAATTTGCAATCTTATAAGCACTGAGTCTAATGTATTTATAATTTTATGACTGTGGAGTTCTAAAAGTAATTTTGCTAGGATGGAATTAAGTATTATTTGTACTTAGAGAAAAAAACTTTGATTATGTTGTCCTATTCATAAAAACTTTATTGTTAATCTATAAATTTGTTTTACTAGTTTTTTATATATCATTGGCTGAATGTTGATTTTAATTGAATTCAAAATCTATATATAATTGCCCTAGATAGCTCATTTATATTGCTCTCTTATTTTTCTATTTTGTTAGTTATAAAATATAAATTGACACTCTTTTCTAGTAATACATCTAATCACACCAGGACCAGCAAAAGCAGCCTACTAAATATCATCTGTCCTTATTATTACAAATCATAAATACCATTAGATATATGATACTGCTTCCATAGGAAGACAATTCTAATATTTTCTGAACTATTAAGCTACTGGGGTTTAAAAATTGAGTCATATATTTCATAATACATAGTATTACATATAGTTCTATGTTTATATGTATAGAAGTTCATTTAAAAATCACCTTACATATACTTTCTTTATTTAGGTATTACTTTCCACTCTTAATATAGTCATTTCACCAAAAAAAAGAGAAAATAAAAATTAAGTGGTAAAGTTTCTAAGAATAAAATATTATTTTTCTAGACTTCAGTGCAAGTAGTAGCTTAGATGTAAATTAAATATATAGACCAAGAGATTTAGTTAAAAGCTAGAGGCTAGATTCTATGGCTTTAAATTTCTAGTCCATTATTTCTCTATTAAGTATTCCTCTGGAATTTATTTGTTCATTTACTCACTGATTCACTCATTGTCAGCCAATCAGTTGTTTTCTCAAATAACATTTATTTAAGATCTTCTATTTTTTTTCCATAAACTGTATTGGGAACTTAATTGATGACCTGTTAGAAGTGTGAAATAAGTAGTGGCACCTCAGTGGCTCATTCGGTTAAGCATCCAACTTTGACTCAGGTCATTATCTCACAGTTTGTGGGTTCAAGCCCCACGTCCACTTCTGTGCTGAGAGCCCAGAGCCCTGAAGCTGCTTCAGATTCTCTGTCTCCCTCTGTCTCTGCCTCTCCCCCACCTGTGTTCTGTCTCTCTCTGTCTCTCTCTCTCTCTCAAAAATGAATAAGCATTTTTTTTAAAAAAGTGTCAAATAAGTAAATAGGCAACCACAAGCTTCATCAAGCACAAGAGATTATTGGGAGCAGTTAGGGGAGATACCTGCTTTACTTTGATCAATGCCCATGATGTTGATACTTTCACCTTGATGTGAAAAATAAAAACTGCGTATGATAGGTAAGGAGAATCTTGGTATCAGAGAATGGAATCAGGTAGGGAGAAGTTGGGAAGCTTAGCACATTGTAGGCAAAGAAATACATGGCAATTTTGAAACAAGATGTTCAAGTATGGATGGATTAGTGATGAACATAAGGAGGGACAATAAGAGATATGTCTGAAAAAGTAAATAAAGGATAGATTAGTTAGCAAACCTTTATGTGCAGGTACATCTTAAAATAATTTTGGAAAGCTATGCACATCTCACACATTTTCAGATAGAGATTTTCAACTTTTTTAATGTTTATTTATTTTAAGAGAGAGAGAGAGAGAAAGTGTGCATGAGTAAGCAGGGGAGGGACAGAGAAAGAGGAAGAGAGAGAATCCCAAGCAAGTTCCATGCTGTCAGCACAGAGCCTGACTTGGGGTTCAATCTCACAAACTGTTAAGATCATAACCTGAGCTTAAATCAAGCATCCCATGCTTAACCTACTGAGCCATCCAGGCATCCCAGACATTTTAAACTTTTAATCAAATTGAAACAGATACAAAGCAAACATTTTTCCAGTTTATGTAAATACGGTATTTTGAAATGAAATGGTTACATCACATTAGTACCTAATGGTATCTAAATATTAGGTGACTTTTCCATTAATATCTACTTAGAAAATACATGGACAGGATCTTCTTATGAGAAATTACACAGCATTCTCTTTTACTCCTTAAGGTTACTTTTTAATTTTACTTTGTTCATAAACTTTCTATTGTCACAGTTTTATGTTTCAAAAATTTCTATTGGTCGGGGCGCCTGGGTGGCTTAGTTGGTTAAGCGTCCGACTTTCGCTTAGGTCATGATCTTGCGGTTCGTGGGTTCAAGCCCCGCGTTGGGCTCTGTGCTGACTGCCAGCTCAGAGCCTGGAGCCTGTTTCAGTCTGTGACTCCCTCTCTCTCTCTGACCCTCCCCTGCTCACGCTGTCTCTCTCTCTCTCTCTCTCCTAGAAATAAATAAAAATATTAAAAAAAAATTTCTATTGGTCATATATCACATTTTCCTGAAATAAATTTGAAATCAACAGTTATTTTAAAATTGTTTCTGTGATTATAAGACTTATGAAATATAACTTTTAGAGTTATTTTTTATAATATCACATAACATGAAAATATTAAAAACTTTATTTATTTTTTTTAAGTTTATTTGTTGTGAGAGAGTAAGAGAGCTAGAGTGAGGGATGGGCAAAGAGAGGAGGGGAGAAGAGAATCCCAAGTGGGCTCTGTACCATCAGCACAGAGCACGATGTGGGACTTGAACCCATGAGCCATGAGATCATGACCTGAGCCAAAACCAAGAGTCAGATGCATAACTGACTGAGCCACTCAGGCACCCCACATTTTATTTGTTTTCTAGAACTAAGTAAAATTGTATTAAAAATTATTTCCATGTAATGAAGTTAAAATTTTTCCAAATCATTTTCTATGAATAAATTTTGTTGGATGCTAGAATGAGACATAACTTAGCATCAATTATATCAATCAATTAATAAAATTACCCAAGGATGATTTTATATATTCCAACTTAGTCAAAAAATGTGAAAGAATAAAGATTTTGTTAAAATTTAGTATCTTTATCAAAACAGTAATTATTAATAAAATGCTTTAATTTTATCATGTACTTTAAATATAATTTTGTCAACACCTGCATAGTCAGCTCTTGCAACTTACATATAATGTCTCATATATAAGCTAATTAGCAAAAATAGTCCTCTTATAAGGTAAATCAAATTTCTGTCAGCAAAAGCGTAACCTCATATTTCAATTCAAATATATGTTACATGTTTTAGGAATATTATAAAAGCCAGTGAGAAATAAATTAGGGAACATCTTTTAAAGGTCTGTTGCAAAAATCAATCAAGATTAAAACAATATAGAATATTATTCGCTCATGTGTTTTTATAGGAAGCCATAATAATATTTATTCTAAATACTATTTCTTATTGCTAATCTTCAATAAAGGAATGTAGTATATAGCTAAAACCATTTGTTTACAAAATGAGAGGTTTGACAAAAGCCATAATATCATTTTAGTAAAAGTGTGAATATGTTGAATTCGCTATGTGATTTTTTTAAGAATTAGATGCAAATCATGTATAATAAACTTCATAATTAATTTAATTAACACTACTGTGCATCATGACTAAACTTTCCCTATACACTATTTTAATAAGGCAGAAATATAATACTTTTTTATTTTTTTAATTTTTTAAATTATTTAAATGTTTTTATTTATTTTTGAGAGAGAGAGAGATATAGAACACAAGTGGGGGCAGGGGCTGGAGAAAGAGGGAGACCACAGAATCCCAAGCAGGCTCCAGGCTCTGGGCTGTCAGCACAGAGCTTGATGTGGGGCTCAAGCTCACAAATCTTGAGATCATGACCTGAGTTGAAGTTAGATGCTTAATGACTGAGCCACCCAGGTGCCCAGGAAGAAATCTAATACTCTTAAAAATAATCCATCCAACATCTAATATATAATTTTATTTCATAACAGGTACAAGAAAGATTATTCACTTAAGGCTAATATTAATCACTTGTTAAGGCTAATAAACTGACAACTAATACTAGAATAGGATTTCATAATATGGTTGATAACATAGGCTTGTAGTATCCGTGAGAGTTCCATTAGAAAACCAGAGGCTCTAGAAGTAATGTGAGAATGAGGCAATTACTATAGAAATTAAACCTTATATGAATGTAGGAGAGTGTTAGCAAAGTGAAGCTATGGAAGAAAAATCAAGAGATCAAGACCAGAGAGGGGCACCTGGGTGGTTTAGTCGGTTAAGCATCCCACTTTCACTTAGGTCATGATCTCGCGGTTCACGGGTTCGAGCCCCGCGTCGGGCTCTGTGCTGACTGCCAGCTCAGAGCCTGGAGCCTGTTTCAGTCTGTGACTCCCTCTCTCTCTGACCCTCCCCTGCTCCCTCTCTCCCTCTCCTAGAAATAAAAAAAGTATTTAAAAAAAAAAAAAAGACCAGAGAAACTGTCATTAACCAGTTTTCTTGAAGCACTGATGTGGGTGGACAGGTCTAAGAATTCTAAGACAAGATTTTCTTAGAAAAATGTAAAGAACTTGAGATTTCTGACCACAGAAATGAGATTGAAGGGGCAATCCATGGAGAGGTCCATGTAAATTGCCACCCCAGGAAGCTGTTGCCTTCTTGCAGTAGCTACTTATAGGTTTCTAGGTCCAAACACTGGGATGACCAGGCTGCTGGTATTCAATAAAGCTGGCTGTGGAGTTGCAGAGCAGAGTAAGGACAAGTTGGGGTTCCAGGCATCTTCCTGTCACCTTGTCATACTAAGAGTTTTCCAAGAGCAATAGCATCTGCTTTACTTCAGCCTGCAAAATTGTGCAGTTTCCACTTTCAAGAGACCTCTCTTACCTTGGAATAAGGTAAGCACTTAGCACATTGAGAATTGTAAAATGAGCCCTCAGTTGACAAGAAACCATGTAACATTTTAATCTGTGGATCTTCTCCTACATAACTTTCTGGCAGTCCCTGAAAACCTTTCAGTTATTTGGAAGCATATCAATATCAATAGCATGGGCCTCTTAATCTTACTTAATACTTTCCTTTCCAACTAATGCACATCTTAAGGGCATGAATACATCCAAAATAAACTACATACTTATAATAGGTGGGAGAAAAGGCCATTTTTCTCATTTATTTTTTGGAGCAATTATTCCTTTTGATTTGCCTCATCAAACTCTCCCATAAAATCTTTGCCTTTTTGAAACTCAGTGGATGAAAGATGTAGGATTCTTAAAAGAAAATTACCAACATTCTCCCTGCCCACACATTCTACCATTACATGTGGAGTCAGAGCATCCAAACAATTGCCAGAGCAACTCATTTTTAAAGTCATGCTTCATGTGTAATAACAATATGTTCAAAATAAAAAGAGTCAGTAAGACTTCTGATGTAATAAAGCTTCCATTTTTAGTTACCCTAAAGCACTTTACATAACTAAGGAATGTACCATAATAAAACTTGGAAGAGTGAATTATGTGCATTTTTTTCCTCTAAACTAAGGAATGAGAAATTATGACACGGAAGGTGAAAAAGGAAACTATATAAAGTTAGGTAGGAATGCACATGGAATTTAAGTGTCAGGAAATTGATTTTTTTTTAACTATTGATGCGAAACATACCTCTTGAAAATCTCTTAAGTACTCACAAAGGAACTTCATTCTGCTACTAAAATCATTAAACCACTAGAGGTCTTTTAAAAATTTTTTGGATTATATCTTGAGACAATGGGGATATATGGACCCATTAATCAAGGGATTGCCAATATCACACCAACATGAGAGAATGAAGTTGAGTGTGCAAATGCATAAGAATGGTGATGATTTAGTCAGACATTTTTGTCATCCAAAATGAGAAATAATGGTGAATGAATTTGAGAAATGGTAAAGGGCAAAGAATGGATTGAATAGAATGCATGTTAGCAACATGAAAGTTAGGATAAGATTTAGTAGTTTATTTGATGTGGAAGTGGTGTCATAGATAATTCTTATTTTATGTCTTAGATGACTGAATAAATAATGCCAATTACCATTCAGTCATACTGAAACATAGAAAAATGAGTGGGATAGCACTAAGATGGAGATCAGTGGGCTATATGGAGGGGCAAAAAATGGTCTCTGCCACCTAGCTGCATGATGTTTGCAAGAACTCAAGAGAATATGTCCCAGGCACAACACTATAAACATATGGTGAGTAAAATGATTGCCGAAGAAATATTGAAGGACAAGCATCATCATAAATCCCAAAGAACCTGTGCTTAAGCACAGATTATTTAGTATCCTTCTTCTAGATTTTTGTGTTCAGTAAATCTGCCATGGACACCAGGAAGCTCACCAGATATTTTCTAAATAGAACTTGGTTTGGAAACTATGGTTTTGGAAAACAACTATCTTGATTTATATGAGATACACATATAAACCAATTATAAGAATTTTTCTCTTGGCTCAGCTAATGGTTTCTTTTGCAACCTTTGTTTATTAAATGGAAATCCAGGATGATCGACCTCATAGAAAGCCTCTTAATGAATATCATCTTGGTCTATGCACAGAAATTACTAGAGAAAAAAAAGACTGCTCTCATCATCATCAATAGCCACTGAAGGATTATACTTTATTTCAAGTGTCAGTTATTTCCCTAGACAGTGCAGACAGCAATCAACTTAGGCACTTTTGTTTTGTTTTACTAGATAAAAGTGGATTAATTAATTGGAACTAAAAGTATTATAAATAGTAATTCAATATATTTTGGTGAAAATCAGACCAAAGTTTTTTCTAGTTCAGTGTACAGTTCTCTCTTTAGATGAGTCATATTGGAATTCAAATCATAATGAGGTCAAGTTTTGTCTCTTTTTTGGAAAACATTTTATTAAAAAAGTTGCTGAGATTCTACTAATATTGTCATATCTACACTAGTATTTCAAAATTTATACCTCAATGTAAGTTTTGTCATAAGCCCAATAGATAGATGATAGATAGATGATAGATGATAGATAGATGATAGATAGATAGATAGATAGATAGATAGATAGATATGCTTATTCTTATGAGTGATTGAGCCAGATGCTATTGTGTCTTCTCTAAATGTGAGTAGAGACATCAGTGAATTTCTTTGTTGATAGGACTTTAGATCATTTAGAAACTATAATGAAAACTGGTGGAGAATTTTAAAAGTTAATATATTGAACCTCCTGTGCTTAGACCAAGCTGTGTCCCAATTATTTCTAGGCTTTCCACAAAGAAAGCTTTGCAAGCAGCTGAACATATGGATTGGTTGCTGAAAGGCCAGATTTAATATTTAGCTATATACATGATTTCACAAAGTGTGAAATCCTGGGATTTCAAGGGGCAATGCTACAGAATGAATGTTTGGGTTCTCCCCAAATTTGTATGTTGAAATTCTAACCCCAACATGATGATACGATGATGTGGGGTCTTTGGGAGATTATTAGGTGATGAAATAGAGCTTCAGGAGAGGGGTCAGGGCCTTTATAAGAAGCCCAAATGATATCTTGCCACTTGTGCCATATGAGGACACTGTGAAAATGGCAGTGTAGGAAATGAGTTCTCACCAACACACCAAATGACCTGGTGCTGTGCTCTTGGACTTCATAGCCTTCTGAACTACAAGTCACCCAGTTTATAATACATACGTCTGTTATAGCAAAATCAGTTGGGATTTTTCTTGTAGACTGGAGTAATAGTGAGACACTGTCACTCTCAGACATGAGTACTGGGAGCCACACCCACCTCGCTGGATGACAGTCACAGCAAGGAAATGGCAGTGTTTGCACAGCTCCTGCCATGAGAAACAAAAGCTGGTATCTCCTTCTGCTACTACTGGCTCCTGTTGGAAATAAACCTGCTGGTATTGACCAGGCCTCACAATATTCCAAATCAGACTGATATTCCCCACACAGATTCCTCATAAAAAAGCATATCCCTGCCTTTTCAAAAGAGATTTTAGATGAAAGCACTGTGGATAATTGTCAAAAATCTCTTCCTATGGGCCTTGTAGACCTAAGACTTAGATAGTAAAGTGGGTTAAGAACACAAGAGTTATAATTGAGCCTGGCCCTATGACAAAGAGCCTAATTTAGAGTTAAGGAACAGATAAGGGCAGAACTTAAGGCCTACTTTCCACAAACATCCCCCTTACACTGGCAGCTGGGATGAGGATAGATAAGAGTAGCTAAAACATAACCCAAAATAAAGGCTGGCACATCAAGTCAAAAAGGTTTCCACAAACAACTTATTAACCAGCTCAAAAACATTCGTCCTCTTGTGAGCCAGACAGAATGACTCCTAGCCCATCTATACACTTAACCTATGTCCTAATCTTAGCATTATTAACTTAGAACAAATATGTATGTTATCCTGTTTTTCACTAAGAATACCCTGTTAATTCCTCAATTATAAGATTTACTCAACCTCACTATGATTGGAGTAGTCCTGCCAGAATATTTTTGTAAAACCTACTTCTGTACCCTTTCCAAAGCATCTTATCACAGAGTTATCCATTGTAAAAATTCCTTTTTCTGATATCATGTTATCGTTTGACCTATAAATAAAGACACTAAAACCAACAGGACAGAGATGCCTGCCTGGTGATCAGAAAGAACCTTGGGGCTCTCTCACTCTCTATCACCAACACCGTCCATCCTTCAGGGACCCCTGGACCTGCGGGAGCTGGCCTCCGGCACATGAGGAAACTCAAGAGAATGAGATCTGGCATAAGAGTTGTGATTGTAGGTTTACAGAAAAGGCGGAAAAACCTTAGGACACCAATAGAGTAGAGACATCAATATTTTTATTGTTTTATTATTTATTTTTGAGAGAGAGAGACAGTGTGAGTGGGAGAGAGGCAGAGAGAGAGAGAGAGAGAGAGAGAGAGAGAATCCGAAACAGGCTCCAGCCTCGAAGCTATCATCACAGAGCCCAACATGGGGCTGAACCTCTGGAATGGCAAGATCATGACCTGACCTGAAATCGGATGCCCAACCAACTGAGCCACCGAGGTGCCCCGAGACATCAATATTTTTAAAGAATTTTATATTTCAACTAGAAATAGAAGGCTTCCTGAACATTGTTGAAGGTCTAAATATGATTCAAGTCCATGATGCACTGGGACACTAAAGATATATATTGTCGCATTCAGCAGTGTGGTAGTGTTGGAGAAAAGGAAGAATTGGGGTAATTCAGTGTTGTGATACCCCACCTCTACTTGACCCAAATAAATCCTCATTAAACTAATCCAATCATATTGATTCATTCCTTTTGTTAGAAACTGGCTTAGAATTGCTCAAAGAGATGTGAAAGACCTGAAGGGATGTGGAGCTTCTGGGAAAGTTTCATAATTCTTAAGAAGAGATAAACAGAGAAAACTAATGCTTTTCTTTCTGCTCTGTTTTGCTTACTCTGCCAGTGACACCTAAAACCTCAGCCATTATTTTGTAACTAGAAGAATAGTTTGCTGAGGATGGCAAAGAGAAGAGATGATGGAACCATATTTTTGATGACATCATTGAGTCTCTGAACAAACCAACCCTCCAATCACTCTGTTCAGACAGCTAGTAATGTCAGATAACAAAGTCTCATTTGTTAAGTTATTTGAGCTTTTCATTTTCTTCTAGATGAAGCCATCCTAAAGAAAGTCATCATTTTTCTAACAATTTGTTTATTATGGCTTCCAAACATTGTGAGTAAAAACACTACTCTTAAGCAAGCGAAGAGATGAAAACAATTATATCTGTATATGATTTAGCACCCAATGTTCTCAGAAAGCTTTACCGTGAATTTATTAGTGATTTTTCCCAACTGTTGTGCACAGTAAGGTCAGTGTTCTCATAATTTTAACGTCTAAGAAGTCAAGATAAAAAGAGCTCAAGTGGTTTACCTGAAGTGGCCTAGCACACCTGTTGAGTCATTTCCAATTCCTAGGCAAGAACTCTTAGGTCAGAACAGCCGTGCTTCTGCTTCCTGCTCTGTCCCCTCAGTGTTAATGGCTGACTGGCTGACAAACAGTGTGTCTCCTCTTTTTACAACTAGTAGTTTGGTTTAAAATCAAAGAGGTGCTGAAATAACTTCTATAATTTAGTTTTTCTCTAGGTTGAACACCCTTAGGAATCACCCAGTGGCATAGTCTTAATGAGCTTAATGCCCCTGTTTAACATTTATATAGGATTCTGAGTATTGGGGGGGAAAAAACACTTCTGCTGACATTTTGACATGGGTTTAAGCAGTTAGTAAGGGATTATTTTAGCACTGCCAGAATGACAAAGAATTCTGCTAATTGTAGAGGAATCTTAACATACTTTCAGCATTGTGCTTTCTTAATACTTTCAGTGCTTTCATTCAAAAAATTCCAAAAACAGATTAGTTAATATTGAATAAAAACACAGGTTAAACAATTCTATCCTTAGATTATCCCCACATGAGGTTATTACTCTTTTAGTTCTCTAATATTTGATATTTTCTTCGTTCTTTGACATTTTCAACTTTCTCCTACTCTAAATAAATTCAACTAATTCAAATATTAGGTTTAAATCTAAATTATGAAAAGTCTATTAGAAGTCATGCTAGTTAATCTTCATTTTCACTAGCAAGCATTTTAAAGGAAAAACAAATTGTAAACATTTTTATTTAAATAAGTTTTAGCAAAAAATTAAATTACTTTTCACTGACTAAGAAAATGGGATAGAGATGATTAATCCTGAGAGAGATTGGGCTAAATATGTCAATATAGTGCTGCAGAAATATAATTGCATCAAAAATATCTAAAAGGATAAGTGTATAAGCCAACCTCTAGAGTCTAGACTTGTTATTAGGAAAAACAATGAAAGTGTTTGTTATTAAATTGAGTCTACATCTGTTTTTTAAAGCAAAATGAACCTAAATAACCCAGTAGAAAATTTTTTTTCTGAAATAATTCAGGTGATGGTGAAGGGATTTCACAAAATATATAGTGAGATACTTTGATTATCTATAGCCAGTTTAATTCACTGAATGCAGTATTTTGACTCATGCCTAAATCTCTTCTCCTTCTGTGGTTTTACATGTGTTTTTAAACTTCATATAGGATATTATATACACATTATACTTTTTACTACATTTTTTTGTAAACTTAATTTTCTTCTGAAAAATGGAGAATTTAATCCATGAAGTGTAACTATAATTTAATTTACAAATAATATTTTTCATAAGAAGCATCATGACTTTCTGAAAATGATAATTGGAGGATATTATCATATGTTTTTCTATTCTTATAAGCTCAGATTATGGCCCAATGTTTTACATGAAGGTGGTGCTCAATAAATGCTTATTGAACATATTCAAAAATAATAATTACAGGTCTTTTTGATAAAATAAAATGTGCACACCAGGAGAATTAGCTTTTGAACAGGAACACACTAGATAGGAAATGTTTTTGAACTCAGACCAACCTTGATAGAATCTTTGGTCTCCCAGTTGTTATCTATGTGACTTTAGACAAATCACATCATCTCTATGAACTCTGTTCCCTCATAAAATGGGATGCTTAACCTCCAGTGTTGTGAAAGTACTAATGGCAATGTATGTAAAATATCTCACAAATGTTTGGCACACAGTATACATTCATTAAATGGTAGCAATTATATTTATTGCTTATTATTTCTACTTTTAAATTTTCTACAAATATAGGATGTTATACTGATGAGAGAGCTTAAGGCAAGCTGAAAACAAAGCACAAGCTAACAACACCCCCAGCCCAGGTGAGACATATATGACTTTCCTCAGGCATTCTTGGCTGCCCAAGAGCAAAAGGAAAGGGGATAACAAGTGATTATCTGATAGGGGTACCTGGGTAGCTCAGTCATTTAAGTGTCTTGATGAAGTTTTGGGGTGATGAGGGGCTCATGGGGCCCAGAACTGATGACCAAGAAAGAATTCTTGAAGACAATCTTTGGTGGAAAAAGGTGATTTTATTAAAACACAGGGATAGGAACCATGGTCAGGAAGAGCTGCACTGCAAATGTTGGGGGATGACCTTTTTTGGAGTCTGGGGAGATAAAGTCTAGAGGAAGTTTCCAGAGAGACTTTCACATGCTAAAGACTTACTGGAGGCCTAGCTATTGTCAGGCTAATGTTGTTTTTCCCTTTAGCAAAGCATTAACATTAAGACAGTAAGGAGTTCCTGGGCTTTAGGCTATTGATGGGATTGCCCTTTTCTGATAAACTGGTAGAGACTCTTATCAGTTTAACCACTTGTTTTTTGTCCTTTCTGGTTTTTGGATAGTAGGGAGTGTCCAAGAATTATCATGTGTATCCCACCTTGGGGGGGGGAGGGTGGCAGTGTGCTAGCTTGTGCTTTGCCCTTCAGCCTGCCTCATGCTCTCTCATTAGTCTGACTTAGACCCAGGTCATAATCATGATCTCAAGGTGCGTGGGTTTGGGCCCCAGGTTGGGTTCAGGCCCCAGGTCAGGTTTGGGCCCTAGGTCTTGTTCAGACCCCAGATCAGTCTCTGTGCTCCCTGTGGTGCCTGCTTGAGATTTTGAGATTCTCTCTCTCTCTCTCTCTCTCTCTCTCTGTCCTCTACACTGGAGCTTTCTCTCTCTCTCAAAATAAATAAATAAATAAACCTTTAAAAAAAAAAGAATCAGTTAAAAAACAAAAGAGCAAATGGTTAACTGATAGAGATCACAGTCCTGCAGGACATATGTCTTTAGTAAATTACAAGAAAAACACAAACTTATTAATAGCCTAATCTTCAGAAAGCTATCGTCTCAGTTACCTAGAGTCCCAACATCACCCTACCCTCCATGGTGCTGTGAGAAATAAAGACAAGAAGGAAATAGCAGGTAAAATTAAATTTCTTTATAACCTATATCCCATTGACAAATACTTGAGACAAATACAGAATAGAACATTTCTCCAGGAACTCTCTACTGTTAATGTTAACACCTTACTAGAGAGAAAACAAACAGCTTGACAATAGCAAGGCCTCCATTTTAGGAGTCTTCTTTAGCATAGGAAAGTCCTTCTGCAGGCCTCCCTTTTGCTTTTACCTCCCCCAGTTCCACAGTATAAGATTAGTCACTCTTCACAACCCCACTGCAACTCTTTCTGCCCAGGGTCCTGTGTCCCCGTGCTTTAATGACACCACCTTTTGCACCAAAGACATCTCAAGAATTCTTACTTGGCCATCAGCGTGGACCCTCACTACTGTTAAGCCCCATCAATACCATTTAAAGTTGATATACTGAGGAGGGAGCATGAGGAAGCCTTAGAGGCAAAGCACAAGCTAGCACCCTCTTACATCCCAGGTGGGGTCTGTGCGATATTCCTTGGACACTCCTGGCTACCCTAGAACAAAGGAAAGCAGTTTAAGTGCTTGCCATGGTAATGTAGGAAAGTAAGGTAAATGAAAAATTAAATTCCCTGACTGCCTATAGCCCATTGACAAGTCCTTGAAACCAGAAGTGACCTTCCTCTAGGAGCTAAGCTGCCTGGATGACAACACCCTGCTAGGGGCAAAAGAGAATCTTGACTTAACATTGTCCCAATCTCGAGGATCCTGTAAGGCTATTTCCTTTATCTCCGCTGCCCCAAGATATATGCTGGCAATCATACTCCCCCTATATACATCTGCAAGGTCTCATGACTGAGGTTTTATTAAATGGTGGCAAATGGTGTTACTCTAGCAACAGCTAGCCCCTCAAGGTCCTGGAAACCTTGCTTCAAAAAATTCCTTAGAGGCATACTCTCATCCCTGATCCCTTCACAACCTAAGCATATATAATGAGTTGCCTGTCACAATCCCAGGGCTGCTTTTCCTGCCCATAGGTCCTGTCCCCATGCTTTAAAAAAATCACTTTTTTTACACCAAAGACATCAAGAATCCTTTCTTGGCCATCAGCTCTAGGCCCCACAAACACCCCATTACCCCAAAACTTCATTAATATGACAAGCAAATTTTCATAATAGATAAGGTTAATTTTCAGCTATGTATACTATATCTTCACATCTTTCATAGACTCTACTTTTTCTTCCTGTAATCAGTTCCCAGATAGTGTTGTGCCCGAATCGCGAGTCCCAGAGACCTCCAAGGAGCTGGCACCGATGCAAATACAAAAGGATCTTTATCATAATCTCAAGCAGGGGCTCACCTGCCTACCGGTGTCATGGCAGCAAGGTGAAGCCAAAAACAATAGCGAACAAGGTTTTTAAGGAATAAGGGATGGGGGTGTTACAGTACATGTAGCAACATCACACAAGCACCAATTACAATTACAGCTTTGACCATTCAGTATCTGTGAGGTGTTCATTACTTTTGGTGGGACCCAATCATGACTCTTGAGAATCCTTTGAAAATGACCAATTATGAGGTGAGTTCAAAGGGCTCCTGTGGGGTTCAGGCAAGTGGTGAGAAATTGGCTAGTTTATATCTGCAGTTCCCAGCCTTGACTCAGACCATAGGAATGTTTCTTTTTACTTTTTGATTAGCTGAACTGAGGGTGGTCAGAGGATGGCTTTAGCCTTGAACAATCTGAGGCTTTCCTGGGACTGGGGCTACGTGAAGCCCAAGGTTTCTCTTAATGGAGGACTTAATTTTTGGCTCTTCAATAGCTTCTTATTGGCAGTGTGACTACACTAATATGAATGGGGATTCCTAGCCCCATGACAGAAATTATCCTATGCTGTCCGTATTTATTTTTCATCCCTTACCTCCTTCAAGGTGGGTCCAAACTCATGAGATTATTCATTTCTAAGGCATCATGGGGAAACAGGAACATCTGATTGTTTATTTTTCCTTCTGGTATCCAATGAAATATCTAGTTTTTTGTCTCATTTTTTGAAATCAAAAAGCTAATTATAAAATACCCTTTTCATTGCTTTTTGTTGCTGTGACAATAGTTTTCTAAGAGCAGTGACTACTAAAGAGCCTGGCTGGAGTAAAAGTGTATATGTGCAGGGAAAAAAATCTAAACACACACACACACACACACACACACACACACACACGAGTTCAGTATATTAAACTCCCATATACAAAAAGTCAAGGAATATTCAAACAGTAATGAGTAATCTGTTGTTATTAGCTGAGGGAGAATTTTAGAGAGAAAAGAATGTCCCTCTAGTAGAGAAGCTAAAATCAGATTTAGATACATCAAAGTCAAGTCAGTAAAGAACTCAGAAGTTTGTAGGAGTTTACTATGTCATTGCTTCCTGCTAACCAAGGGCAAGAATCAGGTTACACACAATACTCTACACAGGTAGCATCTGTTACAAGGTGACAGACAGGTTTTCTCTTTATTTCTGCAGCCATACTGGCTAAGGGAAAAAGAGAGAAGAAAAGCTCTTCCTAATGTTTTCTTGGGAAAAATATTGCCTCAAAGTTATGCAACTTTTACTTGCTGGGTTGCTCACCTATTATGTGTAGCTTGTTAAAGATATGTTGGCTCATAAGTAAATATTATGTAGATTATTCTATCTGGGACTTATTTTATTCCTAAATCATACTTTTTTTCTTTATAAAACTCTAAGATAAATTAACTATAGAGCTTCAGAAGACACTCTGAAGCGGAAACTAATTGAATTTAAGTAAATCTTTTAATAAACCAACTATAGACAGTGATGGTAATTGGAATGCTATTTATTTTTATCCACTTCTGACAAAAAATGATAATTCATTACTAATTGTCCTACTGTAACATGAAACATGGATCATTGGCAAGCTCAGGAGTCTAGAGGAAAACAAAACACAGAACCAGGAAGAAGTATGAAGAAGATGTCTCAGAATAGACATTTTCATACAAATCTTGTCTGTCTCCCCCATTAATCTGATGAGGACTATGTATCAGTCAGAGTTCTATCAGAGAAGCAAACATACTACAAGTGATCTAGAATGCTGATACATTTATAGGAGTTGGACCTCAAACCATTGTCAATGGGTTTGACATAGATCAGGCATAGATCAGCCTACGCAGGTATTGTTTGTTGTTCTGTCTCTAGGTTACCCAGGCTAGCAGTTGGGAAATGAAGTGAAAAGAGAGACAGATTGGATCTAGAAGAGGATGACTACTGGAATATGTAAGGACAGAGTGGAATTTGTGTTCGTCTGTCACTAGCTGCAATCATGATGCCACAATGACTATAGGAGAAGGAGGCACTCTGCCATATTGCTGCACTAAAGTTGACCCAAAACTTGAAGAAGCAGGATGGTCCTCTGGTTCTCCACTCTATTGAAATGAGTTAGTAGTCAGTAATGAGGTAAATAAGCTTCCACAGTACCTGGTAATCTGCACCAATATTCATAACTTAAGATCTGCCTCCAGATCTTACACAAAATATTTTGTGGCTTGTGCCTACAGGGAAGGGAATTCTGGAAAATGTAGTTTCACTTTAGGTAAATAGACACAATACAAAGTTATCACAAATAGTTAATACTAAAGATTTAAGTATGAATGAGCATGATTTATATGTTGTTCTTAGTCATTTTTATTTATATTTATAAACTACTTAATAAGTAGTTTACTGCTTATTTCATAATGAGAATAATACTAATGATGGATTGTATGATAGCAAAATATATGTTTAGGACACCAGCAAAGTAGAGGCACCAAAGTTAATTGGAACAAATTTGATATTTCCAAAAATGTGACAAGAAAATATTTTTGGCGTTTCTACTGATATTTTATAGTTTGGTGTTTCTTTGTTTTAAATTGTGTATTATTGAGTGGACAGTGGGGTAAAGACATAACCATAATCTTATCAGTTCTTAAGAATCCAAAGGGCTTAAACTAGCCCTGAATTCTACAAATATCAAAGAATAACCGAGTTGTTTACACACAACAAATCTCAAAACAAAACAAAACTCTTTTAGGATTTAAAAGTAAAATCTTACAGACTAAGTCCAGTCAAATTTTAAAGTCACCCTCTCTGGTAGGAGTGCTCCTTTTAAGATAAAGCATCAGTGGGGCCCATTTTCTAGGTATGCTGAATTTTGTATAGTTAATAGAACTAGAACTAGAGATTTGCTTTATGTTATCAGCCAGGAACTTTAAATATATCAAGACTAACCATCATGAGGGACTGCAGAAAATGTGAAGCCTATAGATACCTTTCAATCAATTAATAAACAAAACCTAGTGGTAAAATGACATCTCTCACAACTCCATTCAGGCACCAAAACTGATTTGTGAAAATTTATTTTTTTAATTTTTCTTTTTTTTTAAAGTTTTATTTATTTCTGAGAGAGAGAGAGACAGCGTGAGCCGGGGAGGGTCAGAGAGAGAGGGAGACACAGAATCTGAAACAGGCTCCAGGCTCTGAGCTAGCTGTTAACACAGAGTCTGACAATGTGGGGCTCGAACGCATGAACTGTTAGATCATGACCTGAGCCGAAGTCGGATGCTTAACCAACTGAGGCACCCAGGTGCCCCTGATTTGTGAAAATTTAGACAGATTTTAAATTCCTTCTATATTTCCTTTCCTATTGTATATTGTGTATACTCACAGAAATATGTGCTATGTCTACATACATAAACTGAAAGAGCTCCTGGATAAAGGTTGCAAGATAAAATACATGACATCAAGTTCAATTTAATTTCAATTAAACACCTTTTTTAGTATAAGAATCATGGGTCATATATATATATGTATAAGTGTATCTTAGCTCAAATTCAAATTTAACTAGTTCTGTACTTTTATTTGATTTATCTGGCAACTCTACCTTGAGCATATGGTAGAAAATTAATATAAAAATGCTTACCTAAACTGTATGAATAATCGCCACATGGAAATATTAGAACAGAGTATGAGAAGGCTAGAAAGAAATCTTATTGAGATCATGTCCAAATTTTCATGATGTTCCGGGGAAGAAGTCTCTTCCTTACTTCCTTATCCCCATCTCTACTCCATCCCTGGAGCCATGTAATCTTCTAGCCATTTTAGCCTCAAGGGTCTGCCTGGGTCACTAAGAATGAATTAAATTGGCTGTGTATCTCCCTCATTCCCCAAGTAAGTGTTTATCATTGTTGTCATGTTTCCCTTTTTTCTCAATGCTTCTTCTTCGTAACAATCTCAGCTGCTAATGTCAAAAAGGAACAAAAAAGATTCTGTTGTCATAAAAGTGCCTCTAGCATTTTTTTATTATACACTGTGGTAATATAACTAGCTTAAAAAGTAATCTTCAAAACCATCAAGAGAGGAAGGAAGGGCTGTTGAAACCCCAAAAAGACAAAAATAGAAAGAGTATTAAAACTGCAACTGATCCCATTCTGATGCATTCAACAGCTCCTTTCCTCTTTCAGAGTTGTGAGAGCTTACCACTTAAAGAAGTACTGGGAAAAGCAGTGGAAAAAGGATAACAAACAAATGAAGTCTAAATCTACAAAGCAGATGAATAAAAAGCAAACAAACAAATATCAGTCAAATAAATGAATTGCTTTTAAGCATTATACCTTGTCCCTGCCCTATAAACAAATTACAAAAGATATAAAGCAGAAGTTTTCTGTGTCATTGAAAAGGCTTATTGTTGATGGTTTTTTAGTGATTTTTTTCCAACTAACTAATTTGTACTGGGACCAGTAGTTTTAATTATAGCAAGATGATACAAGGAGATTTTAGGATAAAATAAGTATAGTGTAGCTCTTAGGAGACAAGCATTTATAATTAGCTTAGAATTAAATATGGATTCTGTCTCTTTCTAGCTAGAGGATCTTGGTCAGAGAAGCTATTTAACCTACTGAAGCTGTGGTTTGGTTTTTCCATATACAAATTGATACTATCAATGGCACAATTAGGGGGCTTTATTACGATTAGGTGAGATCATGTTTGTAAATGTTTTGGAATAGAACCCACCAAATAATAAACTCTAACATAATTATTATTTATGGTGCAGCTTTTTTTCTCTAAAGGTTATATTTAATAAATTATCACATAGAAATGTGAAGTTTTGTCTTGAGCCAGGTAAGAAAAAATGAAGGAATAATGAACATAAGGGAGAACAAAGAAGAAAGAGATCTGTTCATTCGTTGATTTATTCAGTTATTTATACTGAGTATCTACCATATACCAAGCACTATGGGAAGCTAACTTTCAAGGCTAAACAAAACATCTTCTGTCCTCAAATACCATATAATCTAATAAGGGAGACAGTTAGGGTACAAGACACTCTTTTACAGTGTGTTGAGTACAGTGATGCAAATATTACAGGATGAAAGGCACTTACTAACACCTAGGGTGGACAGAGAAGGAGGCATCCTTGAGTATACATGCCTTTGTTCAATCTTGAAAAATGTACATGAATTATTCAGATAAAAGGATAATTTAAGAGTGGATTTTACAACATAACTACAGCTTGAAGTTTCATTGTGGCATAGCACAGTATACACAAAAGCTACAGGAAAACTACAATGTAAAGTTTAATACAGGACTGGCAGGATATTAATCTGTAGTGGAAGCCACAGCCAAGAGTGGAAGGTATTAGATAGCAGAGTTGGGTGTTCAGATTTTATCATGAATGCACTAAAGGACTATGGGAGGATTTTAATCAAGGGAGAGATCAGACTTTTCCTCTTTAAAAGATCACTCGGGAGGCATAAAAAGATTTTACTGGAGGAAAGTGTGTACAAAATCAAGAAGACCACATCTCTTGCAGTAATCAAGGTGAGATTCTGATTAAGAAAATGGAAATGGCAACAGAGAGAGAGAGAGAAAGGAAATGCATCAAGAAACACTTAGGACTAGAATTAGAAGGGTTGCAGTGTGAGGGTTGGGGGGAAAGGATAATCAATGGGGATGCCCAAATATCTGCTTTATGACACAGGTTAGAGTATGGAGGCAGGCAGAAGGGCTGGGCATTGAGCTTCTGTAAGTCATTAAGTAATTGGCAGCATTCTAACTGTGAGGCATTTAATTGGTTTCAGGAAAACACTGTTTTAATATGTTCTCACCTGTTGGGCTTTTAATTTTTCCAAAAATCTAAGTAGTTTATTCTTGTTTTACAATTCTTGGCAAATACACACTTTAAAGGGGTGTGGGGGGGCACCTGGGTGGCTCAGTCGGTTAAGCGTCCAACCTTGGCCCAGGTCATGATCTCACAGTTCATGAGTTCGGGCCCCACATCAGGCTCTGTGCTGACAGCTAAGGGTCAGGAGGCTGTTTCTGATTCTGTGCCTTCCTTTCTCTCTGCCCCGCCCCGCTCGCACTCTGTCTCTCTCTGTCTCTCAAAAATAAGAATAAACACTTAAAAAAATAAAATAAATAAAATAAAATTCTTGGCAAATACATTGCATATACTTAATCAACTCTTTTTCTTTTCTAAGGGTAGTTTCAACTGAAAATATGATCCTTCCTCTAGTGAAGAGCAAAGGAGAAGAAAGCAGTCAGGGGTAGGAGATGTTAGTTAACAATTTTGCCTTTAGTGGACCGCAAGGCATATGCCAAAAATTCATACATATATGGAGTTGCTCAAAAGACAGAACACCTAGATATTTCTAAAGTATTTCACCTAAAAATGAAATGAAAGCAAGAAAACAGTAAAACTGGATTTAAACATGGAAAGGGAGTCAAAGCAAAGATGGAAAAAGCTGCGTATGAGGAAAGACAACAATAAAAAACATAAAATATAAATGGAATAACTAATGAATCTCCAAATGATTAAACTCCAAAAAGTCCTTTTCTCTGGGAAGTCCAGAGAAAATTAGCATACCATGTAAGTTTTATAATAACATCAGCATTACTTTTTAGAATAAGAAATCTTATGAGATATTGGTATAGTATATTGAAATGACAGATTAATGTGAAGTCCCAATTTTCAGTAGCTTATAACTTTGGCAGAACATTTAATTTCAAATAGAATTTGGCATGAGTTTATTCTCTGTCAGACTTCAGTCCTTGCCAAGTTTGACAAAAATCCAGTTCAGCTGTTTTGGGCTAATGTGAATGCCAAAGTAAAGACTTTTTTTCTTGCATTCAATTGAACATTTTTCATTATAAAAAGCAAAAATGAGTAAATGAATGTTTATTGTCAAGCTCTTTAATTAATGTAAAACAATCCTCACACACAAAGCAGAAATGCAAAGTGATTCAGTGAAGAAAGCAATGCAGTGGGGACACCGTAAGTAATTCCAGTTTTGCTACCAATTCACTTTATAAATTTGGAAAAGTAACTTAGCCTCTTCATGTCTCAGCTTATTCAACAGTAAAATTAGGAGATTAATAGAAACTTGCATAATCATAGTAATGAAATGGCAATAAAGTAGTTTTCAAACTTAAGCATGTAATAATTTCTCTATTCAATATCCTTGCATTATAATAGACATTCTTGCATTTTTATGTTGATAAATAAATTTTGCCATGCAATGATGAACTATCTAAAATTATATAAAAAGATCATCTATTAATATATAAACTATACCCTGGAAATTAGGATCTTTGAGAAGCTGTGATTATTCTCTTGACTTATTGGATATCATTTAGTAATTTAATTATTTGAGTCACCATTTTGTAAATCACTACTTCATTATTTAAAGGAACACCTTCATGGCTTAAAAGGTTACTATAGTCTACTCCAAAAAACATTTTTTTTCTATTAGAAGATAGACTAAAAAAAAAAAAACTACCTTAAAAGGTCATTGAAAACAATATAGTCTCTTTCTATGTGTAATGAGTGAAATTACTATTTTCCTGATCACATTAAAATCAGTAAGCTCTTTTACATGGCACAGTCAATTGAACCACAGTTTGAATTGCCCCTCAGGACATCCTCAAAACAACAGAATAATCCAATAATTTTAATTCCATAGACATAGCAACAAATTGAATGCAAAATATTTCCCATCTACTCATGTCTAGACTGCATAGAACCATACCTAGGAAAAAATTAAATGACATTTAGTTATATAGTTATCTACAAATATCCAGATATTTATTACTATGTAAGAATAAACAAAAAGAGTGATATTGCAAAGATGGCAAAGTAGGAGATCTTAGCCTCCATCCATGACAAAGATCAACCATTAGACAACTATCCAAAGACAAAAACAGATCTGCGAGAACCTACTTAAGAAAATTCAATCATTCAGTGGAATAAAAAACTGAGAATAACTGCACAAAAGGAAAGGAGAACAGCTGCATTTTGCCTACATCATCTTATCCCACAAGCTGGCATTTCTCAGCATCAAGAAGAAACAATCCAGCTAGATAGAGTTCTCCTTACAGAGAAGGAAGAATGGGGTAAGTGACTAGCTTCTCCAGCCTTCAGAGCACTGAAGGAGGGTCCTGCTTTGGTTTTACCCCACTCAGAAATTGGAAAAACTGAGATGTATAGAGATGACTAGGGACAAAGAAGAGCCAAATAATTATTTTAAGATGCTCAGAGAGCTACAAAAGAATACCAAGAGATAATTGAACAATATCAACAAAACAATACAAAACAAAAGAGAAGTTCAACAAGATAGAAAACATATAAAAGAACCAAACAGGGGTACCTGGGTGGCTCAGTAAATTAAACATCTGACTCTGGATTTTGGCTCAAGTCATGATCTTATGGCTTTGTTGCTTTGAGCCCCACATTGGGCTCTGCGCTGGCAACCCAGAGCCTGCATGAGATTCTCTCTCTCTCTCTCCCTCTCTCTGATCCCCCCACTCATGCTGTCTCTGCCTCTCTTGAAATAAATAAATAAACTTAAAATTTTTTTAATTAAAAAATAAAAGAACCAAACAAATTTGGAGCCAAAGAAACAATGATCAGTTTGAAGAATTCAGTAGAGAGCTTCAACATCAGACAGGACCAGCAAGAAGAAAGAATCAATAAACTTGAAGACAGGTCACTGGAGAATATCCTGCTAGAAGAGCAAAAAGAAAACAAGATGAAAAGTAATGTAAAAGTTTACAGGTCTTATGGGATACCATTTAAACAAACAATGTTTGTATCATTAGGTTCTGGGGAAGAAAGTAGGTAGGAAGCTTATTAATATGAATAATGTCTGAGCATTTCCCAGCCTAGGAAGAGATCTGGACATCCAACTTTATGAAGCTAATATATCACCTCAAAATTCCAATCCAAATGAACTTCTCCAAAACCCATTATAATAAAACTCTCAGAAAGCAAAGATGACAAGAGAACTTTAAATGCAGCAAGAAAAAAAAAAAAACTAATACAAGAGAATTCGCATAAGGCTATCCTTGGATTTCTCAGCAGAGATCTTGCAGGCCAGAAGAGAATAGAATGATATATTTGGAGTTCTCATAGAAAGAAACTCAACCAAGAATAGCAAGATTGTCCTTCAGAAATGAAAGCAAGATAAAGACCCTCCCAAATAAGCAAAAGCTAAGGGAGTTCAATGCCATTAGACCCACCCTATAAAAAAGGCTGAGAAGGGGTTCTTCAAGCTAAAATTAAATGCTAACTAGTAGCATGAAAACATGAAATTAAATAAACACTGGTAAAGGCAAGTATATAGTCAGATCACAATACTCTAAGGTTTATGATGTGTTAGCCACTTAAGTCGAGCATAAAGGTTAAAGGAGGGGAGCAAAATAACTATGGAAACAAGAATTTGTTAATGGATACACAATATAAAAAAATGCAGAGTGATTTCAAAAACATATAATGTGTGAGAAGAAAATAAAAGGGTACAGTTTGCCCGTACCGCCAATGTTAAATTGTTATGAGCTTAAAATAAACTATTATATCTATAGGATGTTTCAAGTAAGCTTCACGGGTGCCATGAAACAAAAGCCTACAGAGGATGAAGATGAAGAGAGGGAAAGCAAATATACTACTATGGAAAATTCACAGAGGATGACAGTAAAAGAGAAAGAAAGGAGAAAAGGAACTACAAAACACAATTAGCAACATGGCAATAAGTCCTTACTTGTCAATAATTACTTCAAATGTAGATTAAATAGATCATTTAGTCAAAAGGCATTAAGAGACTGCGTGGATAAAAAAAACAAGACCCAACTATAAGCTGCCTACAAGCAACTTACTTCACCTTCAAGAATACATATAGGCTCAAAGTGAGGGCTGGAAAATAAATTCCATGCTAAACAAAAGCAAAAGAGAGTAGGAATAGCTATACTTACATGAGACAAAATAGGCTTTAAGTAAAAAACTATTAACAAGAGACAAAGAAAGTTATTATATAATTATAAAAAGGTCAATTCATCAAGAAGATAGTAAAATTTTGTGTATATTACATATGATCACAGCACCTAAATATATTAATCATCAATAACAGATTTGAAGAGAGTAATACAAATATAATATTAGGAGACCTCAATACCAACTTTCAACAATGCATAGATATCAAGAGAGAAAATCAATAAGAAAACATTGGACTTGAACTATACTTTAGGCCAAATGCAACTAACAGACGTATACAGAACATTTCATTCAACAGCAGAATATACATTCTTCTTAAGCACACATAGAACATTCTTAAGTGTTGCGGACGAAATGACACAAAGGACAAGACACACACAAAAGACAGACACAGACACAACTCCGGCCGGAGGAACAATTCCACGCAAGCCCCTCTTGCAGTTTATTTTATACCCCGGTAACTGGATACAAACTGAAATTTACAAAATACCTTCTTTTACAAAACAAGGGCAAGTAGCCAAACACATTCCAAGGACAGGGGGGAGCAAAGAGAGGAAGTGATCGCAACATGTTTACTAAGAGGCCTGCTCACAATTCCAGCCTTCTCCTTATTTCTAAGGAGGGCATGTTCCCTCATTTGCAAGCGGACCATTAAACTTGGATACTGTGTGCAGGCCTCCTGGCAGAGCATCCTGTTTGCAGGAATGCCTTGCCCAGGCAGGGAGCCCCGTGTGCAGACACATCCCCGCGTCCCTAACCACGCTTTCTTGTGGTCACTGTCGGGCTCCCACATTAAGAAAGAACATATATGTTAGGCCATAAAACAAGTCTCAGCAAAGTTTAAAAAGATTGAAATTATACCAAGTATCTTTTCCAACCACAGTGGTAAGAAACTAGAAATCAATAACAGGAAGAAAACTAGAAAATTCACAAATTTTGAAAATTAAAATCATACTCCTAAACAACCAGTAGGTCAAAGATGAAATGAAAATGGAAATATGTGATGGGCATTGAAGAGGGCACTTGTTGGGAGCTGGGTGTAGTCTGTAAGCCATTTGACAATAAATTATACTAAATAAATAAACTGAAAATAATGGAAATATGGTTTCCAGCCTCAAAAAAATATATTGAAACAGAAAAATATGTAAACAACATATCAAAACTGAGATTTAACCAAAGCAGTGTTAAGAGGAAAGTTTATAGTAGTAAATTAAGATAAAAGAAATATCTGTAGTAAGTAACCTAACTTTACACCTTGAGGAATGAGAAAAACATGAGTAATCTAAGTTCAAAGGTAGCAGAAAGAAGGCAATAACTAAGAGGAAGGCAGAAGCAAATAATATAGAGACCAGAAATGGGGCGCCTGGGTGGCTTAGTCGGTTAAGCGTCCAACTTTCGCTTAGGTCATGATCTCGCGGTTCGTGGGTTCGGGCCCCGCGTCGGGCTCTGTGCTGACTGCCAGCTCAGAGCCTGGAGCCCGTTTCAGTCTGTGACTCCCTCTCTCTCTGACCCTCCCCTGCTCACGCTGTCTCTCTCTCTCCTAGAAATAACTAAAACATTAAAAAAAAAAAATTAAAAAAAATATAGAGACCAGAAATAACAATAGAAAAGATCAACAAAACTAAGAAGTGGTTTCTTGAAAAGATAAACAAAATTGATAAACCTTTATCTAGATTTACCAAGACAAAAAAAAAGAGTACTCAAATAAAATTATAAAAAGAAAAGAGATTTTATGTTTTTTATTGTTTATTTTTGAGAGAGAGAGAGATAAAGGGGAGGAGCAGAGAGAGAGGGAGACAGAGTATCCAAAGAAGGCTACTTGCTGACAGCAGAGCCTGACCTATGGCTTGAACTCATGAACCATGAATCATGACCTGAGCTAAAGTTGGATGCTTAACGAACTGAGCCACTGAGATGCTGAAAAAAAAAAAAAAGAGAGAGAGAGAGACTTTATTACTGGTACCACAGAAATACAGAATCTTTAAGAGACTAGTATGAACAGTTTTATACCAACAAATTGGCCATCCTGGAAGAAATGGATAAATTCCTAGAAATATACAATAAAGTCTGAATCATGAGAAAGAGAACATCTAAGCAGACCAATAATAACACAAGAGATTGTATCAGTAATCAAAAACTTCCCCAAAAAGAAGAGTTTAGGATCAGATAGTTTCACAGGTGAATTCTACCAAACATTTAAAAAAACTTAATACTAATTCTCAAATTCTTCCAGCATTATCCTAATACCAAAGCCAGATAAGGAGACTAAAAGAAATAATTATAAACAACATTCCTGATAAATATAGATACAAGAACTCTCCACAAAATATTAGCAAAGTGAACTCAACAACACATTAAAAGGATCATTCACCAAGACTATGTGGGATTTATTGCTGGGATGTATGGATGATTCAACATAGGCAAATCAATACCTGTGATACATGATATTAATAGAATGAAAAGCAAAATCATATGTCCATCTCAATAGATTCAGGAAAAGCATTTGACAAAATACAATATAGTTTCAGGATAAAAACACTCAATAAATTGAGTATTGAAGAAACATACTTGAACATAAAGCTCCATTTGGCACACTCACAGCCTAATATTCATACTCAATGGTGAAATGTTGAAAGCTTTGCCTTTGAGATCAGGAACAAGACAAGGTTGTCCTTTCCCACCACTCTTATTCAACACAGTACTGGAAGTCCTTCCTAAAGCAATTTGGCCAAAGAAGTAAAAAGGCATCTTAATTAGCAAGGAAAAAGGTAAAAATGTCTCTGGTTGTCAGTGACATAATTTTGTAAATAAAAAATGTTAAACACTATCCCAAAAAACTGTGAGACCTGAAAACAAATTCATTACAATTTCAGAATATATAATCAAAATACAGAATTTTGTTTTGTTTTATATACTAACAATAATCTATCTGAAAAAAGATCAAGAAAACAGTCCCATTTTTAACAACATAAAAACAATAAAATACTTAGTAATAAATTTAACCAAGAAGTGAAAGATCTATATAGTGAATAATATAATATATTGATTAAAGATATTAAAGAAGATACAAGTAAATGGAAGATATTGCATGTTCACTGATCAGAAGAAGTAATGTTTTAAATATCTGTACTACCCAAAGCCATTTATAGATTCAATGTAACCCTTATCAAAATTCCAGTGGAATTTTTAACACAAAAAAGAATCCTCACATTCATATGGAACCACCAGAGACCCCAAATAGCCAAAGCAATCCTAAGAACAAAGTTGGAGGCATCATACTTCCAGTATCCAAACTATATTACAAAGCTGTAGTAATTAAAACAGTAAGGTACTTGCTAAAATCAGACCCATAGAGCAATAGAACAGAATCAAAGGTACAGAAATAAACCCACTATAAATGGTCAACAAATACTTGAAATTGTAGCCAAGAGTGCTCAATGGGGAAAAATAGTGTCTTCAATAAATGATGTTAGGAAAACTGGAAATTCACATGCCAAAGAATGAAATTGGAACCCTGACTTACATTACTCACAAAATTAACTCAAAATGGATTAAGGACTAAATCAAAATAGATTAAGGACTTAAATATGAGACTTGAAACTATAAAAAAATTTTTGAAGAAAATAAAGGAGAAGCCTCTTTGCTATAGGTCTTGACAATATTTTTTTATATATGACACCAAAACAAACAACACGAAAATCAATAAGTAGGATTACATCAAACTGAAAGCTTCTGCAGAGCAAAAGAAATAATCGACAAAATGAAAAGGACCTACTAAATGGGAAAAAATATATCCAAGCATATCTACTATATCCAAAGTATGTTTGATAAGTCATTAAAATCCAAAATATGTAAGGAACATCTAAAACTCACTAGAAAAAATCTATCAAATTAAAAAATAGGCAGAGAAATTGAATCTTTAGGGAAGTGCAAATCAAAATTACAATGACATTTTTTTATACGTGATAAATTGGCTATCATCAAAAGTCAAGAGGTAACAAATGCTGGGTAGAATACAGAGAAAAGGGAGCCCTAATCCCTCATTGGTGAGACTATAAATTGGTATAGCCATTATGGAATACAGTATGGGAGGCCCTCAAAAAATTAAAAATAGAACTACCATATATCCAGCAATCCCATTTTGGGTTATGTATCTGAAGAATATGAAATCACTGAAGAGATATCTGCACTCTCATGTTCATTGCAGCATTATTCACAACAGGCAAGATACAGTAACAAGAGATATGTTCATGAACAGATAAATTGATAAAGAAAATATGAGATACACACACGCACACACACACACACAGAAATATTATTCAGCCATAAAAAAGAAGAAAGTCTCATCATTTGAATCAACAGAGAAAACCTTGCCGGCATTATGTTAGAGGAAAGCAAATACTATATAATCTCACTCACAACTGGAATTCGAAAAAATCAAATTTGTAGAAGCAGAGAGTAGAATGTAATTTTCAGGAGCTGAAGGGTGGGAGAAATGGGGAGGTGTTGGTCAAAATGAACAAACTTTCAGTTATAACATAAATAAGTTCCAGGGATATAAGGTAACTATGCTTTAACAATACTGTACTGTTTACTTGAGAGTTGCTGTGAGAGTAGAGTTTTAATGTTCTCACCATAACAACAATAACAAAATGGTAATTATGTAAGGTGGAGGATGTATTAACTAACCTTATTGTGGTAAACACTTTGCAGTTTATAAATGTATCACATCATCATATTGTATGCCTGTAATATTGTGATATAGTAAGAAATATATATAAATGGTTTTTATCCTCATTTTTGTCACAGAGCTCCTAAAATCATTGGATTTTCCTAAGAGATGAGAGGTGTAAAGGTGTCTTTTGTTATGTTAATGAGCTAGTTTTGGAAACACCTAAGTAACCTAAGGATGGGAGCTGGTTGCCAGGAGACCCCAATATTTTTAGAGGATTGGAACTTTCAGTCCCACCCCCCTCTAGTCTCCAGGAGGAAAGAAGTACTGGAAGTTGAGTCAACTGCCAGTGGCCAGTAATTTAATCCGTCATGCCTATGTATTGAAACTCTATAAAAACCCAAAAGAATGGGGTTCAGAGATTCTATGTTGATGAACACTTGGAGATTCCTGGGGAGTGGTATACTAGGAGAAGGTATCAAAACTCTGTACCCTCTCCCCATACTTTGCCTTATTATATCCTTTGTAAAAAGTGGTAATCTAGTAAGTAAAGTTTTTCTCTGTATTTTGTGAGTTGCTCTAGCAAATTAATGAAATTCAGGAAGGGAGTAATCAGAATTTCCAATTTTTAGCTGGTTGGTAAGAAGTACAGGAGATAATTTAGGGATTGCAATTGGTGCTTGAAGTGACAGGGAGGGAAATCTTGTAGGACTGAATCTTTAATCCCCACTGATAGTGTGTGATCTCACACTATCTCTTAGTAGATAGTATCAGAATTAGGTTGAATTATAGGACACCCAGCTGGTGTCCAAAAATTCCTTGGAAAACATCATCTTCCCCAATACTGGAAATTGGGTGTAGAATTATAATACTTTAAATTTGCATAGTGTTATATGTTAATTACATCTCAATGAAGCTGAAAAAAACTTTTCAATTAAATTTAAACCCAGTTGCCTTCCCTTATGTTTTCCTGAGTCCAGTAGTTTTCACCAGGAATTACAGGACTCGTTGCCTCTCTTCTTAGGATAGAATCATATCTACAGTGGGTTTTTTTTAATGGAAATTTAGGCCAAACATTCTTGGCAATAGGTTTAACATCTAATCATTATCCCTTATTAAATGAGATAATACCTTAACCTAAGAAAGAAAAATGAATAATCCAAGTGTATTATATCAAGTATATTATATAATTTTTCATATTTTCTATTTATATGGTTTATTATTTTAAACTTTCAACATAAGTGACGTCTTTCATTGACCATATTGGAAAGATGCTTACTTCTAACCAAAATGAGATATGACATCTATAATTCTTAACTTTATTCTTTAGGAAATATATATTGTTTCCCCTAAAAATAGTAGTGTGATTATCAGGTTGCTATAAAATAATATAATTTTAGAATATTAGAACTTGAAGAGTGGCTTTTAAGTAACTAGAAACTTACAAAGACAGTGTAAAGAATAATAAACTATACAGCATTTATTTTTAGTCTAAGGAAATGGTATTTTGGTTATAACACCTATATCAAATATCTGATTTGAATTTTACCTGAAATTATATTAACTTCAAGATTCTATCAGTCAGAAATTTGCTTGGCTATTGATAACAGGTTCAATAATTTCCAGAATGTCATTAGCTGACCAAACACTATTACTATCAGACTTGCATGTCAGATTGTCACTGAATTCTTATCAGTAATTTTAAAACTAGAAAAAGAACTAAGATGGTGGCATAATAGGAGGACACTAGGCTCATCTCATTCCTCGAACAAAAATAGATTACTATCAAATTATTCTGAATACTCATGAAATTAATCTGAGGACTGACCAAACAAACTACACAACTAGAGGGAGAGAAGAGGAAGGTAGGAAGTGTGGAGACGTGGTTTTGGGGAGAAACAGACTGTGGACAACGTAAAGAAGGGGCTCTGGTCATAGAGAAAGGCAATAGAGATAGGAGCACACAGGGGAATGCACAAGGAGAATGTTTCTCCAAAGCCATTTGCTGGGAAAATGAGAGTGAGTTTTGCAACAGTGTGTCTTGAAGATGAGTTTCAAAGGTTGGCAGGTTTGGCTGGGATAGAGCTGTGGAGGCAAAGATCTCCTCCTGGAGAGGAGGCAAGCAAACAACCCTGGGGGTGGGGAGGATGGCACAATCTGAAAAATGGCTTGGACATGCAATGGGGAGATCATTTGCTCATTCTGGGGCATTTCTGTGAAAGGCAGACATGTCCAGAGACAAAGGAGCTAGTGGGCACCATCTCCCTGCCCTACCCTCAGTAGATGAAGAGCCACCTGCTGAGGGTGGCTAACCTGGACACTGGCTGCCTAGCTTCTTGCTCCAAGTCCCATGCCCTGGGATGTGAAAACAGTCATGGGCAAAACATCTGGAACACACAGAGAGATTATTTGCTCAGAGTGTTTTCCTGAGAGCAGCAAGCATGGAGATCCCTCTCCAGGGACATAGGGGCTGTCTGGGGCCATTTATCTCTCCTGCCCCTCCACATAAACATAGAACCACCTTCTGTAAACAGCACGGTGCCAATACTGGCTGCCTAACTTGGCTATACCAGGTCCCATACCCCTGTGCTCTGCTAATTTGTCTCCTCTTGGTCAAGGTGGCCTCAGTTTCAGCATGGTGGGCCTCTTTCCCAGAAGACCAGCAGAAGCTCCTGTCCACAGCATGTCTCCTGACTAGAGAGTTCTGCAAGGCTTCGTTTCTAGTGGAAGTAGCAACAGGGCTCCATTTAACAAGCAGACCTGAACACACCTACTTAAAACTTGCTACTCGCCTGTGTGGCTAAGTCAGTTAAGCATCCAGCTTCAGCTCAGGTTATGATCTCAGGGTTCATGAGTTTAGGCCCTACATTGATCTCTGTGTGGACAACTTGGAGCTTGGAGTCTGCTTCAGATTCTGTGTTTACTTCTCTCTCTGCCCCTCCCCACCTTGTGCTCTGTCTCTCTTTCTCTCTCTCTGAAAATATAAATAAACCTTAAGATTTTTTAACTTGCCACACTCTGGCCAATGATCAAAACCTGCCCATTGCAGGCACAGAGAGCATCTACAGAGGACTGGCCTGAAGGATAGAGCAGCCAAAATGCAGCAGCAAGTGCACACAACACACACTGTAGACATTCCCTGAAGCACGAGTCCTTCATCACCATATGACCTCTTCTTCATAAAACCATTACTCTGAGGAGCAGGAAACATAATAGGCTTTTCTGACATAGAGAAGACAGAGACCTGGACAAAATGCAAGATGTTTAATTCATCCCAAATTAAACAACAAGATAAGGTCATGGCCAGAGATCTAAGCAAAACAAATAGAAGTAATATACCTGAAGGATCATTTAAAGCAACAATCATATGGATATTCACTGGGCTTGAGAAAATAAAGGAAGACTTCAAGGAGGTGCTTATCTCAGTGATTAAAGAGTTAAAACATAGGAATGAAAAATATATAACTGAGATTAGAGACAGATTGTGTGCAATGAAACAAAGATGGGAAGAGTAGAGAAAGAAATAAGTGGTATAGAAGAAAATAATGGAAAATAATGAAGTTGAGCAAAAGAGAAAGAATTGTGGAACATGAAAATAGACAGAGAACTCAGTGACTCTATCAAACATAATAGTATTTGTATTAAAGGAGTCCCATAAGAAGAACAGAGAGAGAAGGGGATAGAAAATTTATTTGAGGAAATCATAGCTGAAAACTTTCCTAATCTGGGGAAAGAAACAAACATCTAAATCCAGGAGTCACAGAAAACTCCCATAAAAATCAAGAGTAGGCCAACACAAAGACCTATTATAATTAAATGTGAAAACTATAGTAATAAATAAGAAATACTAGCAGCAGAAAGTCAAAAGAAGTCCCTAACTTACAGAGAAAGCCCCATAAGGGTAGTTGCATATCTCTTAACAGAAACTTGGCAAGCCAGAAGGGAGTGGTGTGATATATTCATGTGCTGAATTGGAAGAATCTACAGCCAAGAATACTCTATCCAGCAAGGCCATTATTCACAACAGAAGAGATAAAGAGTTTAACAGACTAATAAAAACTAAAGGAGGTTGTTACCACTACACCAGCCCTATAAGAAATATTAAAGGACGCTCTGTGAGTGGAAAAGAAATACCAAAATTGACAAAGAAAGAAAGTCAGAGAAAAAAATCTCCAGAAATGACAAAAGAAGTGATAAAATGGCACTAAATTCATGTCTATCTGTAACCATTCTGAATGTAAATACTAAATGCTCTAATCAAAAGACATAGGGTGTCAGAATGGATTAAAAAAAAAAACAAGACCCATCTATATATTGCCTATAGGCTGGAGAAAATTTATCATGTAAATAGACATCAAGAGAAAGCTGGAGTAGCAATACTTTTTATCAGACAAACTAGATTTTATTTTTATTTTATTTTATTTTCAAATTTTTATTAAAATTCTAGTTAGTTAACATACAGTAAAATATTGGCTCCAGAAGTAGAATTCACTGATTCATCACTTACACACAAAACCCAGTGCTCATCATAACAAGTACCCTCTTTAATCTTCATCACCCATTTAGCTCATTGCATCCTTGCATCCCCCCATAAACCCTCAGTTCCCTATCTCTAAGAATTTCTCATGGTTTGTTTATCTCTCTCTCTCTCTCTTTCCCTCATTGCCATATGTTGTTTCTTAAATTTCACATATGAATGAAATCATGTGGTATCAGACAAGCTAGATTTTAAGCCAAAGACTGTAACAAAAGATGAAGAAGGACACTATACATAATAAAGGGGACTATGCAACAAGATCTTACAATTTGAAATATTTATGTCCCCAACATGATATCAACAAAATATATGGAACAATTAACCACAAACGTAAAGAAACTCATTGATAATAATACAGTAATAGGGGACTTTGACACCCCAGTCACATCAATGGGCACTTACATTAATCATCTAAGCAGAAAATCAACAAAGAAACAATGATTAAGTGCAGGCACCGCTCAGTTGGGTTCGTACCCAAAGAACTGAGCCGCCCACATCACATGGCATCGTTTTTTTAATACATTTTCTATTTCTTTGTCTCCCATATATGGTAAGACACATAAACATGCAGTCTGATTAAGTTGTCTCAGTTTACAAGAACATGGAGGATGTAGGTACCTGGGCGCATATCTAGGTGACCTTGAAGTCTTCTCTCCTCTCTTCATTTTTTTTCTATCTCCTTAGGGAGGGGTTCCTACCATACAGCTATTAAAAAGAATACAGTCTTGCCATTTTCAATAACATAGATGGAGCTAGACTATTAAGCTAAGTGAAATAAATCAGAGAAATACAAATACCATATGATTATACTAATATGTGGAATTTAAAAAACAAACAAAACTTAAGGCGGGGGGCAAACCAGAAAACATACTCATGAAGATAGAGAACAAACTGAGGGTTACCAGAGGGGAGGGGGATGAAGGGGGGATGGTTAAATAGGTGATGATGATTAAGGAAGACACTTGTGATGAGCACCAGGTGTTGTATGTAAGTGTCAAATCACTAAATTCTACAGCTGAAACTAATATTACACATATGCTACCTAACTGGAATTTAAATAAAAATGAGAAAAAATAATGTTGTACAATGGCAAATAATAAAATAATTTTAAAACTATAGGCAACGGATAACTAGGAGACTAGTTCCCCTAAAATAACAATGGTGGGTATTGGTAGATGACAGTGAGTAACTGGTGTTCGTAGTCTATGTAAATACTTCAAGCAGATCTCTTTCACATTTTTGTGTTTTAGATACTATATTTCAATATTAGATTTCATTTGAAGAAATATTTCATTGGTTAACATTTCAAGACTACTTGAATTCAAAATATCCAACATATGACTTAACTTGGCTGGGAATATAAACATATTTAAAGATCTATATGTTTATATTATATAGTAACATCTTTATTATTACAGAAATGAGTTTGATAATGTAATATTATTAATCATCAATAGGCATAGATTTTTGTTTAAAAATTTCTAACTTAATTTGAGATGATAGTCAGTGATTGTTTGAGGAAGATGGTACAGCATTGATGTATAGCTTCTCTCCATCCAGGAGATAAACTCAACTTCAGCACTGATGTTGAGAAGAATTTCTTCTCAAGTCAGCTAGCATACACTGATGTCCTAAATATTCTGCCCTAAACTGACCACATACCCCAGCGCTACATTTCTTAAACACAGTACAATACATATACATGTATCTACATGTATACCCATATGCAATACATATACATATATCCTTATATTCTGTCCTTACATCCTTACCTGTTACCTCAAAAGGTAGGTAACAATCCATCCCAATGTATCCATCATGTGCTGTATACAGAGTATGCTTTTTGTTGCTGTCTTACTTCGTTATTTGATCACTTCACTTAGGTATAATTCCTGTAACAACCTGAGAACAATTACCTATACACGACTCAACAGTCAGTGTCCATATGCACAAAAGTGTATGAACAGATATTAATATTATGTGTATTTCCTCTGAAAGTACAATTAAACTCTACAAACATAAAAGTGTTTTGTTAAGAGGAGCCTGGGTGTCTCAGTTGAGCGTCCAACTTCAGCTCAGGTTATGATCTCACAGTTTTGTAAGTTGAGGCCCTGTGTCAGGCTCAGTGCCACATGGGATTCTCCCTCTCCCTCTCTCTCCCTCTGGACCTCTCACACTTGCACTGTCTCTCTCAAATAAATAAATAAACTTAAAAGAAAGAAATTTATATTTAAAAAGGTGTTTTGTTAAGCTTGGTGTTTTTTGCAATGATATAAACATAAAAGAGTGTAGTGTTTTGTTTCTAGCACAATATTATCAGTATGGAAATAAAGCTAACCCTAAATTTTTAACTAAGACATTTGATTTTACTTCTAATGTTTAAGAAAATGTGCTGTAAAAAGTATTGTGAATATCTTACTATTACAATAATATTTCAAAAATCTTCTTAAATAAATTTAGGACTCAGAAGATGTCACACTAGTACTTTTAAGTTTTCTCCCTGGGACAGATGACACAAGAATACAAAATTTTAAGATTAGTTGTAAAGTATAATCACATAAAAGATGAATATTGTAGTTTACCGTCTCTCCATGGATGCTCACATTTTTCATAGTTAACCTATTAAACTCTTTCCTTTTTTGGCTTGAAAAATGTATTCTGTGTTTTAAAGAAAAGTTCTATAATGATAATCTATTTAGAATCTTTTCCAGTTCCTTTCCTAGTAAAAACTGTAATCTTCTAGAGTAAGTCCCTGTTGATCACTCCTGTCTCTGATCATATACTTCAGGCTGTGATGACTCTTAGCTTGAATATCTTGATGAATATCCATTATGGAAATTAGGTACAACCCTCAAATGTTTTCTTCCCTGTTGTTAGAGCAACTTGAACCACTCTTGGATAACCTGTCAAGAATACCTTAAGGAAAGCTTTCCAACTTAGCATATCTCCATCATGACTCTGGCCAACTCCTGCTTTACATTCTTTGATATTTTCTTTTACATCTTCCTCACTCTTTGTGACTCTTTCCCTAGTTATAGATTACTGCTTTGTGTTATGAGACATCTATTCTTAATGTTTAGCTACCTATTACACAATTTATTGATATTATTATTTTGCAAGCACATATTTATGGAGTTAATTACATTCATTGAAAACAACCTGTTTTAATTTCATTTGTCATCTTCTAGCATGCAAATACTGTAAAGAATGTCTCAGCTGTATTCATAGGTGATCAATTTACACTAACTAAACTTGTAACAGAAAAACTTATTAACAGGCTATACAATGAGAGACCTTGTTAACAAGAAAAAGAAAGAAAGAAAGAAAAAGTAAGAAAAGAGTAAAAAAAGAAAGAACATCTGTCAGAATACTGAGCATCCCCTCTTGTTTAGTAATTATAAAATTAGGAGAGAAAATCAACCCAGAAATGTATTGTGTCATAATAAATGAAGTTGATGATGTTGTACAATGTAGGTGTAAAGGAATATTGGCTTGATGAATTATCCTTCTCTATTTCAAGGATATTCCTACATTGTGGAGTAGTGATTAGCAAAAACAGTCATACCCCAGTTTTGAGTAAAGAATATCTATGAGTTATTTCTCATTCTTTTGTTTTTCTTTTTTCTAAACTCTAATGTAACTCCCAGCCTTACCTCAATATGATACTGACATTTTGCACTCACCAGTTAATCCCATCAGCTATGTTTTGACTCCTTTTTGAGAACTGGCAGAGACTTTCTCTGCATAAGCATAACATTTATCAAGTTAATTTTTGTTGTCAATTTTTTATCTTACTCATTTTATGTTGATTTTTCATCAATTTACATTACAGAGAATGACTTTTACTGAGCTTACTTGCAAAGACTGAAATTGTAGCTTGTTTAGAGCCAATAGCTCTCTATTCACAGATTATAGCGCAAATTAAGTTTCTTTTGTCCATTTAAAATGCCTCCCTCTGCTTTGCCTATAAATACTATCTTAGGAAAATTTGCCTAAGATAGGTATCTTGGAGGTGAGTAATAGGATTGGAATGATATATGATTGGCTGTGAAATCCCAATACATGTTTGAAACATAAAAACATTTCTTTTTTTCTTTTATAAATGTTCTCAAAGTGAAAAGTGATATATGGGCAAACAAATTATTAACTTCAAAAATAGAAATTTAAAAATAAACAAAATTAAGGACCTTGGCACTTAGTGTTTCAACTGTAAATATTATCCAAAGAGAAATGATTGGCTTTAAGGATAAATGTTAAATGGAAATATAGTTTATTTTTAAGCATTCTAAAGTTTCAAATTGTCTCATATAAAATATATCAAATTTCATAATATTTACATTTTTCAAGTGAGAGAAGAAACCAAATTGTCATAGCATAAATTAAAACTTAAAATATAACCATGTTATTAAAAAATAAACTCCCAGAGTTGATAATCTAATAACAAATCATTTTTGCATATGTTTATACATTTTTCAATTCCAAGAACAGAGTCAGCACCCTAAAACAATTCAAAAGCCCTTAAACAAATCTTTTAGATTCTCAGCATTTAAATTTTGGACTCAACGTATTGCTACAAGGCTTTGCTGTTTATCTCTTAATCCTTTATTGTTTAATAATCTTTCTTCACAGATGGTGACATGCAAATTATATTTTCCCAATGTAAATAGTGCTGGGAATGCAGATTTAAACCTGAATAAATCAGATTTGTTTTAGGTGGCATTGACAGCGAAGAGAAGGACACATGAAGATGCCAAACAAACTTCTTGTTTCATTCCATTCCTTATGGCCTTTTGATTCCTAAGCAGGTGGGAAGTCATCCAAACAGATTGTATCTCAGTATTAATTCAATCTTATCAACTGTTTACATTGAATTAAGAGTGAGTACTTGTCAATTCACATAATTACTTTAAGATGTTTATGCCTGCATTGCCATCAGTGAAAGGAAAACTGTCTGAACTTTGGCACAGTTATATCCTGTGTTCGACAAAACCCCTCTTTATGAGTTGACAGCCCCTTTCCACTTCCAGGTGACAAATGTGATTCCCCACCATAGTCTAGAATTCCTCCTCTTGAGTTATTCTCATTTAATTCAGTGGTCATATCCAAATTAAGCACATAATGCAGTGCTAGGATGCTAAATACGTATTTAAAAAATTAAGAAATAAGAAGAGGTTTTGGTAAACTCTTAGAACCAATGCCACTATTAAAACAAAACAAAACAAAACAAAAAAACTTCTAAAAGCAGTTACTGTGTAAAGAGCCCAAACAGTATTAAAAAAGAATAGACTTGGCACCTCAACTCACATTTCCATTCAAATGACTCTTTCAAATATGGTTTTTGCTTAATGAGCATTGGCAGGTAATTTTAAAACTGATTTGCATGTATGTTATGAGTTAGAAGCAGAAAACTATTGTTTCCCTTAATTTCCCAAACATATTTTCTGCATAATGATGATGGTACTTTTTCTCCACATTATTTTTGGTTTTCAAGGAGCACAGGGTAAATATAAATAGAAAGAGGTCCAAATAAAAATATTTGACAATGATTTTCAAGATAGCTTAGCATTCAAAGAACTTATTTTCTATAGAATCAGCAGGTGTCAAACCAGGAAACCACCAGCAATAGAACCTCCATGATTCTAATTAGCTGGGCATAGACAGAATAAAACCAGCAAGTATGAAGTCTCAATAATTAGAAAGAAATAGGCTACAATCGCCTAGGTCTGCAACAGCTATAACCCGAGTAATCATCAACAAACAGGCAGACTGACAGAAGTCAGAGATAGAACAAATCTCTATACAGAGAATAAAAGAAAAACAGGATATGATATCAGATCAACATTCAAAGCTATGATACTAATATCGGTCTTAAAATTAGTACATTTGTCAGGAGAGGAAGGTCATTTGAAAAATACCAGCTCTTAAATTTAACCACTGTAGATTTTGATTAACTGTTCTAGGGCAGTCTTGGATTTCGGTATGTTTTTGAAGATCCTTGGTTGATTTAAATTGCAGCCAGAGTTAAAAAGCACTTGTCCAGAAAAACATAATAAGCAAAACTGAATGAAAAATAGCCAAAATTGTATGCAGATTAGTTATGTTTTTTTGCATAAAAAGACACTAAGGGATCCTTACTGAGATATTTAAGATCCTTCCTGGCAATCCAACTTGTTGGAGTCTGTATATTGTAAATCTTAATAAAAAATATGTATTTGTCTCCAAATGTGTATTTTGCTCAGTTCTTAAAACCCTTGGAATTTCCTAAGGGATAGGAGAGATATAGTTGTCTTTTGTTATTCATAACAAGCCCTTTTCAACCATTTCAGAGTTAATTGTTAACTTTTGGAAAGCCTCTAAAGGTAGAGGCTGGTTGTCAGAGAAACCAATCCACCAGTAGAGGGCTGGAACTTTCAGTCCTACTCTACTCTCACCAGATCTCTGGGAAGGGGAGAAGGGCTGGAGATTGAATCAATCAATAGCCAATGATTTAGTTAATCATTCTTATGTAGTGAAACCTGCACAAAAAACCAAAAGGAGGGGATTTGGAGAGTTTTGCCATTGGTGATATGAAAGTAACCAGATTACACCCAAGATGGAGTTGCTCATGCTAAGCCCATATCAGCACACCAAAATTTACCTGAGTTTCAGTGCTTTGCTTTCCAAGAAAAAGAAGCTCTGGTTCAACCATTCAGTGCACACCTGCTTATTACAGGCTACCTGACCCAGTCTCAAGACTTCCTTTTTCTCCATATAAAGAATGCATCCTTGCTTTAACAAATCAGCCATTGGCCAGTATACCTTTCTTGTTCTTACTGACTTTAATCTATAAAACTCTCTTGCCTTACTAAAAACTGGCAGATGTGACCTCGAGTTCGTGTTTTGGGTGATTGAGACACAGAGGGAACTTGATTTCCTCACCCCAGCAGGCTCAGGGGCACCAGCAGACAAAGCTCCCCCCCCCTACCCAGGCCCCCCAGCCCCATCCGAGGAGAAGAGGCAGCAGCTTCTGGCTCCACCCCCAGAGCCAGCCTGGAAGATTGGAATCGCCCTGAGGGGAAAGCCAGGGGTTCGCCTGAGGCAATTTCAGCAGGGTGCTTGGCCTAGGATTTGGAGGCTGGGACTGGCCTGGGTTGAAAAGCACAACAAGCTTTGGCTGAGCCTCTGGCGCAGGAAGTTTACATGCCTATAAAAGCGAGGTGGAGCACCCCCACTCTCCTCCCTACAACCTCCAGGCAGAACTCCCCCCCTGACTCATTGGATCAAACCACGCCCATCCCTGCTTGAGAGCTGCCCTCCTCCCTTCCCTCCCCCCTTTTTTTGGGGGGGGGGTTCCTCTCTTTTTTTCCGCAGAACACTGACCTGATTACCTCTGGTCACTGGCGTGCTTAAACAATCAAATTTAGTCCATGCTGTAGATGTAAATTCTACACCTACCGACATTTTCATCTCTTTCTCTCAGGAGTAATTAGACTATATAGTTTCTCTGGATAATTCCAGTACCCTTCTCTCACCTATCCAACCATATTCTACCCTTTACCTCTTTGAAAAAAGCTTCCTATCCCTTCTGCCTGTTCATTCTATTTCCAATTTTGCCTCATCCTGCCCAGTCTTCTCTCTCCTTCTCTATGCTCTTCAACCAGCACTGCATACACACAGCTATTTAACTGTAACTGAGAAATCCAGTTATATGCTTTAAACCATTCTTTGTCCATTGGTTTTCTTCTTTTTTCATTTTCTTTTCCTCTTTTTGACCCTTTTATGTATTTTATACTCCCTATTATTTGCCTTCCCTCCTCCGTCTTTTCTCTTAACTTTTTCATTTTCCTTCTCGCTCTGCATGTTAGTTGAATTAGCCTGTGCATTTGTGTGCTCCTGCTCCCTGTGTTTGTGTCTGTCTATTTTCTTTTCCAGGGCTACCTCAAGAAACAAGCGATAGCACACAAGGTGGAGAGTCCCAAATATCACTACGAATAGGAAAATAAAATAACCAAGGTCCCAAAAAGAGAGACCAAGAGATACCACTCAAAAAACACTCTCTGAAAGGATAGGCCCTGGACAGTCAAAGAGTCTTCCTGGGTATAGCAGCGCTCATAGATACAAGGGCATAACAGGTCTTTAAAACCAACAAGAGCTGGAAAGCTCACTAAAATGACGAAACAAAAGAGCTCTCCTCCAAAGAAACTCCAAGAAGAAGTGACAGCTAATGAACTGCTCAAAACAGATATCAGCAGCATCACTGAACAAGATTTTAGAATAATAATGGTAAAATTAATAGCTGGGCTTGAAAAAAACATAGGGGACATGAAAGAAACTATGGTTACAGACAGAATGGAAAATAAAAATAGGCATGAAGAATTTAAAAATGCGATAAATGAGATCCATAATAAATTAGAGGCCTCCAATGCACGGATTGAAGAGGCAGAAAGGAGAATAAGTGATTTAGAAGACACCATGATAGAAAAACAAGAGGCTGACAAAAAAAAGAGACCAACTGATCCAGGAACAGGAAAGAAGAGTTTGAGAGCTCAGCGACACGGTCAAACGCAACAATATCCGTATCATAGGAATCCCAGAAGAGAAAGAGAGAGGGAAAGGTCCTGAAGGAGTCCTGGAACAAATTATAGCAGAGAAATTCCCTGACCTGGGAAAGGAAGTAAATGTTGAAATACAAGAGGCTCAGAGGATCCCCCTCAGACGTAATCTGAATCGACCTCCTGTAAGGCATATCATAATAGAAATGGCAAAATATAAGGACAAAGAGAAACTTTTGAAAGCAGCTAGGGAGAAAAGGGCCCTAACATACAAAGGGAAACCTATCAGAGTGGTGACAGACCTATCTACTGAAACTTGGCAGGTCAGAAAGGAATGGCAGGAGATCTTCAATGTGATGAATAGAAAAAATATGCAGCCAAGAATCCTCTACCCCGCAAGCCTGTCATTCAAAATAGAAGGAAAGATAAAAACCTTTCCAAATAAACAGAAATTGAAAGAATTTGTCATCACTAAGCCAGCCCTACAAGAAGTCCTGAGGGAGACGCTCTGAAGGAAAGGTTGCAAGAAACAAAGATTCCAGAGACACCACCACAAGCATGAACTCCACAAAGGACACAAAAACTCTAAACCCACATATCTCAATAATAACACTGAATGTAAATGGGCTGAATGTTCCAATCAAAAGACATAGGGTAGTAGAATGGATAAAAAAACAAAATCCATCTATATACTGTCTACAAGAAACTCATTTTAGATGGGAAGATACCTTCAGATTAAAAGTAAGGGCATGGAGAAATATATATCATGCTACTGGAAATCAAAAGAAAGCCGGAGTAGCTATACTTATATCAGACAAACTGGACTTTAAATTAAAGACAATAACAAGAGATGAAGAAGGGCATTACATAATAGTTACAGGGTCTATCCACCAGGAGGAACTAACAATAATAAATGTCTATGCACCGTATATGGGAGCTCCTAAATATATAAAATAATTAATCACAAAGAGAAGCAGGCTCATAGATAAGAATGTGGTAACAGCAGGGGATTTCAATACTCCACTTACAGCAATGGATAGGTCAACCAGACAGAAAATCACTAAAGAAATAATGGACTTGAAAGACACATTGGACTAGATGGATCTGACAGATATATTTAGAACTCTACATCCTGAGGTCAAGGAATTCACTTTCTTCTCAAGTGCACATGGCACATTCTCCAAGATAGGTCACATACTGGAACATAAAGCAGCCCTCAATAAATATAAAAGAATTGAGATCATACCATGCACACTCTCAGATCATAATGCTTTGAAACTTGAAATCAATCCCAGGAAGAAGCCTGGAAAACCCCCAAAAATATGGAGGTTGAAGACCACCCTACTAAAGAATGAATGGGCCAATCAGGCAATTAGGGAGGAAATTAAAAAATATATGGAAACAAACGAATATGAAAACACAACAATCCAAAATCTATGGGATGCGGCAAAGGCAGTCTTAAGAGGAAAGTACATTGCACTCCAGGCCTATTTCAAGAAATTAGAAAAAGCTCGAGTCCAAAATCTAACAGCTTGCCTAAAAGAACTAGAGGCAGAGCAACAAGAATGCCCTAAACTAAGTAGAAGAAGAGAAATAGTAAAAATCAGAGCAGAAATAAACAACATAGAGACCAAAGAAACAATTGAACAGATCAATGAAACCAAGAGTTGGTTTTTTGAAAAAATAAACAAAATGGACAAACCTCTAGCCAGGCTTCTCAAAAAGAAAAGAGAGAGCACCCAAATAGACAAAATCATGAATGAAAATGGAATTATGACAATCAACCCCTCAGAAATACAGGCAATTATCAGGGAATACTATGAAAAACTATATGCCAACAAATTGGACAACTTAGAAGAAATGGACAAATTCCTAAACGCACACCCACTACCAAAATTCACAAGGGAAGAGGTAGGAAATCTGAACAGACCCATAACTAGTGAGGAAATCGAATCAGTGATCAAAAATCTCCCAACAAATAAGAGCCCTGGACCTGATGGCTTCCCTGGGGAATTCTACCAGACGTTTAAAACAGAATTAATACCCATTCTTCTCAAGCTATTCCAAAAAATAGAAAGCGAAAGATAACTCTCAGACTCATTTTATGAAGCCAGCATCACTCTGATTCCCAAGCCAGACAGAGATCCAGCAAAAAAAGAGAACTACAGGCCAATATCCTTGATGAATACGGATGCAAAAATTCTCAACAAGATCCTTGCAAATCTAATCCAGCAGCACATAAAAGGAATTATCCACCAAGATCAAGTGGGATTCATTCCTGGGTTACAGAGCTGGTTCAACATTCGCAAATCAATCAATGTGATACATCACATCAACAAAAGAAAAGATAAAAACCATATGATCCTGTCAATAGATGCAGAAAAAGCATTTGACAAAATACAGCATCCCTTCTTCATAAAGACTCTAGAGAAAGTTGGGATGGAAGGAACTTACTTAAACATCATAAAATCCATCTATGAGAAGCCTTCAGCTAACATCATCCTCAATGGGGAAAAACTGAGAGCTTTCCCCCTGAGATCAGGAACACGACAGGGATGTCCACTCTCACCACTGCTGTTTAACATAGTGCTGGAAGTCCTAGCATCAGCCATCAGACAACAAAAGGAAATCAAAGGCATCAGAATTGGCAAAGAGGAAGTCAAACTTTCCCTCTTCGCAGATCACATGATACTCTACATCGAAAACCCGACAGACTCCACCAGAAGCCTACTAGAACTGATCCAAGAATTCAGCCAAGTTGCAGGGTACAAAATCCACGTACAGAAATCGGTTGCATTTTTATACACCAACAATGAAGCAACAGAAAGAGAAATCAAGAAACTGATCCCATTCACAATTGCACAAAAAAACAAAAAAATCCGAGAACACGAGATGCTGGTGAGGATGTGGAGAAACGGGCACCCTCCTACACTGTTGGTGGGAATGTAAACTGGTACAGCCCCTCTGGAAAACAGTGTGGAGGTTCCCCAGGAAACTAACAATAGAACTCCCCTATGACCCAGCAATAGCACTGCTAGGAATTTACCCAAGGGATACAGAAATGCTGATGCATAGGAGCACATGTACCCCAATGTTCATAGCTGCACTCTCCACAATAGCTAAAACATGGAAAGAGCCTAAGTGTCCATCATCGGACGAATGGATCAAGAAGATGTGGTTTATCTATTCCATGGAATACTACATGGCAATGAGAAACAATGAAATCTGGCCCTGTGTAGCAACATGGATGGACCTAGAGGGTGTTATGCTGAGTGAAATGAGTCAGGCAGAGAAGGACAAATATCATATGTTTGCACATATAGGAGGTTTAGGAGGAACTTAACTGAGGAACAAGGGGGAGAAGAAGGGGGGCAATGGTGTGGGAAAGGGAGAGAGGCAAACCATGAGAGACTCTTGAATGCTGACAAAAACTGAGGACTGATGGATGTGGGGGGGAGGGAGGGATGGGCATGAGGAGGGCACCTGTGGGGATGAGCACTGAGTGTTATGTGGAAACTAATTTGACAATAAACTGTTTGTAAAAAAAAAAAAAAACAAACTCTCTTGCCTTATATAGCTCCTTGGACCTCTTTTCTGCTAGATCAGATGCTACTTGATTCATGATTTGCCAAATAAAAGCTTAGATCAGTAAATTGTGGGAAAAAAATTTTTTAACAGTGAACATGTAGAGATGCTAGGAAGGTGGTATGCCTGGAAAAGAAATGGAAGCTCTGCACTCCTACCTCCATGTCTTGCCCTGTGCTTGTCTCCCTTCTGGCTATTTCTGAGTTATATCCTGTTATAATAAGCCAGTAGTCTAATAAGTAACTGTTTTCCTGAGTCCTGTGAGCCACTCTAGAAAATTAATTGAATATGAGGAGAGTCATAGGGAATCTCTGATTTATAGCCAGTTGGTCAGAAGTATAGGCAATAACTGGTACTTTTGATTAACATCTGAAGTGGTAGTGGGAGAGGACAGGCTTGTGGAACTGAGTCTTTAAATCTTTCTGTGGGAAATGACACTATTTCCAGGCAGGTAGTCTCAGAACTAAATTGTAAGATACAGAGTTGTTATCCACAGAGCTGGAGAATTGCTTGGTATTAGGAAAAAACCACACACACCTTGTCACAAAGGTGTCAGAAGTGAAATATTGAGAGTGGAGGAGAAATACAGAAGTGTTTTTCCTTTACAGGGTTCCTAAAATTATATACTCCCTTTTTCTCCCTTGGCTGCCACACCCATTTCATGTTCTTCCAGGTAGGCCTAGGTGTGGGAGAATGTACATCATCAAAGATGGAGTCCCCTTAAAGAACTGGATTTTGTTTGTTTGATTGGTTTTTAAGGTTTATTTATTTTGATATAGAGAGAGGGAAGAGCAGAGAGAGAATCCTAAGCAATCTCCCTCCATACCTGAAGTGAGGGGCCTGACACAGGGTTTGAACCCACGAACCGTAAGATCATGACATGAGTCGAAACCAAGAGTTATGCTTAACCAACTGACCCACCAAGGTGCTCCCTCTTAAGGAACTGTTAACCAGTGCCGACCAATGATGGTGCCTTTAGAGTTCTTTATGAAATTATTGAGTTTTTCTAGTATTTCAGCTATACTCATACTCTAATATTATACAAAATAAGTTTGATGTTTATTAATGAAACCAAATTTATATATGTGAGAGGCACAGATCTTAATTCTATAAACAGTTGAAGAGATCTGATAAATGTCTATGCCAATAATTACCAACCCAATCAATATATAGCACATTTCCATAATCTCAGATTTGATCGCTTTATATCAACTTCTATTTAGTCAGCATGCTCTGGGGGCAACTCACCTATTTCTATCCCTGTAGTTTAGCTTTGTTTTTTTCTTTAAGACTACATAACAACAACTATATAGTATATGCTCTATGTCTGGCTTCTTTCACTCACCTTCATGGTTTTAAAATTCATCCTTGTTGTGTGTGTATCAGTGTTCTTTCTTTCTGTAACTAAGTAGTATTCCATTGAATGAATGTACCACAATTTATTCGTCCATTCTCTTATTGATAGACCTTTGACTAGTTTACAGTCTTGGGCTATTGGGAGCAAATCTGGTATAAATATTCTTGAAAAAGTCATGTTGGGGAAGTGTGTTTAAAATTCTCTTGAGTAAAATAAAAAGAGTGAATTTGCTGAATATGAGTAGGTGTATGTTGAACTAAATAAGAAATTTACAAATATTTATCTAAAGAGTTTTACTACTTGATACATCAATGACGGTGGAGAAGTATCCCAGTTGCTCCATATCATCATTAGCATTTGCTGCTATCAGTCTTTTTTAATTTTAGCCATTCTAGTCAGTGAATATAGTATTTAATTGTGGTTTGAATTTGCTTTTCCTTGATGACCAATGATGAAGAGCAGAGCTTCTGAAAATGTGGTTTCTGGACAAGCAGTATCAGCATCATTAGGAAACTTGCTGGAAATGCAAAATGTATACCACCCCACCCTATGCTTAATGAATCAGAAACCCTGGAGTTGGAGCTTAGCAATCTGTGTTTTAACAAGCCCTGACTCATGGTTAAATGAACTCACTTCATCATGTGATTTTTCATCTCTTAAATTCAATAGCCTAAAATATAGGTAAAAGTTAAATATAATTTGTATTTAATAGGGATTATTTTGCACAATAGAAAATAATTGTGCTTATATAGATAATTTTCTTGGTTATTCATACAGACAAAACTAGAACTCAACAGAACACACACACACACACGCCCCAAACAAACAAAAGCAAACAAACAAACAAACAATAAAATAAAATAACCTAGAACTCAGCCAATTTGAATTTCTTCAAAAATTTAGTGCCCATATATATGGGCACCTGTTTGACTTCCTGAACATTAAAACTCAAATAATTCCTTTGAATTCAAGGAATAAATTGAGAATGAGATTTTAAGGAAGAACATTATAGCATCTCAGACATGTAGAGCCGTATACTGTTATTTCCTGCAGCTTAATGTTATTATCCCCAATTAAAACCATATTCTTTTTATCATATTATCCTATACAACATGTAGCAAATTTTCAATTAGTACCTACATTAACTTTCCAAGTTTCTCTTATATATGAGAACATGGCACAATGGTAGGCATATTACAATCTTTGTCATTAATTTAAACTGCTGTTTATCAGTCATAGAGAAAGGTTCCTTTGTACTTTAAGATTTTAATAAAAGTAGGGAAAAGTTACTTAACTCATGTCTGTGCAAAGTCAAATTTCCTTACAGTTTTCCAAAATTCACAACGTCTTAGGTACTTAATGTTCAGTGGTATTCCAGATTATTTTATCCATCCTTTTTTTTATTTCATTTTTGCCCTACATATTCTCTCTTACCTTAAATACATGCCAATCTACTTGTAGAATTCACTTAACTCTGATTTTCCTAAAAAAACATTTGCAGTTGGGATTTATGTGTATGCCAAGTTTAGAGAAACATTATAGTAATGAGTTGATCTTTCATCAAAGTATACTCCGAGATAATAGACATTCTAATTCTTGGAAGTCTTTCACCCATGTCCAAACTGGAAATTTGTCAGCACCTACAATTGTCCACAAAATCCAGTCTTTCATTTTGTTTCTTGGACTTTGGTTGCCTTTTCACCTTTTCCAACAAATCTCCTACTCACATTATCTCATTTTCTCTCCCCTACTCTTCAATTTCTCATTATTCTTTACTGTCATGATATAGCCATGTTTTTAATTCCATTGTTCTGTTCAACCGATGCCTTTGAAATCACAGATGTCAACCCAAGGAGCATATGAAACTATCAAGCTGCTTTAGAAGCCATCTACAAAAGAAATGTTATATCAGCCATTAAAGTTTATATGTGTGTCTATGCCATATATAATTACATATATGTAAGTGTTGAATGTGGTACATTAGCAGTTTATTCCTACTTGACAGATGAGGAAACTAGGGATTAGAGAAGAAAAATCATTTGTCCAAAATTATCATACAGTAAGTAGAAAGCCAGAATTTGAACACAAAATTCCCTATGTTCTATTATAGCAAACTGCACTTTAAAAGATAGGGATAGATAGGGGCGCCTGGGTGGCTTAGTCGGTTGAGTGTCCGACTTTCACTTAGCTGGTGATCTCGCGGTTCGTAGGTTCGAGCCCCGCGTCGGGCTCTGTGCTGGCTGCCGGCTCGGAGCCTGGAGCCTGTTTCAGTCTGTGACTTCCTCTCTCTCTGACCCTCCCCTGCTCACGCTGTCTCTCTCTCTCTCTCTCTCTCTCTCTCTCTCTCTCTCTCTCTCTCTCTCCCCCCTAGAAATAAATAAAAAACATAAAAAAAACACAAAGCATTTAAAACTTAAAAAAATAAAAATAAAAAGATAGGGGTAGATAGCATAGATAGAAATTGCCCCCTCCACCACCACCAAACACACTCACCCATAAGACCAGCTACATAATTTGCAAGACTTAGTGCTAGATAAAATGAGGGACCCTTGTTCAAAAATAAAAAATTTCCAGAAAACAAAAGTAGACCATTAAGTGAAGTGCAGGTCTTTCTTAGCATGGAATCCTATGTACCTGAAGTGGGCCCTGCTCTCACATTATCCATAGAGTAACCCACTCATTTTCTACTACAGGATGTCAGTTTTTCATGCATTTTCAACTACCTCTTTAGACATTTTCCATTTCTTTATGTTAGTCTCTCTTATTTACTAATTTTCTATGTGCTTCCTCTATTACCTTCAGCACAGGGTTCTTCTAACCTGATATAGATTCCTATCTCGTTTGCCTCATGAATTCCCATTAATTTTCTCTCTTTTTTTCAAATAACCATATATTTGAAGGCCCTGCATCCCACTACTTCAAGAAAATAAATTTTTTAGCTTGGCTGTATTTCACATAAAGTGAACTAGGCCCATCCAACTCTGGAGCTATTATACAAGACTTGCTCCATGTAATGGATCCATATAAAACTATACATTAAAATTCAAATAGTAGTTTATTGCAAACTCCTGCTAATTCTGTGGAATGTATCTCTCAACTCATGTAAATTTAATATGATTTTTTTGAGGGGGTAAACACTATTTTTTATTTTTGATAATCAATAATTATATACATTTTAATCATATGATGATGTACTACTTTTCCTTTTGCCCTCACAATGGAAATTTACACATAAAACATTTTAACATTTTAGAACTTAAGCATTCAGCTATATCACTATGAGGCTCAGTGGTTTTGCATTGCATAATTTTGAAAAGTGGCTTTTCATAAAGTGTATGCATGATATTGAATAGTTTAGCTGCTTTAGGATTGACTGTATAATTCTGAGGCATAAAAATAAAAACAGGGTTTTATCTGAATTTCCTACTTAGCAAAATTTATAGTTTCATGCTTTTTCCTTTAATTTACATTGTCAAAATCTTTAAGGAGACCTCCAATAAATAGCACCCCTTTTCCCAGCCCGAGTTCTGATCCAACTGAGAAAAAAAAGGTTATATATTTTTAAATGTTTGTTTATTTATTTTTTTGAGAGAAAGCACAAGGGGGGAAAGGACAGAGAGAGAAGGACACACAGAATCCCAAGCGGAATTCAAATTTATGAACTGTGGGGATCGTGACCTGAGCTGAAACTAAGAGTAGGATTCTTAACCAACTGAACCACCTAGGCTCCCTAAGAATATTTTTTTGAGTGGGATACAAGATAACCCTTTATAAGGGAAAAAGTCTAGGCTACAGCACATGACTTACATTCCGAATCTCATATTTATATGGTTGGTCAACACATCTCCAGGGTGGCCTCTGACAAGGAGGTTTTTAGTTATCTAATGCTATATAAGAATGTTACCCCCAAAACTTTGTAAAGTAAAACAATCAACTAGTATGGCAATAAATAATGGGAGAGAGGTTATGGTTCTCTTAACCTAACAGATCTATTCACCTAGAGCTGTGCTCTACCATCCCATGATCTGGGGAAGGAGATCAACAGTTTTTTGTAAAGTCCTGTACCAATATTATGACTAGCTCCTCAAAGCCAATCTTTTTTACTGTGGGGATTTTCTTGAATCTGCTGATGGACAAATCACATTTACTGCTGGAAGTCTCTGAAATAAGTTGGAATAGAATTTAAAACAAAGACAAAACTCCAAAGCATCCTATTTTATTACTTATGCCACATTTTGATATTCTATCTAGTCGAATATAATCTACCATAAATTCTGCAGTGAAATCAAATGACAAGATTAAAATACTCCAGTAATAAAATAATCACCTTAATAGAGATGGCCAAAATTTACATATAAACCTACTTTCATTATCAAGTTTCATTATCTCTAATTATTGCCTTTCCTAGTGCTTACTTTGTCCTGGAGGTGGAGAAAGGAAAATCCACCAATCAAACTTCTTTATAAGTTGAATTCTAAGATAATTAGTAAAATCAAAATCCCTTTACCCCAGGAATTAAATTTCCAAAGAAATAAAGCCAACAATACTCTCTTCAAATTTGTACGTTGTTCAATCTTAGCCAGAAGACTCTCAATGCTTGTGTAGATTTTTTAGGCTACTTCTCACTGGAATAAGATTTATTATGAAATTTTTATGGCTTCGCAAATGGAATTAACTTCATGTTAAGTTTCTGATGTACCTCACTTTTAAGGAACACTTAGAGATAATAACATATGCAAAAATAATGTAGAATTAGTCCCACGCTCACCAAATTTAAAAGCAAACCAGCCCTTTTCCCAAAAGCAGTTCCTCAGGCAAAATTATGTTCCTCTAATCTGATACTTAGTGTTGCCAAAAACAATGGCAGAAACTCAGTTGTTTCTGAGGGAAAGAGGCTTGGAAGAAAAAAGCATCAGATCAATCCTCTCCAGGATGTTTTCAGACTATAATACTTGTGAACATAAATTCAACAGAGAGAAATATCCTAGCAGAATTTTAATTTTGCCAATATGCAATAACCATTGCTGGGAGAAAAATCTAATCTGCATAATGTCTAAAGTCTTCTCTCTAAATGACTGAGTATTGCTGACTTCTTGCAAAGTTTAAAAATACAGAGTAATGGAAGTCTGTGTTGTCAGATCTGAGGTCAGTTTCCCTGTAACCAGAACCTGGGATTTATTGAGGGTATATTCTCTGGTAAAACCTACACGGAAATGAAGACAGCAGAATAAGTCAAGAGAGGAAGCTAGACAAAGTTGTGGGTTTAACCGAAGTTTAGACTTAGCTTGACCCAACAGAGAGCTCTAGAGAGTAATGACACAGATGATACAGCTGGGAGTTATAATAATACTCTCAGCAGCAAGGGAATCTGACAAAACAGATCTATCTGCATGAGGCATCAAAAGCATCCACTAACAAATGGTAAGTGCAAATAGTAAGTTTGAAAGAACAGAGTTTCTACTGATTATTAAAGCCATATTTCATATATAATTATCCATGAAGTAGGTGATAATTTTGATTTTGCAAATCTATGAAAAGCTGTCACTGAACACCTTAAAAATTTGGTAGCATGTTTTGAATTTTATTTTCAGTCAAATGAATATAACTAAATAGGAAATTAATGAGTCCAGAATCTATTTCTTCCACCAGGGGATAATTTAAATGTAAGAATAGCTTTACAGAATAAATTATTGGACCTGGCTACTAGTAAAGGATTGGACATGAATTTTGAGAGTATAACATATCTTGGTTCTTTATGAATAAAACTTAAAACGAATATTCAAGCTTTCAGAAGCTGCTTTAAAATTTTTTTCTCTTGCTCCTATTAACTACTTTTGTCAGACTGATATCTTACACTGTTGGAGTGGAAAGCAAGAAGGAGAATGAAAAACAAATTAAAACATTGAATCAGTTTAGATGTTACTTTCCCCTATAAGTAGCATTCATTCAATCTATAGTAAATAAGTTAACAAGCAAAGAGAAAAAGTTCCTTTGTCACTATAAAACTTTTAAATACTGATATATATAGATTTGCTCCAAGAGTGACATTAGGTGCCTAGCTTAGGGAGTCACCACTTCACATATGAGTTTTGTTGAATCGCAATTGACAGACAAGTTATGACCATAGGAGAGATTCTCTATATTAATCATGTATACAAATAATTTCAAAGGATGTCTTAAAAGTTTTACGAAATTCTTCATTATTTCTCTGTCTAATGTTCTGATTATAGTTATTGGAGAATAGATATATTTTGTTATCTGTTGAATAGAATGACAAAAACACTGAGGCTTATATCTTTGTATGAATTTTCATTCATTTTTTAAAATAATTAATTGATATATTTCACTAAAAGATGAATTTGAAGTTTACAAAAATAACAGAAGAAAATAATTTCCTTTCACCAAAGCTAGTTTGAGAAGCACTGCTCCATGGGGTAGGTGAGAATCAGATGCCTTGAAGTTAAAAACCAGCTTCTTGCTCTACTTGTGCCTGTAAGTTCAGGACTGAGCAGCAGTGGTAAACTTGTACTCTGGAGCTGTCCAGACCTGACAACAAAAACACAACAAAAGAACTATGCTTTGGCCTAGGTCAGCCACAGTCTGCACCTTTCCTGAGGCCCCATTGACCTTCAGGCTTCTGCTAAAACAACAGTTCTCAGGGTCAGTACTCAGAGCAGTGTAATCTTTTCTGAGGAGGATGTTTTCCCTTTTCCTCTTATCTCAAATGCCCACTCCTCAGCCTAAAATGGTTATCCTACTTTCTTTTTCTTAGGAAAAAAAAAAAACTAAAAAATCAGGAAAGAACATCTTTACTTCATCTACTACAAATCCAAAAAGCCAACTTTTTTTTCTTCAAAAGGGATAGATTCTTTCTGAGACTGGCTCTCCTTGTACGTACAAAGATCCCATCCCTTCTCTCCTCAATAGCATATTGTTCTATGATTATTCTTCTTTTCTCATCTCTTTGATTTTTGTCTTTCTACTGAATTATTTACAAACATGATATCATACTTCACTCCTTAACATGGCCCGTCTCCTTCCCTCCCTCCAGCAAATGCACTGTTTTCCTGTTCAGTTTTCTCTAAAATCAAGTTTGATCCATCTATTCCTCCCCCTATTCCAAAGCCTTTGCTTTTATTGAGGTTACCACTGGCCTTCATTTAACCAAATCTATTGGTTTACTCTCAACTTATCCAACCTGGGAGACCCCTGATTTTTTCTTTCTTTCTTGAAACATTTTCTTTCTTTTTTTCGGTTTTTTTTTTTGGAATTCAGGACTTGACGATCTCCCAGTTTTCTTCTGCTTCATTGACAACTCCTTCTAAGATTCCTTTGCCTGATTCTCCAGACTACTTTCCAAAATGTTGGAATGCCCTAGATTTCTGTCTTAGGCCCTTTTCTCTTCCCTGGCTGTATGCAATGCCTAAGTGAACTCATCTGGTACTGTAGCTTACACCTTCTATTTTTGATATCTCCTAAATTTATATCATCAACACTGACATTAATTCTAAAATTTTCAACCAACTATCTAATTAACATCTCCACTTGAATGTCTTTAAGCATCTGTCACTTAATATGTGGAAACTGAATGCTTGGATCCTCACTCTCCAGACTCTCAGCCAGTGTTTCCCATTTCACTAAATGGTGCCAGGATTTGCAGTGATTCAAGGCAAGAACTCTGGCATTTCATTTAACTGCTCCCTTTGTCTCACAACCCAGAGACATGTAGGTAGAAGCCATTGACATTACCTATAGATCTAGACCATTAAAAACAGTACCAGATTTTCCACTCTCTTTCTCTCTTTCCTTATTAGGTAAGTTGGAGGCAACATGTACTGATGCCTTAGAGGGTAACAGAGACAACATTTGAAAGCACCTGGATCTGTGGATCATCAGACTGGAGAAAAATCCTCCATGTGGGTTATCCAGTAAAACAAACATTAGACTCTTGTGTAAATGAAAAATGAACATTTGTCAGGGTAAATGACTGAAATTTTAGAGTTGTTTGTCAGAGCAGTGGACTGTCATTACTAGTATAAAAGTTCCTCCTCGGAAGAATGGTATTACTTTTTAACAAAAACAAAATTGATCATGTGCTATAGGTTTAGTGGTGACTCAGCAGGAGGCAAAGGAACTGAAACAAAAAAACAAACAGCCAAGCTTGATGGCTGGTGAGCCATATTATTTTGTGGCAAAATATTTAATAAAAAGTCACCTGCCACAACTTGAAATGAAAACTATATACTTACTGAGCCTATAATCTTAAAACAGTGCCTAGAAAGTGTCAGAGTGATATTGTCCATCAGCTATTAGGAGTTCTTTTTTGGTAGTCCTTATAATAAAGAGAACTGCCCATAAAAGAAGTAGCTCATTTTCAGGGAAATATCAAAGGGAATGGAGAAAGTTCACAAATCAAGGGCATTAAAGTTTTGGAAAAATAACTACTCTGGGCCCTAAGTAGTTAAGAGACAAGACAAAAAAGAAAAAAAGGAAAAAGAAAAAAAAAAGCTTTGAGCAACAAAAACCCAAGAAAGTCACTAGGTGACTCAGTTTTGCAGGCAAAGTCAGATCAAGAATATTACTCAAGACCCTTAGTCTCTATAGCCTCAAGGTGGCTGTTGTTAATCAGAGAGGAGGTAGGTGGAGATAATAAAGGAAAAAGTGAAGCATGGGAAATACTTTTTTTTTAATTTTTTTACATTTATTTATTTTTGAGAGAGAGTGAGACAGAGCATGAGCGGGGAGAGAGGAGACACAGAATCTGAAGGAGGCTCCAGGCCCCGAGCAAGCGTGGAGGAGGAGCAGAGAGAGAGGGAGACACAGGATCTGAAACGGGCTCCAGGCTCTGAGCTGTCAGCACAGAGCCTGATGCGGGGCTCGAACCCACAAACTGTGAGATCATGACCTGAGCCGAGGTCGGACACTTAACCGACTGAGCCACCCAGGCGCCCCAAGCATGGGAAATAATTTTAGGTACAAATCTGTGTCTATTGCCAAATGGATCTGTGTGGAAGCCAACAGATAAAAAGCTTCCTAAGTTTTCAAAAAAATTGTATTGCCAAAGAAACTGCAAGCCTAGTTTTAAAAAATAGTTTATGACTGTTGGCTATGTTCTAAACCCTCCACTGTAGTAACCTAACAGTAACCTAACAAGAAGTGCCACATCTATGTTTCTCTGAAGAAGACATACTTCCCAACATCTATGTTAGCTGTGGCTGTGGGGAATAGTAGACACACGCAAACACACACGTACTTTCTAAAAAGAGGAAGGAATCATGAAAAATACTGTTTTACAGGAGTGTTATCAGAGAAAAAAAACCAGAATCTACAGGACATTTTCCTCATCCCAAGTGACGTTTTCATAGTGCACACCCAGCAGATTCTAATAACTTCTGTGAAGCTATGACTGTTCTGAATCTTCTATTATGCCCATTCTGAGCAAACTATATTACAATTATTCCATCCTCAGTTTATCATTATATTTTGGGTATGGAGACGCATATAATTTTTTAAATAACATAAATTGTCAGTTCATATCACAAATAACATCTAGACCATATAAAATAACTGCTCATCACCTGGAGAACATGGGCTAGTAGTTACATCAAGTTACTAGAATAGGGTCAACTAGTAGTTAGATGAGATTTTTTTAGTTACCTCATAAGGGACGAGGTGATGTGTCCTGTGTATCAAGGGAGTGGTGAAATGGATATTTGGTGGCCAAACTAGCATATAGTGTCAGAGACTGGCTAGATTTGAAATGTCTTACCTTTTTCTTCTATGCCGATAGCTTGATTATATTTCACAGTTTTGCTTGCTGGAGTGATGAGATAGAGTACTGACCAATAAAATAATGGTGGACCATTATTCAGTTGACCATTGACCAACACAAGTTTGAGCTAATTGGGTCCACTCACAAATGGGTATTTTTCAATAATTATATATACTTACAGTGTTGATGCAGTATAGTACTGTTAAGTGTATTTTCTTTCCCTTATGACTTTTTGATAACAGGTTTTTTTCTCTAGCTTATTTATTATAAGAACTTAATATATGATACATGTACAAAATATGTCTTAATTGACTGTTTATGTTATCAATAAGGCTTTGGTCAATAGTAAAATTATTAGTAGTTAAGTTTTGGGGAAGTCAAAATTATATGCCCATTTTTTACTACATCGGAGGTTGGTACCCCTAACATTTGCATTGCTGTAGGGTCAGCTGTATAGTCTAGTAAGCCAGACTCAAACAAAAAAACAACTCTATGAGATCCTCCGTCCTTTTTTTCTCTGATAGGGACTGAGAGCAGAGGGTTCCACTGTTTTTTGACAGAGTCAAGAGAAGCAAGAAGCCTAAAATACTACTTGACAAATAGAAAAGGAAGAAAAAAAGCTATACATATCCAAGGGACTTGCCTAACCAAAACTGAACTACTATTGGAATGATAAATAAAATTTTATTATGTTTGGCTTCAGAATGCTTTATTTGTTATAGTTGTTATCTTTTTCTGCTAGTAGGGTAGGTGGAATTATTATTTATGTTATTATTATTTTAATTATATATATTGTTTTAATTATTTTAAATTGTTTTCAACCAGTACTTGACTAGAAGTTACTTAAGGGCAAGACAAAAGCTTATTTCTTATTCTAATCACTTATTAAACTATCTTTCAAAACACATTCACTGGGATGTAACCTGTTGAACTAATAGTATATGCTATACCCCATTATACTATGGTGGTCACTTCGGAAGCATTAGAGGGTCAATATGAGAGGGGCACCTGGGTGGCTCAGTTGGTTGAGCATCTGACTACAGCTAAGGTCATGATCTCATGGGTCATGAATTTGAGCCCCGTGTCTGGCTCTTTGCTGACAGCTCAGAGCCTAGAGCCTGCTTCAGATTCTGTATCTCCCTCTCTCTTTGACCCTCCCCTGCTCACGCTGTCTCTCTCTCTCTCAAAAATAAAGCATTAGAAAAATTTAATAAAAATTTTAAATGTTTATTTACTTTTGAGAGAGAGAAGGACAAAGTGTGAGCATTTTGTCCGAGTCGAAGTCGGATGCTTAACCAACTGAACCACCCAGGTCCCCCTAAAAATTTTTTTAAAAAGGTTACCATGAGATAGCTCACATATTAATATCCATATATTAACATCTCATATATTAGTATAAGATATTATATATCATATGAGACATATTAATGAGATATGACATAGAGAACATGTATAGTTTTTTTTTGCAAATTTTTGAAAGGTGCTAAAATCAATACTACCTATCAAATGTTTGGGCAAAACTTACTAACTTTGGTGTGGTAACAGCTGGAAAAATTAAAAAAAAAAAAGCCCTCAAGCTCAAGATCATATCAATGCAAGTGAAACAGAGATAAAGCTATCCTGAAAATGATTTAATTGCAATCTTCAGCAAAATTCTTATTCCACTAAGAAACAAAAACACTAAGTCCTAATGATAAATCCTGGATTTAACTGTTAAGACTAAAATTAAAGTTAAATTCTCCAATGATACATTCATGGAAGTAATCCTTATTCTTAGTGCCATAAAATACATGACAGATTCCTATGTATCACACCTAATCCTGAGTATATTTCTGGGTAAGTTATCTAATTCCTATAGAAGAAGCCAAATAATAATTTACCTCTGTGTTTAAAGGACTATCCTATATTTCCCCAAACCTACATATTCATTAAAATTTTGTGTTATTTCTTATAATATTTTGTCCTCTGCAGTTTTTTTTTTATAACAATCTGCAGATTTAGGACACTCTATTAAATATCTTCTATGAAAAATATGTCTATTTATTTCAAATGATTTACCTTTTTTTTTCTCTCTTTTTTTTAATGTTTTTATTTATTTATAGGAGAGAGAGAGAGAGAGACAGCATGAGCAGGGGAGGGTCAGAGAGAGAGGGAGTCACAGACTGAAACAGGCTCCAGGCTCTGAACTGGCAGTCAGCACAGAGCCCGACGCGGGGCTCAAACCCACGAACCGCGAGATCATGACCTGAGCGAAAGTCGGACGCTTACCCGACTAAGCCACCCGGGCGCCCCATCAAATGATTTACCATTAATAAAACATATACTTTAACCCAAACTTGCCTAGAATAATGTAATATTTTGTTGTAATAGAAATAGAAGCTTGAAAACAAAGGGCAATTCCTGATTCAATTTTTCTGAACTATATGTTTTCTTTTCAGTGTGTTATAATTTTTTATTCATCAGAAATATATGATAATTTTCTAATTCTTTCATGTCATTTACTTTTATAAGGTGAGTTTTGGTGATAGAGAATACAGGTGATCTTTGTTTAAGTTTGGTTTTAAAAAGAAGTGCCTAGAAATTTAGTGGGCAGATATTGAAGGCAGTAGAGATGTAGTCTATGTGATCACTGAAACTGGTGACTATTATGAGGAAGATATCTACACAGGCCACCTGAGATCATGGCATTCAGCTCCCAATAATGTCTAATTCTCACCCAGATAATTGGGAAGCAATGAGCTTCATTTCATGTATACTTCCTCTAGCCTCTTTGAGACCCTCTGAAAATTGGAAGCTTATCAAAATCTTATTCTGAAAAGTAGACAATGGGAGAAAACTGTCAGTTATAAGAAAGTCAGGTAGCATTGTAGGTGTAAGTTTTCTGTCTTAACCTAAAAGTTGAATCAATAAAGTCAGTATCTACTCTTGAATAACCCAATGACTCACTTTGAGGATTTTATTCTATTCTACTGGCAGCTATGGCCATTCAAACCTGGCCTTAAAAACTAAGAAATAAGAAATAAATTTCCTGTTTAATTTATCCAGGCACAGGAGATGCCGGGCATGATAAGAAACAATAGCCAAAAATCAACTCTGAGAGCAGAGCCCAATTCTCCTTCATCTTTATGTTCCCAGTGCATTATAAATTGTAAATATGCCTTTGAATGAATTAAGAGAAAATAATTGGTATATTGGTATAAAGGAGATCATTTAGTGTTGGACTTTCAGTGACAGTCTCATTCTGCTGGTAAGTCCACTTTGATCTTCAAAAGACCTCTCCTGATAGCCAAGTTTTGGTTTTAATGGAGTGGAATCTATACTTCACTCTCTGAAACTCAGTATTTCTTTATTATGGAAAAGTAAATTTATCGAGGGTCATAGGAAATATTTACCTTTTAAAGAAAGTAAACCCTTTAAATGTTTTAAGATGTGACAAAGCTGAAGTAGTAATTACACAAGAGATTTACAGGAAGAACACAGGAAGCAGTGTTTCCACAACCCCTGGCTGCTCTCTCTCCTTCTTGCTGAACTTGTGTCTGTGTAGGAATGGGTTAGCTTATTTATTGTACAGAAAATTGGGCAAGAAAATAAAGCAAACTTTAACTCAAATAAAAAGATAGGTCGGTCTGTTCAGGAAACAAGTTTGGATTATTGTCTGGAGGTAAATTTTCTTAAGGGAATCTACGAATAAATTATACTAACATTGAAGTTCATGAAATGTATTTTTATTTCTTGCAGGAATCCTTAAAGGATATATCAGGTAGAAAACAAGTAAGAGAGACAAAAAATAAAGCAAACATTATGATGCATAAAAATTACTTGATTATACTAAGGTAATACTACATATATTTAGTAAAATAAACCGATTTATAAACAAAAAATTACATTCACAAAAGCAAACAAAATGTCTCCTATGATAAAATATGTGTTTTTCTTTAAAGAACGAATTATGGGCATAGGATAGTAGTATATTATTACATGATAAGTTAAAATGGAAAAGATATTAGTAAGTTGAATAAAAAATTATTAAAGTTACATTGGAACCAGCCACGTAGAAGATTGATGTGCAGTGTGAGTATCACCTAATTCATTATCAAGCCCACAAGTAAAACTAAGTCAGTCCATTTATGTATTTATAATGTATTAATTTTAAATAAAATGATGGTTAAAGTTAGGCAATTTAATTGAAACATCTGATAACTTTATAACTCTAAATAATTAGCTAATTATTTTTTATTTAAAAGATTGATCTAATAATCCTATACAATCACAACAGCAAAATGTAGTCTAAACTGTATTTTCTCCCACCAAGTAATATACAATAAAACCAAATAAAATGAGAGAATAGGTAGCCAATAATTATTACAAGGACTATTTGTCACATGTGTACACATATAGCAATAATATTTGGTATCATCCTTTTAAAATATAAACCATTACATAAATTTTGTTAATCTAGTTTGCTAAACAAACGTTGCTTGGCAGTCAATATATAATTCACTTTCCAAAAACTTCTCAGACTAATATTTAAGCCACATCTTCTATTTCAACTAAAGTAAAGGGAGCTTAAAATTGCCTTTTGTTTTTTACCTAGTTAAGACTGGAATAAATTTAGTTGGTAAATTAAAGCAACAGATAGTTGCTGAGATACATTTTTTATTAGTAGGACTAGAAGATACATAGACATTTCTAGGTGGCTCAGTTGGTTAAGTGTCTGACTTCAGCTCAGGTCATGATCTCATGGTTTGTGGGTTTGAGTCCCCCATCAGGCTCTGTCCTGACAGCTCGGAACCTGGAGCCTGCTTCGGATTCTATGTCTCCCTCCCTCTCTCTCTGACCTTCCCCTACTTGATCTCTGTCTTGGTCTCTCACTTTCTCAAAAATAAACATTTTTAAAAAAATTTTTAAAAGGCGTGTAGACATTTCTAAATTCAGAGCTAACAAAATTAAATTTTAAAAATGAACTTTGCCTAATTCTTGCATATTTAGCTGGGTATGTAGAATTTTTATCTTTAATTTGAAAATATACTTCTATGGTTTGTATAAATATAGACAAAATATCTGGAAGAAGAGTAAAAAGTAGTATGGGCAGTCATCCACTTATTCTATAAATAATTAGTCAGATAAATCATACTATATGCTAATCATACTAAATGCTATACTAAATCATACTAAATCATACTATATGCTAATATTTATATATATGAAGAAAACAAGGTAGACATAAGACCATTCTAGCATTTTATACTAGCTGCATCAAACATTTAATTTTAGATAGATTTATAAATTTCAAGATGGAATTCCTTCCTTTTCTCCAGTATATAAACATTAGTTGAAATTTATTAATTCTGAAAAGCAGGTAACAAGATAATCTATACAGTCAGAAATTTTCCTCCTCCTTGTTAGTGAAAACTGCTTTACTATGTAAAATTCACCTGTAATCCATTATTTCTCTCTTTCAAAAAACATTCTGAAGTTTTAATTTGTTTGCTATTTATTAAGCAAACTCCCTCAGCTTCCATTATATCATACTCTTTTTCCTTATATGATACTTTTTGTTGCATTGACTATTTTTCCTCTGCTTAATTTTTTTCCTCACATTTTATTCAGGGCCACATGTTTTTTCCCACTGTATGTCATTCAGTCAGTCATTCCCAATATACGTGGTACATTTTGGAAATTTTCTGGGGTATTATTGGTTATCATGATCAGGAGCATGTAGAGTGGGTAGGGACCAATTAATTATGTTGGATGTCCCACTTTTTGTGGGACAGTTTTATGAAACAAGAAATGGCTCACAGCCCAAACAACTTTAAAAGTTTCACCAGACATTCACGGTAGTAAACATGATGAAATATTTTGAAGTGAGCATCTAATGCTAATTCACATGAAATTCAATTGATGTTTAACCCAGGGTACTATTGTAATTTATTCTATTTGGCTTTTACCAATTACCAAATCTAGCTTCCTTTGACCTAAAATGCTTAATGTCTTCTTAACACTCCTTATTTGCTCCCTCCAATTCAGTTCTGACACTGACTACCCAGAGTCGGGGCAAACTTTACAAGATAAGGGCATAGTCCTCCATAAAATTGCCCTCACTTTAGATATCAGCCTTTAGATACCCAGCCTTTAGATACTCACTTTAGATACCCAGGAGTTCACAGTTCACCAGCCCTCACTTTAGATACCAGCCTTTAGGTACCCAGCCTTTAGATATTCAGTTTAGATACACACGAGTTCACCGGACACCAGCCCTTTTGACAAACTGGCAACATACTTGGGAGTTTCCACTATTCCCTCAGTTTCAATAATTCACTGGAAAAAGTCAGACGACTCAGGAAACGTGCTATACTTACAATTACAGGGCTTTTGTTGTTGCTGTTGTTTGTTTATGTTTTTAATAGCAGAAAAGGATAAAAATCAGGACCAGCCAAAGAAGAGATGCTTAGGGTGAGATCTTGGAGGGTTCTAAATGCTAAGTTCTTCATCAAGTCAAGAAACATCACTCTCCTGTCACACTGATGTGTAATAATACACACAGAATGCTGTTAACCAGGGAAGCTCACACAAGCCTCCATGTGTGGAGTTTTATTGGTATTTCATTACACAAGCATAATTGATTGAATCATTGGTCTGGCAGTTGAACTCAATCTTTTGGCCCCCTGCCCTCTCCAGAAGTCAGTCAGATATCAATGGATTCAAAGCACAAACCCTCTAACAACATGGTTTGTCTTTCTGGTGTGGCCAGCCCTGATCCCGAGTTTCCCACTAGCATAAACCCAGCTATGGTCAGAAGGGACTACCTTGCATAACAAAGATTCACCTGTCACTTATGAAATTTCAAGGATTTGGAAGCTCCCTCCTAGGAACCAGGAACAAAGGCCAGTCCAATTCTTTATTACACCACCTTGTTACCTTTCCTTATTTCAGATTCTCATCATCTTTCCAAAGACTTGTCTTAACATCTAAGTTATGTTCCTACTCCCTACATGGTTATGCTTCAGATCCATTCAGATCCATTGTCTGCAATCTTATGGGAATAATCTAGGCAAAGTGCAGTTTGGTCAATCTCAGTCCTTTGTTTAAAATCCTTTAACAATGTTCAGAATTAAGCAAATCTGGGATCCTTAGCGTAATGTACAACACTCTCTGAAAGTTTAACCTGCTTAGTTCTCTAGTCATATTCATACCCCAAATTACTTATTTGCATTTGAAAAAAAAAACTTACCTAATTTATATCCCTCCTAAAGTGACTGATATTTCTCTTTTGGGTTCTATTGCTCATTCTAGTTTCTTTTTTAGAAAACCTTGCCCTCCCTCTGCTCCTAATTATCTGCATAACTCTTTATAATTCAAGACTTGGATTAGGCAAAATTAAATCTTTCTTGCTCTACTCAGGTTGAGTGAGGTTCCATTTTTGTGTGTGTGTGTGTTTTTCTGGTACTCTGTACACTATTTTTGGGAGGTCATTTATTTTCTATTAAAAATGTATTTATGTAAATGTCTACACTGTAAAATTACCCCAGGTACTTGTTCTCTTCTTTTTAATTTGTAAGAGAGACCCTAGTTTTTAGATGGTTGTTAAGACTTCCCACAAGAAGGACTACATTTTCCAGCTTATGTCATGGGTAGTGTGCCTTGTGATTAAGTTCTGAGTTAAGGGATATAATAAGTGTTATATAAGACTTCCAAGAAGTGCCCTTAAAGGGAAGAATTGGTCCTGTCTTTCACCTACTTTCCTGCTTGCTAAAATGAAAATATTCAGAAGAATCAAATGGTATCATAAGGTGGAAGCCATGTGTATTGGAAGCTGGCATGAACTGTGTCCTGGATAATTATTATCTTTATCATTCTTAGATTATCTACCTTGATTTTTTTTTCCATAAGGGAGAAATAATGTCTGTCTTAAACATTATTGTTTTGGTCACTCTGGCCAAAGTTCAGTACTGATTGCTATTTGCAAAAACTGTAAGCTCTTATTATCTTCTTAATTTCCAAAAACAAGAACAATAACTGGAACTATATGTACTCAGTAATTGTTCATTGAATTGAAATAAAATATAGATGAATAAGCAATTGATTTCTATTTATAAGGAGAATGAAGTATTTTTTAATAGTTTTAATAGATTTACACTGCTGAAATAGGTTTTTGGATAAAGATAATTTAAGGTTTCAAACATATGAAATTGGTCAAGTGAGTAAATATCTGTTAGATCAAAGAGACACATTATGGAAGGCTGGCCAAAGGGCAAAATCTATTATAAAAATAATAACGTATTGGTATATTTCAATATTATACATAATCAATATACAAATTAATGGAAATTATTTTGGTTTATTTATTTTGTTTGCACTCAACAGGTTATATCTTTGTCAATGTCATACTCAGTGTTCCCACTTTTGGGCTTTTTTTTTTTTAATGTTTTTTTTTATTTATTTCTAGGAGAGAGAGAGAGACACAGCATGAGGAGGGGAGGGTCAGAGAGAGAGGAGTCACAGATTGAAACAGGCTCCAGGCTCTGAGCTGACAGTCAGCACAGAGTCCGACGCGGGGCTCGAACCCATGAACTGCGAGATCATGACCTAAGCGAAAGTCGGACGCTTAACCAGCTAAGCCACCCAGGCGCCCCTCCACTTTTGGGCTTTTATTACATCACTTCTTCCTTGTTTTCCTCTGCTTCATAGACTCTCTTTGCAGGCTTATTTTCTGGTTCTTCTGTTTCTGCTCAAATCCTATAGATTGGAGTAGCCCAGGTCCTGTCTATAACCCCCTCACTCCCCAGGGAATGCCATTAGATCCATAGCTTTAGTTATCATCTATAAGCCTATATATCCCAAAATCTATGTTTTCTCCCTGGGCCTCTCCTTGAAATCTCGGATTTGTATATCCAAATATTTACTTAAAATTTACATTTTGATACCCAGTAGTCATCTCAGGCTTAACATATTCAAACAGAATTACCACATAAACAACCTTCCCCAAACAGACATGCTTTAAAAAAATTTTTTTTAAACATTTATTTTTGAGACAGAGAGAGACAGTGTGTGAGCAGGGAAGGGTCAGAGAGAGGGGGAGACACAGAATCCAAAGCAGGCTCCAGGTTCTGAGCAGGGCTAGAACTCACAAACTGTGAGATTCTGACCTGACCCGAAGTCTGACGCCCAACAACTGAGCCACCCATGCTCCCCAGCAAACCTGCTTTTATACCTGTCTCTTATCAGTGACATTTATTCAGTGGCTCATATCAAAAACTTAGATCATGTTTTTGATATGCCTTATTTATCATATCCATTTGTATTCCATGACAGATTCAACTCTAAAACATATCCACATCTCTTGAGTATATCCAATTCTTTTTATCCAATCTACAACTCTTCTAAATCAAACCACCATCTTTCATTTAAATCACTACCATAGGATTTTACATGGTCTCCTCTTTTTATCTTGTTCCTGGGCTCCTAGTTTCCTTCAGAAACTGTTCTCCACATATCAGCCACAGTTGCAGTTTTTAGGTGTAAGAAGGAACATGTCATTTCTCTACGTAAAATAAGACGTTTAATATATGTTTCAAAAGAATAAACACATTCTTATAAATGGATTGATTATTCTAGTCTTAATAATAGGAAGGTGAGACTTCCAATGCAATTGAATTAAAAACCACTATACAAGATGTGGAATAGAATAATATTCAGCCATATAATAGGATGAAATCTTGCCATTTACAACAGTGTGGTTGGATCTAGAGGATATTATACCTAATGAAATATATGAGAGAAAGACAAATACTGTATGATTTCTCTTATATGTGGAATCTAAAAAACAAAACAAAAGAGAAACAGAAACAGACTCAAAAAATACAGAGATGGGAGGATGGAGAGGGGAAAGGGTAAAATAGTTGAAAGGAATTAACAGGTACAAACTTTAGGTTGTAAAAGAAGTAAGTCATGGGGATGTAAAATACAAACCAGAGAATAAGTCAGTAATATTGGAATAACTTTATATGGTGACAGATGATAACTATACTTAGTGATGAGCATTTTGTAATGTATGTAAATTTTGAATCACTCTCTTGTATACCTGAAACTAATTTTTGTATGTCAACTACACTTCAATTTTTAAAAAATCCTTTATGTGTAATTCACCTATATATCTATAAAATATTGTTTCATTTTTTAAAATATAAAATAACCTTTCAATGTCAGGAGTAAAGTCATATGTTTTAAAATCTGTGGAGTAAATTTGGTGAATAGCAGTACATTATTACACACAAAGAATCTATCACATAAAGGTGTATCAACAGAACAATAATATTTTGAATCATATGCTAACAGTAAATGAAACTAGTGATTTGGTTTCTTGATTATTGTTTCCTTATTAACATATTTCTCATTCAAATCTGGTGATAAATATTACTTGGAATTTCTTCCAGTGAAAAGGCAGAATAAATAAAAAGAATTTCTTAAATACAGAACAATGAAAATTTTATTTTCATTTTGTTTTAGAGATTGGCTTCCCCTAAAGGCAGTGTTTTCTCTTCCCATATTTTCACATTATACCTTGATCTAACTATCTCAATAAACAAAGTTTCTAGCCCTCTATTACTAGGTAAATTCCCTATTATTGATTTTTTTTGTTCCCCACTGAATTAGTGTACATTTGCTGCTGTAACTTTTTACCTCAAACTTAATGGCTTAGAATAAGAAGTTTCTTTTTCTTTTTTTTGCATGTAACAGTAGTTCATTCCTTTTTTTTAAAATTTTCTTTGTTTTTACTTACATTAGTGTTAATATACAGTATAACATTAGTTTCAGATGTAGTCTATCAATTCATCATTTACAGACAGCACCCAGGTCTCATCACAAGTGCCCTCTTAGTGTTATCATTCTGTAACTCAAAAGTTTAAAAGCATCTTTCTGGGTAAAAACAAAGTGTCAGCAGGGCTGCATTACTTCTGCAATCTACAGGAGTATGTTTCCTTGCCTTTTCCAGCTCAGAGGATACCTGCTTCCCTTGGGTCAGGACCATCCTTTTATATCTTCAAAGTCAGTACTGTACATTCAAGAGGTTCTAAGGCTGTCCCTCCCTGGTTCTCTCTTGTATTTCCCCCTTTCACTTTCAAGAACGCTTGTGATTGTATTAAACCTGTCTGAGTGTGGTTAGGCTGCTGTGACAAAATATCAGAATGAGTAGCAAATAAACAACAGTAGTTTACGTCTCATAATTCCAAAGGCTGGGAAGTCCAATAATAAGACACTAGTGGATCCGTGATCTTTTCACTGTTAACTTCACATGGCAGAAGGGGCAGGGAGCTCTCTTGGGCCTCTTATATAAGGGCACCAATCCCAATTAAGAGAACTTTGCCCTTATACCCTAATTATCCCCAAAGGCTCTACTTTGAATACTATCACACTGAGCATTAGGATTAAACATACAGGTGTTCCTCGTGGCTCAGTCAGTTAAGTGTCTAACTCTTGATTGCAGCTCAAGTCATGATCTCACATTTCATGAGTTCAGGCCCCACCTCAGGCTTTGCACTGACGGTGTGGAGGCTGCTTGGGATTTTCTCTCTCAAAATAAATCAATAAACTTTTTTTAAAAAGGATTCAACATATACATTTTGAGGGAGTATTACAAACATTCTGTCCACAGCAGGGAACAATAGTAATAATCCAAGATAATCACCCTAATTTAAAGTCAGCTGAATAGCAATCTGTAACCTAATTCCCCATTTCGATGTAAGCAAACATATTCACAGATTTCTGGAATTGACCTTGAACATCTTTGAAGAGTTTTTACACTTACCACAATCACCAAATGGTATACTACCATTGAGTTGTCAGGGGATGGAGAGATATATTTTAGAATTTAAAAAGTATAAATGACATGTTGAAGATTAAATTTTCCACTCTCAGATTAAACACATTTTTATTCCTCCAACCACATCTTCAGTAAAACATTTATTAGGCACTTACTCTACCTACAACACTGATGATCCCCTTGGAAACAGACACACCACTCACTAATTCTGATGAAATTTACAATTCATTGAGGGAACAGGTATACTAGAATTTGTGTGAATGTTACAGAGATATACCCCAAATTACGGGATTTGTTATAGGTCCCCAGATAGTCAGTGGTGGTTGGTTCATTAAAAGAAGTGGGAAATTATTTCACCTAAAAGAATCGTTTCCCATTAGTAAATATTAGACATTGAGGCAGATGGAAAAGTTATCCAGAGTCTTTCAGTATAGTTCACCTCATGTAAAAGTCTGGCCTGATGTTAGCACTTTTTGAGATAAAATTCATTTTTTGAAAAATGGCTGGAATGTTTGTTTTAGCCATAGAAGGTAAACACTCCGATTGTTACACTAGTGATCAGATTGTTATCAGACACATCAAAGACAGGAGGAAAAGAGTAATGGTGGTTTTTACTACAATAACATAGCAGTATAGTGTATAGGCAATCTAGAGAGAACATTAAACTCTGTGGGAGCAGTGCTAGAGTATGAAGCCATTTTCTTTGTTACCATAGAAACAGCAAAATGTCAACTATTTTTAGAGCTTTGTTCCAAGATTCAAGCAGCCATGCTAGTTATCAGTATGTTTAAAGATGCCAGAAACATATGCCAAGTAAGATAGCTAGAAATTTAAGTTTGTAAGGTAATTTATTTCATCTAGGACATTTTAATAATATGCATGTCCCCCACATTTAGTGCTATTAGTGCAATTAAATGTCTACACTTCATAAGAGATTATATAAACAAGTATTATTTTATATACACATACTTAATAAAATAAGTTACTTCCACACATGGTTTTTCAAGGGTGAGTATAACATTATAGTGTTCATAGCTATAAACGCTATAATTAACTCGGTACACAGACACTCAATTAGTTGGCCTCTGTTATCACTTAGCTAATTTCTTTCACCTTCAATAAACATCTACTGAAAGCCAGGCACCCCACTAGGTACTGCAAATATAAGGATGACGAAAGTGCCATATTTTTCCCCAAGTACATATTTTCAAAAATGAGCTTGACCTTAAGATGCATTATATTATAAACCTGGCAAAAATTTTAGGACAAGCAAATGTTAATTAAGGTGCCTTTCTCCAAAAATAAAATGTTGGTTCTTAATTTTTGCCAAGAAGCAAAAATGAAGAATGGATTCATGCTTAACTGCAATTTCCTTTGTGTTTGATGCTTAATGAAGATCCCCTGGCAAATAAGAATGTAAAATCCATCTGTGCAGAATGCTTTACATGTTTGTGTATAGTGGAAAATTAGTAACTTTTATGTTTTTATGGGTAAGACATAAACCATGCAATTAGGAAGAATGATGCAGTTATCAAAATTTTGAGTTACCAAAAGTACTGTTCACTCATTACTGTGTATATATAAGATGTTTATAATTCATGACCTTCGTCTTCTTTTTTTATATTTCAACTTAAAATGTGTATTTGGGGTGTTTGTAGACAAATGCAATTATTGAAAGCAATTTGAGAAGAAAGTGATCTGGCCAATTATTCTCACACTGAAATTTACTTTCTTAGTTTACCACTGATGCCTCCTGAATTCCATAGATAGAGACAACTAATTGAAAACAACATGGTCAGAAGAGCTTTTATAAGAAAAATAGCCTCTCATTTGGAGTGACTTAGATATTGTTGTTACAAATTCCTTAGTACCAAGTTAAAAATCAAGTTATTAGGCAAATTTATTTACTTTAAATGTATCAAAAGTCCATTTTTAAAATTAAGATAACAAACTTGTATTGATTCCTTTAATAAGATTGGTGTTCATTGGTTAAGAGGTAATAGGCAAGCCTTGATAGCAAAAAATGTTAAAAAAAGATGGGAGGGAGGATGGCAAGCTAAAGTTACTATCTCTTTAACATGTGGAAAACATTTTACAATATTCCAAAAATATACATATAGATATCTGCATATTTTTAAAATGGCATTTGATGGTACTTTAATGAGTCACATATCCTGAGATAAATAGTTAATACAATTATCTCGATAATTGCACTTCAAATTACTTAGATATCTCCAGCAGAGAAAAAATAAAGATTTTACTCTGTCAATTTTCACTTCCTTTTGTACTAGAAAATGTGTCTATGTATAGTCCGTTTCTTAAAAGTGAAAGTATAAACATATTACTCTTTAGATTGACAATGTAGTTTGCTATAGTCATAACTTGACCACCAAATGACCTCATGTAGCACATGCTACTTGGGTTTGTCTTTTGAACTGAGAACTCATCTTCCAAACTGATAGAAGTGTTGACGGGGTTACTAATTTTCCACAGGGAAATTGCCCTCTGTGGAAGTCTGTTGTCTCAACCCACGTTGCATGCATTCACTGAGGCAATTAGTATCCAATGATGTAGGATATACAAAAGTCTGGTCTTTATTATTTTCTCAGTCAATATCCCACATATCTCCTATGGTCCTAATATTAATTTACAAAACCATTCCAGGTTCGAAACTCTCTGTGAGATTAATTGATGCTTTTGTTAAAACAAGTCATGGTTAAACTTCTCCCTCTACTGAATTTTGGTTCCTCACGCCCTTATAGGAAACTTTTCTTAGAGCACTCCCCAATAAACCTCATCCACTCAAATCACCATCTCAGAGTTTGTTTTCAGGGAATTCCAATAACTACCTTAAAGGTGTGTTTGGAGGACTAGACATCAACTATATAACAAAACAAGCAGAGGGTTGAAAAAGTCAGTTTTCACCATTTATTTACTTATTTTTGGTCAACATTTGTATATCTCACATACTACCTGATTGCTTTATTAAGAATTATCTATGAAAATAAATAAATTCTTTTGCATACTTGTTGCTACTACATTAGGCAATGTATAGGCAACTTCATGTTCATTAGAGTTTATTTGTCTACATTTATAGTCTATGTAGATAACACAGTAGTAATGCATTAATTGGTAGTCTTTTATTTTTTGTAATGTAGAAAGTATATATAACATAATTTGTATATTTTACGTCCAAGAATTCCTCTCAGGAATTCATATTTTTCCTTTAATAAAAAATAAAATCTGATTATAAAAATGAGTTAAAGATGTATATTGCTATCTTTATTGTGTAATTCTTGTTAACTTCCTTTTAATACGCCATATATTTCTAATCATTTTACACTTTTTAGTACCTAGCACAAAGTGCATTTATAATAAATAAATGACTTATGAATACAATTAGATGATTTTTACACTGAGCTGCCATATTGATCAAGAACAGGCAAATAGCACAAGTTAAGGTCAACTAACATTTACATATTAACTTCCTTGTGCTTTTATTATGATGTAGAGTTGAGCAGGTTAGTTAGTGTATAAGAAAGAACCTATTTGGAAGGTTAGATTAAGTTGAGTTCAAACTTAAATTTGTTCATTTATTGATATGACCATTGCAAATTAATGAACCATTTCATTTATTTTTACCTTCTTGGGGTTTTTTTGTCTTCATTCTTTCTTTACTCTCTTCCTTCAATTCTCTTTTCTTTCCTTCCTTAACAAAAATTACTTACAGTCCATCTGCTGTGGACTGAGCACTATGTGGGTGTTTACAAATAGGATTGTGCACAAAAATAAGTTTATATCTTTAAATTTCTTACTATTTGAAATAATAAATAAGAAAATAAAAGCATGGTGGTGGTGATATTTAACTCAATCTAGAGTGTTTGGGAAAGGTTTCCCAGCATAGATATTAACAAAGATGAATTCAGATACAGATTTTGGTAATCTATAGAGATAGTGACTAAAGAGGTGGGAGGGAATCATTGACAGAGGTTATAGGCAAAGGAATATGTGGAAGTGTGGAGGCAAGAGAGCAAAGTTTAATGGGAACTTTGTATATTTTAATTTGGTGGGAATTGTTTTACTATAAGCAAAAGAAACCCACTTAGGTCTAACCAAGAAAAGAGAGGGACATACGATAAGAATCCAGAGGTCTATAGGTCCACTGAGTGGCTGCAATCTGTCATAGGCAAGCCATGATGAGCTGAATCTTTCTGTTTCTTTCAGACCACATGATGTTTTATGTCTGCTGCATTCAATATCTCTGTTTCAGTCATCCCTGTGTTTTATTTTCTTCCAACTTTTTTCTTCTTTTTATGTATAGTTGAAACATAGCTTTCTCAATCCCATATCTACATCACTATTCATTTCAGAGACCAGCAGAATCTTGATAAGGAGCCCTATCCCCTTAGTACAGGTTACTGCAAGTAAAATTCCCATGGGATCAGATGTCTTCCCAATATCCAATCGTACTCTAAATGTATTAGAAAGGTGGTATGGTTTGGACATTGTGGGCTGACATGAGGTTTCATTTCTGTAGAAAATGAACACTAAAGGAGGATTGCCCTTCTGGGACTGGGGCATAGAGTGGTTGGGGTAGAGGCAAGAGAGATAAAATATCTATTACCTTGCAAGTTATAATAAGGAATTTGGACTTTATGCCAAAAGTATGAAAAATAGAGATTTGTAAGTGACATGACAGGATTTTCTTTTTTAGAAAGTGTACCTCCTATGTCAGTACAGAAAATTTATTTGAATGGGTCAATATTCAGTGTAGGGAGACTTGTGTAGCCCAGGTAAAATACAATTCACTAGTGGCAGAAGATTAATAGTTCATAGAGACTGGAAATAAAACCAGGTCACAATGAAAACTGCAAGAAGCCTACAGGGCTACATTGTCCTCAAGGTTACTATTAGGGTTTCTATCAGGAGCAGATCCAGGATTTGGGGATCCAAAACACTTTGAGAATATTCTTTAAGGAAAAAAATATTATAAAACAAAATTTGCAATAAGTGTAGATATTTATTTGGATCAGAAAGGGGATAACACTGAATTTAAATGTGTTTCCAACTCAACTTCCCCTTTCACAATTTTGCAAATGCTTGAGACACTCCAATGTCACCCAACACTAGGAGAAGCGTGGTAGAGACAAGCCAAAGTGGAAATACATAGTGGTCATGACTAAATGCAGTAAAAGTAACTGCATTTTTGAAAAATTTAACATACATATGATCATGATGATATGAACGTATTGCTTAGGTCCCTTCTAGAGACACTGAGGGGTAAAGGGTGTTGCAGCTTAAGCTTTGTTAGTTTCACTGTAAATCTACCTCCAGTTATTAAATGTGACAGACCAAAATCTTCCAGGAAAGCTGAAAATTCCGGTGTCCCCACAAAGCTATAAATATGTTTGAATCAATCTGATGTCAGAAAGAGAGTGATGTTATTCCACAAGACCTCAGATGTAACTCAAGGCTATACTCAGTGACTATTCTTCTTGTTTGTATAGTAAATAGAGTAATATTTTAAATGCTTACATGTGCCCAGTAGTCATACCCTGAAACTGAAAAATGCATTGTTTCTTGGAACTGTATCTTGTTTGAAATTTCGAGGGTTCAGGTTTACTTAGGATAATCTATTTATTTCTAAGTTACTTTTAATTTTTAATGTTTAATATCCTGAGTACACTTTGAGAAATATTCTCTTTCACTGTCTGCAGATTACTGAAATGAGTGAAGGAGTCACTGTTCATTGATTGTATTCATGCTCCCCTAAAGAGGTAACATTCTGGCTTAAGAATAATTATCCTAAAACATTTATTGTCTTTTGAAGAGTGCTTTTTAAATAGATGTACCAGAAACACTAGTTTTACAAGAGTACTTAAAATAGGCAACTTTTAAAAATAACTTCAAAGCTTATTTCCATTGAGTCCACTGAGTGGACATGGAGAGTTTTATGGTCAAATGAGAAATAAGAGTCTAATTTCTTGGACTTAAAATTATTAGACTATAATAAATTTTATAAAGAGATTTTAAAACTTAAAAATAGATAGATTTTATCTCATCCATGACTTTTTATTCATTTAGTTATCAGAAAGTTTCCTTGGTATGTACTTTTGAACAAGATAACATTATTACTTGGTATTTATAAAATATCTTCATGTAGAGCATGTCTTTTTCCTTTTTGTAATTTGTGAGTGTTTGATACTCATGAAAAATGTCAGATTGACATCCCTAGATACCAGAGTCTTCAATTTGTAATTTATATAAGCCTTGGGGAAGCACAGCCTTCTCAATGATCCTAGCCAACATAGTTAAAACAGAGCAGTTTAAGCAATAACTAGATGGCTCAGGGCTTGGCCTCTTTGCTGAATCTGTCAGCCAATGTACCAATTAACTCAAATATAATTTTTATGATGTATACCAATTTCATTGGAAAAGTGAATACATGGCTGTAGGTTTCACAGTTGCCTCAAGAAACAAAGAGCCTAAACTAATTGCAAAAGCTGTCGCTATTGTCATTGAGACACTGAGTTGAAAAGTTTACTGAGCAATCTCTCACAGTTTGCTTTGTACCTAAAGTCATGCTTTTACTTAAATTATATTATTTGCCTTGGAGGCAAACAAAAGACAAGGAGAAATTGATTAAATAATCATATAAATGTAGAATGTAAGTATTTTATTTATATGGTAATTAATTTTCATTGTATATATTGAACAACCTCATTCTTCTCAATTATAATGCTTACTAAATCTATTGCTAAAACTTCCTATCAAATAACATTTGGCCTTCAATAAAATGTTTTTAAAATGTGTAAACATATTCTATATAAGATCTGTTTCTATGACTTGGTTATGATTCCTAAAAAGACTAAATGTGTGGATGACTTCTCTCTTGATTATGAAAATCAGATAATCTTGTGGATCTGTGAAACTAATGTAAAAACTAGAGACTTTTAAGGAAACAGAAGAGTTATGATCTGAGGTTAATATTGGGTAGAAAGGAAGAGGGTCAGTGGACAGTTAAGAGTTAAGAAGAGTCTGGTTCCTTGCGTGGAGTTTAGGCTGAGGGAAAATTTACATGTTCTCTTCTCACTTCTATAATGTCATGAGTAGATTATTGCTCACAAAATGGCCACTGGAGTCAGAATAGCAACAGAGTCAACCCAGATCTTACTGGGATCAGAGACTAAACTATCTAGAATAAGAACTAATAAAATATGCCTAGAAACATAAGACAAAAACTTTTCCCACACCATCATCTCACAAGTTGGGCTAGAAGATCACAATTTGAGAAGTAGAAATTTCTGTAAAAGAACAATACCCAAGCATGAAGCCTGGAGAATGTCCTGAAGGACAAGGTCACCTGTAAGATTAGGCAGTATGTTCAACTGGTAGAGGACTCATTGCCCTAGAGCATATTTTTTGCCCTCCTGCCTTATATTCCAAGGACAGAAGCTAAAACCAGACTTGTAGCCTTTTCCCCTCCATAACTATCTAAGGTGAAAGAAAGCTTATGGGGGAGGAGGGGAGGGAATAATAAGAAATCTAAGTAACAAAAGCGCATACAAAAATAAGACTACAAATTGAATAATTTATACTACACAAAACAGAATTAATGTAACTCTGTAATAAAAATAATAAATAGGTCTAAAATCCCCCAAAGGCATTAAGGAAAAATAACAGTAATAATAAGGCAAAACAACTAGAAACATCTATGGAATAGACAATATTTAAATTAAAATAAAATGGTGGCTCGGAAGAAGGGCAGAATCCAGATAGCAGAAAATCATCTTTAAGAAACTCCTTTACAGAAGATAAAAATAATAAAAGTACTGTACAGTTCTTGGCAGTGCAAAATAAAAGTTAAGACATTTGTCGTCTAGTAATAGGCATATCAATATCCTCATAGCTGAAGTTCTGGGCACAAAAAAAGTAGACGGGAGAAAACTACTGAAAAGATAATGACTAAGAACATAGACCAACAACAACCTAATCTCAAGGCCAATTTAAATTAAAAATTTTTGATAATGAAATATAAAAATTCTAAAGCTTCCAAAGAAAGATTGTATATTCTCCAAAGAAACTAATAAAATTGACACTGAACTCCAACACTGGATGGGAGGTTTTTAAAGTGTTACAGGCAAAAGTTCAAAGCTACAATTTAAACTTAGCCAAATTACCATTTCAATGGAAGGGTGAAGGGTGCCTGGGTGTCTAAGTTGGTTGAGTCTGACTCTTGATTTAGGCTCAAGTCATGATCCCAAGGTCATGGGGTCTAGCCCTGTATCAGGCTCCACACTCAGCCAGGAGCTTGCTTGAGATTCTCTCCACCCCCCTCTGTGTCCTACCCCTGCTAGCTCTATCTCTCAATAAATAAATAAATAAATAAATAAGTAAAATGGGATGTTCGCTAGGGCTTCTCTGTCTATAGAAATTTTTGCTTAGTAATTATATGTGAATATTGACTACCATATTGCAAAGAGCAGTCTTAGATACTTCCATTCCACAAAAAGACCATCTTCAAATTTATTCTTCTAGAAACTATTCTGGAAAGAAAATAAAGCAAGGGGGATTCTATGAGACATACTACAAGTGTAAGTAAATTAATAGTTTAGTGTAGCCTATTGTTATTTAGAAAAGTAAAACAAAAACCAACAAACAAAACATAATCAGAATTAAATTACAAATAAGATCAACATATCTGGATAAAGAAAAAAGAGAATAAGATATAAGGTAATGAGCACACTATATTCAGGAAAAGACACTGGTATTTATGAGCTTAGCAAATTGAAACAAAAAAGGATGAAATATGTATGTATATAAATGTAAAATGTATAACTTTCAAAATAGCATAATGTGTTGATCCATCTAATGGAAGCCGAGAAAAAGCCAGGAAGCCAGGAAGAAAAGAAAAGAAAGAACTGTGATAAATAGAAAATAGAAATTGCAAAAATAAGTTCTAATTTAACAGTATTTTTTCATAAATTAAAAACACAGATTCTTAGATCCATGATAAAAGGCAAACCCAGCAATGTTTTGTCCTAGAAGAGATGTACTTAAAAACTATACATATATATATTTTTATATATATATAAAACTTTATATTTTATATAACTTTATATAACTTTTATATATATAAAACTATATATATTTTATATAACTTTAGTGAAATCACATTAATTAGTATTAATACCATAGCAGAAAGGCCAAGGTATTGATAGAGAGATTAATAAAGACTGTATAAATGCTAGAGGAGAGACTTTCTCTTTGTGACATTGTAGAAACAAGTGGGAAGACAGGCCATGGGGAAAACTAAATGGCCTAGAAGGCTACGGTGGTAAACCTGATGGGGGTAGAGGGAAACATTCCCTGAATTAAGGCAAAGAAGGTAGAAATGGAAATAAGTGAATGGAGTAGATTGAGGAAGATTATAGAACTGATGAAAGAGAGTTTGGTAGTGGACTTCATGTTCCACGTATGAGAGAAGCCCCAGGGTATTTCCAATTCTTGCTTATTTTATAAGGAAAGTGGTTCCATCAAGGATCAATTTAAGAATTGTGGGTTGAATCTTGAAAGAAGAGATTGTTTGGTTTAGATCACGTTGCAACTTGAGATGCCTATAATTTTTTCAAGTGAAGACACCAAATGGGCACTTACATAGTGCAACTGGAATACACACACACACACACACACACACACACACACATACACACATATACACACACATACACACACACATATACATTAGGGCTAGATGCAAATCTTTACCATAGCATTATAGATGTTAGAGGTAAAAGGGACTTTGGACATTTAGTTGACTTCTATTATTTTTCAGAGAAACCGCTCCAAATAGAGACTTAAAGTGATATGTTCAGTTGGTAATTACAGGCAAATTAGGTATGTTGTGTTTATATCACACATAATAATACTGTGCTGCTCTGCACTACTGTTCTATCTTTGTGGGGTAATACTGTTCTAGAAATTAAAAATCACATGCTCAGATGCAGATACATGAGTAACAGGTTTATTTTATTCTGTGAAATTTCAAAAGAATAGCTTTCACTCCTTCTCACAATTTATGTTTAAATTTTCCATGGTAAAAGCAATGGACAGAACAAAATGGGAAAACTAGTGGAAATGAAGAAATAGAGTTCGAGTTTGACTGAACCTGACGAGTATGAAAAATAAGTACTTGAGCGAACTAACAAAGGAAGGTATATATATAGTGCCTAGAAGAGAATCTGGCACAATAATAAGCTCCCACTCAAGCAATTGTAGCTTTATTAGTTTGAAAACACAGCTACTGAGGTTATTCCTACAGTGTTCATTAAATTGTGAAAGACTATTCGGAAACTAATGGTCTAGAAGAGCTAAAGCACTGAGCATTCCAAGGGAGACGAGAACTACCGAGGTGTGTAGTTATCACCTGAGGATAACTTTCTTGTTCAACAAGTTTCTTTTTGCAAATGAAACAAAACATAACCACTCATGAATTCACTCTTTGCTCCAAAAGCATGTGTATAATATTTGGTATAGTTGGAAAATTCCCCTAACTGTTAGAAAACCAGCTTCTAGATCAAAACCAGATATATTTTTGCTGTAATAGCCAAGGAAATGTAGAAAATTTGAAGATTAGGAGATTTATTCTCACCTGTCTATGGAATGAACTCTGTCTTTGTCCTCCAACCTTTGACTAATATAAATGCCGTGACTATTCAAGAGGACCTAGATCCAGTTTATTATATCAACTGTGAGATGAAGGCAAGTGGTTAAGTCGAACTTCCTTTTATTATGATTTCAATAAATCTACATTAAACTTATAGTGATCAAAACCAAAGATCTGTGAAAAGCAGTAGTGAAGCATAAAAGTGCAGCTAAGCCATCAAAGTCGCTCTAGTCCATACTCAGAGGCCCATCCGGTGTCCTGCCCCACTGCAAGGCTTGGCTAACTGACAGACAAGCCTGGACTGTTTTTATAATTGTGCTATATTAAGGAAAGTCTCATTAAGTGCTCATTTAAAAACAATAATAACAAAAACAAAAACAAAAAACAATGACAGCTCTCAACTCTGGTAATTATTGGCTTACAGTACAAATCTGTTTTCTTAAGTTCCATGAGCAAGTAGGAGTTTGGGATAGGGTGGCCTTGAGGGATTCACTTCCACTCTAAGACTCTATGATGCTGTGGTTTGTTTAGTGTAACATAGAGATTCCTCTCTGGCCCTTCAGAAAACCTGATCCCAAAGGTAATGTTAACATCTCTTGATCTAGTTAAGCAGAAATATTTTATCTCCTCAGACCTTACAAACATGTACTTAAAAAAACAAAGAGTTTCTTTACACTGAATAAGAATAATGAAATTCTGGCTGACAAACTCACTTTGAGGAGATCTTTGAATATTCTTAATTTTTTATCATCATGACTCTTAAAATATTTTTTACCCCTTTAGCAGCTAACACAATGTTTGGCACATGTGATCCATATTGAAACATTATCACATAGTAATCACAGTGCTGAATTACAAGCAACACCAACCCTAGCTGATTTAAACAAGAATGAAATGTATTGATTACATTTTAAGTCATTTAGAGAATTTCTGGGAGAGCTGGAAAGTTAGGACACCAAGAAAGGGAAGCAGTGCAGCCAGAACCACAGCCAACATCATGTCAAAGTGTCAGTCCTGGCTTAGCACTGCTTCCTGCTGCCATCGCTGTGCACACTGGCACTTGAAGCTGGTGTCACTGTCACTGTTGGCACTAACCCCAGGATTTCTGTCATTGCTAGTCCTCCTATGCATGGAAATGGACGTTGCTGCCTCTCCAGTTATTGCCAAAAGAAATTCTTCTCTCTATTCATTTGATTCCATTTCTTCAAGTTCAAAATCTCAAGAGACACATCTCATCAGCCACCCTTAGGTCATGTGCATATGCCTCAGCTCCCAGGCAAATGCATGACTTTCCTCCTAAACACACAAGTTAAAAGATCTTCTCAGAAGCAGACAGCCAAAAGAATGACAAATGTCTATAATAAAGGGACCAAAGAAATAGCTGCTGAAATGAATAGATGAATAAATAAGTGAACATAGTCACCTTTCATAAAAAATGCATTTCAAATAGACAAAGATTTATACTGCAATGTAGAGATATAAGAAGGCTGTCATAAATAATAAACTTTATTTTTTAATAAGAAGATATCCACAATGAGCAAATTACTGTGCAATTTAAAACAAGAGTGGTTAGTAGAATGCTAAGGAGAAGGAAAGAGAAGAGAGACAAGGGTTATAGCATTAAGAAAACTGCATTGTCTTCATGCTCTGCTCCAGTCTATATGCTTCCGAAATTTTAGATAATGTTGAGAAATAAAACTGCAATCAGTAGTTGGGTTACTATTAAAGCTAGGTTAGGAGATGCTGCTTGGAGCTGGAGTCAAAATGGATCTAATAATTCCCTACAGTATCTATGTCCAGATGAAAGAGAAAGAAGAGAGAACTAAACACTCCACATCAAGGTCATTTGTGTGATTAGTCAAATAATTCACTTTACTTCTAGAGAGGAGTAAGAAGTAGAGAAAGAAATTCGGATTATTTAAGGAAACATCTCATAGAATCAAGAGAAATTGTTAAAGGATTTACCATTTATTATTCTTAGACTTCGCTTCTTAAACGTTCAGACTTCACTATTAATCCTAAGTATTAACCATGTTATAACCATTCCATCTGTTAGTTGAATTATCCATCCTCCTCCAAATTCATATGATGAAATCTTAACCCCCAATGCCACAGAACATGACATTATTTGGAAATAGGGTCATTGCAGATATGATTAGTTAAGGTGAGGTAAACTGAAGTGCAGTGGGCCCCAAATCTAATATGACAGGTGTCTTTATAAAAAGGGGAAATTAGAACACAGAAGCACACACAAGAATGCCATGTGGAGATGAAGGCAGAAGTGTGAAGTGATTTTTCTGCACAATGAGAAATGCAGATTGCCAGCAAACAACCAGAAGGTAGGGGAGGGACAGGGAACAGAATTTTCCTCACGACCCTCAAAAGGAACCAGTCCTGACAACACTTTGATCTCAGGTTTTTGGCTTCCAGAACTGAGATAAAAAAATTTCTGTTATTAAGCACACAGTTTGCAGACCTAGCAAATTCCTTCACATCTCTAGGGAGATTGGCAGAAGTCAGCACAGTCATGTTTCCTATTCACCAAAAACACTGCCCATTTATAACCACAGATCATTTGAGGCTTCTATTTAGTTTAAATTGTCCTTTCTTCTACTTCCTTATTTCTCCCACTCAGAGCCAACTTCCTTCAAAGAAGTATGTACTTGCTGTCTACTACCATTCCATGCTAACTCCTCAGATGAGAGTAATCTAACTTGTTACTCTTACTCACCAGTTCACTGAAATTACCTCCTTAAAGGTCATGAATGACCCCTAGTTTAGTATTTGTTACATGATGTTCAGAACTGTCTAACTCATTCCCATCTCCAGCCTTATTGATATTTTAAAATCTATGTTGACTTTTTTTTTTAAATTTTTTTTTTTTATGTTTTATTTATTTCTAGGGGAGAGAGAGAGACAGCGTGAGCAGGGGAGGGTCAGAGAGAGAGGGAGTGACAGACTCTGAAACAGGCTCCAGGCTCTGAGCTGGCAGTCAGCACAGAGCCCGACGTGGGGCTCCAACCCACGAACCGCGAGATCATGACCTAAGCGAAAGTCGGACGCTTAACCGACTAAGCCACCCAGGCGCCCCAAATCTATGTTGACTATTATGACATACTCATCAGCTATTTTGTTTAGCTCTTAGGGATTCCAAGACCATTCTCATTTTTCTTCTTCTCTGAACTCCTCTGTAAGTGATCTTACAGACACTACCTCTATGTTGATTACATTAGAATCTATATCTTTAACTGACATCTCTCATGAGCTCAACTAAGCATTTTCAAAGTTTTGGTGGACATCTCCACCTGATTATCCATTTATAACCCTTTTAAGACTGAACTTATCATCTTTGTTGCTCTCAACACCAGCTCCTCCACAAACCCGCCAAAGGTAATTTTTTTCAAAATGTACTAAAAAACCTAGGTGTCATTCTAGACTCTTCCCTCCCTATCTCATTCCAATTCAGTAAGGCATCAAGACTGAGAGAGGATTTTTTCTTACAAATAAAATTTCAAATAGCACAAAACATTTGAAACTCTCTTGTTATCAAATACAATATGCATTCTTTAGCATATATAGCTTGTTATCAAATACAAATATGCATTCTTTAGCATATATAGCAATATTTGACAGTCTCTTAAATACTCCAAGCTATAATGAACATATTCTTCAATAGACTCAATTTGAGCAAGCTTTTTTGTCTACCTCAAGATCAAGTATGAGTGCTTTCTGTGTGCTCCCTTAATATATGTTCCATGACTGATGGTACTAAATTTTAAACTCTTTGTTCAGTTGTCTATATATCCCTACGTGGTGACTTCTTCAGGAGCAAAGAGTCTTAATTCTATGGCGTAAATCTCTGTCTCCCTCTCTCTCTGCCCCTCCCCTGCTCACTCTCTGTCTCTCTCTCAAATAAATAAACTTTAATAAAAGAATTAATCTCAAAATCTGATATAAAGAAATAACATTTATCCCTTTGACAGTAAATATTTTAGAAATTAGTGAAATAATAAACTTCTAAAACTAACATAACAAGAAAAGTCACAAAGTGAAAAACATTAGATTAAACTGGTTATGGTTCTAGTTCTGTTTCTGGTTTCTTCTTCAGGGTATTTAGAAAACACAGTTCTGAAATGCCCACTCTTCTTTCATCTACCTTTCTGGGGCACCTGGATGGTTCAGTTGGTTGGGCGTCCAACTCCTGATTTTGGCTCAGGTTGTGATCCCAAGGTCCTGAGATTGGTCCTGCATCAGGCTCTTTGATGAGCATGGAGTCTGCTTAAGATTCTCTCTCTCTCTCTCTCTCTCTCTGCCCCTCACCCCTCTCCTACTTGGTTGCTCTCTCCCTCTAAATAAATAAAAAAAAGAAATCTACCTTCCTAAAAATTCAGTTCCAGTTGTCCTAAAGTAGGAAATGCTATGTGATCCTTGTCCTTTGTCTCAAAAAGATCAAAAGAAACATTAGAGTCCAGAGATACTTTTGTAAGTAAGCGCCAGAGTAGCAAACCCAGATGCTTTCAAGGAAAGTAACAAAAATGAAAAAGTAGTCTCATTGGTGAAAGTTATCTGTACTTCTAAAAGTAATAGCCACTGGTGATCTCCGAAGAGGCCTGATCCAATGATGCCAGGTTTTCTGTATTATTTTCCAAAAGAAACAATAAAAACATTTTTAATAATATTTTGGTGTTTATTTATTTTTGAGACAGAGAGATGGTGTGTGTGCTTGCATGCAAGTGCATGTGCATGAGTGGGGAAATGGCAGAGAGACGGGGGAGCTGGGTGGGGGAGACACAGAATCTGAAGGAGGCTCCAGTCTCTGAGCTGTCAGCACAGAGCCTGACATGGGCCGAACCCACGAACCGTGAGATCACAACAAGAGCCGAAATTGGTCACTTTACCAACTGAGGCACTAGGCACCCCCCAAAATATTTTTTAATCTAAAATCTTCGAGATTTAAATATTGATTTATTATTTTATTACATTGTGCAGGCAAAAACAAAGAACAAAAACAAAACAAAAAGCCCAAGTCTGCAGTCTTGCCTTAAGGCAGCCAATTTGCCACCTTCAGGTTACAAAAGTCCTTGCTACTCTCTGATAACAAGAGAATCATTTTGTATTGTAATTTTTAAGTAGGATTAATTCTCTAAATAGCTTAGCTTTTCACATTGTATTGTTTTGTACTGTCTGGTGGTCCCTCACGCATGGGCCACTTCTATCCAATTGCTGCCTCCTTGAGGGTAGAGATAAGCCTATGCTTCTTTGTTTTCTCTCTCAGAAAGAATGCACAGTAGGTATACAGTAACTCCTTGTTAGTGGGGTAATATAAAGGTCCTGAGTAGACCACTTTAGATTGGTTCTTCTAAGCCCTTAGAACACATAACACAAATAACAAAAATATTTTAGAGAATGTCCTGCTGGATACATGCCTTAGTCTACCATTTACTCTTAAATCAAAAGCAAAAACAGTAAACAGATACCTTGTTAGCCCCATTTTTGTGTTTCACATTAAAAAGACTGCACAGTCTTAAATGCAGATTTAAGCTTTAGATTAAATTAAATTCCACTTATTCATTCAACAGATATTTATTGAATTCCTATTAAGTGTCCTGCCATCTTTTGGTGCTGCAGATGAAGCAGCTAATAAAGCAAAGTTCCTGCCTTTACATCTAGTAAATATTTGCAAGAGGTTTTGCAAATAATATGCTGATAAAAAGATCTGTCTTTTTTCTGGTCTTTATTTTAATATTAGAAAATACTCGATGTTAAAGATATAATTTTTTGATTTATGATCTATTCTTAAGTGAACACAAGAAGTCCGGTTACAAACTTTGAAGTAATTATACTCAATAATTAAACAATCAAGAAAAATCCATTCTATTTTGTTTAAATGATTCAAAGGGAATTGAAAGTAATGGTCTATCTGGCAGAGTTGTGTGTAATTATTTTCCATTAATATTTGCAATAGACCAGAACTCAGGCTTGGAAATATACAGTGCTATGGGGGATATTACAGAAAAGACTAGAAACTAAGTAGGCTTGTATAATGTTGTACTAAGTAACATTTTATTGTTGTTATATAAGAAAATAACATATTGCTATTGCCATTAGTGCAGCTAGCATGGAGATTCAGACCTTCAGGAATAAACCCTGATGGGGTGATCTCTGACTGATGTTAACATTTTCCTCTTAGCAACACATACTTGCAAACAAAACAGCATATATTTGCTATGACCTTGGGGAAACATCAGTTTCCTAAAGATAAATTGACCAACATATAAAAGGCATGTAATTCCAAACTAATCAAACATAAAACAACTTAAATAACTGGCATCCAGGAAATGAGCACAATAAAAAGGAGTGCAGAATCATGTCCTTATCTTGAATTGCTTTTACAAAAGTTGCAAATGTTAAAACGATGGCTACTGCTTACACAAGTACTTCAGTATTTTTGCCCAAGCTGTTCAGAGCCTCCAGACCTCCCAGGCAAATAGAAAGTTCCACATTCATTCCTTCTGATTCTGCCTTTCCTTGTTTGTCTCTGGGTGAATGTGGGGAAAGAAGTAACCATGAGGTCTTTACTAGAGCCAGGGTTTTTTGTCAAGACTGATAAATGAACAGCAATTAGTAGAGTTACTTGCAAGTCAAGACTCAAGCAGCAGTGGTGACTTTTTCATCTCTGCTTCAGTCCCTACTGTATTTCATGCCCTGTTACGATCCTCTTCCTCCTTAAAGTGACTTCCTGCTTTCCAGATCATCAAATAGCACCTCTGCAAGCATGATGGTAGGTAATCAAAATTAGTGAAATGACTTTTTATGATTTTTTCTTAATATTGATGACTTTACCCAAAGAAATAGATGGTCTTGAGTCCATACATATTAAGATCATTCTTGGAAAAAATAGTGCACAGAATGGGAAATAAATTTGTTTAGGATATGACTTTTTGCTCTTTAATCTCCAAAATTACAATGAGGAATAATGCATATGTTGAGAAATTTGGTGATTGCTTCTTGTCTCTGGCAATTAGCAATTGTTTCAGAGAATAAATTCCTCCTTGCACTCAAAGAACAGATTATGAATTTAACATGGTATAATCTGGAGACTGTAAAACGGGAACCAATGGAATTAGGTCCTGTTTAAGCATTCTGCATTTTTAATAGTCAAAAGACTGAAAAGAAGTCATATTTGGATTTCTTTTCAGATTTTCATTTTGGATCGGGAAAAGCCTAGAAAATCACCTAATAAGCTTCCTTAAATATCTAAGAGATAGGATCTTTTTGCCTTTCTGTGAAAACTAATTGTGAAAGGCTCATTACTGTAGCACTGCTCATAATTGTATTACAATCAGCTTTATTCATCAGAAAGTTCTATGCAAAATCAGTCTCTTTGCAAATCCACCATTGGTTAAAGTTCTGCCTTTTAGAGTCACAAGAAGATGCAGGTTATATCTCTATACATGGGTAGATTAACATATATTCCACATAGGGAATATTTAGTAGAATATACGGTGCAAAAGGAATGGAAAACTAATACATGCTGACCTTAAGTTTGGATGTTCTGCAGAAAATATTTCAGTCATGCAATAAATATTCATTAAGTTGTGCGTTAACCTGGGCACAGGAAAAGGTTGTTAAAATAAATCGTGTGAAAAATCTAGCTTCTGAACTCATACATATGGCTGAAATGCATAAAATTCTTTCAAATTTCACTTAGTTTTTATAAACATTATCTACTGTTTGTATTTCTTTGTATTTTACAATTGAAAAATTCTATTGATTATTTTGAGCTCAATAATCTCAACCTAAAACCACATTTCCAGACCTATCTCCAGCCACTCCCATGAATGCACTATTCGCTCCAGGTAACCTGAGATACTCAGCCTTTTCCTAAACAGCATTTTGGTTTTATTCATCTATGTCTGATCATTTTCTTCTAATAGTTCCTCCTATCTCTTGGAAAGATCTGTTGAAATTCTATACAGATAACCTCTGTGAAGCCTTTCCCTAACTCTATTCAGAGAAGTCTCAGAGCAAAGTACACCATTATTAAGAACAACTATTCTGCTTTTTTAATAAACATGTATATGTGTGTATACATATATACACATGTATATAATATTCCATACCATATCATATAGATTTTCCCCCCGAAAGTGCTATTTTTAAATAAGAAGTATTGTTTTCTTGTGGAGAAATACATAAATTAGTTGTGTATGGGTTATGTCTGGAGAAATGGATGCTTCTCAATCTACATTTGCTCATAAAGAAGCTCTGAGATCTACAGACTGATTGCTTAAAAAAGATAGTCGTGAGGGGAAAAGTCAGAATATGTTTCACAACGGATTAGATTGTAGTGGAGAACTGTGGAGAGATACACTTTAGAACGATAGGATCCACAAATTTCTAATCTCTGATTAACACCATAGAAATAGATCAGAAATTTTCAGTCACAGGTCAAGATTGGAAGAGTTACAAAAGCACTAGAAACTTTGTAACTTTTCATGTATATCCTTAACAAATGTTTTTAAAATAAGAAAGCCTTTTTTTTCCTCGTAAAGCAAGGGGTGCTTGAGAGCAGCTGGCCATCTAGATGTGCAGTTCCCACTGTCTGTCACCCATCCCTTTTTGCTGCTGCTAATGCCCATCACAAAAAAAAAAAAAAGTTCTATTAATGAAGAGTTTTTATTTAATTAGACCAATGGAAAATTCCACTCGGGTCTTAGCCCTGATGACTCTCTCAGAACCTCACTTAACTGGTTACTTGAGCCACCTTGCAGGATATGCAAGTCTCAGTCGGATGAACCCACATAGAACAGGCCAGCTGTAGCCCTCGGCCTGGGTTGCATCTGAGGAACCCCATGCTGGCCGTGTATATAGAGAGGGAAAGACAAGAGCCTTGCAAACATGGCTAGCCTACTTAGTAAAAGCTGTTCTGCACCATCTAATTTGATGCAAAGCTCACAGCTTCCCAATATCATATGACCCATACCTTCTAATTGCAACACATGTCTTGCTAGAAGGGTGGAAAATTTCATCTATTTTGCATTTAAACACTTAACTAAAATTACCAAAAAAGAAAAAAAGAGGGGAAATTGAATAAGTGTAGGGGTTTTGAGGGATTGGAGGGCATATGTTTTTATACGACCACAAGGGGCAAGGTTTTTTGGGTGGTGCTTGGACAGGGTTGTATGAGAAGTAGTCTCTCACGGCATGAAACCGTCCAGATGCTTATACTGAGGAGCCATCATCTAGGAGGTAGGAGGCCAAGGGAACTCCCATGGAAAAGAGAGATCACAGAGGAAGCTAATAAGCCTAGGTGATGTCACTCAGCAGCATTGTGAGGAGACTCTGGGTCAGATAGCCCCAGAGGTGTAGCAATAGCAATGTGGGGTCTTTATGGCTTGGGAATAATTTATCTATTGCTAGCAGATGAGGGAGGTGAGGTTTTTCAGGGTATGCAAAGCAGGCATGTTCTAAATGGTTAAAAATCTGCTTTTTTTAAGCTATTTTTAAATAACTGGATATGTAAAAAATTTGAGTTTGGCACTGGCAGGCTGAATCTTCTAGAAATAAACAACATAGGTGCTAATACACAGAGGCCATCTTTGGCTTATTTATATAACAATAGGATTGCACTGCATTGGGAAAAGGATTACACTTAATCTCTGGAGACCATTTTAATAGGAAATGAGACTCTGGAATGTATGTTCTAGCATGAAACAAGAATGAAGCACAGGAGTTTAATGGGATCTGAGAAGCCAGCCAGAGGCTAAGTGGTGGAAAGGCCTTAAAGGGCCCCAGTAAAGGTCTGCAGCACCCACAGAGAGTCAGTGCTCTTTACTGAAAAGTAAATTCTGTTATGCTTTCCAAAGCCTTTCTGTGTTTCTTTCTTCCATCTCACAGGTACAGTTCTTTTTCAACAAATACAAATAGAGTCCTTATCAGTTCAAAGCAAAAAATTTTTTTGTCTTCTTCAAAGTGGTTTAAGCATTTCTGTAGATATTAACCATTATAACCAGTTTATATTTGGTCTTAGGCAAATTATATGTGTAAGCATTATATTTTACCTGACACAAAGAGCAATATTTTGTTCTTTAGATATTTAGATTACTACCTTTAAAAATATGTATTTAAATGATATTATGTGTCAGACTGTCTTATGCCAGAACTTGGCAACAAATCTTGGGGTGAAAGACACAGTTTTTGGCTTCATGGAGCTTGTGTTAATGAGTCAGCCAGGCTAAGGTATGTAACTAGACTGTCCTTCTAAACAGCTTCAGCGGATAAAATAGTGCCATGCCAATCTATTCTGGGAATATTATCAGGTAAGCTTACACATGCTAGTTATTGTAAGAAGTCCAGTAGACCAATAGCAATAATCCTCCATTTTGTGTTTTATGTGTCTTTTAGTGTTTCAGTCTCTGGAGAGAAGTCAGTCTGGTCTGGATAACTTCTAAATAGGTAAGCTGACTACAAGAAAAAGGAAACTAAATGCTGAATGCTGATCTACAAGAGAATCTGGCATGGCAAATTTCCTGGCTCCTACAAAGTCCACATATGCTAAAGCAGATTCCCCCTTTTGTGTTAGGGAACTATAGGAGAATGTTTTCTACTTAGCATAACCCTTATGGAAGGATTCACATTTGAGTCCTAATTAGATCTGAGATCTTTCAAATCTCTGTTGCTTCATGGGCGTGTGGTTGAAGAGATTCAGGTTTCATGTTATCAGGGCCATTGAATACCAAAGTACTATTACTTAAATGAGGGTCTCAGAAATGGGGAGAATGCTATGACATCTTTTGAGGACAGGCATTGCTGCCTACTCCAGTGAAACCTTACCAAAGTGTTAGGTTTTTGGTACAGGAGTGTATTAGTTTGCTAGGGCTACCATAACAAGGTACTCCAGACTCGGTGGGCTTACACAATAGAAATTTATTGTCTCACAATTTTGGAGACTAGAAATCTAAGATCAAGGTGCCAGTGGCATTGATTTCTCTTTTCCTTGGGCTTGAGGATGGCTTTCTTCTTTCTTCTGATTTACTTAGTCTTTCCTTTCTGCATGTCTATATCTAACATTTTCTTATAAAGAGAGCAATCATGTTGGATAAGGTCCCAGCTACATGATTTCATTTAACCTTCATTACCCCTTTTAAAACCCTATCTCCAAATTTAGACATGTTCTCAGGTACTTCACCATATAAATTTAGAAGGAATATCATTCTCATAATAAGGGGTCAGGACTGAATCCTCCACTCTACTGATACATTTGCTTAATGAGAACATTATGTAGGATTCTTAAGGAAACAATAATTTGCAAGCATCTAGCTTGCAATAAAGACAACATCTCTTTGTCTTGAATGCAATCTCTATTTTAGTTTATTATTCATACATGAAACAATTATATGAAAGACAAGAATGCCTCAATATTACTAAGCTGTGGTTACTTAGGGTGTCTGCTCCTTACACTACTAATAACTCTACCTTAACCAATCATTCTTCTAAAACAATTGGCATCTCTTCCCCTGTAGTCAGAGATTCTGTCTTCTGTAATCACAAAGAATACAATTCTCCTAAAAGAGACCTTCAGTAATTATAAGGTGATTTTCTGTAGCTGATTATTCTGTGACATAATTGACAACTATGCTCATTAAGGACAGAAAGTCATATATTTAGTCTTTGTTGGAGCTAACCCTTGGTATGTGCACAATTAGTATGCAGTTGAAGACAGTGGTAGGTATGTTCTAGGCAGAGAACAGCAGCTTTAAGAGCACACACACAAAGAGGAGATGACTTACAAAGAACTGCAGTATTTGGTATGAGAGGCCTGTAGGGAAGGTATTTCTGAAGGCAGAAAGTGAGGCAGAGAGAAGGGAAGGTAAGTCACAAAGGACTTGGGACATAAAACTGAAGAATTTCAAGCTCATTCTGAGACTTTTTCCCTGTTATTGTCATTGTTTTCTTTTAAATGTAAATTTATTTTTGTTCTTTCATAAATGATCCATTAGTCAGAATATGTGCCTCCTGAGAGTTATATGGAAAAACAGAATCGCAAGTTCTCACTGTCATCATCATATTTTAAAAGTTTAAAGTTCATGAAAATATTATTCAGGTGCTCAAAATATATGATGGATTACAATGCATACCATAAAATTATTCAGCAATGCAACCTGTGCACGAGAGGAATTGGAGCTAAATGACTGAATATTCATAAGCAAGAAGAGAATACTGAAAACAGATATGATACTTAAATTCTCAGTTTCAAAGGTCAAGACACAATTAATTGAGAAAAACTCTCAAACACTTTATTAAATTTCTTTTAAGTGAAAGTGGTCTCTAAATTCATTTAGAAGGTACTGTCATACCATGTGATAAATGATAAACTGAAATTCAGGCACTGAATTAAACAATGGAGGTTGTATCTAAGCCTTGAAAAATATTTATAGCATTTCTTTATTCCACATGGGTGAAATGCTGCTATCTATCTATCTATCTATCTATCTATCTATCTATCTATCATTGAGATGCTGCTAGTTTAGATCTTCACTTATTTAACTTAGGAGTCTTCCAGAGAAAACATTTCATTACAGGCCTGCAGTGTCGTGATACTTCCTTCGTTGTGTCCTCACCCATTGGCTTCATCCTCACTTCACTTATTTCAATAGAGTGCTGACATTTGTCTAATATTATTTCTAGGTTATCCCTCCCAGGCTTTTGACCTTTATCCTCCAATCTGAAATGTCCTTTTCATAGGTCGTCCCTGTACATTATAGAAAATCTCTCTTCAGTATAATACTCTCTTCCCCATACTTTCTCTGTATAAGCAGTAAAACTTGAAAGCTCCCTACCCATCAACTTATCAATTTACTTATCATTTGTCTCCTTCATTTTATTGAAATAGTGTTATGTGATAACACAGTTGTATATAACGTTAAAGAAATAAATTATTCTGACACTCGTTAAAATGACAAGGAAGATCTTATTCAAGACTATTGTGATGAATGTCAATACTATTGCAATAGAGAAGAAAGATGGGGCTCAATTCCAAATACAGGGACAAGCACGGATTTATAACTAATGGCCAGAATGAGGGGAATCAGTGGATGGAAAATCACTAAGAGACAACAAGGGTAGGTGGATTCTTGCTAGACCAGGTTAACAGAATTCTTGCTGAAGGGAGGCCAGAAGGCCAGTTATCAGGGGTGGGGGGTGAATAATTTGATCAGATATTAAGGGTGGGGTTGATTATCACTAAACTGACTTAGGAGGATTCTTCCTAAAACCAGAGTAGGCTGACTAAAGACAAGGCCCAAGGATAAGGCCTAGTCAAAAAGTACTAAAGACAAGGCCCAAGGATAAGGCCTAGTCAAAAAGTACTCAGAGAAGCCTGACTAAAGTTTGAGCAAGGAGACAATCTTTGTTAGTAGAGTTATTTCTTTTTATAGGAAATATGAGTTACTTCATTGTTTTTTGTCTTTTTTTTTTTTTTAATCTGTAAGCTAATTAAATGGGATTTGTTAGCTAAATTATCAATGCTTTCTCTGGAAACTGCTCTTCAACTGTTGCAAAATAAAATTAGTAACAGTAAATATGTGATATCTTATCTAGGTTTCTGGTGAAAACTTCCCAACCCAACCTTTGCATATTCATCTTTTAGCATTTGTTTCCCACTTTTAAAAATAAATTCTTCTTTGCCAAAATGTGTGTAAAGTTTTTGTGACTCAAAACACTATGCTTACTCCCTCGATGTTCTTGAATTTTAATGTTTCTCCTATTTAAACATTCTTTTCTTTAACTCTCTGTCCAGATTCTCTGACACATACATATATGTATAAACTATTCAGATGTGTCAAAAAAAAATAAATAAACTACTCAGATGTGCCTGAAATTTCCTGTTGACCTGTTCTCATCCTACATTAATACCATATACACAGTGATAAGTCTTTACGAGGAAGAGCTTTTGGCCTTCAGTACTATAAGGGATTATGTTGGCAGCCATTTCATTCTTCTCATTTTTTAAAGCTTTTCCTCATTCCCTTCTCTAAACCTATGAAAAGTATTTTAAGCATAAATTATTTTTCTTCCAGCAGTTTGCTTTTGGAAATGCCTATTTTTGCATAATAATAAGAAAAACAATCTTGACTTCCTTGACCAATTGTACATTGTTTTTATAAAAATCAGAACAATTGTTCTTAACTTTCTTCATATTTCTGTTTTTTTCCCCAAGTTCAACAAATAGTCTGTGATTTTCTGGCCCCTTGTGATATACCGCTGTGCTTAGTAAATCTTGACCTCTCACATTCTTGTCAACCTATGTAGCAGAACTTTTTAAAAAATTCTCTAAATCAATGTTGAATAATGTCAGAAGCTCAAACTTCGATGGCCTGCCTGTCCCACTGTAAATGCCACCATTAACACACCTTGTATCACTGTGTTGATCATACCATCTTCTCATACATCACAAAAATCAGCAGAAAAGTTTTCCCCAAAAGTTCTAACAGTCTTTGTTCATAAATAATACCATTAGAAGAAGCATTTTTAGCCTTGCATGTGTTGGTCTTCTCTGACTACTATATGTGGGTTTCTTCATTCTTTGATGCCTGGCATTTACCTACTTAACATCTCCTTCAGCAACTATGACATGGCATTCCTTCACAATCACACATCATGAAAAAGTTGTTTTTCTCTTCCATTCTCAACACTTGTGGCTATATACAGGACCAATCATCCCAAAATTAAAACAAGAGAAATAACTAAAATACTAAAATAAAATTTTAAATTCTTATCAAATGTGCAATCTGAAAGTAAAAAGGTTGTTGGAGCCAAAAACTATACAAAGACAGAAACATAGATAGCTGAACAATGTGCTAATGTAGCTTTCACCTTAAGGAATTTTAATATGAAATACCTGCTTACTGAGTAACCTCTGCTAAATATCTGCTCAGTTAGTCTTTGTCAGGGCTGCATATTTTGTTAGAATCCTGATACATTACAGTGATAAGCACAAGCCTTCTCACTATCCCTGATCCTGAAATGTTCCCTTGTCCCAGCTTCAAATATTTCCATTCCATGGATACTTCTGAATATCATGTGAAGAATTCTCAGCTGATTTTTCTGTACTATATAACATAGAACAAGATTCTGTGAAGTTGTCCTGGGACAAATCATCTTCCTCAGCAGTTGCTGAGTTCAGTTGCCACCTGAACTCAGTACCGTGGCAAACACGAGAATTTTCTGAGAAGCTTGCAAAGAATGAAAAAAAGAAGAAAAGAAGGAAAGAAGGAAAGAAGAGAGGGAGGTAAAAGAAGAGAAAATTTCTCACAAACTATTATTTTTAGATTCCCTAAAACCTACTTAGATCCTTCCAGCCACCCAGTACCTCAAGTTCCAATGTGGGAATGAAAGCATTGTGTCTCAAGTTCTCTTTCTTGTTCGCCCTCTTTTCGATATTACCTGTCTTGTCTTTATTTTCATGTTCTCAATGTTATGCTCTCTCTTAAGCATACGTTAACACAATACCAAATTTTATTTTATCCTGTGAGCTTCTTTAAACTTTTCCCTGAAAAATAAAATGTTTTTCTGAAATGTTCTCTAATTAAATGTAGCTAATTCTGCAAGTTATCATTTACTCATTTATCAAAAATATATTGAGCATCTACCACCACCATGAACTATTTTAAAAGTAAGGACTAAGTGATAAATGATATAGAAAAGATCCCTGCTCTGAAAGAGCTTACTTTTTAGAGGTTGGAAATAGGTAATACACAATTTCAAAATAGTACAAATAAAGAAAATATCACAGATTATTAAGTACTTTGCACATAATTTTATGCCAGAGTTAATACATATAAAGTAACTGAGTAGTAAATACATGTAGAACAATTATATTACATTGAGGAGTCAGGGAATATTTCCTATAATGTTGACATTAATCTGAGATTTTAATCAGAAGGAAGAACTAGCCATGTAGAAATAATGGAGAAGAACATTCCAGGCAGAAAAGACCAGAGTGCCTGAATTGTAATGAGTAAGAGAGAAAGTTTATTGAAATTTTGCAGCAGATAGAGCATTTGAGGTTGTAAATTGGGTAAATGTATTTAGATCTTTAGATGCAATAAGAAGCCAGTGGATGGATTGACATCTTAAACTATCAGTCTAGCAAGTACCTATACAAGTGATTAGAAATTTTGGTCTCAGCATTTGGCTGAATTATTAAAATTTTTGAGTACCTCAAAGAGCTTTTGTTTGCATAGTGCATATGTATTGATAATTACATTAGTAGAAGTTAAAACTAAGTAATGTGGTATTGTTTCTTAATTAACTTAAAAATAATAAAAACATTACATGTCAACAAAAAACAAATTCTTATTGAAAGTAACTAAATTTTTCAAACCATAAAAAGAATGAGAATATTGACATTGAAAATCATTTCAAAGTCGATCTTAATATAAGATGACTATATTTTTATATGTGCTTCTGCATTAAGTCTATTGAAATATGCTCTTGGGTTTAATTATATGAAAAAGAAATCTTATCTCCTATAAATATATAGTTGGGAAATGGAGGAGTAATTTTTTATTTTATTTTATTTTATTTATGTTTTTTTAATTTATTTTGAGAGAGAGAGAGAGAGAGAGAGCAAGAGCGAGCAAGGGAAGGGCAGAGAAAGAAGGAGAGAGAGAATCCCAAGCAGGCTTAGTGCTGTGATCATAGAGCCTGATGCAGGGCTTGATCTCATGAACCATGAGATCGTGATCAAAGCCAAAATCAAGAGTTGGACGCTTAACCGAGTTACCCAGGCACCCCATGAATTAGGGAAGTAGTTTAATAACCCTATCAGATTTCTGTGGATATTCCTCTCTCATACTATACCAAACTTGACAAGTGATAGTTTCTTCAAAGTTAGTTGCAATGTGCATTTTAAAACCATTAGTAAACTTTTCATACTTTGTTCCTATAAAATATCTTGATCTATCTCACATTTAAAATGAACAATTTACCCATGCATAATTTGATAGGACAAACATTATTCCACAGAAAGATATAGCTGCATGTGTCACGTATCTCTTCTTGCTGACACATTTCATCCAAAAGTTTTTTAAGCCATATTGGTTAGTACCACCGCTGACATTACAAGACAATGTTTAAGTATTGGAAGGTTGTCAGACTTATGATAGTAGATCCAGTTTTCTAAACTTCTGACTTTTCTCTTGAAAGGTAAAATTTTTAATTGGCAATAACCACTATCAGTTGTTCTCCTCAAAGTGACAGTCTTGCTTACTTCATTTTAGAGAATATCAGTGTCTAAATAAGTTCATGTTTTTCTGTCATTCTTTAAAGTAAAAGTGTTCTATAAGTCAGAAGCTGCTAATTCATCTCAGGCACAAACAGTTGAACAAGTTCTACCTTATACAACTATCATACCTTTGAATGTAGCAAAAGTGTTTTGTATGTATGTCCTATTTGGTCATACAGATATCTAAGTCACGAATTTATAAATTGAAATTTAACAAAGTTAATATTTTTCAAGTTTATCAAGGATATTTGTAAATTAAACTGACTTCTTTTTAACTATAAGCGGGTGTTAGTGACAAACATAGTGACTAGCAGTACAGTCTTCTGTCATTGCCTTCATTTGTGCTAAGGCAACAACTGTTTACCTCCCATTGCTTTTGCATCATCTGTGCAAATACTCACACAGTGAAAAAGGCAAATAATATGTTAGTATCATGATAAAAATGATTTTGTCTTAAAAGACACACTGAGTCTGAAAATCTCATGGTCTCCCTAAAGTCCATGGACCTTACTTCAAGAACAACTGGCCTAGAGAATAACTGAGGTGGTGGGTGAAAACAGAAGCAGTTGGGAAGCTTTTTGTAGTTCTGAAAGATGGAAATATGAGGTTTTCATTCAATGTGGAGGTAATGAAATCATAAAGAAGTAAACATATACAGATTATGTTTTGTAAATAGAGCCAACAGAACTTGCTGTTTGATGTGTTGTGAAGAATTAAGGTAAGAGAAGAATCAAGGATAACTCCAAGAGTTTGCTCTGAGGAAACAGAGAGCCTCCAATGACACTTATTAAGATGAAGAAGATAGTCAAGGACAGATTTGGTGTGAGAAAATTAAAAGCTTAACTATAGAAGTTCCAAAGAAATCCTTTCCATGTTCTCAAATCTTGATGTTTTCTCTCTTGATCTAAAAAGTTTAGTGTCTAATTTAAAACCTGAAACTGGAAAAAGTCTTCTTCATTATAGGCATTTTCTTCTACCCTCTTCACCTTTCCTATTTGCTTGATATAATGGTGAAATAGCTAAATAAATGAATTTTCAAAAATCTTAACTTTCTAACCACCCTCCAAAAAATGAGATGGTTATACATTCACTTTATACATCTCACTTTAATGAGAATGTATAACTTTAGAGAACAATTCTCCAGCCACCCTCACTTCTGACGTCAATAGTGAATTCAGGGATTCCAAAGACCACCCTCACTTCTGACACCAATTGCAAGTTTGGTGTCCTTAAAATCACCCTCAGGTTTGATAACCCACTAGAAGGACTCAGAGATCTCACTGAAAGTTGTTATACCCTCATGTATAATTTATTATAATGCAAGGATACAGATTAAAATCAGCCAAGGGAAGAGACAAATGGGACAGAGTGAAGGGAAGTTCTAAGCATCAAGCTTCTAGTTGTCCTCTCCCAGTGGTGTTATAACCAGTGTTAACTTTTCCAGCCCAATGTATGACAATCAGATTGCCAGCAAGAAAAGTTCACCCAAGCCTTGGAGTCCAAAGCCTTGGGACTTGGTCATCTAGACATGGTGGACTGTTTATGCAGCTGATCTCACTTTCTAGGCTCTCTGGAGGTTGAGCTGATAACAGATGACCCAAAGTCTCCACCATATATCACATTTTTATACTACTTGGCATAATTTAAGATCTTTAGGTAAATAAAAACACTATTATCAGATAAACATCCCAAGGGCTTAAAAGGCAAAAGCCAGATCTCTCAATGAGCAAAGATAAATCATTTACTACACTGACAATGGATTGTTTTGTTCTAGGTAGCTTCTTAGGTCCCCTTCATTCTTTCTCTTGGCTTAGCCTTAATGGCTAAATGACCAAATAACTAAAATGCTCGCTACCTCTCTAACTCCTCACTCCTTAAAACAACACTTAATGAGAAAGAAAAACATATTAGGTGATATTTTAAAATATTTTTAAGTGTATATAAACGGTTCGCTGTTGTACTTGGCTAACATATTTTGAATATTTGCTATGTGCTAGATGTTGTAATTTTAATTCTTATTATCTTATATAAATAATATTTGCATCCTAATTTTATAGGTAAGGAAATGAGGCCTAGAGAAGTTAAGCAATTTTACAAGAGTTATACTGACAGTGTATTTGGCAGAGCTGAGGTATATATGCCAGTGTGACTCCACAGAGCCTTCTCCTGACTACTAAGCTATACATATCAATAAATGAGAGGTATTGAATCTATCCTACAGGTATTAATATTATAATCATTTACAGTTCCTTCTCTTACAGTCCTAAATTTATTCATTCAGGTAAAATTTATTCTTAGAGATTTTTGTTTCATTTAATTCTGGGCACTTGACTTTCTTAGCACTGCCTACCCATATTTTACAGGTTGCCTCTGACAATGTGCATGGCTATAAGAGTTTCCTTCCCACAAAAACACAAGATTATACGCTATAACTCTTCCTTTAAGTGCAAAGCCTAAAGTACTCTTAATCTTTATTCTCCTAGTTTAGCATACTCTACACACTGCACATTGTTCTCAGTATGCAGTGACCTCTGTAATATATCTTTGACTATTTCCTACGTCCTCAACAGATTCTTTTTCTGAGTGAAAGGTGCCTTTTAGGTGGTTGTTCCCATTTCTTCCTTTTCATATTTCCTCATCCAAAAATGTCTTTCACTGAAAGACTTTCACTAAAATTATAAAAGTAACCACAGTATTCTTTGAAGTAATTATATCGCTTCCTGACCTCCCTGCAGTTTTTTTTTTTCAATGAGAATCATTTAGTGTCAACCGTCAGAGACAAAACACTATTCAATACCTTTATTAGTCATGTTCTCCATCTCCTTTTTATTGATATAATTTCTAAGACAAACCTATCTTTTCAGTAAATCTTAATTGCTGAAGACCTTATTTCCAGTGATTTCAAATACTGTCAACTGTTTCTACACTAAATGAAATAAAAAGTGGATAAACAATCTGACAGCCATAGGACTCACAATGGATTCCCTCTCAAAAAAGCTCCACGATTATCTGACTAGGCACCATCCCTACCTCCAGTTCAATTTTATTCTCCTTTTTGTTTCTTCCCTGTTGTATTTTCTTTTCTTTATCACTCCCATCCTGTTACCCCCACCCACATTTCTACATTATATCCAGTCTAAAGTTGTGGAGGTTTTTGCTTTTAATCCTCTCTAGTATCCCTCTACTTAGAGGTTTCTACATGTGCCTGAGAAGAGTTCATAGTGTTTTCTCTATAGCTTGATAAGAACTAGTGTGGCATGGTTAGAATTCCACATGTATGTCTCCCAATTCTGATGGATCTGCTTCTGTTGCTGTCAGTTTACATTCATTTCTTCACCTGTTTCAGTATCACTTATAAAACCAGCCATTATTATTCTCAACCCTGAGTCTAGTTCTTTGAACTAGTGTAAGATTTAGTTTAACTTCCTTTCCTTTTTCCCTTTCTTTTTTTTTCTTTTCCTTTCACTTCTTTTCACTTTTTTTCTTTCTTTTTCTTTTTCTTTCTTTCTTTCTTTCTTTCTTTCTTTCTTTCTTTCTTTCTTTCTTTCTTTCTTTCTTTCTTTCTTTCTTTCTTTCCTTCTTCTCTTTCCTTCTTTCTTCTTTCCTTCCTTCCTTCTTTCCTTCCTTCCTTCCTTCCTTCCTTCCTTCTTTCTTTCTTTCTCTCTTTCTTCAGAGTGATACTTACACACTTCCTATTTACCAAGGTTTAAAGGGAAAAAAAAGAGGTTAAACTGCCATCTCAAGGTCACTAAGCCAGATAATGACAGATAGGCCTAGTTAATAAAGTCCCTTATTTGTCAAACTGCATTACTTCTAAGTTGCCGTATAATAAATTTTATACTTTAAAAACATCCTATACTAAATAAAAAATGAAATCACTAAAACATGATTTTTATAAGAATTTAACTGAGGAAGATGGTATTCTTTGCAAAAATAGTTTATTCCAACTCAATTACTATGATATTTCCTTTATGTAGTTTCTAAAAGTTATTTTTGCCTTGAAACTTCTTGATGAGACAAACATAGGTTTTCTCTGGTGACAAATAAAATGATGTTACGTTGGTTCTTCATCACAATCACATCATCATAAAGGTGTTGGCACAATTAAGGTTTTTAGTAGAAGTAAACTTATAATGAATATTCATGTGATTTTTTTGATAAATTGCTGAAACATTTTCTATGAGTAGGAGACTTAATTCATAGGTAAATTCATTCAAAACATGTAATTTTAACTTTCAGCACTTCAACTTACATTGCAGTTAAAATGGAATATTTAAGCTGATCTTTCTTAACATTATAAATAGAATCACTTACATCAACAAGCAGTTTCTATGTTAATTCTGGCACCACTAACTTCCCCTTCATTTAAATGTAATAATACTTAAGAGTTATTTCACTGTAGAACTTTTAACCGGATGATAGCAATAATTTCTTGTGAAAACAAATTTTTTTTAAAAATTTATTTCTAGGAGAGAGAGAGAGAGACAGCGTGAGCAGGGGAGGGTCAGAGAGAGAGGGAGACAGAATCCGAAACAGGCTCCAGGCTCTGAGCTGGCAGTCAGCACAGAGCCCTACGCGGGGCTCGAACCGACGAACCGCGAGATCATGACCTAAGCGAAAGTCGGACGCTTAACCGACTAAGCCACCCAGGCGCCCCTTGTGAAAACAAATTTAAAATTAAATATCAAAATTCCATTCTATCAAATTTTGAAGGATTCTAACTAATGAGCAGACTCTCTGATATCTTTCCCTATATGATATATTTGGGAAGTGATTGAGACTTCTTTTTTATAGTAGTTTAAGAAAACAAAGTTTTAGCTTTTATTCTCCTTTTATGTGCACTGTTGTTTGGCGAGAGTACTATATACATAATCATAGTGCAGGAAACTAATATGTCAGAGCAATCTCTTAAATATTGGTGCTTATGTATTAATTTATTTATTGATTTATCAAAAAAAATATCACAGGGGCACCTGAGTGGCTCAGTGGGTTGAGTGCCCAACTTTGGCTCAGGTCGTGATCTCACGGTTCATGTGTTCAAGCCCTGCATCAGGCTCTGTGCTAAATGCTTGCTCAGAGCCTGGAGCTTGTTTCAGATTCTGTGTCTCCTTCTCTCTCTGCCCCTCCCCTGCTCATGCACTGTCTTACTCGGTCTCTCAAAATAATTAAATTAAAAAAAAAGTTTAAAAAAGTTACCACTTGGGGCGCCTGGGTGGCTTAGTCGGTTAAGCGTCCGACTTTCGCTTAGGTCATGATCTCGCGGTTCGTGGGTTCGAGCCCCGCGTAGGGCTCTGTGCTGACTGCCAGCTCAGAGCCTGGAGCCTGTTTCAGTCTGTGACTCCCTCTCTCTCTGACCCTCCCCTGCTCATGCTCTCTCTCTCTCCTAGGGGAAAAAAAAAAAAAAGTTACCACAAACTCAGTGGCCTAAAATAACACTTGAAAAAATGTACATTTATTATCTTATAGTTTATGTGGGTCAGGGCCTGGGACCAATCTAGCTGGGTATTCTCTTAGCATATCACAAAATGACAATCAGCATTCTTTATGGAACCATGATCCTCATCCAAAATCACATGGTTGTTGGCAGAATTCAGTTCCTTGGGGGTGTAGGACAGAGGTTCACTTTTGGCTATTGACTGCTACTCAGGGTCTACCCTCAGGTTCTAAGAGCCACTCATAGTTTCTTTACCACATATGCCACTCACAGACAACATGTCAGCTCACTCTGTTAAGGTAAGCAGAAGAATTTCTCTTTTAAGTGATTACCTGGTTAAATTAAGACTGCCCAGAATAATTTTTTAAATTCAAAGCCAATTGATTAGGGACCTCAATTATATCTGTAAAATATCTTCAGATTTTCCATATAATGTAACCTAATCACAAGAGTGATATTTCAATGGGTCTTCTCTACTTCAAGGGAAAGGGGATTATATGTGGAATGTGTATTAGGAGCAGGAGCTTTAAGGCCATCTTGTGCCTACCATGTATTTATTAGAAGAAAGAACAAGAGAAATTTTGAGGGTCCTGCCCTGCCATTCAAGGCCCAGAGCATAGTTGTCTTCTGCTCACAACTCATTGTCTAGAACTAGCCTCATATCTCCAGTGAAACATAAGAGGCCATAAAATCAACCCTATCATATGTCTAAAAATATTAAGTCATTGATCAATGATTCCACTATAACCTGCAGATGGAAAAATGTGTAGAAATCACTAACTATCCACTAAATCTTTGATATATCAATAACACAGACCCAAAACCAGTGATATGAGAAAGCAACATTATAGACTTGTTTTTTGGTTTTTGTTTTTTAATCTTACATATTAGTCTGGGTGTAGAGCACAGATCTGGAATATGGAAGAGAAAGAAACAAACTAAATGAGGTTAAAGAACTTGGCTTTGATCATTCTGGGTGTTAGTAATAGAGCTACCATTTAACCTACTTCGTCTATGCTCTGTCCACTGTCCAAGCTATTTTCTATGTATGCGGATGGTGTAGGAACACTGTTCTGTGAATTTCCAGAGTGCTAGAAATTTGAACTAGAGAATTTTATGCTTGATAAACAATAATAATCTAGTCATTTTTTCATTGATTCACTCAACAAACAAGTATTCATCATCTACCACATTTCAGGCATTAGCTTTGAAGTAGAGATAAAACAATATTAAGATACAAACCAGCACTTCAAATTTGTTTCATTAAACTTAAAGATAAATATGTAGATAAATATGTAGAAGAGTCTGCTGAAGTTTCACAGTAAAAAAGTTTCATAGTTTTTAATAGTAAGAGAGAGACAAGGAGTTATCTTACCTCTACTCTCCCTTTCCTTCTCCGTATGAGAACTCTTTTATTCTACAGTGTAGAACATAACTACATTCTGCCCATGAGATATAAGTAGAAGCCAGGGAGTCTCGTTTAACAGCCAAATATAATTCTGATACCCCTCTACCATTCAATGTTCTTGGCATCATTCTTAGAGACTTCAGTACCCATTGAAAATTATTTGCACAATATTATGACTTCTCAATTTCTTAGTCTTATAAACCCTAAAGATCTCAGTTTCTTCCTGATCTCACCCAATCATCCACATCCCCATCTTGATTCATAGAAAAAGTTTATTTCTTAAGCTTCTTTTCATTCATTATTAAAATGTCACATTACTTCCTTCCTGTATCTTACTTTCAGCTGATGATCTGACATATTCATTGAGCTTTTACACTTACTGTTCCGTCTGCATATGAACTTTTCTACACATATATTCATGACTAATATCTTCCTGGGACGTGCCCAGAGATTCTGTTAAGAAAAATCTCCCAACAAATAAGAGCCCTAGACCTGACGGCTTCCCTGGGGAATTCTACCAGACATTTAAAACAGAATTAATCCCAATTCTTCTCAAGCTATTCCAAAAAATAGAAATCAAAGGAAAACTCCCGGATTCATTTTATGAAGCCAGCATCACACTGATTCCCAAGCCAAACAGAGATCCAGCAAAAAAAGAGAACTACAGGCCAATATCCTTGATGAATATGGATGCAAAAATTCTCAACAAGATCCTTGCAAATCGAATCCAGCAGCACATAAAAAGAATCATTCACCAAGACCAAGTGGGATTCATTCCTGGGTTACAGGGCTGGTTCAACATTCGCAAATCAATCAATGTGATACATCACATCAATAAAAGAAAAGATAAAAACCATATGATCCTGTCAATAGATGCAGAAAAAGCATTTGACAAAATACAGCATCCTTCTTCATAAAGACTCTAGAGAAAGTCGGGATAGAAGGAACCTACTTAGACATCATCAAAGCCATCTATGAGGAGCCCTCAGCTAACATCATCCTCAATGGGGAAAAACTGAGAGCTTTCCCCCTGAGATCAGGAACACAGCAGGGATGTCCACTCTCACCACTGCTGTTTAACATAGTGCTGGAAGTCCTAGCATCAGCCATCAGGCAACAAAAGGAAATCAAAGGCATCAGAATTGGCAAAGAGGAAGTCAAACTTTCACTCTTCACAGATGACATGATACTCTACATCAAAAACCCGACAGACTCCACCAGAAGCCTACTACAACTGATCCAAGAATTCAGCCAAGTTGCAGGGTACAAAATCCACGTACAGAAATCGGTTGCATTTTTATACACCAACAATGAAGCAACAGAAAGAGAAATCAAGAAGCTGATCCCATTCACAATTGCACAAAAAATCATAAAATATCTAGGAATAAGCCTAACCAAGGATACAAAAGATCTGTATGATGAAAACTACAGAAAACTTATGAAGGAAATTGAAGAAGACACAAAGAAATGGAAAAACATTCCATGCTCATGGATAGGAAGAATAAATATAGTTAAGATGTCATTACTACCCAAAGCTACCTGCACATTCAATGCAATTGCAATCAAAATTGCAGCAGCATACTTCTCAAAACTAGAACAAAGTGTCCTAAAATTTGTAGGATTTTCCTTTTTGTAGAAACCACAAAAGACCTCGAATAGCCAAAGTAATACTGAAAAATAAAACCAAAATGGGAGGTATCACCATCCCAGACTTTAGCCTCTACTATAAAGCTGTCATCATCAAGACAGTATGGTATTGGCACAAAAACAGACACATAGACCAATGGAACAGAATTGAGAACTCAGAAGTGGACCCAAAAGGATACAGCCAACTAATCTTTGACAAAGCAGGAAAGAATATCCAATGGAAAAAAAGACAGCCTCTTTGAAAGATGGTGTTGGGAGAACTGGACAGCAACATGCAGAAGAATGAAACTAGATCATTTTCTCACACCATGCACAAAAATAAACTCAAAATGGATAAAGGACCTGAACGTGAGACAGGAAACTATCAATACCCTAGAGGAGAAAGCAGGAAACAACCTCCTTGGCCTCCACCACAGCAACTTCTTACTTGACACATCCCCAAAAGCAAGGGAATGAAGAGCAAAAATAAATGATTGGGACCTCATCAAGATTAAAAGCTTCTGCACAGCAAAGGAAACAAACCACAAAACTAATAGGCAACCAACAGAATGGGAAAAGATAGTTGCAAATGACATATCAGATAAAGGGTTGATATCCAAAATCTACAAGGAACTCACCAAACTGCACGCCCGAAAAACAAACAACCCAGTGAAGAAATGGGCAGAAGATATGAACAGACACTTCTCCAAAGAGGACATCCAGATGGCCAACAGACCCATGAAACGATGCTCAGCATCCCTCCTCATCAGGGAAATACAAATCAAAACCACACTGAGATACCTCCTCACACCAGCCAGAGTGGCTAAAATGAGCCAAGCAGAGAACTCTAGATGCTGGCGAGGATGTGGAGAAACGGGCACCCTCCTACACTGTTGGTGGGAATGTAAACTGGTACAGCCCCTCTGGAAAACAGTGTGGAGGTTCCTAAGGAAACTAACAATGGAACTCCCCTATGACCCAGCAATAGCACTGCTAGGAATTTACCCAAGGGATACAGAAATGCTGATGCACAGGAGCACATGTGCCCCAATGTTCATAGCAGCACTCTCCACAATAGCTAAAACATGGAAAGAGCCTAAGTGTCCATCAACAGATGAATGAATCAAGAAGATGTGGTTTATCTATACCATGGAATACTACATGGCCATGAGAAAGAATGAAATCTGGCCATGTGTAGCAACATGGATGGACCTTGAGGGTGTTATGTTGAGTGAAATAAGTCAGGCAGAGAAGGACAAACATTATATGTTTGCACGTATAGGAGGATTAGGAGGAACTTAACTGAGGAACAAGGGGGAGAAGGAGGGGAGAAATGGTGGGGGAAAGGGAGAGAGGCAAACCGTAGAGACTCTTGAATGCTGACAAAAACTGAGGACTGATGGATGTGGGGGGGAGGGAGGGATGGGCATGGAGGAGGACACTTGTGGGGATGAGCACTGGGTGTTATGTGGAAACTAATTTGATGATAAACTATTTGTAAAAAATAAATAAATACATAAACAAAGATGAATATGCAAAAAAAAAAAAAAAAGAACAGGAGTCTGAGCAGGCTGGAGTTACAGTTGAGTGAAGCATGACCAAAAGCCGAAAGAGAGAATTGGCATTATATACAAACACAAAAACAAAAACAAAAACAAAACAAACAAAAAACCACCCTGAAGTTAAAAGATAATGCAACAGCTTTCTTTCAAAGTAAACAGTAGTTGAATAGGCAATGCTGGAACTGAAAGATAAGACATAATAACACCTTTGTCAGAAAGAGGTTGAGAAAGAAAAGCCTGGAAAACATAGTTGACCAAGGTCCTTACTCTCCAGCAACAGAGACGAGCTGTGTGAATTCCTCTTCAACTATATAATGGGCCAAAATACAAATGTTAAAATATATATAACCATATTTATTGATCTAGAAAAGTGTCCCTGATATATTTTTAATGAAAAAATTTATAGAAAAAGAATGAAATCTTGCCATTTACAACAACGTGGGTGGAACTAGAGGGTATTATGCTAAGCAATTTAAGTTAGTCAGAGAGAGACAGATATCAGATGATTTTACTCACATGTGGAATTTGAGAAACAAAACAGATGAACTTAGGGGAAGGTAGGAAAAATAAGATAAAAACAGTGAGGGAGTCAAGCCATAAGAGACTCTTAAATATAGAGAGCAAACTGATAGTTGCTGGAGGGGTGGTGGTTGGGGGGATGGGCTAAATTGGTGATGGGCATGAAGGAGGGCACCTGTTGGGATGAACACAGGGTATCATATGTAAGAGATGAATCACTAGGTTCTATTCCTGAAGTCAAGACCACATTGTATGTTAACTAAGTTGAATTTATTTTATTTTATTTTACTTTATTTTTAAGTTTTTGGGTTTTTTGTTGAGAGAGAGGAGGGGCAGAGAGAAAGGGAGAGAGAATCCCAAGCAAGCTCTGTACTGTGAGTGCAGAGCCCACGTGGGGCTGAAACCCATGAAACTGTGAGATCATGACCTGAGCTGAAACCAAGAGTCAGACTCTTAACTGACTGAGCCACCCAGCTCCCCCACTAACTTAAATTTTAAAAGTAATAATAATAATAATAATAATAAATTTTTACAAACATTTTAAAACTACTAAGAAAACAAGCAATTATAAGAAAATCAGACTGGCAGTATGTAGTTCAGAGTGCAGCAGATTAGGCAAAGCCAGTCAAATACAGTGAAAACAGCACTCAAAACTCTCTAGTTGAAGCCAAGCTTCAGCAGTTACTGGCTGAACAACCTAGGAAAGCCACATAATATCTCAGGGCTTCTGTTTCCCCATCATAAAAACGCTTACTTCTCAGGATTGATGTGAGAACTGAATGAAATGGTTTATATTAAATATTTCACTAACCATACACACACACACACACACACACACACACACACACACATAAGAAATCTGTATAATATACTCTCCTTTTTAAAAAACAATGAAAGGTCATAGCCCAATATTAAAACTTAATAACTTAGAGTAAAAATATGGGAAATTAATTTTTATGTCTGAATAACATATTTCGTTTTATAGTGAATATATTAATTATGTAATAAGAAATAATGGAGAATCACTAGTTTGGAATAAATCATTCAAATGGTCCCTATGCATCCTGGCATATGAAAAATATACATTGAGACAGCAGATGAGAAGGACAAACCAAGATCAAGAGTTATAATCTTCATTGTTTGCATTACGTATACTCTGATAGAAAATAATATCCATGTGGGAGTCTGAAATATAAGAAATAACAGGCACAGAACTCTAGAAAGACTTACTAGTATAATAACAACAACAAAAAAGGCATTTTCATAAAGGCATTCACTGCCCATTTTATAAGTATTAAATCTAAAAATAAGTTTGATAGAGCAGAATGTTTGTTTTAGTTCTTTATACTACCAATTCTGAGAGTTTACTTACTGGGAGGTATGTTTCAAGAATACCTTCAAAATCTATAAAAATATACATTAGAATTATGTTTTTATTAATTTTATTTTCATTTGTAGATAGAATTAGTGTATCTACCTTTTTTTTTTCAATAGGACTATTTACAGGATGACTGTAATATAGGCAATTACAAGGGAAGAGTGTAGTGACAAGTCAAGGAACTGAAATTTTAAAAACAGGATTTGTTCCTCGGACATGCGACCTTTGCAGTGGCCAGTGCTCAGAGGGTATCCACATTTGATTTAATGCTCTAATGTTGCTATATTGAAATTCTTAATAATTTTTTCATAAGAAGCACTTAATTTTATTTTCCTCTGAGCTACACAAATTATATAGCTGATTCTGCCTACAGTATGTTATAACTTGTGATCTGCATTGCTCTGAGATGAGATGGGAAAACTCGCACCATCAAACACAAAAGATTAATTCATTGGACATGAATATACAGGTATTACAAATAGTCAAGTGACTATTTGGGCATTGACCAAAGGGAATATTAGTTTGGAAGACATTGGGAAATTTAGTTTTAAAACTTGATAATTGCATAAAGATAATTGCTTAACACTTGTGTATGCAGCTGGACATCACAGCTGTGCATGCATTTATGATTAACTGTGTTTTGAAATTTCTGTAACTATTTCCTGATCTAAAAGAACTCTTTTGCAAAGGATTTAAGGTAACAAAGTCAGGAAATAAAGTAGAATTTCTAGAATTACATGGATTATTTGAGCATGAATTTGTCTATGTCAGGACTTGTGACCATCAGAAGCTGGCAATTACAGGTAGTCTCTGGATCTTGTGCATGGTAAGAAGTAAGTGAACAAATTTATATTTATTCATTTCCTATAGAATTTACCCAAGTTTTGTCCCTGTTGCTAAAGCGTTTTTTACAAACTCTTTGGAAAGGCAGAGCATAGCAGACAATGGCAGTCTTGAAGGAGAACATTTTTTTTTTAATGTGAGAAGAAGGTGAGAGAGAAGAGATTTTGTTTTTCTAATAAAAAGAGAGCACAGCTTGGTGAATATGATACCTTCTCACAAACCCATAAAGAACTGAAAGTTTATGCAATTTTAAAATACCTCAGGAAATGTTCATGAATATCTTTTAATTCCAAGTCATTTAACTTGCATTTAAACATGCTAGCCTAGCAAAATCATATTGGTAATTTCATTGGTACAAATGAAATAGATCTGAATGGAGTGGGATTTGGGGAAAAGAAAGAAAATTAAAATTATTGCCTTTAGGAAATAACACTTTTATGACATAAGAAAATTTTAATAACTTTAAGTTTATCTACCAAAAAAAATTTTTTTTAAGGAGTTTTAATCGAAGCAATTAGTTGAGCTGGAGAGACTGTTGTAAAAATTCTCACTCCTTTAGTTACTGGTTGACTTAGGGTATGTGACATAACCTCTCTCAAGAGCACACTGTTTATCTGATTATAATGCTTTTTTCCCCTATGTTATTTTGAGATTGGATGTAAAAATATATGCAAAATAATTGGCATATTGATGTACAAAAGATGCAACTTCTTGATCTCCATTTTTATTTAATAAAATAATATATTCATATGCCACTTGTATACATATTTGGCAATCAGTTTACTGTCTATCTATTCTGTGGGCATAAAAGAGAACCCAAGGTACATCTCTCTCCCCTCTCAACTCTCCTCTTTACTCTTCCAACCTTCCCCAAGATCTGACTTGTTCTTTTTCTCAGCCTCTGGCCTATGTCAATTAGTCCCACCAGGTACTGGAAGGGTATGAAGTGCTTTAGCAATCCCAGGTGGGAGTGGAAGGAAAAAAGATATATTTTTTCCCCAATCCAACTTTAAAATGAAACAGTTAGCAGGCAAATATATCTTACCACACCTAAGATTGTCTGCCACGTAACATTAACTTTGTTAATGTGCTAAAAGGAGTCCCTGTTTTTCTTTTCCAACAATCTGAAAGGCTCCCTTCTGCTCTCCCAGATTGATTAGGGAGTGGCTAGGAGGTAGTATGGTGGTACCTTGCACTGAGAAAGGGAAAATCCTGGAAGTCAGAAATTCTAGAAAATAAGTATCTAGAGAAAAGTGTACAGATAGAAGGTATTTTATATAATCAATTAGTTGGTAAGTGAGATACATCTTTGAATATTTAATGGATAAATGAACTATTCTGAGGGGGTTGGATAGTTTTACTGCAGGAAGATGAACAAAGAAAAGTGAGCTCTATAAATATTGATCTCAGTGGAATCACTGAGACAATAGTGTGAGTATAGACTCCACACTATTTACATCTTCATAGGGTCCAAACTTCCCAGAAAAATTACAAATTATTTACATTAGGATATCAGACTAAAAGGAGTAAGGCTTCTTACAAAAATGATTAAGAAAGCCTGAATAAGTAAAAAAAAAAAAAAAAAAAAAAAACAACTGCAGTGGAAAAGAATAATTGTGTAGTAGTTTTCCTCTTCGAATTTAAGAGTGTAAACACTAAGGAATATAGTAAAAATAACTACTCCACAAGAAATTTTAATTTGGCTAAAAGTGACAAAGACAAGACAGGCAGTTATATTGTTTTAAAAAGTTACTTGAACAGTTTTTTGGGTTTAAAAAATTTTTTTTTGTTTATTTCTGACAGAGAGACAGAGTGCAAGTGAGGGAGTGAGGGTGCAGAGGGAGAGGAAGACACAGACTCTGAAGCAGGCTCCAGGCTCTGAGCTGTCAGCACAGAGCCCAACGTAGGGCTTGAACTCAGGAACCATGAGATCATGCCCTGAGCCAAAGTCCAAGGCTTAACAGACTGAGCCACCCAGGCGCCCCAAACAATTTAAGGTAGGAATACCTCAGTATGCTTTTATTTGTCATTAGGACAGCACAGTTAAGATCATAAACTACAGGCCTGAGAAATGCTATAGTTTAGTAAGATTAATTTTTTTAAATGTCACACAATGCATTGACATTGCTATCTGTACTTGTGTTGGTGTTTGATTTGTATGACAAAGGACTTTACATTACTTTATATCTACTTTATACAGAGAAACTATGTTTGAACTTTGTCTATGTGGTTAATTGCCCTGATATTTCTGAAGGAAGAATCTTTATAAAGGAAGTTCCCTTTCTTTCTCATAAACACTGTACCTGGGACTGTGCTAAGCCACATAAGTCCATATGTTTGGGAAGCTCTCTATTCTATCAAAGCAGCGTGTAATGCCTCTAAGTTGGCAGGTTTAGACAATAGCTTCTTCCTCCACATCATGGGAAATTAGAAAAGAGATGTCTTTCACAGTTAAAGTCTAGTATTTAGATGGCTCTCAATAATTAATCAGTGAAAATAATATCAGCTTCAAATTTTAAAAAGCTATGAAAGATATCCGGAAAGTGAAATATCTTCCAAAATAATAATGGTGTGTACCTCTCCATAGGTACACATAATATACACATTAACAAATATTCCAAGGCACATACTCACACAAATAAGTGAAATAACACTTTTTAAGGAAAACAACAGCTATTTTAGATATTAAATATAATCAAATATGCAAGTGATCTGATAGAGCTAAATATGTTTCAGTACACATGTTCAGCCTTATTATAACTGATTAATGTATGAATTCCTCACATAAATTTTATCTATCCTAAGGAATTATTCAGTGTGGTTAATATGCACCTTAAAATGCTTATGGGAAATACAGAGAAAATAGTCTTTTCCTCTGTCAAAAGAGTTGTATTTAAGATGAGAAAGCAAAAAACAAATTTCTATAAAATAGAAAATAGTGTTATTAAAGGGATTATCAACTGAAGTTCAAAATACTAAACAATTGGTCACAGTCTTTAAAAATCATACCTCTGTTTTAAAAATATTTTTCAAGCCATTACTCATTCATTAATTTTATAAAATCATTGGTATAAATCAATATTAAATCCTGTAACTGATGCTATACTCTAGAAATAAGTAATTTAGTTTTTGTCCTCCTACTCATTTCTATATAGTGTTGCCACTGACTGGGGACAAATAAGAATATGTACACCTAGAATATTATTATGAAACTGTCTTATACTAGACAAATACCATATGGTATCAGCTATATGTGGAATCTAAAAAGTTCAACTTGTAGAAACAGAGTAGAATGGAGGTTACCAAGGGCAAGGTATTGGAAGAAATGGGAAAATGTTGGTGAAAGGGTAAAAACTTTCAGTTATATGACAAGTAAGTTGTGGGAATCTAATATACAGCATGGAGATTATAGTTAATAATACTGTGCTTGTACTTGAAATTTGCTAGGAAAGATTTTAAATGTTCTTATCACAAAAAGAAATGAAAATTTTGTGAGGTAATAAAGGTGTTACTTAATGCTATGGTGGTAATCATCTTACAATATATAAGTGTAACAAATCAACATGTACACCTTACACCTACATAATACAATATGTTAATTATATCTCAATAAGTCTGGAAAAATAAAGTAGCATATGATTATAATAAAAATTTACAAGACAGATTGCTTGTACTCATCAGCTGTTATGCATAACACGTGGCCCTAAAAGCACTCATTCATTAATGTAGGTGGTACATCTTTGCATTCTTATTCACCATGTGACATCATGATAGACTGATACAATTTCATAAAATGTAAAAATATGTAAATTTTACTCCATGCTATAAAAAATACTGTGATTTACTCAGTCTTTCAGAAATTTAAAATATATCCAAATGTAAGTTTAGTTTGAATTAAATTATAATACAGAATCTAATTCTTTTTCCCTTTGCCAAATCCCAGATCTCCATGTGTGAGCCAAGACCCATTTTTAAATCACGTTCAATAAAATAGCTAAATTTATGTTATTTTTCAGTTAAGGATGATGTTTGCAACCTAAAACAATTATCCAAAATGCAAATTGAAAATTTTACATGCTATTATATTAAAACCATTCTGAAGTACTTTCTTTAAAATAATACAAAATAAATTTCAAGCTTTAACATGGTCTGTGAGATGTTCTATGATTTCTCCTGTCCCTATTTCTCTATCCTTATCTCAAGTCTCCAGCTAGTCCCTGCTTCACTCTTCACATCAGAAACAAAAGTCTTCGGAAGTTTGACAGCTTACCTAAATGTGTGCCCACAGTTGTTCCCTCTTCCGATTTTAATCCCACCTCTGAGTTCACGTGTAGCTGTAGAAAACAGTTCTTGGCATGTTGATAGCATTTCACTCTAAACACTGCGTCTCTCTCCTTCACCACATGAGGGTAACTCTAACCCACTGAAAGCTTGCTAAGGACAGATACAACTGAAATTCTTGAGAATGATTGCTTCAAGGGTAAACCTTCACCCAATGGTGTATGTGGACAGGTGAAAATTGGTGAATAAATGCAAGTCTCTTCATCTTCTTGGGCAGCAATTCAGAAGGATGTTCTATGTGGTTTCTGAGAGGGTCTCCATTTTGAGCTCCAATTGCCTAAAATGGAAACCCACTTATTAGCACACACCTATTTGCTTTTCTTTCTGTTTCTTTCTCAGCTCTTTCATTTGTGCTTCCTGGGATCATCGCTCAAGTCAAGTACCTATTCCCAAGTCCTTGTTCCCAGGTTTGATTAATTTAACTTAAAAGGAATGGTAAGCATTGTGTTCATCTGAAGAATCAATGACCAATCTCAAAGCATTTGATTTCTTTTAAACAAACCAAGATGGGGATGAGAGGGTCTTCAGAGGTATAAGTCCCTGTGATTAAGCTTTCTGATACCGAATTGCTAGAAGTTCCCTGTATATATCATTTTATTTTATGTGTCTGTGTTTTTTGTGCTATTTTCTGAATGAAATGTCCTTCCTCAGCTTTCACTCAGGTAATGTCTTACCTTCAAGAAGCAGTTGAGATATTCTGAGAAACCCAGAGCCAAGCTTCTTCCATAGAAACAGGCATGGATTTCATGCTTTAATCCTTACCAGGTTTTACTGAGATGAACTGGGTAAATTCTTTGAGAACAGGGGCCACAGTTTACTCACCTTTGAGACTCCAGGATAGCACAGTGCCTGGTACGAACTCGGTACCTATAATATTAAATGAGTAATATCTTTTTATTTTCCACAAAAAGCACTTCGATGTCAGACAATGCTTTAAGTGCTCTCCTATATTAACTCATTTAATCCTCATGACAGCCTCTTGAAGTATGTACTGTTACTATCAGCATTTAAAAATGAAAAAGCTGAGGCAGAGTGAGGCCAAGTGACTTGCAGGTCACATAGCTTGCAGTTTATGAGCCAAGGACAGACTGAGGCTGGAAGCTATGTTATTCACAACTCCCTGTCATTGCTTCTCTTGAATTAAATATCAAACCATAACACATAACCAATATAAAACACAGTTTCCTATCATTTTTTAGAGATCTCTGTATCTAATCTGAGATAACCCTTATTCTGTCTCTACCTAGTTATCAAAAGAAGCTAAAATCCTCTCAAATTACACAATATTATTTACAAAAGCACTAGTGAGAAAATATTTGAAATGGAACATTCCTAAACATCATATGATTTGTAAGTAATCATAGTACATTTTCTTGTGTACCAGAAATTTACTTAAAAATATTTAACATTCTATGACAAATAAGATGCTCTGTCTAGGTATTATTGGTTTTAGAAGTCTCTACTCTTTTGTTCTTTTGAGAACAAATTTAATGATTATTTCTGAAAAGTGAATGACAAATGATCAACTCTCAATGCATTGTTTAGCTATGTAAATAAAACCAAAATGTTAGGTTCCTGCCACAGATGCTGTTAATGGCTGTAGACTTGGTAAATTTCAGAGAACAAGCCTCCAGTGACACTGCAAGTCCTGTTTCACACTGTGTGCATCCTGTTTCCTGTCAACAGTGGCTATAATGGGCACATAAACTAAAATTTACACACTATTTAGTCTGCAAATGTTCTGTGTCCTTAGCCTTTAGCAATGGAAATATGCCAGTATCTTTTTCTTATACAATACCCTGTCTTTATCAGATTTGAGGCAATTTTATCTATCATGGAATTATAAGTTGTTAAAGTCATTTCTGCATTAGGAGTTTCCTAACAATCTTACATCCAGATAAAGAGTTAAACTTAAATTATACCATAGTCATCTAATCAGAAAAACAACTTTAAATGCATCATCTAAGTAAACTTGAAGAACAGTTTAAAAATTTAGGAGTCCTTGGCTAAATCTCCACTGAGAGATGAAACTTCTAAAAGCATTATCTAAATGAATAGAAGAAAGTGAAGAAATTTATTTTTTTAGACAAATCATATAATTTAACACTGACCTTTACTTTTTTCCTAACCTAAATTTTCTATAATCTCATATAAGCCATTATTTTAGGTATGTGATTTATTCAACACGTCCTTCCTTTCTAAGTAAATCTTAATAAGCAAAGAGAATTTTTTAAATTGATGATTACTTAAAATTTCAGGCTCTCTTATTTTTTCTAACAAATATCCTAGTAATACTTTACCAAAAAGTACAGAGGAGAAGAAAAAGGAAAATTAAATGAAAGGTTATGACCATATGTGGAGTAGGATATTTACTCATTGACAGTTGAGTTTATATATCTCACCAAATGCATTATTTTTATTTTTCTAAAAGTTATTTTCAATTATGTTTCCCATAAAACATGGTAATTTCTCCAGAATAGAGAACTACTCAATGAAACAATGTACCTTAGGTTTCAGGTAGAAATTTTATAAGTATTATAAATGTCTTTATTCATTTGTATGGAATTGGTGTTTATCAAATTGGGCATACTATTTCTTGAAGGCTTAAATCAGGAATGAAATTTGAAAACAAAGTTGGCTTAATGGTTTCAATAATTTGCTCTGAGAAGTTGTGGGGTAATTATAAAGTAGCATTTAATGAGTATATCTTAATTCTGTAAAATAAATGATTTTTAAATTATTATTTTATGTTATACTAGACAACTACTAGATGGAGATAAATGAATCAATTTATTTGCACATTTCTATTTCAGAATTATCAACACATTTTCCTTGTAAATTTCCAGGTCCTTGTTTCTTTTAAAGTGTCCAAAATGAGGCAATAGTATTTGCAATGTTCTGAAATATTTGAACAAAAATTGTGTTGTTGATAGAGATTAGGAAGATATACTTGAGAGGTTTTAGACTTCTAGGAAGTGGTTTGCAAGTTGCATTTACCATGGATTTATAGAGTTAACTACAAAGGACCTGTGAACCCTTGTAAGTTTTGTATCTATGTGTACAAAGCTGCATAAAATGAATACATAGATAACATCACACATTTCATGTTCCATTGCCTAAAACATATGCATATGTCATGATAAGGAATGTATATACTTACTTAAAGCCATTATTAAATCATAGTATTTTTTTATTATGATATATTTCTCAATCAACTGTAAGTGTCACAACTAATGGTATAAAATTGCATTGATATTATAAAAAAAAATCTTCATATTCAAAATACTTGGGAAGCTTGCCACCAAGGAGAACACTTGCGGCCAAGGAGAAAATTATTTATATGTTCAATTTCAGAGTATTTACTGTTCATATTAGTTGATGTAGAGAATAACTTCAGTATGTCATTGTAGTAAAAAAAACCACTTCCTATTAGGAGTGAGGAGATGAAGCACATGAATGGATTGTAAAGACAAAAAATTCCTCTTCATTCTCCTTTTATAGTCTTACTAGATATCTGAACTGTAATATTTAGGCATCAATCAAAGAGACCATAGAAGAAAAAAACTATTTAAACAATGCAATATATGCAAATTCAAAATCACTCTTACTTTCAAAAGTATATGTTGTCATTAAACCAAACTCTCAAATACAAGGATAATTTAATTTTACCCTTATCCTGTTTTATGGGCTTTTCTTGTTATGAATGTATGTGTAGTAGACTAATGCCCTTCCAAAAATGTCCAAGCCCTATTCCCCAGAGCTTGTTGACGTGTTTCATGGTCAAGGGGAATTAAGACAATAGACACAACTAAGATTGCTAATCAGTTGATCTTAAAATAGAGAAATTAGCATGCATTATCCCAGTGGTACCAGTGTAACTGATATTTAAATGTGGATGAGGGAGGCAGAAAAGTCATTGTTAAAGTGATGCCAAGAAGAAAAAAAAAAAAGACTTGGGGCACCTGGGTGCTTTAGTAGGTTAAGTACCTGACTCCTGCTTTTAGTTCAGGTCATGATCTCACCATTTGTGAAATGGAGTCTCTGTCAGGTTCTGTGTTGACACCATGGAGCCTGCTTGGGATTCTCTTCCTCTCTGTTACTCTCTCTCTAAAAATAAATAAACATTAATAAAAGAAAAAAAGAGTCAACTGGACACTGCAGTCTTTGTTTTTAAATTTTTTAAAATATTTTACTTATTTCTGAGAGAGAGAGAGAGTAAGCAGGGGAGGGGCAGAGAGAGAGGGAGACACAGAATCCGAAGCAGGCTCCAGGCTCTGAGCTGTCATCACGGAGCCCGACATGGGGCTCAAACCCACAAACCACCTGAGCTGCAGTGGGACGCTTAACCGACTGAGCCACCCAGGCGCCCCTCAACACTGCAGTCTTTGGAACAGGACTGTGAGCACCTCTAGAAGCTGGAAAAGGCAAGAAAATGGATGTACTCCAGAGCTTCCAGAAAGAAATATGACCCTGCTGACACTTTGATCTTAAACCAGTCAGAAACATTTTGGATTTCTGACCTCCAGAACTATAAAAGAAAAAAATTCTCTGTTGTTTTAAGTCACCTAGTTTAGTAATTTTGTACAACAGCAATAGGATACTGATAGAGTATGCTAAGGTGTATGCATTTGATAAATATATAAATTTTCATGAACATAGAAAGAATTCAAGTGAAATAATAATGAATTAGGTTAGCCCTCTTCCAACATAATTGCTTAAACATAATGACTTTTTGATATAATGAGAAAAGATGCCCTGCTTCTCCTCAGAAAAGAGTGTTTGAGGGGCCCCTGGTTGACTCAGTCAGTTGGGCGTCCAACTTCAGCTCAGGTCATGATCTCATGGCTTGTGAGTTCAAGCCCCATGTTGGGCTCTGTGCTGACAGCTGCTCAGAACCTGGAGCTTGCTTCAAATTCTGTGTCTCCTTCTCTCTCTGCCCCTCCCCCACTCATGCACTGTCTCCTTCTGTCTCTCAAAAATAAATGTAAAAAAATGAAAAAAAAAAAAAAGAATGTTTGAGCTCATAGAATGAGACAGAAATCTGGATAGGTGCATCAGGTTGATGGGGATGAACAAAGCACTGGGCCAAGATTGTTCAATCACGCCCATTCCAGGACCACCTGGTCTTTGACTTGATCATCACAGCACTGATTCTGCACAGAAATAGGCAGAACAACTTAATGAAATTACGGGATTCATAGGCAAGTGTAGTAGTTCACAGTAGATTATGGGACTTTCTATGGGAGAAGAAATCCCTCAGTGGGAGCAGGTAAAGCTAGAAAGGAAATAATGACTTTATTCTGGAAAAGGTAGAAGAAGCTCTAAGTAACTATAATTTTATTATTTAAAAGATTTACATATTCAAGGGTATGAAGAGGTAGTCATTTGACTTATATTTGAGCATGTCTCTCTTAATGGATTAATTAAGGAAGAAAAAAATACAAGTAATAAACCAGGAATGTAATTTATGTGTTCAAAACCAGAGCACTTCTTCCCTCTGTCTTCTATCAAGAGCACTTCCTTACAGTGCCAAGGCAACCAGGTACTTGAAAGCTTCTGTTTGCTTGACGGACAGAGAATGCAAGCAAAAGAATTAGATGTCCTCAAAGAATATTTTATCTGGCCATGAAAAAGCATGGTGAACTATCCTTGCTCAAAAATTTAACTTTCTAGTGAGCCAAACACTAATGTCACTTGAAATAATACAATATTTCTCTTGGTTTCTTGGACTTACCCTGACCTGGAAAGAAAATGTCAAATTTTAGTATTTAAATTGTTGGAGTATGCAGTTAGTTAGGTTCTAACAGGGTGCCTGGAGACCAGCAAGGAGGAAGTCACGGCTACCTATGGGAAGATCAGAGGTCTGTCCTAGAAGCATTCCAAAACAAAGCCACAAGAAACCAGGTCAAACCAGACAGGCCCCAAATGGCTGACAAAGTAGGCTAGAAGCCCCTGAATAAACAAGGAAAAAAAGACACATAACCCACATTCTTGGAAGAGACCCTCCTGCTTCAAAGAAATCCCCACCTGTAGTAATGAATATTCCACCCCTTTGTTAACAACTGTCTATAAAGATAGAAACCCAAACCCAGTATCCAGCTCTCCCTTGAGCTTGTCTGCTCTCATATCTTGAGAATATATTTTCACTTTAATAAATTTTCCTGCTTGTACTGCCCATCCACTGTGTTGTGTCTGTCTTTTAATTCTTTCTTGTGACAGGACCAGGAGACTTCAGCAACATCTTTTGGATGGACTGGGTTGAGGCCTCAGAGTGTAGGTCTCCCCTGTCCACCCAACAACAGAATCACTTTTATGAATTTATATGGACCATATTTAAACACAACGTTATGAAAAATGGCTTAAAACACAAAAATACAGTTCGTTACATTTTATTTTTAGTTTTATCTCTGTCCTAAGAATAAAACCTGGTCACCTGGAATTTGAGAGTCTCCTGTCTTAATTAGGAATTGAATTATATAAACAATATTTTAAGTTGGATTTCTAAAGATTGTCTGTCTATCTTTTTTCATTCTCTCTCATTCTTTCCCCTGGATACATACGTACTTTATTATCAGTATCCTTCTCAATTTTGACATCAGCTCCATATGCTAGATATTTTATTTTAGCCATTTATATTCTAGTATTTAAAAAATAAACCAAATAAACAAGCAAAACTTTTTTGGCTAATGCTTAGAGAATACGCCTATGAAAGTTACCAGGTTCTAAAAGCAGAGTAAAACTAAGACCAAAGAAAGTTTTCATTAAAACTGTTTCTCAGAGGTCATTTCTTTCACACACTTCCTAAGAATGACAACATACTCATCACAGAAGGAAACTTAGAATCATAGGTAATCACTGATAAATGTCAGCACGTCCAATCAAGACCACAAAGGAAATGTAGAAACATCACCCAAACAGCAGCCATTTCTACCCTAAAAAAAAAAAAAAAAGAGTGGTGTATGAGTAAATATGTGCATGTGGAGCTAGAAGGGATTCATTATAAAAACACACAAGGACTCTGTGTGAAATGTTCATGAAATTAAAAATAACAAAATTATGTGTAAATTTCCAACAGAGATGCTTACAACTACAATATATACTGATCTCCTCTGACTGAAACACTCATCTCTACTAAATGTGAAAAAATCACCACAATCAAGCTAAAACACTTATCTACCCCTCCATATAGTTACCATTGTGTGTGTGTTTGTGTTCAGAAGATTTAAGATCTATCCTCTTAGCATATTTAAAGCATACAATGCAGTATTATCAACTATCATCACCATGCTGTTCATTAGAGCTCCAGAACTCATTCATCTTGTATAACTGAAAATTTGTACCCTGTGGAGGTACAATATAATTAACTAAATTATAAACTTCACTCAGATTTTCCGAATAATTCCATAAAACCACTAAATTCTTATTTAATTTTCCCTTGTCCAATGACTAAAGCTGAACATAGTTTCATATATTTAAATCCTAGTTGCATTTATTTTTCTGTAAACCCTTTTTCTTATAGTCTCTGCCATTCTTCCCTTCAGTTTTGATCTTTTTTGTTTTTAGAAGCTCTTTAAATATTAGAGATATTAGCCCTTTCTGTTCATTCTATATTTTATTTGTCCCACAGTTTGTTTTTTGGCTTTTTTAATGGTTTTTCTGTTGATGTTCTAATAAAATTGTTTTTATTTTAATATACTCAAATTTATTAAATATTTAAAAAACTAAAACACTTCTGGATTTTGAATTATATTTAAGAAGAATTCTATTCTCTCCCAGATTTTAATTAAATCTACCTATGCCTTCTGTTAACCTTGTAAAGGGTTGTGGAATTTCATTTTTAATGTTTAAGTCTTTGGGGCATTTGGAACTTATCATCTTACAAATAGTAAGTTAAAGATTACACTTATCTTTTTTTAATGGTTATACATTTGTCTCACCATAATTGTTAAAATGCCAATCTTTCCCCATTGATAAAAGAGGTACTATTATTAAATATTAATTTTCTCTAATATTTAAGTCTATTTCCAAACTTTAGTTTTTTTTCCTATTGGTCTATCAAAAAATGAAGCAAGCAGTTTTTAAACTGTGGAAACTTTAAAATTTGTTAAGTATAGCCTTCTTGTGTTTGTTATATGACTTTTTTGTACATTAATATTTATTTGTTTTTTCTGTGTAATTTTTAAATTAATCTGTCTATCACTGGGTTGGGGGCAGGGGCACTGTTTTGATCTTTCTGAGATTTTATTAAGATTGTGTCCATTTTTTAAATTAAAAGTAAAGTCTTTATTTGTATTTCAGGAGTGTTTTAAAATTTGCCCCAGATGCATTTTGTTCATTTTTGGTTATATTTCAAAAGGGGGAAAATAAAAATTTAAAATGTTTTTCCTGCAAATTATCAATAGGTGAGAATTTCAGAAATTTTATTGCAATGGTAATGCATATCTGAATATTATACCTCAAAAATGAATTGAATATTTAAAATATAAGGGCTGAGTTCCTGGGTGGCTCAGTCAGTTGAGCATCCAACTCTTGATTTCAGCTCAGGTCATGATCCCAGGGTCATGAGATCAAGTCCTACATCATGCTCTACACCGAACATGGAACTTACATGGATTCTCTGTCTCCCTCTGCCTCACTCCCCTGCTTATGCTCTCTCTAAAATAATAAATAAATAAACAAATAACAAACAAACCAATAAATAAATAAAAGGACATAAAGGATAAATAAAGTGTGGGAACACATTGCTAGTTTTATTTTATTTTATTTTTAATTTTTTTTGCTTCTAGGCTGTTCACTTTTTTTTTTAGGGAAAAAAAAACTCAGCTTGTCACTCTATCAGCTCAAAAAGTCAAGTGGAACAGAACAGTCACAGCAGGTGGGGAGGGTGTGAGCTGCTCTACAGATTGGGCTCCACACTGCAGTCCAGGGCTAGTTCTGTCTTCAAACCAGCCCATTTTCTCAGGTCTTAAAAGCAAGTGAAACAATGATCTTCTTCCACAGGGTAGAAGTCATGATGGCTTGCACTTTTGGGCAGGGACGTCCTTCCCCTTGGAGTGCTCAAGGGCTGTAGTGCTGTGGCCCTGGGTTTCCATTGCTAGTTTTGAAACTGAGCATTAAAGCGTGTGAAGAATTACAATATTCTAATTCCAAACTATAGTGAACATTGTATGGTTTTCTCCAAATATTTTTTTCTCAGCAAAATCTATCACAGTACTTAAAAATTATTTCAAGATTAATTGATATCTAACAATTTTTTGCTTCCCATAGTAACAGTTAAGAAATTAAGTGCATTTTATTACTTAAAAAGCTTGCAACAAGAAACTAATTTGAATGTTACCAATGACAAAAGCTGGAACTATTGGGTATCAAAATAAATACTGTGGTTGTTAGATTGTAACTAAAAATGTAAATACACATGAGTCTCTAATAAATTATTGAATAAATTAAATGTAAGAGAAGAGATAAATTTTTCTTACAAAAGAATTAGAAATAATAATGTGTGGATACTTCCTCCTCCAGGAGGTGGAACTCAATTCTGCCCCTCCCACTTGAGAGCAGACTGAACATAGTGACTTGCTTCCTAAGAATAAAGCATATAAAGTTTAGAAAAATAACGTTTCATTAAAAAAGCCTGGCAATCACTACCACACCCAGATGATCAAGGTTAGCATCACCAATGTAAGTCATTTTGATAGTATTTACCCACTGAGACATCGTGATAAAAAGACATTCCATTTCTTTGATATTCTTTCCCTAAATTCATCCAGTGTAATCATGGTAAAAGCATCAGACAAACCCAAAGTAAGAGATACTTTACAAAATACCTTACCAATGTTCCTCAAAACTGCCAAGGTCATGAAACACAAGGAAAGACTGAGACACTATCATGGATAGAGGCAACTAATCAGGCATGACTAGTAAATACAATGTGGAAAAAATTAAATAAGTGCAATCGAGAATTCTGGATTAGATCTTGGAACAGAAAAATGACATTAGTGGAAAAAAGTGAAATCCAAATAAAGTCAATTTAGTTCATCATCTAGGAACCAATAGTTATTTCTTAGTTTTCACAAATATACTATGGTTATGTAAGATGTAAACAATGGTGGAAACTGAGGAAAGAATATATGGGAAACTCCTACACTATCTTTGGAACATTTCTATATATTGGATTCTTTCAAACTAAAATGTTTATTAAAAATAAAAATTTCTAATCAAATTAAAACCTTGCAATATATTGAGTCCTAGCAAAACTAGCAATAAAGAATCAGAAAATAAATCTGTTACAGGTATGCGGGTGGGGAACTATGATGTAATAGAAAACATATAAAGTGGGAGAATTGTGGGGGGACTAGAGACAAAAAGAGAGGCAGAATAATGGTAACTCTTTTTTTTTAGTGTATTTACTTATTTTGAGAGAGCAAGAGAGAGAGTGCACAAGTAAGGGAGAGGCAGAGAGAGAGAGAGAGAGAGAGAGAGAGAGAATCCCAAGCAGGCTCTGCACCACCAGTGCAAGAGCCCAAGGCAGGGCTCAAACTCATGAACTGTGAGATGATGACCTGAGCTGCAGTCTGACACTTAACTGACCGAGCCACCCAGGTGCCCTGGTAGCTCTTTTTTAATGTAGCTCTTTTTTTTTAAAATCCATTTGCAGATTAAAGCCCCAGTGGAAGGAAAAAGGAAACTTGTAAGAGGCTACTAAAGTCACAAGCAAAGAGGAATGCTAGATATGGGACATGAGTAGAGCATTTTCCAAGCTAAAAGCTTTTAGTCACTTTCAGATGAGCTCAGGGAAGGCCCAGGAGTTATAAAAATCTTATTCCAGTTTCGACTCTGCCAGTAATGTGCTGACAGCGAGCGAGTCATTACATTTTTCTCATCTTGGTTCTCTCAACTATGGGTTGAAATCCATCCATAGCTTTCATTTTATGAATTTACAAAGGCAAGTTTTTTAACCCCTTTGGGTATGTTAAATGAAGTTTATATTTGACAATGGTATAAAAATTAAAATATATTGCAATATAAAAAGGAAAAAAGTTTTGGTGACTATATAAAGGTTTAAATTCTCATTTTGGCAAGTCCTTGGACATGGTCCATGGTAATTTATCATACAACTACAACATAGGCAGGTTTGACCATAGATAGTCATGCCTTTAATTCCTGAAGTATTCATCATGCTTGCTATAATAATACCTGAAAATATCATTCATAAGCAGAAGAATATGTTGAACTGCACCATGAATGTGCAATCAGCAAGATTCAGATAGTGGGGAAAATTATAGCTCAGTTTTTCAACAGATAAATTGTAAGGAAAAGAAGGGAATTGATGAGGGACCTATTAAAAGAGACTTAAAAGTCATAGTAAGTTGGAAAAGGGAGAAGATAAATATAATATCAAAGGAAACATATCTGGGTTATAAAATTAAAAATAAATGATCTTTTTGAAATTTAGGATAATAGTTACCCATGAGAAGATGGAGGGTTGGTAATTGTGGTGCGGCATATGGATGCGGGTTCTGGGTGGCTGGCCAAGTACTGTTTTATTTTTACCTGAATAATGATTACAAGGGTGTTAACATTTAAATAACTTTTATAGCGTGCATTTGTTTTGTGTGGTTTTCAGCATTTTTTGTGTGTATTCCTATGTGTGATAAAATGTTCATGTGTCACTAGCAAAGTGCTGTGTGCTACATTCACAAAAATGAGTAAGAAACTTTTCCTACTGTCAGGGGCTAGAATCAAGTAGGAAAAAAAAAAGGTGATAGAATGAGCAAAAGAATCATCTCATTCTTTTGATGAGAAAAAGAATCTTGGAATTCTCTTTATAAAATTATATATTGGATACAGTGGAGCCTCATGGGTGGGGTATTCAGTTTTGTCTAGCTTACGTATGAATGCTTTGAAGAAGAGATAATGAATGCTTAAGCTTAATATTCAAAGATTAATCACTTCATTAATGAACAATAGGATGGAGCCATCTAGAAAGAGGGAGTTGATTATTGTTAAAAGATATTTTTAAAAAGATAAAATCATGATTCTTATACAAATGTAAAATAAACATAGATCTAAGATTTTATTTAACTCACTAGTTAATGAGGGAATCAGTAAGACATTATGGGGGATCCAAAGAGAATTCAAAACATTCACACATATACTGGTCATCAAGAATGCCTAAATGAATTTACAAATAGATGCAAAATTCCTCAGTATCTGTAGGGCAAGAATCAAATGTAACTCCATAGGGCGAATCTTCATTTATGTGAACAGTAATCATAGGCATTACTCTCCTTGCTCAGTATGTATAGAATTGTAATATACTTCAAAGTATATTACTTATAAGTATACTGTAATATAGTTCAAAGACAATGAAAAGGGAAGATAATTCTGAAGAGTGTACTGGGCAGGATACTCAGTAACCTTTTCTCTATTTTAAAGTCTTTGACTATTATTCCCGACAATATAAACACTAGATATTGGAAAACAGAATGATCCATTGTAAAAATGCCAATATGGATGGGGTGAGAAATGAGTCTGGAAAGATGGGCGGGGCCCATATCATGAAGTTAAGTGATGCCTTTTATTTTGTTTGGCACTGGGGAAGCGGTAGAGACAAATCTGAATGGCCCTGCTTGTCATCTCCTCTTCTTTTTCTGTAGGTTAGGAATCACTTAGCATAGCAGTTGTGTGTTAGTTCAATACAAGAGTGTAGTAGACTCTGGAGATTTTTCCTTTCTAATAAGGTCATTCCTGGGATGCCTGCGTGGCTCAGTCGGTTAAGCGTCTGACTCTGGCTCAGGTCATGATCTCACAGTTGGTGGGTTCGAGCCCCGAGTCAGGCTCTGTGCTGACAGCTAGCTGAGAGTCTGAAGCCTCCTTCAGATTCTGTATCTCCCTCTCTCTCTGATCCTCCTCTGCTCACACTGTCTCTCTCTTTCAGAAATTTAAAAAAAGAAAAAGAACATTATAAAAAAATTTAAAAAGGGCATTCCTCAACCAATGCACTCCCACTGATACACAGATGCTATCTGTCCTCCTTTCCTTATAAATATTTTGATGACTAAGGTAAAGTTTCTGTCTTGAAGCTCTCCCAGAAAGTTGTCAAGTGCAGCTATGCCCATGTCAGACATGCTTTTTAGTAGAGCAGTGCTGCTGTGGGAGATACTGTGCACTTTGCTGTTTCTCCACCTATGAGCTTCCCCAATAAAACATAATATATGACATTTGCAATGAGGATGTAGGAATCTTTTCCCCTTTTGCATTAGAGGTAATCAATGAATTTGTTTTCTGTTTGATTTTTTTTATTGCTATTGCTAGTAGTAGAAATTTCATGATTTTTGAATTAGTATAATCATAAGAGTATTGGAAGAACTAGTGTGTTCCAGTATTCATCCTGAGCTACTGTGCTGAAAAATGACAAAATTTTATTGAGAGAAGTTGGGGATAATTATGGAAAGGGAGACTTGATTCATTTTCTAGTAAGTAAGTTCTTGTAGAATTTCCTTACCCCGTCATGTTTATGCCATTACTCTTAAAATGGCTAGTAAAATAGTATGTTAGTTTTGACCACTTGATTAGTGGTAGAACATGGGTGTTTTCTAGATAAAAATGAAATAGACTTTTAGGTAGAATTAACGAAGCAGGGGCGCCTGGGTGGCTTAGTCGGTTAAGCGTCCGACTTTCACTTAGGTCATGATCTCACGGTTCGTGGGTTCGAGCCCCGCGTCGGGCTCTGTGCTGACTGCCAGCTCAGAGCCTGGAGCCTGTTTCAGTCTGTGACTCCCTCTCTCTCTGACCCTCCCCTGCTCACGCTGTCTCTCTCTCTCTCTCTGTCACCTAGAAATAAATAAAAATATATTTAAAAAAAAAAAAAAGAATTAACGAAGCAATTAGTTCTTTATTTGAGAATACATATTTGGCTTATAGATTAATATTTCTGCATCAGCCCATAGATACAATTCTATTTCTCCCTTATTTCAATCTCCTTTTCCTACAATTTACCTGTTGAAGTGAGCTATAGTTTCCCCCAGTCTGTATCTCACTGATTGCACATTTATGGTGCAGTTCAATATGTTCCTCTGTCTTCTCTCATTCTTGCTAATTGGCAGCTGGTCCAGAGACTGAATCATACTCTGATCTCTTTGGAAAACTGCCAGGGTATGGCAAGGCTAGAGGAGACCAGAATGTATGTCTCTTTTTGTGATCTTAACAACCATTGAAGCTTAGTGCCTATATCTAAATATTTGTTGGTTTAAAAAGTTGAAATTTTGATGCTACTATTTCACTTTACTTTGCTGGTTAGAATAATTTTAAAAGAAATACTTCTTCTTATCTACTGTTTGATTACTCATTGTAGAATTAATAAGAAAGGCAGGAAAACTGCTTATTTCTTAATTCTTCCCTTTATTAGTCAGTTTTCATGATAATAGGTTAATTTCTATAATCTTCTGAAGATAGACAATTATTTTTAAATAATATTATGTACCCCACAGATATAAATAAGTTTGATCTGTTCAGTTCATTCTAATTACTAAAAGTCTTGAAATTCAAGTGGTCTCATTTTATTTAGTGGAAGCCTTGTTGCAGTGTCAGCCTTTGATTATCTTTTATATTGATTCTATTTGTCTTTGAAAGTTACTTGCTAACTGATATGACAAGATTGGCCAGGCTCAGCATGTTCATTTCCTGTCTCAGATGTCAGCAATATCTCTACTAAACCTAGGTTGCTTTTAGTGAGGAGTGACATTTCACGACCACAATCTGGGTCTTACTGCTAACCCATTAGTAATTATATATAGGTCTTTATAGTAGAAAGAAGTAGGAAATATTACAGGTAGGAAAAATATATATTCTTTGTCCAATATAAAAGTCTAGAAACTATGACCAACCAAGTATCAATTTGCAAAGTTTATACTGATTCTTGCAATCAAATTTCAAGACTAAGAAGATTTTAATTAAACTGTTTTCTATTACCCTTATTTCACCCTAAGAATTCAGTTTCTTAGTGGCACAGGGAATGATAAATTAGAACATCCACTAATTATTCATTTTTAAAATTATTCTCAGAATAATACGAATACTACCTCTGCTCTAATTACTGAAATTTAATAAAGACAGAAAGGCTTCCTTGAATCATGATTCTTTCTAAAAGTACAAAAAAACTAATTTCACAACAAAAACGTATCAAAAGAAAATAACAACAGAAATATATCAAATTCAAAGTCCAAACAAAGTTATAATAAGGAGAATAAGAAACATAATTGTATACATTGTGTAAGTTCACAAAAGGTAAGTATGAAACCCAGCCTCATTTTAATGGGCATTATTTTTCCTAATGCAAAAGAAAAGAAGGCAAGGATTCCAAGAATCAACTTACTACACTGAAGTGATAAACCAATAATATTAGACTGAAAAATAAATTAGAATATATCAATTTTAAAAGAGTTGTTGAAACTAATAATATTTATAAAGAATCTATTTATTGGTAAATTTGAGAATCTAATTGGAAAAATATCTGAGTAATTCTATGAACAATAATAGAATTCAGTAAGGTAATTATACATATATATCTCAGATAAAAGATGGCCATGATCATGATGAGCTAACTAATAAACACATTACTTTTTACCAAAAAAACTAGAAGACTGAAAAAAGAAATGCACTATGACTGTTTCTAAACACTGAGGAATCTGTGATCCTTAACAGATGAGGGACAGAGGAAGTGAGCCATATAACATCAACCACTTTCTTAAAAGACTTTAGTGTGGGGAAGAAATATCAGTCTCATTTAGAAAGTTTACAGGGGTAGTCCTTAAATAGAGGGGAAAAATACAATTTTAAGTTGAGGAAATAGCAAGAGTAAAGGTCTGAAATTTTCAAGACAAAATGTAAGAAAGAGTTCAAGAAATTTGTGCAAGGTTACCTCTGAGTCTGGCTTAATACCAAGCGGATCACATGCAGGTTAAACTCCATGAGTATTGGCAAAGAATACTTACCATAAGATATAAGTTAATAATTTTCAGAGTTCACACAGAGCTGAGGGACATTTAATTTCTTAACATCCATTATTGGAGAGCTTTAATGAACACCCTGGGAATTCATTATAAATTTAGGCATCATCATACCGCAGTAATTAAGGCTAATCTGCACCCATCATACTAAACTTTCAATAGAAGTCTTTAAAGACAAAGCTGATACTTAAATAACTGCTGGTCAATGTTATCTCTATCATCATTAATGAGGACTAACAAAATTCTGATATTTAACATCATAAAATTCAAATGTCCAGCATCCAATAAGTATTGGGCACCTGACGGATTGGGAAAATGTGCCACACCATCAGGAAGAAAACAAATATAAAAGCAGACCCAGATCACAGAGATGAATTTTCCGAAAAAAAAAAAAAGTTCAATATAGATATTTTAAATATGTTCAAGAACAGTAAAAAACATGATGAAGATAAAATATTCAAATTATAAAAAGTCACATCTCTGGAGCTGAAATAAGAACATTATTGGATAAGGTTAACAACAAATAAGGCATTGTGGCAAAAAAGATCAGTGAACATTGTTGCGAAGACATAGCAATGAAAAATATCTGTGAAACAGAGAGAAAAGAGGCAAAAATTGAGTATTTCCTAAGTAACTAATGAGACAATGTCAAGAGGTCAAACATACCTGTAATTTGAGTCTCTGAAGCTGTGAGAAAGGGAAACAAAAAATGGAGAGCTAGTACCTAAAAGTTTCTGACTTTGACAAAAACTATAATAAACCCACAAATCCAAAAACCTCAATCAATCCCAAGTAAAACGAACATCTTTCATATCTTAATCAAGTCTTTAAAAGCCAGAGATAAAGAAGAAATCTGAAAAGTGGTCACACTCTTACATTAGGACGTAGAAACTGTTAAACAAATTATCAGTGGCTTCTTAACAGGAATAATGGAGGCAGGAAGACAAAATACAACATCTTTAAAGTTGCTGAAGGAAGAAAAAGCAACTTTCAACCTAGATTCTATCCTGTGAAGATATCCCTCAAACTGAGGAGGAAAAAAAAAATTTTAAGAGACATTTTCAGAATATCAAGAGTTGAGAAAATTTTTCAGCAGAACTTCATGACAAGAAATGTTGAAAATCTTCAGGCTAAGGGACTTGTGCACTTCTGCCCAAAAAAGTGAAGAGACCTGAAAATGGTAAACCTGTAGGGAAATATAAAAGGCTGTTCTCATTTAAAATATATATTTAAGAGATTATTGTGCCCAAGTGATTCTTAGCTGGCTGCCATGCACATCCACCCTTTTCTTCCTCTCCTGTTTCTGACTGTATACACAAAGACTAAATCCATGCATCTCCTAATTCTCTTTCAGACCTTTACACAGGTCCTTAATGTAGTTTCCTTGTGTCCACATTTTCACAATCTCTCTCTCCTTAGTTCTATCAGCTTGCATACAATTTCAACATATCTTATGAAAAACACTGGTAAGTTTCTGTCTCTCCTTTGGATATAGCACTTCAAAGATAGTCTTTTTACAGTCAATAGTCAGGATGAATTTAAAAATGTGTTAAGGAGCACCAAAGTGGCTCAGTTGTTCAAACGACTGACTCGGTTTCAGCGCAGGTCATGATCTCACCATTCATGTGTTCAAGCCCCACATCAGGCTCTGTGCTGACAGTGAGAGCCTGTTTGGAATTCTTTCTCTCTCCCTTTCTCTTTGCCCCTACCCGGCTCTCTCTTTCTCTCAAAATAAATAATAAACTTTTTTTAAAGTTTTTAAATTCTAAAAATATGCTCAAAGTAAAAGTTATTGAATCAGGAGAGTGTGGGTACAAATATATACTAAATGTTCTTTAATTTCAATTCTGTAAATGTTTTGAGCTCTTAGGTGGCATCCCTGTCAACTATTTTCTTGAAATCAATAATTTGAAAAGACTAAAAATAAAACAGGTTTCTTCTACATTTGTTAATTTGTTTTATTAATAGACACAATTTTAGAGGAATTAAAGCATCCACTACTGGAGATCAAAGACTTTTAGAAAGACTAAATCACATGCTCCTGATGATCAAAGACTCTGATAATTCCAGATCTTTTCTTCCACTGACCTCTGGACTTTGCAAGAATAAATCACTTAATATCTAGCATCTTGGTTTCCTTTGATACAAAATCTAAGTTCTGAACTACATCAGTATTTCTTAGATATTTAGATGTTTTGAAGCAGTAGAAAAAGTGGATGCTGAACTTACTTGGAGTTGTCATTTCTTTTTAATAAGAGCATAAAATAAACCAACACACAACCTACCATCTCTAGTTAAAGTATTTCATCAAAAAGAATATTTTAACAATGAAAAGGTAGAAGAGCAACTTCAAAATAAGGAAATCCTTCATATTAATATATATGTAGTTTAAGAAAAAATTTACATAGTATCTTTTTATGTCCATTTTACCACAGACTGATAAAAATTTCTTAAATGTCTAAAATCATTCCATAAACCTGTGCTTTAAAATTATTGAATTAAATACTTTCTAATGTTTCTTTCAACTATAAAACTCCATGATCTATATTCTTACTTTGATACAATATGTTAAGCAAAGGCAATTTACATTTCATGGCATTATGTCAATTAAATAAAATTTACTTAATGCTTTGTAATTAAAATAGGTTAAAAAAACATTAAGAACAAGGGAAAATATCTCCTAATGTTTGATAAAGTACCTCACCACAACATATTTTAATACACACTATACACATTTTAAAACGTTTTAAAAAGTTCCTGTGGGAAATGACAGTGTCATTTGGGTCTATTAAAGCATCATTCTGGTTGCACAAACTAGAAAAAGAAGTTCCACTGTGGTAATACTAGTCTTTATCTTAGAGACCAAGAGTCATTTTGCAAATTTGTGGTATCATTTCCCTAAACAACTCAGAACCAAACTGTACTTCATTCCTCAGTTCTTTTTTGTAGAGGCAGAAGCACAGCTCTTGACTTTTTTTTTTTTTTTTTGGCACTGCTGACTGCATTGAGATACTTTTTATTGTACCATGTATAACTATGAAATGGCATTAACAAGTGAAGGATGTAATAAATTAGACATCTCTTCATTTTAGAGAAAGAAGATGGAAACATCATTGGTTTTCTTTTCTCAATTAAATATGTGTGAATCAAAGGAAAAAGCTTTTTTCAAGTTAATACATGGTTCAGGAAAAGAAGAAACCAGCAAAGAAGCCAAAATCAGGTAAAATCAGTTTTATACTTCTAAAATCATGATTGATGTTGAATATTTGTTAGCAGTTGTTTTTAAAAGATCTGGTTGAAAATATATTGATTGTACTGTTAAAACTGGAGGGGAAAGGGTCTCTTTGTTAGGAGTAAACAAATGTCAAATCTAAAGTGCTTTTATTTTTTTTAATGCAACAATTTTAATCGCACAAAAGAAGTAATAATAATCTGAATTGAAATATAGTCTCAAATACTTCATGGTCATTGAGGGGAAAAACAAATACATTTCACATATGCTCTCCTAATTCCTTCACAAATTGAATGAAATTCATTAGGAAAACCACTGTGAGTGTGTGGAGAGTGGATGGTGGATGAGAAGGGGTGTTCAGGTGATTACCAATTCCAAATTTGTTTGACAGTCAGAAGGAAAGATTTAAATTGTCATCCAAATAGTCCTGAACCTGATGCGTTTTCATTACAGAGCTAAGGAAAAAAGAAATAGGCTAAGTCTTCTTGTACAGAAACCTGAGTTTCATGAAGAACCCCTCTCCAGCAGATCTGGGCACTTGGCCAAAGAAACAAGGTGAATAACTTTTAATTATTTCAAGGAAGATTTTGCTGATTCTACCATTAAAGGTTTAAGAAAGAGGAAATTAGGGATTTATATTTTATTGGAAATTACACCGTAATATAAGGAAGGTTAGAGATCTCATTTCAAAAAAACTAGGAATATTCCATAAAATTAAACCACTTTACAGCTCAAATTAAATAACCTTATAAAAATTTAAAGGTGCTCTTTTAAAATTATATACCTGTAAATTTTAAATGATATATTTTACTCCTTATAAACTGATGAAATAGTCATTAATTTAAGAGTTTTTCACAACGTAATATTATCATAGAGGAGAGCTATTCATCTCTTCTCTTAATAGTTTGAAAACAAAAATTCCTCTAGGTATAAAAGCAAGAAAGCACCAAAAGGGATGTTTTGTCACTTTCGGCCATTTCTTTAATTCAAACAGAAAATGAAACAGCCTTATCTATTAGTATCATACAAATTCTTCCAAAAATGGAATATAACCAATGAAAGATCCAAGGCAAATATATTCTACTCTGTAAATTATAACTCTAAAATAATTGTTGTATTGCAGCTTTTTAAATATATTTCTTATCCCTTTAGAACTTTATTAACCAAACTTCCTGTATTTGTTTTTTTTTTTAAATTGCTGCATATTGTGGTAAGAGCTTTAAGGAAGTTACAGTTAAAAAGTTTGACTAAAAGATACTTTCAGTTTAAGCTCTTCTAATTGTTGACTTAAGCTGGATATGTAGAAATGAATAAATTGTTTTCTCAAAAAAATAAAAAAGATAATTGGCCTGATTTCTTTTTCTTTGTTCTTAACACATGATTAATTTTAAATAAAATAATTTGTACACTCATGAGAAAATAATGGATGTTATTTAACACATATTAAACTTGACCAACGTTTTTGAAGTTTCCAATGTAAATACAACTTTCATTGAATAATAATAAAAAGAAACCCCATGAAATATGATTGAAAAGGGCAGTATAATAGCATATATAAGAACAGATCCATAAACAGACTTTCCTCATGCTCCATTATCGACATTTTGTCTCTTGAACAGAATCTCCCCTGAAGAAGCATTGATATGGGGTGAATCATTTGACAAACTACTTTCCCATAAAGGTTAGTGGTATTCTTCCCAAATGGTTTCCATCTTAATGGAAAACTACACAAAATATGCATGCAACTATACAAAGCAGGCTGCAATAAAAATGTAGTCTGCTTGGTAATTTACAGCAATCTGAGTTTCTGATCAAGAGAAATAACTAAATAACAGAGTAGTCAACAAATGGAAACTATTTCTTCAATATTGTGATTCTACTAAGAAATATTTCTTGTGTTTGAAATATTACCTCTTTGTGCCATGATGAACAGTTTCAAATTTTTAATTTATTGATTTTGTAATGAGATCCTTGTTTTTTTAAAATTTTTTAAAGTTCATTTATTATTTATTTTGTGTGTGTGTGTGTGTGTGTGTGAGAGAGAGAGAGAGAGAGCAGGTGAGGGACAGAAAGAGAGGGAGAGAAAGAATCCCGAGCAGGCTCTGCACTGACAGTGCATAGCATGATGTAGTGCTTAAACTCACAAACCATGAGATCATGTCCTGATCAAGGGTCAGATGTTTAACTGACTGAGCCACCCAGGGGCCCTAAGATCCTTGTTTTTCTTTTTTCTTTTAATTAAAATTTTTTTTCTAATGTTTATTTTTGAGAAAGAGAGAGAGCAAGAATGGGGGAGGGACAGAGAGAGACAGAGACACAGAATCTGAAGCAGGTTCCAGGCTCCAAGCTGTCAGCACAGAGCCTGACACTGGGCTCAAACTCATGAACTACAAGATCATGACCTGAGCCAAAGTCAGTTGCTTAACCAGCTGAGTCACCCAGGTGCCCCAGTCATTTTTTTTTTTAATTCTCGATTATCCATGTTAATTTTATTGTTAAGTGATCTAAAATTTAAAGCAATTCTTTTATTGGAAATTCAGGAAACTCTCATGAAAATACTTATTTTTCCAAATTTTATAAATATTTCACTCTTCATATCAATAATCTCTTTAAGATGAGTTTTGTAGGTGAGGGTGGAAGGTGAGGACAAATACTGAGTCCATGTTTGACTATTAAACACTATGATAAAGCATGAGTCAGAAGACAGGCTGCCTAGATTGTTACTCTTTAGGGTCAATTTACATAAAACAGTAGGGGTGGGATGTGAACATTTTTTGTCTTTATTAAGTCCATGATTCCTTTCAGGAAGCAAAACTGACTAGTTTAACTGAGTAAATGATGGGGCTATGAACCACAGGGTTGATCATTTTCCACAATCCAGCAGAGCTGCTTCAGAAACACTTTTATCATTATACACTTCCTCAACCCCACTGGCTTTATTTATATCTCAAAATTTCCCTGGTTCCTTACCTCATTCTTCATCTGAAACCAAGCCTTTCTTTGCTTTTGCCCAGACCAATCCGAGATGAGGCTAGCCAAACTACTCTAACTACTGTTACTCTACTGTTGCTAGTATTGCTAGTCGAGTTCAAATTCTAAGGTTACTGTTGGAAGAAGAGATTCCTGTTGCTAGGACAGCTAAGAGTACCCTACTTGTAATTCAGCCTCGAGTACTGTGCTCTGTTTGATGAAACACCAACTTTTCTTGTCTGTCTTCATTCTCTGTATTTTTCTCCTTCCTAGCTGTCCATCTCACTGAAAGGTCTTGTGGCCCTGTCAATGCTTCCCTGAATTTACCGACATAAGAATTCTATTTCTGTACACCATTCCTGAATACTTTCCCTCTTCCAATAAAAATATATTTTACCTCTGAATTGTAATATGGACTGGGAGAAAGAAAAATATAGGTAGAAAAACCAAGGCTTACAGTTAGGCAAGAACATAATCAATGAAAATGACCTAAGAAAGAAGTGGATGCTAAAAAAAAAATGTAACTTGTTACTTCTTTCTCTTTATTTCACCTCAATACTGTATGAGTCCCTGTTTTGAAGAAGAGTAATTTAAACAGCTTTCCTCAACTTCTCACTTTTCTTCATCCCTGATATCTAGTAATTTCTTGACTGTTATTCAAATTCCTGCCCAATGTATGTCAAATCTGTCCCATTCTCACTAACTCCATTGCCGTTGTCTTGATTCAGGTATTTATCAGTTCTTAAGACTAATTATAACAACCTATATGAAAGTTTCCTCCATCATTCATGCTCCCCAAATTTGTTTCTTTTCTAACCATTTAGTATTTCCACATCCCAGCCCTTTATTCTCTTCACTAGTCACAGCAAAGGAAAAAAAGGAATGGGATTCTTTTTTCTGTAAAAACTTGACAGTTTATTACAAGGAAGCAGATGTCTTTTCATCTGTGGAGGCTCAGCCCAGTCCATAAATATTAAGTTCTTAAATAATATAACCAAATTTGTTGCTAAGAAAGCGGCCACAGTTCCTTTGACACTGGAATTCTGGTTCTCTTCAGCTACATAATAGTTGCATAATCTTAGTCAAGCTTCCTAATGTCTCTTTCAGCTTCTTCGACTGTAAATGGAGATAACAGTTTCTTTAGCTCCAATAGGAATGGGTTTCTCTCAGGATTAAATGAAGTGATGAATAAGAAACCAGTAACTGACACTCCACAAATATGAATTATTACTGCTATTATTGAAAAATAAGAGTTATCAGCAATAAATTTAATAATCTTTTTTCTATTTTCCAGTCCATTCCCAAATAAGTAAAATCACTTACAGTGTTAAATTTCAATTAAAAGAAATATATAAGCTCTATTTATTTATTGAGCTTAATAAATTAGTACATAATAATTTCATCATACTCTCATGACCCATTCAGAGAGAAGAAAGATTTAGCAAGGATAAATAGACCTACAGAAAATTCTTTCCTGGAATTCTGTAATCATTCTGTTTCACAAGTAGACAAAACTGAATGGAAAAAATTGAATCTGCTGCTCTCTCTTTTCTCTGCTGGTGGAAATATTAAAGAGCTGTAAAATAGCAGCAATTTGAATCAAGAGAGTTCAACATGATAACAAAAGTCAGCACTGACCTACTTGGACATTATTATCGTGACTCATGATCAAAGTGCTAATTAAATTAATCAGCATTCACAAAAAAATTATGTTACTAGTATTCATTTAATTAATTCCCAAAAATCCAATTATTTTTAATTGCAAAACTTATTGTAATATTACATAATAAAGCTTAAAATAATCAGCTAAAAAAGTCTTTTGGTTGCGATGGTTAAATTCAGCTCAAGTCTACTGACTTGACTCCAGGCAAAAAAAAAGGAAAGATCTTATACTCATTAGTATACACACACACACACACACACACACACACACACACACACACACACTTAAAGAAAGACTTTACTCTATCAAATGTTATAGAACTCCCCTTTGGTTAAATGAATAAGTTTCTCAAATCTATATGTCATGTCTATGTAAAGGAAATAGAAATCATATTAAATTTAATCAAATGGGAAATGGAGTGATATATCAAACAAAATACAAAATCAAAATACAATGGAAATTTGAGTATTTAGTTTGACAAAAATGACTGATTTTAAAAGCACTTTATACAGATTATTAGTATCTTTATAAATGGAACCACAGAGTAGATAGTTCTTACACTAGATTTTAGGGGATTAATCAAAATTCAATAGCTGGACAAGAAGAGAGAACATCCAAGTAGAGAATCATTATAGGCATGGGGCATTAATCAATTTAATTTAGAGAACTGAAAAGAAACTAATTCTTTGTTGAGAAACACAATTTGGAAAAGGAACTGTAGCTTAGGATGACACACAATAGACAGATGAGACTAAAACAGAAATAGCATGATTTTTACTATATCTCCCATAGAAGCGACAGAATCCAGGGAGTATTTTAATAATTACACTATTTTATTCAAATTTAATTTTTAAAATGTAGTTTAGCTCTTTTAAAAATTAAAAAAAAACAGAAGATAAAATCCAAGTAAATCTAAACAAAGTATAGACCAGTTAATAAAAAGTTTCAATATTTGTTTGTTAATTATCATATATGTACCTTACCAGTGTGACATGTTGATAACAGGCAGGAACTTGTTGTGGGGTATAAGAAAACCAATATCTTCATAAGTTTTCTGTAATTTAAATCTATTCTAAAATAAAATATTTTTCATTTGTTTCTATACAGATGTTAGGGTACATTTTTTCCACCATCCCTGCTTACTGACAAATTTGTCTAAAATTGTGAAATAAATCATAAAAGTCTATAATTTAGCTATGCATATAAAAATCAATAATTAAAAAAAAATATTTAATGTTCATTTTTGAGAGAGAGCCAGAGCCAGAGCCAGAGCATGAACAAGAGAGGGGCAGAAAGGGAGAAAGACACAGAATCTGAAGCAGGCTCCAGGCTCTGAGCTGTCAGCACAGAGGCCGATGTGGGGCTCAAACTCATGAATGGTGAAATCATGACCTGAGCCAAAGTTGGACACCCGACAGATTGAGCCACCCAGGTGCCCCCCCAAAAATCAATAATTTCCAAATGCTTTTAATAGAAATAAAACTTATGAAAAAATAAAAAAACCAGTCTCAGATTATAGCTGATTCATAATCATCAATTTAATATTTAGTTATGTCTCTTAATTGATTGACTTTATAAAAGTAAATGTTATCAACATCAAGTTAGCAAATTGATTAATTCTAATAAAATTATATATATATTATACTTACACATACATGTGTGTTTTGTATACATATAGGTATGTTCCATCTTAAGACATCTTTGAAAGTAAAATCATGCTGTTGAACAATATGTTTGAAAATAATTAGCTAGTTATATAAATGCTATATAACTTGCAATGTATCATGTAGCCTTTCAAAAATTTTTAAGAGAGATTATATACATGGGTACAAGATTTTAACAGGCAGAAGAAAAAATAATTTCTGAGCTGAGAAAAAAGGCAGGAAAAGTGCTAGAGATTTTGTTATAACTTGCAAAAGCAACCAGTTATTTTTCACTGAGGCAGAGTAGTGAGAAACACATTGGAAAATCAAGTTGGGGACAAATTTTGGAAGAGTTTGTTAGAAAACTCTGATGGACATAAAGGTAGAATTCTATACATGTAACACGTACTACCTACAAGGTTGTTACAAATATAAAAGCAGCTAACCTCAAGTTAAGGGCCATTTTGGCAAGAAAATGGATAAGCTTGGTGATTGATTGAATGTGTATGTGTATTGTAAACTGAGATGGTGAAGAGATATGAGATAAAGAAAAAGGATGAACCAAAGATACCTAGATTTTATTCAACATTAATAGGAAGATGACAGTGCCTTTCAAAGATGAGAAAAAGAAGTGGAAGAGCAAGATTTGTGAGAAGATAACAGGTCAGAGTTTGAACTTATTTAGTTGCTAGTAAACTACATTAGAAGTTTTGCAGGGTTTTATAGGCACACACCTAGAATGTGGAAGAGTAATCGATTATAAATAGAGATTTTCTAACCATCTCACGTAATTAATAATTGAAGATGTGAAAGAGGATGTTATTTTCTGTGGGGAGTCTCTATCAATAAGAAAATCTTTCAACTGCTGCATAACTGTATATTTTCCTGTGCATTTTTTTCCAGTCATTACAAATCCAATATTTTTGACTTTTTCTTTAATGAGTATTTGCTTGACTCTTTGCACTCTGAATTGTGGTTCAAGTAAACTTAATTCTGAGAATAATTCATAATAGATTAGAGAAGTAGAATATGGAGTTCATTGCACCCCCCTTGATTTAAAAATATAAACTGATTATACTGTGGAAAATACTTATTACTGACTGACTAAAGGCTGCAAAGAAATGAGTATTTCACTTTTGGGGAAGGAAATGAGTACTTCTCCTTACACTTTTTACCTTGTGGCTTTTCAACTTACCCTTCCCAATTTTCAGTTACTGATTTTCTGCAAGATAAGGGATTCCAGTGTTTTGCAAAGTTTAATTTCTGAATCAAACTGACCCATAATACACACTCAATTTTTTAATCTGTTTAAGGATGAAAATAAGTAAAATCAAGCCAAAACTAGGAATGGATTACATAAGTAAATCATTATTGCAAAAGTAACCACAACTGTGTAGGGTCAAGAGCTCTGCAGCCCCAATATTCAAGGGGAAACAGTACAACTTAGTAATACTTGAATTTCCAACTTCAGAGTTTCTTGACTTTTTGTTTCATTTGGTTTCTTGGCATCAGAAAAATACTCCAGCAGATGCCGGTGTTTCAATTTAGAAACATGCAATCACAAGTGTTTCATATTTGTATGACACATTGAGCCAGCTTCTTCCAGTGTGAATTCTAATCCCGATAGGTTGCATCAAGCACTTTTGGCAGCTGCATTCACCACTGCTGCCTTCTAAAGGACTGTTGGGTAAGTTACTCCTTCCGTGTGAGCAATGGTTCCATGGTGACCAGACAATGCAACTGCCCAGAGTAAGAGAAACAGGAAGTAACTCATGTGCTGAGATAATCTTGCACAGCATTGCCTTTTACTGTTGTGTTTTTTTAAGTTTTTATTTCAATTCTAGTTACTTAATTCTATACTTAAACTTTTAAAATTACTTTCTCATTCATTTAAAAAACATTTTAATTTTTATTTATTTTTGAGAGAGAGAGAGCAAAAGAGTGTGAGCCAGGGAGGGTCAGAGATAGAGGGAGACACAGAATCCAAAGGAGGCTCCAGGCTCTGAGCAGTCAGCACAGAGCCTGATGCGGGTCTCCAACTCATGAACTGTGAGATCATGACCTGAGCCAAAGTCAGAGGCCCAACTGACTGAGCCAATCAGATGTCCCTCATTCATTATTATCTCATTTCCTGAATCAGTATTTCTTCTTCTTTATTATAAGCATATTATGCCAACAAAATCCATTCACTTTGATTTTCCCACTTAGCACTTTTAGCACATAGCACTTTTCCTAATAGTGTTATGACTTTACTCTGAATGTCTGTATCAAACTCAAGACTAATCGCGATAGCAAAGAACTTTTGAATGATATTCCAGAGCATTATAGCTGGCACATAGTCAATCTCTTATTTTGTGAATTACTAAAGGACTATATTTTAAGAAACATTTATGCTATTTTCTGCAGGCTTTCATTTGAATTCCATACAAGCTGATTTTCCTGGCTGCTCCAAATAAAACAAGTCACCCCACAAATGTCCTTTAGTCCTTGGTATATAAGTGCCTGTGTTCCCATTAACCTTCATATACTCAACAGTTGTTGTTTTATGGCCGCTTATAACTTTGAACAAAATACACTAGAGTTCAGACCTCTGCTCTATATTTTACCAGCTACTAATTTATGGCAACTTAACTCTTTGAGCCTCAACTTCCTCAGTTGTAAAAATGGGTATAAAAGGACTTATTCCACAGGGCTGACATGAAAATTAAATGGACCCGCACCAATAAAAGGCATATAGCAAAGTGCCAAGGCCTTAGCAAACACTCAAAACTTCTATTATAATTAGTATTATTGCATTTTCAGTATATAATACAGTTCTCAGGCTCATACTAGGTGTTTTATAAATAAAATAGATGAAGCAAGTTATTTTTATTTTATTTTATTTTATTTTTATTTATTTCTGGGGGGGGAGAGAGAGAGAGAGAGACAGCGTAAGCAGGGAAGGGTGAGAGAGAGAGGGAGTCACAGACTCTGAAACAGGCTCCAGGCTCTGAGCTGGCAGTCAGCACAGAGTCTGACGCGGGGCTTGAACCCACGAACCGTGAGATCATGACCCAAGCAAAAGTCGGACGCTTAACCGACTAAGCCACCCAGGCGCCCCAAAGAAAGTTATTTTTAATATGTAACAATTTCAGTTGCTTGGCATATGTATGATCCCTTTTGGATGTTAGTGTAAAACACTTTATTATAATTGAGATCTATTAATAAGAAAATTAATGGTCATAGTCTCCCAAAATTATGACATTTATTAACTCACTTAAGGAATAATTTGGCATTTAAAAATTGATCAATCATGTTTATACATGTCATGTGGACAGAATAAATTGAAATTTCCTTCACTGGGATCAATGTAGCTTTGTTCACAAACCCAATAAAGTTTATAATTTGTTTCCTCTTTCCAAACTAAGTTTAACCTGGAACTGATTATTGTTTCATTGCAAGATAACAGGCATTTTATTTTTGCTCTGAAATATATACACTTCAGGTGTTTGAGGAAAAGCTTCTGTGTATCAAAATCCTTCAAAGAATCATTACCCATTTATATTTCCCTTCCACCTCCTGAGAAAAGCACACCACTCAACATGAGAAATGAATCTTGAAAATGAAACACAAAGTGAGCTAAAGAAATTAAGAAAGTGGTTAAATATCACCTATATTGATCATTCTTGCTACTCTAGTGATAAGAATTTGTTGACTCATTCAGGAACTGCTTAGCACTAAGACCTTTTTAAGAAAGTTCTGTTTAACCAAGAATTATCTTACCAGCATCTAGTGACTGTAGACAAGTTCTGAGTTGCTTGTCAGTCTTAACGGATAGCTTCTCAAATCTTGTAAGCCTAATCTTTGCTTGTCTTCCTAGTTTTTCCACGAACACTTAACCACTAACATCTGGTACTCAGGATTAATTTACTGAGAAAGAAAAATGGCAGAAATCTCCCCCTTTATCTCAGTAAAAATGCCAGTGGGAAGAGCAGTGGGTAGAGACATGATTCTTTGTCATGGTTATGGTTAGAATGATTCCATACTCAGTAGTTTGGAAATGTTTTTAGGTTGTCTTTTCTGTTCCTGTATCTCTAATATATTTTTTAATTGCTTACAACATTAAAAAAAATAATGCTTCATGACAAAGGACAAGCTCTTGCTGGCTCTAAACTGACGGCCATTCCCACCTTCTAGAAGCCATCACATTTTCTGGCTTATGACCATCTTCTGTCATCTTCAAAGTCAGTAACAGTCTTTCTTGTGTTGTATCTCTCTGACCCACTCTTCTGCCTTCTTGTGCTTTTAAGGATTTATGCGCTTAGATTCGATTTGATTATCCACCATAATCCAGGATACTCTTCCCATCTCATGGTCCCTAACCATGCCCACTTTTTCCATGCAGGGTAATACATTCACAGGTTTTGGGGATTAGGAGATGGACACCTTTGGAGGGCTGTTACTCTGCCTACCAAAGTAAGTGTTCCCTTCCTAAGAAAGATAACTTCTACAATTTGTTTTGTTTTGTTTGTTTGAAAATGAGAAATTGGGGAAATTGAACTTATCTGAAACTCAGTTTCCTCATCTATGAAAATGAATATAAGACATATTCCAAGCAACTGTTGTAAAGGTTAAATGTGGTACTGCATATAAGCAGCACTTAGCCCTCAGAACCTCTAATATGTTACAAATGCAAAATCTCTTAATTGCCTTCATTCTATCTATAGAGGTTCATTATTCTTGTTTCACTCAATATGGAACTTTTTTTTTAATTAAAAAGAATTCTTAAATATTTATTTATTTTTGAGAGAGAGACACACACAGAGTACCAGCAAGGGAGGGGCAGAGAGAAGGAGACACAGAATCTGAAGCAGGCTCCAGGCTCTGAGCTGCCAGCACAGAGCCCAATGTGGGGCTCAGACACACAAACCATGATATAGTGACCTGAGCCGAAGTCGGACACTTAACCAACTGAACCACCTAGGTGCCTTGAAACTTTTTATATTAGAAACTCATCACTGACCATAAGGAATAGTTCTAGACAGAAGTGAATATAAGAAAGTAATATAAGTGAAAATGAATTGAGGGGGAAAAAAGCTATCACTTTATTTCACAATATTTTTTTCACCATAATACTAGAATGCTTGCTTCTTTTAATATATTGCTAAATTTAAGTCTTCAATATTTTTTCAGAATCTTTGCATCTCTGATCATGAGGGATCTAGGTCTGTAATTTTCTTTTTGCTTTCTTTTTAAATATTTATTTTGTTTATTTCTGGGGAGGCAGGTTTTGGTGAGACTTATCCTAGCTTCATAAAATGAGGGGGAAAGTATTAATCCCTGCACTGTCTTAGAATACTTCCTCTTTTTTTTAGAGAAAGAGAGAGAAAGAGAGAGAGAGAGAGAGATTGTGCACACATGTGAGCAGGGAGAGGAGCAGAGAAAAAGAGACAGAGAGAGAGACGGAGGAAAGGAGGGAGAGAGAATCTTAAGCAGGCTCCACTCTTAACTCTTAGCTCAAAGCCTGACTCAGGGCTCTATCCCATGACCTTGGGATCATGACCTAAGCTGAAATAGAGAGTCAGATACTCAACCACCTGATCCATCCAGGTGTCACCAGAACACTTTTTCTTAAATGTTTCATAAAAATTCACCAAATCTGGGCCCAAAATTTTTTAGGGGGAGAAGAGAATATTTTTATTAAAAATCTGTTTATTAATTGAATTAGGGCAATCAGAATTTTCACTTCCTCATTGCCTTTTTGGGTAGGTTTTTTTTTAAACAATTTTCCCATTTTATTTAAATTACATTTTTTGGTGTGAAGTTGTTCATATTTACTGTCTTTTTAGTATCTGTCAGATATGTGGTAATATCCCTGATTTGCTTCCCTGTGAAACAGCCTTACTAAGGGTTCTATTTTATTAACATTTTTAAAGAACCAAATTTTGGCTTTTGTTAATTTTCTCTATTTTGTTTTCCTCAATATAGATTTCTGCTCTGTTTTTATTATTTTTCCCTTCTATTTACTGTGGTTTGAAATTGTTCTTATTGTCAAGCTTTTAAGGTAGAAACTTAAATCTTGATTTTTTTACACTTTTTTATTAGCATAGCTTTACATGTAATGAATTTTCCTCTAAATACTGTTTAAACTCTACCCCACAAATCCTGATGTGTCTACTTTCATTATAATACAATTGTAAATATATCTTAATTTCTCATGTGATTCCTTATTTGACCTATGAATTTGTGTGTATTTTATTTTCAAGTGTGTAGAGATAATTATAACTATGTTACTAGTATTAATTTGTTATGAAAACCTTTGTGGGCAAAGGACATACTGTGTAAGATATCAATCTTTTGAAGTTTGTTTAGATTTATTTTATGTCCTATCTAGCATGTGGTCTGTCTTGGATAATCTTTTCTTGTATTTTATGAGTATTTTATAATTATCAATTATGTCTATTTAGTCCATATTGTGAAGTTTTACAGTACTTTATCAATATTCTGTCTATGTGTTCTATACATTTATAAGTGAATACAATTAAAATATACAACTATAATTATAATTATATATTATTATATATTATTTTATATTATACTATATCATATTATATTATATATTATATTATATATATTATTATATATATATAACTTAAGTAATAGTTGACTAATTTACAATTACAAAATGGAAATATTCCATTTTGAAGTCACTTTGTCAGGCCACATCAAGTTGTGGGGCTTTTTGTTTTTGTTTGTTTATTTGTTTTCTCCTTCCCTCCCACTCTGCTTGAGAGAGCCACATCAAATTGTTTTTATACAGATTTCTTATGCTAAAACTTTTTATAACATTTTCATCTTTTTATTTTGCCTTCCTGGTATTTTATTTTTAACATGTGTCTATTATAGCCTATATGTAGTCAAGTTTTCATTTTTAATGAAATCTGACACTTTCTGACTCTTAATTAGAATGTTTACTCCATTTAAATGTAATGTCATCATTTATATAGATGGAAACTATAGCTAACATCTTATTTCCTGGTTGCTCCATAATATTTTGTAGTCACTACTCTTTTCCTCCTTTTCTTTTCCTTAGATTAAATAATTTGTATTCAACTCTGTTCTAATTTACTCACCCTTCATTCTTTAATTTGTTGTCACGTTGATTCAATATTTTTTTGCCCCAGATATTTTATCTATTCATCTCCAGAATTTCCATTTCTTCTGTATATTCAATTTCTATTCTGAGGTTTTGCATTTATTTACTCGTTATGCCTTAACTGTTCTGTTCTTCAACAAATTAATAATAGCTTTTTTTTTTTACTGTCCTTGGATGCTATTTCTAATATTTTGGATACTTCCTAGTCAGTTTCTTCGTTTTTTAATTTTTTAATTTATTTTGTGAGAGATACAGAGAGAGAGAGTGGGGGGAAGTACACAGACAGAGGGAAAGACAGAATCCCAAGCAGGGTCCATGCTGTCAAACTCACAAACCCTGGGATCATGACCTGAGCTGAAACAAAGAGCCGGAGGCTCAACCGACTGAGCCACCCAAGCATCCTCCTCACCCTCATGGTCATTTTCTATTCACTGCTTTTGTTATTGATAATGGGTCACATTAGAAATGTCTCTGAGTGCCTACAAATTTTATTGTATGTGGGCATGGAAGAAGATAAAGGAGTCTAGACTATGTTGTATTCCTTTAAAGAATGTTGGATTATTTTTCTGACAATCAGTTATGTTACTCATGAATCCTCTTTATTTTTTTGTGGCCAGTTTAATCCTTTAAAATCAATCTCTTTCTGATTTGTCTCAGTACTAGAATAAGTCCCTTGCTCTTAGGTGAAAAGTTTATGCCCCAAAATGTGTACTTTATTGAGCTACAACTCCAAAGTCTTCCAGACCTAGAAACCTTCATATTATTTCCTTCTCAGCCTACAGCAGCTCTACTCTTCAGGGCTTCACAGAATTTGCTCGCACATGTCAAGGCTCTGAGACACAGACCTGCACAGACTTCCAGGCCTGCCTGCATGTTTCTCTTATAAACATATCATGATTCCCAATCTCTTCTCTCCGACTCTTCAACTTAACAAGATTTTTTTTTTTTTTCAATTTTCCTTAAGCTCCATCTCCATGAGTATCATTCCTCTATGTGCCTGCTGGTAAAAAGCCAGCCCAAACCTAGGGCTCACTTCTTATGTTTCTCTTCTCACACTGTTTCCAGTCCCTATTGCCAGTTGTATTATGCTTGAAAACTGCTGCCGTGATATTGGGTCCAGTTTTACGGGTATGTATGGTCAGAGGGAAAGTTTGGTTCCTGCTACTCTGTCATGGCCCTCTTATAAACTATAAATTATAGTTAAATAATAAATATGTCTTTCTAATTAACATAGGACTCTGTAGATTAAATCAAGAACTTTGTCTTGTTTAGCTGGATTCTTCAGTACCCAGAACAGTGTCTGGGATATAATTAGCACTCAATAAATATGTTTTAAATAAATTAATATGTTGCTCACTGGAGAATTTGGAATGAAAACAAACTTATTTAATAAGATAGTTGACTGAAGTTAGGAATACAATATAGAATTAGGAATATAATTAAATCACTGACAGTGATATCCAAAAGTGAGCACCGTACCTCTAGCAAATTATGTCAACTTGTCTGAAATTACATAGGAAGGCATTTACCACAAACTCTAACCTTGAAGTTCTTGAATATTAATGTCATCTTGTTAGCACACCAAAAACTCAGTTCTCAGTAAAAGGCTCATATTGGCAAAACTCATGAGGCCAAAATAAAACTCACCAGTTCCTATTTCTCTCCCTTTCTGTTTGCTCGAAGAAGTAAAATTATAATAAAAAGTTTACTTGTCAAGCTTGAAATTAGAATGTTAATTAAATATTTAATAACATATGGCTAAGATAAGTTTTGACTTTTAAATGAGTATATTGTTAATTTAATATCTTGTGCATCCATATTTATAATATAACAAGATTTTTTGTGTCTTGTTTCTTTGTTTATTGCCTTTTTATGATTACTGGCTCTAACAATTTGTCTCCTAATTATTATAGAATTGATGTTTTATGAAAACACAAAACATTTTCTAAAATTTTCTATTTTTAATGAAACTTTTCTCATGTATTTAATTATTTGTAGATCATTTCTTTCAGCAAGTAATTATTGAATGGTTTCTTCATGTTGGACATTTGGTAGTAAATTAGACAAGGGTCTGCATCTCATAAATCTTATAAAGTAGAGTGAGAAACAAAAGCAAGCAAGTAACTGTAGTACAATGTTCTACATTTTTGGATCTTAAAATGTGAAAAAGATAGTGGAAAAAGATGAAGGGCACTACTAGAAAATTTTTAACGGTGAAGAAACATGATGAAGTCTTTACTAGAAGGCTCATACTGTCCAGAATGTGGATAATAAACTAAGAAGTTGTGGAAAGAAATAAGGGAATCCTGGAATCAGGGTCATTAACTAGAAAGTTGTTATAATAATCCATGTGAAAAATAATTTTTATAAGTAAAAAAAACACAACCGCTTCTTTATGTTTTTCAATAGGCAAATAGCTAAACAAATGGTGGCATATTATTATCTTACTTGCGATATTGTATACACTTGACTCGAACAACATGGGTTTGAATGCAGGTGTACTTACTCTTGGATTTTTTGGATCAACACAGTGCAATTCTATAAATGTATTTTCTCTTCCTTATGATTTTCTTAATAATAGTTTCTTTTCTCTAGCTTACTTTATTCAATATATTCAGTAAGAATTCAGTATGTAACACACGTACATACAAATGTGTGTTAATCAACAGGTTATATTATCTGTAAGGCTACTGGTCAGCCGTAAACTATTAGCAGTGGTGTTTTTGAAGAGTCAAAAGTTACAAGTGGCTTTTTGATTGGATGGAGTGGAGATATTGGCGTCCCTAACCCTTGCATTATTCAACAACAACTGTATAGTTTTGAAAGATATTACATTGGTGGAAACTTGATAAAGCATGCATGGGATCTCTATTCTCCTACAACATGTAAATTTATAATTTTCTCAAAATAAAGAAATTTAATTTTTAAAAATGTATATAAGCCAAAAAAAGTAGACTATCAGGGACATCTGGATGGCTTAGTCAGTTAAGCATCTGACTCCTGATTACAGCTCAGGTCATGATCTCACGGTTTGTGGGTTCAAGCCCCACATCAAGCTCTCTGCTGATGGTGCAGACCACTAAATAAATAAACAATCTTAAAAAAGTTTTTTAAAAGTAGAATATCATAAAAAGTTGAATGAGCCCTACTTTTAAAGTCAGTTTGTCTTAGAGATGAATTCTAAGTCTGGTACATTCTAGCTATGTAAACTTAACCTGACTGAACTAAATAAATAATAGTCATGAAGACTTATCAACATCACCATCACCACCACCACCATCACTAAAACCCATACAGTATACATACTGAGTGCCTGTCACTGATTTAAGCACTTTGCCATTTTAACACTTTTAATTCTCTCTTCTCTTGCTTTCTTCTCTCATGGTTTGCTCACTTACTTTGGTGATATACTTGGATTCTTTTCTCTTTATTTTTTCATATCTATTACTGGTTTTTGATTTATGGTTACCATTAGGTTTTCATCTAATATCTTATGCCTATAACAGTCTATTTTAAGTTGCTGGTTGCTTACATTTGAAACCAATCTTTACTCCTATCCTCCACCTTACCCCCTCCATGTTTTGGGTACCTTGTGTCATACTTTGCATCCTTTTATTTTGTGAATCCTTTGACCTGTTTTTTTAAATAGATGTACTTAATTTTACTGTGTTTTTTTTTCTGGTTTTTTTTTTTTTTTTTTTTTGCTTTCTACTTCCTAACTTCTACTTACGGTCTTTATTTTTCATTCAAAGAGTTCCTTTTAACATTTCTTTTAGGGATGGTTTAATGGTCATGAATTCCTTTAAATTTTGTTTGTCTGGGAATCTCTTTGTCTCTTTTTCTATTCTGAATGATAGCCTTGCTACATAGAGTATTCTTGGTTAAAGGTTTTTGTCTTTTAGCACTTTGAATATATCATGTCACTCCATTCTGACCTCCAAAGTTTCTGCTGAAAAATCAACTGATAGACTTTTGTGGTTTCCCTTTTGTGTAACTGTTTTCTTTTTCTTGATGCTTTTAAAATTCTCTTTTTATCTCTAATTTTTACCATTTTAATTTCAATGTGTCTTGGTGTGGACCTCCTTGGGTTGATTTTGTTGGAGGCTCTCCATCCCTCCTGGATCGGGATTTCTGTTTTCTTCCTCAGAGTGGGATTTTTTCAGTTATTATTTCTTCAAATAAAATTTCTTCACCTTTTCTCTCTTTCTTCTGAAATTCAAATAATAAAAAATGGTGTTGCTAAACTCCCCAAGTCTCTTTTCTATTTCATTCTGCTGTTTCACTTGGGACATAGCCCCCTGTCTCCTCATTTTGTCTAGCTCTCTGTATCTGTTTCTATGTGTTAGGAAAGCCAGCTAGATCTGCTCTTGAAAGTAGTGGCCTTATAAACTAGTCCTGTGGTGCCCTGCAGTGCAGTGTTCCCTGTTCAGCAGAACCTGGAGCATTAGGGCTTTCTCCTATGTGTGTCATGTGTGTTATACTATTGTGGCTGAGCCTGAGATGTGTGACATGAAGGTCCGTTTCTTTCCCCTCTTTGGGTCTGCAGCATCCCTTCTTCTTACAGACAATCATATGGGTCTATTTAGCTTCTATGTCTCTTTCCTTCCTACCTACTTCAATGTTGCCTCTTTTCTACATACCCTACATTTAGCTGTGGAGTGTCTGTTCTGCCAGTCCTGAGATCATTCTCTTGGTTATTTACACTGACGTGGGTGCTATCTATGGGACAAAATGAACTTAGGGTCCTCCCACTCCATCTTCCCCTGAAATCAATGCTTTTAATTATCTAAAGAGCCCTATCAAGTAGTATCATAATTATCTTAATTTTAAATATTGAGAAATTGAAGCACACACACAAAAAAGTATTTCACTCAGGACCATATAGTAATTAGCTGAACATGAATTTGAACTCTGGCTTCCAAAAGATTTGATACCAATGCCTAACGTTGATGGAGCTCAGGAAAAAAGTAAAAATGGAGACCCCATACTAAATGTCTAAGTGGTTAAGAGCCATAAATCAAGCTAACAAACTGTTAAATATATATATATTTCATTTTTCTATTTTGACAAATATGTTGTGTATGCATTAGGTTTGAATTTAAAATTCTCAGACTCTCTACAGTTCTACTCTATCAACATACCTTGACTTTCTTCTCTCTCCACTCATGGTTTGGTTCCACACTGTGAAGTTTTTTGCACATTTGGTTGAACACACCAGCCTGCAGATCCAAGTGCTGTCCTAAGGATATGCATACCATTGAGTCAGTGTGTCTTTAGTGGATGAATTTAGGGAGAAAGACCATGCAAACCCTGGTAACAGAGCTTTTAGATAGGGAATTCCATGGTCCTGAATACTAAAGCATAGTCTAGAAGTGGGGGGATATGCTCCAAGTAGAATGGTTTCTTGGCTCTGTAGAATCACCCCCACATCCCTGAAAGAGGCACTGAGGAACCTGAAAGAGACCCAAGGCAAGGTCCAGAATAGGGGTTTATCCCTCTTACTCAGGTCTAAGTGTGATACCAGAATCATTTCAACAAGAATGATACTTACCTTTCATAATTGTGAAGGTTACAGCTTATTTACATGATGTCCCTCATTATATTCTGCAAGATATGTGTTACTTCACTGGATTAGAGGGAAGACATAGCTATTCTGTTAATATTTGCAGTTAGACTTTAATATCCAGTAGTACATTACTGGAGGGGAGTTGGATAGGGGATGAGTTCTATAGGTGATGGATATTAAGGAGGACACTTGTGATGAGCACTAAGTATTATATGTAAGTGATGAATAACTAAATTCCACACCAGAAACCAATATTACACTGCATATAAACTAACTGGAATTTAAATAAATATTTGGAGGAAAAATAATATCATGTAATATAATTTCTCAGCATTCCATTAATATTTTATGGTTAAAATATATCATTTCTTTTCTTGGTAGCTGGACTGGAGACTTTTACCAGATTTCTTAAAACTGAATTCAGTGAGGAAAACATTGAATTTTGGATAGCCTGTGAAGATTTCAAAAAAATTGAAGACCCTCAACAAATTATCCTTAAAGCAAAAGCAATATATGAGAAATTTATACAGAATGATGCTCCACAAGAGGTATAGTAAAGATGATTGTAAAAATTTTAAACTGTTTAAAAATTTTTCGAGACAATTGGCCTTCATCAAATTATATCCTCGTACATTCTACCAGAAAAGTCAAGATCTCACTGAAGCAAAAATGGGTATTAATATAAATTCTCACATACAAACAAAATTCATTGTAAGATTTTGCCATGGAAATAAAATTACAATTTAAATCATTCCTCAGGGTTATCTTTATTCTAGACTAAGAGTCAATGCAATTACTTGCAACATTTAGATTCATTCACTTATCCATATTAATAACCTAAACATAAGCAATGTCTCATTAAAACTAATGATTTCTGTAAGTGGGAAAGGCAAGAGAAATTAAGAAATTTGTATAATGTACCATCTTAGTGTGAGCTCATCTACCAATGCAAAGTTTTGATTGACCCAAAATAATTATTCCTTCATTTTAAGACTAAAAGAAAATTTCATAATAAATAGCAGAAGGAAACCTAATTTGGCAATGGTTCAAGTGAAAAAACAGTTGTGATTTTCTTTGACCATAAGCTCAGTGTGAGATAATTGTGTGATACAACTCCTAAAACTATAGCAATAAAGCTATAAAACTAGCCAATATTACCTGACTATCCTCAAAAGTAATTTAAATAGAGTTTCTATATTTTTATGTGTTCAAAAAATAGTCCTTTTTCATTGAAAGCATAGAACTGGTAGCCTATCACTGTTAAGAGTTCCATTTTACCATAAATTACTATTGTCCATGAGGTACAATTGTCTATGTGGATATCATTTTACATGGAATAATTAATCTTTTTCTTGTTTCAACATGTTTCACTTGGTTCCGCATTTCAGTGCATTATTCTGTTTTCCCCATGGCTGACCTTATACATGAATTTTTTAAAAGCAGCTAGATTTATGGTATTACCTCTGAAGGAAACGGAAGGATCCCTATCTGAAAATTCACCTCTACCAGAATCAGATATAGCAATAGTGATTTGATAAAAATCATTAAAAGATTTTATGTCTTTAAAAGATATCCATTTCAGCACATATATGCTTGTAAGATAGCATCATAATAAAATGAAAAGAGCATGATGATTAAAAAAACCCCACATGAAATCCCAGGTATGCCCCAAACTCCACTGTCCTCATTCAAAAAAATTGATTTCTATGAAGCTTAGTTTCCACTTTGAAAATGAATTAACCTAATGGTCTTTATGATATTTACTGTTTCCTTATTTTAAGTTAGCAGAAGTGAGAAGGATCAGGAGCATAGGAAGAGAAGACCCTGATGAAATGCCAGCCCAGAGTAAATCATTGGATTCCTAGACCTATAACAAAGAAAATCACCCAAGCATTGAAGTACATTATGCCCACTCTAACACTGGATCAGTCCTGTACTGTTTGTTTTTCAAAAGTAGATTGACCATAATCATACTTTTTTGTTATTATCATCATCCAGGTTAACCTTGATTTTCACACCAAAGAAGTTATTACTAAGAGCATCACCAAACCCACCCTACACAGTTTTGATGCTGCACAAAGCAGAGTGTATCAGCTTATGGAACAAGACAGTTATACACGTTTTCTGAAATCTGACATCTATTTAGAATTGATAGAAGGAAGACCTCAGAGACCAACAAATCTTAGAAGACGATCACGTTCATTCACCTGTGCTGAGTTCCAGGATGTAAAGTCAGATGTTGCCATTTGGTTATAAAGAAAATTAATTTTGTTCGTTTTGATGGAAAACTTACAATCTGCTTTTAAGATACAGAATATTTACTTTTTACAAATGGTACATCTTTTAAAATAAAATACACCATGTCAAAGGATTTTTAAAATGTAAATAAAAACTTACATTCTAACAACACAGACACTATATCTGCCAATATATTCTGTAAAGCCTTCCAGTTGACTTCATTCCATTCATAATCAGAAAAACCTATTACTTAATTAAAAAGAAGTAAAGAAGAAATAACAATATTTTATGACACTGTAAAGTTGAGTTAAAGTTAAGCCTTTGCAAAATTGTCAATGGTTAGACCCAATATCTACTTTGGACTTTTTTTCTAGATGTTAACAATTTATATTCAGAACACATTTTCCATACTGATGGAGTCTCTTTCTTTCTCTTTCAGTCATAGAGAGTGTAGAAGTGACCTGGTTCTTACAATAGGAGAGAACAATCATTTGTTCTTGTGTTACTAACACTGGTTCAAGAATAAGCAATGTATCACTTCTAGCTATAAACCAGAAACAGGAACTTTGGGAAGACACATTCACATCTATTGACAACATAATCCATATTGATAACTGAGGTTAAGATCCACATTTGGTCTCATTCCTAAGTGAACACAGGCTTATCCAGTTGGTGGAGCACATTTCTGATGGTCACAGAAACATGACCAGATCATACATAGCTCCAGGTTGGGATTAGGAGCATCTTCTCACCTGCTGTCATAAACTATCACTAAAATAGTGACAGTCAATGGTTTGGTTGATGCCCAGAGGAAGTTTACCCCAAGCAGTAGTTAGGTTTCATGCTTAGACTTTTAGGATTGGGATGAAAGTTAGAAATGAGAGGACATGAAAAAGCAAGGAGTCAAAGGCTTTGGAGACTCATGCACCTGCTACATTGGCTCATATAAATAAAGTGTTCCCCATTGATCATGTTCTTATTTCAAGACTCATCAAATCATTTAATTGAATTTTATATTATTCAAAATAAGGTTATGATGGGGCGCCTGGGTGGCTTAGTCGGTTAAGCGTCCGACTTTCACTTAGGTCATGATCTCGCGGTTCATGGGTTCGAGCCCCGCGTCGGGCTCTGTGCTGACTGCCAGCTCAGAGCCTGGAGCCTGTTTCAGTCTGTGACTCGCTCTCTCTCTGACCCTCCCCTGCTCACGCTCTCTCTCTCTCTCTCTCTCTCTCTCCTAGAAATAAATAAAATTAAAAAAAATAATAATAAGGTTATGCTAATAAATATATATGTCTCTACTTTAGTGAAATATTTAATTTTCGATGTGTGTTGCATGTAAATGCCTATAATTAAAGATGTCATACATATGGCTTTGGTAAATGTTATTTTAGTTGAAATGTAAAATATAAAACCTGTGTATCACCTATAGTAATAAATATTTTTAATTTCTTCATATGTACAGTTAATGTTTATTTGACCACTAAGTGTTTTTGCTGATTATTGATTATCCTTTCTGTCATCATTTACATATTTCCTTATTTTAGAATGATATTGGAATAGAAATAATTAAAATATTTTGTCACCGATATAAATGCTAATTCAATTCTTTATATTGTTATAGATATGAAAACAAGGTATCATGCATTTCAAAAATCAACTAAGAAAGTGATTTTTAATCTTTTTGGCTGATTTGTATTTTCTTTTTTATCTGATTGCCTCATGCACAGTTAAGACTTGATACAAGGTGTCTTTTTTTAATGTGTATTTATTGACTTTGGGAGAGTAACAGCACATATGAGGGATTTTGTGGGGAGAAAGACAGAGAGAGGGAAAGAAAGAGAATCCTAAGCTGGCTCTGCATTGTCAGCGCAGACCCAGACACGGGAGTCAATCCCACGAACCATGAGACCATGACCTGAGCAGAAATCAAGAGTCAGTTGCTTAATCTACTGAACCACCCAGACATCCCTACGAGCTTTCTGATCTCATTACAAAATCATGGGCTGATTTTAACAGCATTGTGCCAAGATTACAAATACATATTATGTTGTTTTTTATTTGTAAACTACATAATACAGAGATGTGTCCAATATTTTGTTTAAAGTATTCAGTAAGACCCTTCAAAACCATACCAAGGACAATGTGGCCACAAACAGAAAAAAAAAAAAAAACAATTGAAGAAGTGAAAGAAGTCAAGTAAAATTGTGTGACAGTGCTGAGCACTGGTTGAAGGAATTGTAGTGATATCTAATATACGCCTACGAACTTGAGAACTTCAGTGCTTGGGCTCCCTAAACAGATGAGTAAGCCTCAGAAATTCATTGAACTTCTAAAAGCATCTATCTTACCCATTTTTTTTAAATAAAAGGATTCAGCATTTCTAATTCTAATCTTCTTTATGTCCCCTACATTTACTGATTCTAAGTACATCACCTGATAGTCTCCAAAGCACCTCTTGATTAATGCCCAAGGAAGGAAAAGAGGCAAACATGTATAGTTAATGAAGGAAAACTTCAGGATAAAAATTAATATGAGATATTAGTCTAATAGTAAGGAATAATTTTATAGAAAACTTAGAAATATATGAAGGGGAAGAAACCACAAGAAATGTAGCTTACATTTTTTTTGACTGGTCATATGTATAAAGCACAATGCCTTTAAATGGATTGAATAAGATAATTTAGAGTATCTTGAAGTTCATAGACAAACGTCAATACCTATGGTATCATATTATGTATATAACAGAAACTCGATATGTGACTATGGCATCAAATGGAAGCAAAAGGAAGAATTATGAAAAAAGTTCACATTTCAGCAAAGAGTAAAGACATACTTTTATTTGAATGTGGCATATTTTATTTGAATCCTGGCTCTGCCACTCATCAAGTGTAGTATGTTGGGGAAGTTACCTAAATATTTTGAACTTCAATTTCTCATTTGTAATATTGAAATAAATATTTATAGCAATCTTAAGATGATTAAATTTTAAAGTATTTATAAATTGTCAGATACAGACTGATTGACTTAGTGTGTAAACAAAAATATGGGAATTATTCTCAATATTTATGTATCACATTTTAGTGATGATATAAATTTTCCTAATGTTTATGTTAAAATTAAATATCAGTCGTTTGAGAATAATGAGATATTCTTGAATAAAATATGGGGGGAGGGAACAGCTCTTTCTCTTACTTAATCTTTTATAAATTTACCATAAATTGCAAAGTAAATAATGACATTTAAGTCAAGTAAAAAAATATTGGAAATTATAACTTTAAATATTCTTCTAAAGACAAAGCTGAAAAAAAAATTTAACTTCTTAATTATGTACAATGAAGTCCTTCTCTAGGAGGTAAAAAAAGGACAAAGCATATTAAAGATATATACTTCCCAAAGTGCTCACAGATTTAACAGTAACCTTAGTTAAAATTTAAACACATTAATTTTATTTTCACTGTGTTACATTGACTGGTATCCTATTTCATTTCTTTGCTTTTTAATTATTATCTGTCTATAAAAGAGAAAACAAAAACAAAGATCCTTTCCAATTTAACCACAGATTTGTTCATAAACATTAATTGGAATCTTTTCAATAATGAAAATGAAAGATAACATAGCCAAACCCAGCTTCCTTAGCATGTTGAATGAATGAACAAATATTTATTAAACACTTTGTGCTTGATTGGTACTGTTAACTGCTGGACATTCAGAAGTGAATTAAGCAGAATGAAAGGGAGAGATAAAGAAACTTTCTTCAGGGTATGTTCTCTGATAAAATTTGCATAATACAATATTCAGATAAAACCCATGCTTTACACAAGATGTTCTTTCATATTTATCCCAGATAGTAAATCTATCCATGACTGATGATGCAGATATCATTTATCTTTTGAGGCCAGAAGTTAAGTAGCTAATTTCTTCATTTGTTTAAGAGAAACACAGTAGCCCCACTAACTTGTACAAATTCCGTGCATCTTTTATAAAATAAAAGCAGAATTAAAAGTATACACACATCTATAAATACATTTTATTTTAGATTGAGAGCTTCTTTTAATTTCATTTGTTTTTACTCTTTTGTACAAAAGTCCAAACCAATTGTAAAAAAGTCCTTTGTAGAGTAAAAAAAAAAAAAAAATTAAGCAACATTTAAAAAAATCATATCATTTGAGAAACAATAGAGAAAAGTGAACAATATAAGTAGAAAAATATTGCATATGAAAAATTATTAACTTGGCTTTTAAAGGGTACTACCATTTCATAGAAAATACACATATTTTTTGTGGAACCTTGACTTCAAATTGAATTTTGTAGAGTGGAAATGAAACTTTTAGAAGTAATAACCAAGGGAAATATTTCATGAATTTAGTAAGAACAACAGTATTAACTTTCAGATAGTTTGTTTACAGTCCATTTCTTATATCATTAGCAATACACAGAAAATAAATAATAATCAAAATCAAGATTTTCCTTTCTAGAGCAAGGAAGGAGATAAAAAACATTTGGAAAGACTGTCATCAACATGTGAAACCCAACAGTTATTTTCTGAACATTGAACTATTGTACCTGTAGAAAAATTAGAATATTTAAATATGAATTCAAATGATGTCAATCAGTATTAACAATACCTGTAATACATTTATTTAATAACCTATAGTTTGAATACTCTATACCTAATTTATCCTTATTTTGTCATACAGAACCCCTGTTGTTCAATAAACATTGGCTACATTCACCTTTGTTCCAGTCAATGTACTGGATGATAGGAAATCAAAAATCAAAAACTTAGTGTAGAGTATATTGTTGAGGATATTTCACCTAACGATATTCCTATGTAGGCAAACCTCTTGATTAATGCCCTAGTCATTTCAATATGACATATAAGCATTCACATTTATCTTGCTGTCCTTATCTCTAAAAAATTGTAAGACACTTTCACATGATGTAGCAAAACACCAGAGTCACATCTTTGTGTCTTCACAATATGTTTGAGTATATTTTGTAGTATGAAGTGAGGTATTGAATTGTTATCTTGCCATTGAAACCTGCTTTAAAATGCTTATCTCTATAATGCTGAGATCTCATGGGAGAGATAAATGGACTTCATTACATTATAATTTGATTCATTACAGGCTACCTTTAAGTAGGAACTTTCAGAAAAGTATTTAGGTTTTATTGACAAACAATTACTTAACTTAGAGGCTTTGGAAGTATACCTTTGAAGGAAGTGACAAGCAGAGTATTGAAACTCTGGTAAATGAATATCAACTTATTTATATTATTTATAAGCATATTTATTGTGGAATAAAATAAAAATATTCTCTAAAAGAATTGCATGTTTATGAAGGAAATAATAACCTTGCAATTTGGTCCATTAACATTATTTGCTAGCCATTTATAGTATATTTTCTTGTTAGTTTTTTTTCCTCCAGAGGGCTATTTTGCCAAGAATTTGTAAGTAAAAGATTTCAGGATGCTATATACATATATATAAATATATCAGCAGCGTGACTTTTAAAAAATAATAATAATTAGCATTATTTTTCAGTTTACTGCATAAACTGTATTCTCTCTGCCACATAGTATTACAATTTCATCATTGAAGAAAGTCATATAGGCAAATGTTTGGGGTGATATAATAAGACAATATTTATACTTTGCAAAGACTTTTGAATTGAAAATTAGAATTAGAATCTATTCTAATTCTAGGAAATGATATAATTTAATCTTCATTTTTCATACAGAATCTATGAATCCTTTAGAAATTTAGGAATAACTTAGATTGGGGACTCCATTTTCTTGAATTACTGAATCAGAAAATTCATCTCTAAGGTAAAGATTACATAATTATCGTAAAACATATTCTCAGCTAAGAAGTATAATTTTCAGCTAATTTTCCAGAAAATATTTGAAACATGTCCAAGTGATCTTAAAGTCATCAGTAAAGGCTACATGGGGGGAAAGTACCTTAATTTTAAGAACATACACATTGGCAACAAAAGCAATGTACTTATTCTGGACAAAAAGTATCATTATGGAAAATTGAAAATTATCATAATCTAAATCACAATCTTTGATACAACAGCATGGTTTTTAAGAAGTACTATAAACATATCTAAGAGAAATAATTTTTAATTCTACATATCATTTAAAGACAAATATAATATATGAAGAGCATAAATTGAAGAAAAGAGACCTCTAATCTTTCAATTCAGAAATAAGCATGTGTATGTTTCCTTCTAACTGTTCTAAAATCCATTTAGTGTTGTCATCATTCAAACAATGGATTATAAACATAAATATTAAGCAAATTATATTTATTGATTGCAAAAATTAATATCTCAAAATAGTATTAATGTTTGGAAAGAATAAATTCTCTTTATTCTAAAAATATAATTTATAATATCAATTTGAACTAGAGCAATAAAGCCACGAATAAAATATAGCTAAATCTCAAACATGACAGGTGATAATATACTTGGGGTAAATCCTTAAAACAGTATGTGAAAGAAATTATTGGATTATGAAGTATGAAGATTGAAGGTAAGGGATTGAGAGGAGTAAGGAAACTCCAAAAGCAGAAATATAGGCACGAGGAATACAATAATGGCTTTTAAAAGTCAATATTTTATTAGAAATTATGCACTTGTAGGGGCACCTGCCTGGCTCAGTCAGCGGAGCATGTGGTTCTTGATCTCGGGGCTGTGAGTTGGAGCCCCAAGTCGGGTGTAGAGATTACTTTAAAAAAACATCTTAGGGCACATGGATGGCACAGTCGATTTGAGTTTCTGACTTTGGCTCAGGTCATGATCTCACGGTTCCTGAGGTCAAGCCTCGCATTGGACCACTGCTGGCAACAGGGACCCCACTTCAGATCTTCTGTCTCGGCTTCTCCTCCACTTATGTGTGTGCACTCGTGCTCTCTCTCTTTCTCTAAAAAAAAAATCTTTAAAAAAGAAAGAAGGCGTTGTGGGATATTTTGAATAAGAAAAAATTGGCAAGATTTGAAATTTTCTTTTTTTTTAATATTTATTTATGAGAGAAAGAGAGAGAGAGAAACAGAGAAACAGAGCGTAGGTAAGGGAGGAGCAGAAAGAGAGGGAGGCACAGAATCTGAGGCAGGCTTCAGGCTCCAAGCTGTCAGCACAGAGCTTAACATAGGGCTCGAACCCACAAACCATAAGGTCATGACCTGAGCTGAAGTCAAATGCTTAACCAACTTAGCCCCCCGGCACCCCAACATTTGAAAATCTCTATTCAAAGCATGACATTGTTCTGGTAAGGGAAATTCACTTCATTATAGGGAAACCGCATTCGACAATTTGCAGATTTCTTACATTTTACTCCAACACTTAACACTAGTGCTGAAAGGAGATGTAGAGATTATGTCCGTTAACTTTCAAATTTTATAAGTCAGGATAGTAAAGTCATCTTTAGAACAATTAGAACAATAATAAAGAATTTGTGTGAAAACATGATTCTGATATCAACCAATATCATTTATTTATTCACCTCATAAATAATAATTTCTTAGTACCTACTAAGTATCAAGATTTTCTTCTAATATAAAAAATAATATCAGATGAGTATACCAAATACACCATTTTTCAAAAAAGTTATCTTATCTTAATCAAAATTAAAAATAAAACTAGATTCTACCCTTCAAACTTATTTTTGCTGATTTATATAAATATATAAGTAAATATAAGTATACAAATATATACGTAAATGTTAGTGAATATACACATGTACATATATAATTGTTTAAGGAAATGCATATTATATTAAATCAAGTTTTTTATTTATAAAATTATAAAGCCACAGTTAAATTGAATGGTTATCTTTAAAGCAATGAAAATTCACAGAATTTTACTTTATGGAAGAAATGAAGTAAATTAATTTCAGGCATACCTCAAATATATTGCTGGTACAGTTCCAGACTAGTCCAAGAAAGAGAATATTACAATAAAGCAAGTCAAGTGAATTTTTTGGTTTCTCAGTCATATAATATTATGTTAACACACCACTGTATTCTAAGTGTGAAGTAGTGTTTTAAACAAAAAATGTACATATCTTAATTAAAAAATACTTTACTGCTAAAAAATGCCAACAATTATCTGAGCTTTTATCAAGTCATGACCATGGATCATGGATTACCATAACAAATATAATAATATAATGAAAGAGTTTGAAATATTGCAAGGATTATCAAAATGTGACACAGAGATAAAGTAAGCAAGCACTCTTGGAACAATGATGCTGATAACTTGCTCTACACAGGGTTGTCACAAACCTTAAATTTTTAAAAAATGTAATATCTGCAAAGCATAATAAAGTCAAGTGCAATAAAATAAGGTATGTCTGTGCATTTATTGGCATAGTACCTGATTTTATTAGTCATAATTCATAACTGTATTACAATTTTAATTAGATAGATATAGATATAGATGACATAGATATAGATAGATATAGATAGATAGGTATAGATGCACAATTCCCAACTTCCTGACCTTTGGAACCACTGATATACTATTATGTTTTACATTAAAATTGTATTTTTGATTTATATAACTATTCAGTTATAACATACTAAGCTGTTTGGTATTTGGCTCTTATACTGAGGATGTGTGTTATATATTAAATGAGTTAATCTCTTAAATCCATTTTTAAATAGAAACTACCTTAATTTTTAAATATTTGGTTGCATAATCTTAATAAAACTTAATTAGAGCTCTGCTGATTTATTATTTTGTTTTATAAAAAATTTCATTGCTTCTTTCATACTTATATATATTACATATCCTTAAATGCTAGAATGAGTAATGTCAGTTAAAATTAATACATGAAAAGTGAACATTTAAATTGTAAGTTTTGATCATAGAGGTTAATTTTTCTCTTCCATATTATAAAGCTAAGTCTTCAGCAAAGACATAAAATGGGTTGTGTGCTCAAGTCTTCAGAGGGTAAGTGATAATTCGGACCAGACTTGATATAATGAGGAAAATAAAGGGTTCAGATACCAAATGTAAAATTACAATTATATAATTGAAAATTTTTGATTAAATATTCTTTTTAAAACCTCTATATATGCTTCATAAAGGAGCATGCAAAGTCATAGTAAAGCAATGGACCACATAGAAGGAAACGCAGGATTGGACAATGGCAGGGAGGAGAAGGGAAGTTCTAGGAGAAACAGAATTAATCTCTATGAAAAAGTTCTCAACTGGGAAAGAATTTTGTACGTGTATTGATATATGTAAGTGAATCATAGAAATTATTAAACAATTATAGAATCTATTTATATATATTTTTTCTTCCCAACCTCTAAAGTCAACAACCTTGACAATTTCACTACTTCATATGTTGCTATTCTTTCTTCTACTTATTTTAAAACTAAAATTCCTGAAAAATAAATTGGGTCTCTTGATTTCTTAGATTTGGTTATTTTATCTCTCAGACTTCACCTTCCTAAACTAAGTAAAAACTGTGATTATTCTAAAATTTATAAACTCTGTTTTTGTAGGTGAGTTTCCATTAAACCTGGCTTACAAACAAAACTTTCTGAATACAAAAATAAACACCAACGCTTCTATTTTTGATTCCATGCATGATGTTACATTAAAAAACACTTTAATATGAAAATTGAATCAGGATGTTTAGATAAAGGAAGTAAAGTCCATGTAATATGACTTCAGAGTGTTGAAAACAAGATGCAATGTGAATTTAAAATAAATAGTGTGTAGGAAGCCCAAAATTTTGCTCCTTCTTTAGTATACAAGATATCAGTGCCACCAGGCCTCATGAGGTTACATTTGCAACTTTTATGAGGAAGCTGAGACTTTGTGCATAGAAAATACACAACTTGTAGTTTTGTTTTCCTCAGAAATCACCCGAGATTATAAACTGTCCTGAAAGAACTCTCAGATAAAACGGAAAACAGTTTATTATTTGTAGTAACATGGAAAGATGTGGGAGCCCGACAGTGACCACAAGAAAGCGTGGTTAGGGACGTGGGGATGTGCCTGCACATGGGGCTCCCTGCCTGGGCAACAGGATGCTCTGCCAGGAGGCCTGCACACAATATCCAAGTTTAATGGTCTGCTTGCAAACGAGGGAACATGCCCTCCTTAGAAGTAAGGAGAAGGCTGGAGTTGTGGGCAGTCCTCTTAGTAAACATGTTGTGGTCGCTTCCTCCCTTTGCTCCGCCCTGTCCTTGGAATGTGTTTGGCTACTTGCCCTTAACTGGTAAAGAAATGCACCTTGTAGATTTCAGTTTGTATCCAGTTACCAGGGTATAAAATAAACCGCAAGAGGGGCTTGCGTAGAATTGTTCCTCCGGCCGGAGTTGTGTCTGTGTCTGTCCTTTGTGTGTGTCCTGTCTTTGTGTCATTTCGTTCGCTACAGAAAATAATGTATCTTTTCTTGTTTCTAAATATTTAAGGTGTTTTTTATTTCTTAATATATGAACATATTATTGGAAGTATAAACTGAGGATTTTCCAATATTTCCAGAATTGAATGCCTTTGTTTCAGTATTCATTTCAAGCAGCTTGAGGAAAGTGTCAGATATGCCAGTATATGGTTTGAAAAGCATCTTCAAATCCTGAAAATATTAAAAGCTAATTGTTGCAGTTACTTTTTTTCTTTTCTACTAAATTCCAGTATTTTAAACATTGTTATTTCATTTTCATCTTGAGAAAAGTGAAGTATTTTAATTTTTTATCAATTATCTAGGTATTCATTTCATTATATTAATAGGATTGATGACTTGGAAGGCTAAAGGCTTCTGTTAAACCTCAACAATGTAGAGCAAGAGACATTTTTTTGAAAAAGATTTTACTAAGCATATTCACTTTACAATTTAATTTCCTTCAATGAGGTAAAGGTCAGGGTGAGGCTATAAGAAAGTTAATTTGCATGAGGTATGCACATGGAATATGAAAATAATATAATATGAAATATTCATAATTCAAGCTTTAAAAACCAACCTCAGGGCTAAAAAAAGCAATTATTATAGGAAATGGCTCAACAATTACAACAAACTTTTTGTGATGATGCCAACTAGCTTACTTTCATTCTGAGAGACACGAAGAGGCAATTCCTTTTTTTTTTTTTAATGTTTTTTTTTTTTTTTTTTTTTTTTTTATTTCTAGGAGAGAGAGAGAGACAGCGTGAGCAGGGGAGGGCCAGAGAGAGAGGGAGTCACAGACGAAGAGGCAATTCTATAGGATAAAAACAAAGTCTGAGAATTAGCCATTGCTGTTATTGTGTCTTTCATATGTTCATAGGCCTCAGAAAATGTTTATCAATGCTTTTTGTCAACCACTAACATAATTCTCTATGCAATTCTACTAATCAAAGAATTCTATGTCAATTTTACATTTATGCTGATTCTGTCTTTGTCTCTCATCAAACTTATATTAGTATTTTTTCAACTATGGCAACCAACACTCACGTCTTTATTGACGTGTTATCCCATATTTATCGATTTGAATAAGATTAAAATTGCATTCTTATTCACAGAAGTGTGGCAGATGTCTGTTGATCTGTCGCTTCTTTATCTGAAAATCAAATTATTTTAATAAAGGTATCATAGAATTACAGTCTTTCTTTGGGCAACTCAACTGATTCCTATCCTGTTCCCTTTCAATCAGAATAACTAATAATTCCCTACATTTCTTGATAAAGAAGTCTGATTTTCATGAACCTTACTGAGCATGCAAAAGACTTTCTTGAAATTATATAAAGGGTCCTGAAAATATTAATTCAGTAACATGACCCTGTGTTTCTGTTGATCAGACTGAACCTAATGCCTTAAAAAGCACATTGCATGACATATCTTGTGCCTATGTTTCTTCCTGTAGCATTTTGCTCTTGGATATTAAACTTTTCATAATGCCTGTGTGCATCTTACGATTTCCTTTCTCCTTCCACATCCACCTCCACCTGCTAGAGCAACTGTGACATAGAGTCTGATTCCTAGTTGCTTGTTGGGCTTTGTAGTCTGTGCCTAGATGGGGAGAAAAAGCATTGAGGGCAGCGTAAATGGTAATAAGAGATGAGGAAAAAACACAGTACTGTTGTTACCTACAATCAACCATGGGGAACTGGTTAGGTCATTGCCTGGATTTCTGTTGGAGCAGCCAAAATCAAGCTTTGAGAGAAACAAATCATCTTGTTTCATGACTTTCGTTAGCTTCTTTACCATAAAGTCAAAGTTAGGTTCTGCCACTAAATGGAACCTGGATTCAATGTTTTTCATTCACTATCTTTTTTCTTAAAACTAGTGCAGATCCTACCCGAGGGTGGGTTGCTTCTTTTTAGTTTTTATGGTCATTTTAAGCTTTTATCTTTTTTTTCATTGTGTTTCCTTGGTCGATATACTGAAAAGTTAGGCAGGATTGCAACAATCACTGACAAATAGAAATTACTCTAAAGTAGAAGTTCTTTCCCAATCTGACTTTATACTCCTTTGAATAGGTCCTATCCTGGAGTGGTCCTAACGTAAAGCAGCAGTAGCAGTAGTTAAGTTAATGTATGTATTCGTGTCCTTTCAGTTTTTCTGTACTGTTTTCTTTCCTAAAAATCCTTAAAAATTAATCTAGTTGATAGCTACATTTGTTGAATATATATTATGTGTTAAACAGTAACCTATCATTGCCACTTACCAGTGTTTTGACTGACAACCAAATATTTGTGCCTGTTTTTCTATTATAAAAAAATGATGGGTAATAATGTAATCTCTCTTACAGAATTTCTTGAGAATTAAATGAGCTAATGAGCTAATGTATGTGTCTGGCACATAATTAGCACTCAATACATGGTAGCTATTATTCTATGAAACAAGTGAATTTCCAAATAGCTGAATTACAAGGAGGAAAAAACACCAGTCTTTTTATCCTCCCCTCTATTCATAAAAGGAGATAACAGTGAAGAAATAACAACAATATTTAAATGAATTTTGCCTCTATGTGTGTGTGTGCGTGCGTGTGTGCATGTGTGTATGCGCAAACATGCTTATTTATTGGGGTAGGCAGAATTCTAAGATGGCTCCTAAAAGTCTCAAGATTCTCACTTCCTGGCATATAGACCTTGTATAATCATCTACACTTGAATGTGGATGTAGCCTGTGCATATGGTATCGCAGACACTTCCTTTATTAATTTATATTACATAGCAAACTATGATGGGACAGCCACTCCCGTAGTTACATAATCCTGGCCAATTCCTTGGTTTCAGTGTGGTAAGACCCTAAGTAGAATACCTGGCTGAACCTTACCCAGAGTCCTCACCCATGGCTAAGTTTGTGGTAGTTTGTCCTGCAACAGTAAATACACTAATACATTTCTTTAAACTTCCAAGCCCTTTATGGCACTTACAGAGTCATCTGATATGAATGAAGGTATTGAGTTTTATTGAACAACTATTTTAGATCATAAACATATAAGAGAGGCTTAGGATACATGCACTGATAAATTAGACAGTATCAATTACTCCTTTTTAAAACATTGGACCTAAAATTGATCAAATACATCAGATTACTTCAGACCAATGCAAAGTTCAGTGGGACCATTGATCTGACTGTACACTTTGAGGCAGACAAAGGTAGCAATAGATTTTCAGGGGCTATTTATTCAATGTTAGGTCATTTATTCCCATAGAGAAAATTCTTTTTACAATGACATTTTTTAAAGAGATCTGTTTCATTTTTCACAGAGTTACTGTGAAGCAGTACGAAGAAATTTAAAATGCACTTTCAGACTTTGGAAGGAAGCAAACTTTGCAAATGCAAAAGATGATTGTTAAAAAAGCCATTTTAATGATCTTACATATAGAGACACACTTATCTAAATACTTTGGATATATCATGTCCTATTTATTTAAGAACAAAGTTAAATTTTGGTTATTGCATCAGGTCAAATAGCCTCCATCTTTAAAAAAAATCTATTATGTTTTGGGCGAGAGAGTGCAATCAAGGGAGAGGCAGAGAGAGGGGACAGAAGATCTGACAACAGAAGCCCAATATGGGGCTCAGACTCACAACCGTGAGATCATGACCTGAGTCAATGTCAGACTCTCAACCGATTGAGCCACCCAGGTGCCCTGTCTTCCTCCATCTTTTAAAATGTTAAGCAATGATTAGTGCTAGAAATAAATATTAAATTACTTTTTTTTTAAAGGTTTTTATTTATTTCTAGGAGAGAGAGCAGGGGAGGGTCAGAGAGAGAGGGAGTCACAGACTGAAACAGGCTCCAGGCTGGCAGTCAGCACAGAGCCTGATGCGGGGCCCGAACCCACGAACCGCGAGATCATGACCTAAGCGAAAGTCAGACGCTTAACTGACTAAACCACCCAGGCGCCCCTAAATTACTTTTTTATAAGCATAATTTTAACTTTAATTTCCACAGGAACCAAACTGAGTTGATTATGGCTTCATAATTTCACATAGTAAATTAAAATACAACCTATATTTAATCCTAGCATTAGTGTTCACATTTAAAATTTGTGAGATGAATGTCAGACTAGAATATTGTCTAACCTATCACTTTATTATTGTTTTAGCACCAATCCCTGTCAGCCTCCAAAAGAGACAATTGTAATATTCAGTTGTCTGCTGCCATACTTACAGACTGTAGGAAGCAAAAGGTTTCAGTCATGTTGCAACTAGAGATGGAAAAAAGGAGCACTATGGAAAATCAGACAAACATTTTTTTCAAAAAGTTCAATGAAACCTATGATTTAATTTGAAAAAAAAATTGGTACAAAAATGCTTGAATTTCATACCACATATGTACATACTTATCTGTCTTTAGATTGTAGCAGAATAGTAAAATGTCAATTAGAAGTTACTCTTGGTGTCATGGAGTGAATCTAAACCTGAAAGCAGTGGACATTTCTGAAACATCTATTGTACTTGTGGTTTGGAGATTGACACATAGTAAAAACTATTTTGTAAACAACTTGCATGATGCTATATATTGAACTTCTGAACAATGCTCATAAAAACTACTAACATTTAAAATAATTTTATGACCTCTTAAAATAAATCTACAAAAAAAAACCAAGCATGAATTTAGGAATTAATTATGTTTCATGTGAGGGCCTATGGTTTTTTTTGTTTGTTTGTTTTGTTTTTTTTTTTGCATTTAGTTACTTTTGAGAGGCAGAGACAGAGCTAGAGCAGGGGAGGGGCAGAAAGAGAAGGAGACACAGAATCTGAAGCAGGCTCCAGGCTCTGAGCTGTGAGCACAGAGCCCGATGCGGAGCTCAAACCCACGAACCGTGATCATGACCTGAGCTGAAGTTGGACACTAAACCAACTGAGCCATCCAGGCACCCCAAGGGCCTATGTTTTTTTATACCCTTTCTGAGCATTTTCTCTCTTACTATTGTGACCAATTTTTATCTCGCTCCCTGGGACACACATTACACAGATTATAGGAGAGCAACTAAATTATTCTGAGGTTAGTTCTCCAAGATCTAGGAGGCTGTTAAAAAGGATCTTATAAGGGGGTGGGGGGGGAACGCGTTTATGAAACTCTGCTTATAATAGAACAGTAATATCTGGGCCATAATGACTCTAACCTTTAACTTGCCTGTGTTCCCGTGAAATCTAGAAATTCCTTAAAGATATCAACACAGTTTGGCAAATAGAAAAACATACTGGTGTTGGAGTTGTTCAGGCCCATGTTTCGTCCTAGCCTTTCCACTTTCCACCTGTGTGATTTTATTAGCCAGAAACTAGAAGTAGCTTAAAAAAAAAATAACAGCCTCATTTTTCTCACATAATAAGCAAGTCCAGGACTGCTCTTTTGCCTCAATATGACATCCATGAGCTACATTGCTCTCATTGCTTTATTATTTTTAATGCCTTTTGTTCTCATGATCATAGCATGCTGCAGCAACTGTAGACCTGAGATCGGCTTGTCCAAAAATGAGAAGAGAAAGGTGAAGAAAGGAACCCCTCCCAAAGGGTCTCTACCTCACCAGATGGACCAGAACTGTGTTTCATGGTCACAAGTGGTTTAGAGACACTGAGATTTCAATTTTATAATTTATAATTTTAAAATGGGTGACAATTAAATGATATAATATATATGAAAAACCTATCACAGCACTTGACTCATACTGATACCGACCAAAAATAAATATTTATTGCAAAAATGAATACATAGAATATGTTTATTTATAAATTAAAAATATTTGCTGAATTACTGTTGGTTTTTTCTCATGTGGGTGGCAGGGTGAGGGGGCGTCAAAACAGGATATGGTGCTTTGTAATTCAGTGTTTCTTTAGTAAGCTCAGTTTTTATTAATTTATTTTTTTACTCCTGGGCAGTAGCTACATACCACGTGCTGACATTTGTTCCAATTTTTGTATTCTTATTTATAAATGAGTTTTCATATTGGAACTGTACTGCTCTGATTTTGGTGCCAGAGAGAAGTTAGCCTTGTAAGAGTGATTTGTTTCAGAAGTTATGCACAATTGTCTGCAGGAGTTTGAAACAATGCTGGGGGGCTCCTGGATGCTCAGTCATTCGAGTGTCTGACTTTGGCTCAGGTCATAATTTCAAGGTTTGTGAGTTTGAGTCCCACATCAGGTTCTCTACTGTCAGCGTGGAGTCTGCTTCAAATTTTCTGTCTCCCTCTCTCTCTGCCCCCATTCTCATGCTCATAATAATTTAATTAATTATGTTTAACTAAAAAACATAAATTTTTTAATGAAAAAATAAACATTTAAGGGCGTCTGGGTGGCTCAGTTGGTTAAGTGTCCGACTTCAGCTCAGGTCATGATCTCACGGTTCCTGGGTTCAATCCCTGCTTTGGGTTCTGTGCTGACAGCTAGCTCAGAGCATGGAGCCAGTTTCAGATTCTGTATCTCCCTCTCTGGCCCTGCCCTGCTCACACTGTCTCTATCTTTCTCTCTCAGAAGTAAATAAAAAATGTAAAAAATTTTTTAAATAAAAAAATAAACATTTAAAAACAACTTTTTTTTAATAAATAAAACAATGCCGGGCTTATCTGCTACTTGAAAAGTCTCTGGAACCAGCGTAAAGGACTTTCTGAGCCTGTTAGATCTTGACCCTGGTTGTCAAATCTGCTTTCTTGTTAGTCATTCTAATTTTTCTATCCTTTGAGAAAATAATCTCAATGGTTTTACCCAGAAATTTGGGCATTTTATTTGGATTTTCAAATTCATCACATCAAGTTGGCCACAGTACTTCCCTTTAATTTTCATTTATTTATTTTTATTTTTAAAATATTTATTTATTTTTGAGAGAGAGAGCATGGGAGAGGGGCAGAGAGAAACAGAGACACAGAATCTGAAGTGGGTTCCAGGCTCCAAGCTGTCAGCACAGAGCCCGATAGGGACCTGAACCCACAAACCATGAGATCGTGACCTGAGCTGAAGTCATACGCTCTATTGACTGAGCCATCCAGGCGACCCTCCCTTCTAATTTTTTAAAATTTATTTTTTAATGTTTTAATTTTTAAAATTAGTGTATTTATTGTTTAATTTACACCCAAGTTAGTCAGCATATAGTGCGACAATGATTTCAGGAGTAGATTCCCTAATGCCCCTTACCCATCACCAGTTTAGTCCATGCCCCCTCCCACAACCCCTCCAACGACCCTCTGTTGATTCTGCATATTTAAGAGTATGTTTTGTCCCTTCCCTGTTTTTATATTATTTTTGCTTTCCTTCCCTAATGATAACCTGTTTAGTATCTTAAATTACTCATATGAGTGAAGTCATGTGATATTTGTCTTTCTCTGACTAATTTCACTTAGCATAATATCCTGCAGTTCCATCCATGTAGTTGCAAATGGCAAGATTTCATTCTTTTTGATCGCTGAGTAATATTTTCTTGTATACACGTTTGTGGGTCCATTTCTGTGTTCTCTGCTCTTTTCCATTGATCTGAGAGTCTGTTTTTGTGCCAGTATCATACTGTCTTGATAATTACAGCTTTGTAATACAGCTTGAAGTTCGGGATTCTGATGCTTCCATCTTTGGTTTCCTTTTTCAAGATTGCTTTAGCTATTTGGGGTCTTTTCTGGATCCATACAAATTTTAGGATTGTTTGTTCTAACTCTGCGAAGAATGCTGGTGTTATTTTGATAAAGATTACAGTAAGCTGAGTTTTTAGAACTCAAAGTAGATTTTTCCAGTCACACAGGTCATTGAGTAGCCTATTTAACACAAAATATGCATACTTCTATTTAACTTATGGTATATTTGAACTAGATCTTCGCACTATGTACGTGTTGTTCTGAGTTATTGGTAACTGAGTTAAAATGAACCATTTCCAGATGAGAAGAGGTATCTTGGAATGCATGTATTGAGATACCTGTACATTTGTTCATGGAAATATTTATGTAATTTGTATGACTTTTATGTATGGTATATATTTATGTGTTTATATGTATTTAACCATTTCATGCAGTATCTAGGGTTTTTTAATTTAAAATGTGAAATAAAATTTATACTGTCTTTTGAAACATGAGTCAGGATAAATTAATAGATTTATACCTAGTAGATGGATTCTAACACATCATTTAAGGGTAGATTGAATAGACCAGGCAAGGAGAGCTCTTTACAGAATAATGACTCAAATGTTTATTTTTTATGCAAATTAACTCAGTTAGTGAAGATACTGTGAACTTTTGGATAACAATTTTGGCTGTTGTGGCATTATTTACAATAACCAGATTATGGAAGCAACCTAAGGGCCCATCAATAGACAAATGGATAAAGAAGACATGGTAGATAGATGACAGATGATAGATGATGATAGATAGATGGATAGATTAGATAGATAGATGATAGATATTATTAAGCCATAAAAAATAATGAAATCTTTCCACTTGCAACAACATGAATGTGGCTTCATAGTATAATGCAAAGTGAAATAGCCAAGGAATGACAAACACTATATGATTTCACTCACACATAAAATTTAAGAAAAAAAACCAAATGAACAAAGGGGAGGAGAGAGAGAGAGAGAGAAACCAGACTCTTAACTATAGAGAACAAACTGACAGCTACCAGAGGGGAGATAGGTGGCGAGATGGGTAAAATAGGTGAAGGAATTAAGAGTACACTTATCATGATGAGCAATGAGTAATGTATAGAATTATTGTATCACTATCTTGTACATCTGAAACTAATAGAACACTTTATATTAACTATAATGAAAATAAAATAAAAACCTAAGGTAAAAAAAGTAATTTTGGCTGTTCTAATTACCTATCCAGTTTACTATTCCAGCCCAGAGCTTAACTATAAATGTCAAGTGGAATACAACCTCAAGTCAGTGAATTACCAACACCACATTAAATCATTCTTGTGGTAGATCTGAAAATGACTTTGGTACATCATTGGCCTCAAATGATTTCTCTACTTTACACTCTAGTTGTTTAGTGACAAGAATAGCTTTGAACCTATAAGTATTATAGTATTTGAATTACCTTCCCAGGGTACACAGGAATGTATACTGGTTAGAAGTGCAGAAACTGTAGGGGCTCCTGGGTGGATTAGTCGGTTAAGCGTCCGACTTTCGCTTAGGTCATGATCTCATGGTTCGTGGGTTCGAGCCCCGCGTCAGGCTCTGTGCTGACTGACAGCTCAGAGCCTGAAACCTGTTTCAGTCTGTGACTCCCTCTCTCTCTGACCCTCCCCTGCTCACGCTGTCTCTCTCTCTCCTAGAAAAAAATAAAAAATATTAAAAAAAAAGAAGTGCAGAAACTGTAATATAATGAAGCCGACTTTAAATCTCTGTTCTAAAACTTAATTGTTGTATAGATTTGCCCAAGCTGCTAATGGCTTTTTACTCATAAGTTTTCTCATCTATAAAATGAAAATAATTATTCCTCCTTCATTGTTTGGAGAGATGAATGAGATAATGTATTTATCCAATTAATACTTTTTAAATATCCACTGTGTTCATGGTTCATATTACTTACTTAGTATAAGGAAGCTTTTTTAGTTTATCATACATATATATATGGTCTACTCAATGTCTCTTGATTTTGTTTTTTGCCATGTACTGGTAGAAGCTTCATATTCTTTCTAGTCTTATATCAACATTCTGATACAACATCTTCTCTACATATTTATGGTTATTTCTTTTTTTAATGCTTAATTTTATTTTTTTGAGAGACAGAGAGAGAGAGAGAGAGTGCAAGCAGGGGAGGGGCAGCACAGAATCTGAAGCAGGCTCCAGGCTCTGAAATGTCAGCACATAGCATGATGTGGGACTTGAACCCAAGAATGAGAGATCATGACCTGAGCTGAAGTCGGACACTCAACTGACTGAGACACTCAGGGGCCCCATATTTATGGTTATTTGTATTACATCTTCTCATCTTCCCCATATATATAAATTTAATTTATGGTTTATTCATCTTTGTTTTCTATACAGGGTCTCATATAGAGCAGAAACTGAAAAAAGTTTCAGTGAATGAATGAATGTCTGGGCTTAAAGCAGAAACAAACTTTTTAAAGACTTTACACTAAAAACTTCTAAATATCCACCCCTGTTTTAACTGCTTTAAGATGATAGTGGTTAAAATGGGATTAGAAATCAGATCTCAACTCAAATCCAATTACAATTTCCCTCCCTATGACTTTCCTAATCAAAACAATAAATAAGAAGTACAAAGATGGAAACATTTAAAGTTATAATTGTATCATTGGTGAAAGGTCTTATTTGGAGTTTTAAATTAAAATTAATTTTATATAAAATACTTTCAGTCTTGTATTAAATTAAAACCACTGAAAAAATATAGCTAAAACTTTCTTTTAAAAGGGAAAAAAGTAATAGGTAATTTCATATGCATTGTCATACATCAGACCCAGCATATTTTGTTTTTGAGACTTTTATAATGTGGAGGTGTCTGATATTCTTGTTCGGATTCTGCCCAAACAGCTGCCATTCACCACCTGCTGTGCAAATCCCACTCATACTTTTAAAAGCCTCTAGAATTATGTAAAAAAAAAAAAAAAAAACACCTCTTCTTCTAAATCAGTTAACCATACTTCAAATGTCACCCACACCTTTGCTTGGCAGTCAAAAAAAGTATCAAAGTGAGAAGGTAAATAACACTAAGATTTACTTCTTACTCTCACCCAAACCCACAAAATCTCTCACATGCTAGCATAATTTACTTTGAATTATTTTGAAGAGTTAAAGAGTGAAATGGGCACAGGACAAAAATGTGTACAAGAAGCTACCTATATTTTTATAGTCAGGTCTCCCTGGAAAGCAAGTTGTTAACCCACAGAAGACATTAGTGGATCCTAATTTTAGGACTGATGCCAGCTCTGAGGAGGAGACCCTTGCATTTATCAGCTTTATAAGGTTTGTACTACTGAAGCCAAGTTTACATTTATTTTCATGTAAATTCCTGGACACTCTTCTGCAACATCAGCTTCTCAGGGATAATCCACACACTTCCACCAACATCTCAAAACTGGGGTATGTTGTGTAGGCTCTGGGTTCAGCTTGGCTACTGTATCCGGAAATGGATAGCACATGTTTTTTTTAGGAACATAAAGGGACTCCTTTTTCTTTCATATTTATGACACTTTGCTTCTTCAAGGGACTTGATATGTTTGGGAGACAAAGAGGGACAAAAGGTGGTCAGGTTGAGAAGGCTTCGTGTGGAAGACACAGTGGTAATTTGTTTTAATGGCTATGTACACACACATACAATCTATATAAATTTGAGGGGTTTGTAAGGATAACTTTATATTGCTTAGTCAGTTTCCCAGGACAAGTGGCAGCAAAGGCAGGGCAGGCCCAGCACACAAGCTTCCCTGATACATCTTTACTAAAAATATACCACTATTACTCTGTCACAGCCCCATACACATGGCATGTTACTTGCAGTTTAGAAAACTAACAGAAAGACACTCCCCTTCACATGACAGAAGTGTAACATTATATGAATAAGGAAAAAAATTTAAGAGGAAGATTTTCCTGGAATTTCAACTTTCAGAAAATCAGATATCTCTTCCCATAATTTCCAGTTTTCCTGTGATACTGACTCATCCCGCCATGACATGTTTATATGGTTACCAAAGGCATTGGAAGTGCATTAAATCAGGGAAGTCTTGCCAAAGGAAAAAAGTATAACCATGAAGAGAGTTAATTCTGAAAGGTAATATCTTAGCAAATAATCTGATTACTTTTTACAACATCAAAGGAAGGAATACACAGATTTATTTCATTTCAAAGACGCTAATAGGCACAGTCGCTGAAAAAAATAAAGATTTAATGCTCGTTCAATCAAACAAGGAAGATTTATTTTTAATCTAATTGGAGATTATTTGAGCCATAAAATATTATAAGAATGACAAAGAATGCATAAAACATAGGTGCCTTGCACTTATGAGGTTGTTGCCATTATTAAAAGTCACTAAGCATGCTCAATGTATTGGGTCACATATATGTATAAAAAAAATGTTGGACCACATCTTCCCTCAGAATTTAGGAGGTGACAGGGGCACCTGGGTGGCTTAGTCGGTTGAGCGTCCGACTTTCGCTTAGGTCATGATCTCGCGGTTCGTGGGTTGGAGCCCCGCGTCGGGCTCTGTGCTGACTGCCAGCTCGGAGCCTGGAGCCTGTTTCAGAGTCTGTGACTCCCTCTCTCTCTGACCCTCCCCTGCTCACGCTGTCTCTCTCTCTCTCACAAATAAAATAAAAATATTAAAAAAAAAAAAAAGAATTTAGGAGGTGACAGGGAGGAGTTAAGATGATGGAGAAATAGGGGGACCAGAATTTCCCTCCTCCCTCAAACACATCTATACTGAGGTCAAAAAACTTGGAACGCCTAGGAAATTAGTGTTCAGAGTGACAGGAAAATCTCCACAATAGACAGAGACAGCTTGGAGGGACAGAGATGCAGGTATGAGAATTGGGCACAGAGGGGAGGGACAAAACGGAGAGAAAGAGAAGCTTTGGAAGTACGGTGTTGTGTTAGGACAGGAGAAAAATCTCTCTGGATCACAGACTGGAGAATGAGAAATATGGAGAGTGCCAGTCTCTACTTTAGAAAGAAGATCTAAGGAGCTGAAGATCGGAGTTTTTAGAAGCGCATGACTTTCTCCCAACCTAAGCTGCCATGGCGTGTATGTGTAGGGCAGGGGGTTAACTGACGGGAAAGCCAGTCCTGGGGCGTGATACTGATGTCAGGATGCACTGGGCGACAAAAATCCACTCCCTTGATCACTGTGGGAAGTGGGTATATTGCCCTGCCAAGGACAAAAGCCTGTCGGTGCCAGCCATACCTGCAAGCGGAGCGGCACTACCCCAGAAGCAGGTCCTCGAGGTGAGGGATCCTTTAAGGCACCAGGTACTGAATCCCAGCCAAGCACCTAAGAGGCACGGGGGACTGTGGAGCAGGACAAGCCGAGGCCTGCGCTACTCTGTGAGGGCTGCCTGAGCAGTGTGGTTTGAGACACCAGATCCAGGAAGGTGACACTGGCCGCTCACCAGCACGGTGGGCCTTCAGGGGTCAGTGCAGCGCCCCTAGTGGAGGTGGGACCTGCTTACACCAAACCCCACCCCTCTTTGCCTGGTAACTGCTTTCTAAAGGAGTGTGAGGGACACTAAATCAATCAGAAGGTCTCTCCTCCAAACAGCCGCTAGCCCCAGGTACCAACAGACAACTGTCCTGCGGTTTTATGTGTTAGTCTGTACTTTTTGTTTATTTGTTTTGTTTTGTTGTTGTTGTTTTTCTCTTTTATTATTTTTTCCTTCTCTTTTCTTTTTCTTCCTACCTTCTTCTTCTTCTTCTTCTTCTTCTTCTTTTTTTTTTCAGTTGGAATCAGGCTCATAGTCTCTGATTTTACTTTTGGTCAACTCATATATGTATTTATCTTTTTTGTCTTCTTTTCTCTGTTTTGGTTGTTTATTTGTTTAAACAGGCATTTTTACTCTGTTTCTTTTTTATACCTTTTCTGTATTTCCTTCTTTATTTTCCCCTCTCACTCTCTATCTCTCTGGATTAAGACTTATAGGTTCTTGCATTCTCTGCCTGGTCTTTCTTTTTCTTTTTTTTTTTTTTTCACCATTTCATTTTTCTCTTTGTATGGGATCAGACTCCCTCTCCCCCTGCAATGAACAAATCAAAACAAACCTGGTCAAGTTCCAAACAATCCACCACTATGAGTAAGGAGAACCTTTGTAGAGGACTGACCAATGGGAAAGAACAGCAAAATACGCAACAACAGAGTGTATGCAACACACTATAAAACACTTCCTGGAATTTCAAGCCCTGGACAGTGTATGATGCCTTTTGGATATAGTAGTACTTGCAGGTGTGGGGCACAAAACAAGCTGTTAAAACAAGTAAAAGACAGAAATCTAGCCAAAGTGATGAAACCAAAGAATTCTCCTCAAAAGAACTTCCAGGAAGAAATGACAGCCAGAGAATTTCCCAAAACAGATAGAAACAATATGTCTGAACAAGAATTTAGAATTATAGTCATTAGACTAATGACTGGGCTTGAAAAAGCATAGAAGACAGCAGAGAATTTATTGCTGCAGAGATCAAAAACCCAAGAATAAGTCATGATGATTTAAGAAATGTTATAAATGAGGTGCAAAATAAACTAGATTCAGTGAGAGCAAGGATGCAAAAAGCAGAGGAAATAAGAGGTGCAAATGAAGATAAAATTATAGAAAGTGATGAAGCTGAAAAAAAAGAGAGAAAGTAACTTACTAGACCATCAGGAGGAGAATTAGAAATCTAAATGATTCCATGAAATGAAATAATATTTGTATCACAGGCATCCCATAAGAAGAAGAAGAGAAAGAAAGGAGCAGAAGGTTTATTTGAACAAATTATAGCTGAGACCTTCCCTGATCTGGGAAAAGAAATGGGCATCCAAGTCCGAAAGGCACAGAGAACTCCCTTCAAAATCCACAAACATACATCAACATCATGACAAATCATTGTGAAACTGGCAAAATACAAAGACAAAAAGAGACTTCTGAAAACAGCTAGGGACAAATGGGCCTTAACCTACAAATGTAGATACATAAGGTTAGAAGCAGACCTGTCCACTGAAGGAGAATATCCCTGATGAACATGGATGCAAAAATTCTCAACAAGATACTAGCAAATTGAATTCAACAGTATATCAAAAGACGTAGTCACCACAATCAGGTGAGATTCATTCCTGGATGCAGGGTTGGTTCTATATTCACAAATAGATCAATGTGATACATCACATTAATAGAAGGAAGGATAAGAACCATATGATTCTGTTAATAGATGCAGAAAAAGTGTTTGACAAAATACAGCATCCTTACTTAATAAAAATTCTCAGGAAAGTTGGGATCGAACACACGTAACTTGATGTCATAAAAGCCATATCTGAAAGGTCTACAGTTAATATGATCTTCAGTGGGGAAAAACTCAGAGCTTACCTCTGATATCAGGAACAAGACAGGGATGTCCACTCTTACCACTGTTGTTCAACATAGTGTTGGAAGTCCTAGCCTCTGCAATCAGACAACAAAATGAAATAAAGGGATCCAAAGGGGCAAAGAAAAAGTCAAACTTTCACTCTTCACAGTTGACATGATACTCTACACGGAAAACTCAAAAGATTCCACCAAAAAAACCTGATAGAACTGAAATTCAGCAAAGTCTCAGGATATAAAATCAATGTACAAAAATTGGTTGCATTTCTATACACCAATAATGAAACAACAAAAAGAGATATCAAGGAATCAATCCTATTTATAATTACACCAAGAACCATGAAATACCTAGGAATAAACCTAACCAAAGATGTAAAAGATCTATATGCTGAAAACTGAGAACACTTATGAAAGAAATTGAAAAAGTGACAAAGAAATGGAAAACAGGCTTGAAAACAAATATTGTTAAAATGTGGATTCTACTGAAAGCAATCTACACATTCAATGCAGTCCTCATCAAAATAGCACCAGCATTTTTCACAGAGCTAGAACAAACAATCCTAAAATTTGCATGGAGCCATAAAAGTCCTCCCAAAGCCATAGTATGCTGAAAAAGAAAACCAAAGCTGAAGGCATCACAATCCTGGAGTTTAAGCTGTATTACAAAGCTGTAATCATCAAGGCAGTATGGTATTGGCACAAAAACAGACACATAGAGCAATGGAGTAGAATAGAGAACCCAGAAATGATACCACAAATATATGACCAATTAATCTCTGACAAAACAGGAAAGAGTATCCAATGAAAAGAATGACAGTCTCTTTAGCAAATGTGTTGGAGAACTGGACAGCAACATGCAGAAGAATGAACCTGGACCACTATCTTACACTATACACAAAAAATATTCAAAATGGATGAAAGAACTAAATGTGAGACAGAAAACCATCAAAATCTTACAGGAGAAAACAGGGAGCAACCTCTCACTTGACATGTCTTCGAAGGCAAGAGACATAAAAGCAAAAATCAACTAATGGGATCATCAAGATAAAAAACTTCTGCACTGCTTATGAAACAATCAAGAAAGCTAAAAGATAACTGATGGAAAGGGAGAAGATATTTGCAAATGACATATCGGATAAATGGTTTGCATCAAAAGTCTATAAAGAACCTACCAAACTCAACACCTGGAAAACAAATAATCCAGTGAAAAAATAGGCAGAAAACATAAATAGACACTTTTGCAAAGAAGACATTGAGATGGCGAACAGACACATGAAAAGATGTTCAACATCTCTCATCATCAGAGAAATATAAATCAAAACTACATTGAGATATCACCTCACACCAGTCAGAGTGGCTAAAATTAACAACTCAGGAAACAACACATATTGGCAAAGTTGTGGAGAAAGAGGAACACTTTTGCACTGCTAGTGGGAATGGAAACTGGGAATGCAGCCACTCTGGAAAACAATATGGAGGTTCCTCAGAAAGTTAAAAATATAGCTACCCTGTGATCCAGCAATTGCACTCTAGGTATTTATCCAAAGGATATAGGAGTGCTGTTTCAAAGGGACACATGAACCCCCATGTTTATAACAGTGCTATTGACAATAGCCAAAGTATGGAAAGAGCCCAAATATCCATCAACTGATGAATGGATTAAGAAGATATATAGATATATAGATATATATAGGGGCGCCTGGGCAGCTCAGTTGGTTAAACATCTGACTTTGGCTCAGGTCATGATCTCACGGTTGGTGGTTTCAAGCCCCACTGCGGGCTCTGTGCTGACAGCTCAGAGTCTGGAGCCTGTTTCAGATTCTGCGTCTCCCTCTCTCTCCGACCCTCCCCTGCACATGCTGTCTCTCTCTCTCTCAGAAATAAATAAAACATTAAAAGTTTTTTTAAAACGATGTACACACACACACACACACACACACACACACACACAATGGAGTACTATTTGGCAATTAAAATATCTGCAGATGGAATCCTTCTTTACTACAATAATCACAACTAATCTCTTGGCCCAGCAACACAAAAATCCTCTATAAGATGCTTGTACAGAGTGTATTTTTAAATTTATTTTGAACACCCTGTGGATATTACAGTACAGACATCAACATCATTATTGCTTGACTGTTAGAAATATAAGAAAGTTTCAAGACTGTTTCAAAATCAAGGTGACATTGAGACACATCTTATATAATGGGTGGAGTTGTATAGATGTGGAAGTTGAAAGGGGGCATTTCAGGTATGTGAGGAAAAGGTAGCCCAGGTGTAGATGTTTAAAAGTGCTTGTCATAGTCTAAAAACGACTACTACTGGAGCATATTGGTACAGGAAGCAGGAGAAGGGGAGCTTTGTGGATGGTGTAGCTGGGAAGAAACTGAAGGACAGGCTGTAAAGGGATTCAATGGTTGTTGAATCTTAGAAAAGATAAAGGACTTTGGAGTCTGATTTTTAACTTGGCAGTTGTTTAGAAAATCTTTGGAGCATCTATTAGGTATTAAGTATTGTTTCAGACACTCAGATCCAGCAATTAATAAAAAAAGGCATGACACTTGTGGGAATGAGCACTGGGTGTTATATGGAAACCAACTTGAAAATAAGCTGTTAAAAAAAAAAGGAAAAAAAAGCATGATGTTTCACAGAGGCTAGAGTGTGATTGGAATGACAACAATTAGACTATTAATGACAATAAATCTTGATAAATGTATGTGCCAAGCCAGTCGGCAACATGAGGATACCTAACATTTGAGGATGTCAGGAATGAATTCCTGAGGAAGTAACATTTAAACTAAAATTGAAGGATGAATCATAGGCCTTTGGAAAAGGAAGGAGTCTAGCATAAAAGGAGATTAGATTCCAGGGCAAAAAAAGGAAAATATTACAAGTAAAAATAATAAGTATTGGCAAGAATGTAGAGAAACTAGAACCTTTATATGCTGCTGGTGGAAATGTAAAATGGCACGGAAGTTTTGTAAAACTGCCTGGCAGCTTCTTAGAAGGTGAAACATAAAACTGACCATATGACTCAACAGTTCTATGAAAATAATACATCCAAGAAAACTGAAAACATACGTCCACACAAAAACATATGCACAGATGTTTATAGCAACACTATTTATAATAGCAAAAAGTGGAAATACCCCAAAAATCTGTCAACTCAGAAACAAATAAAATATAGTAACATCCATACAATGGCATGTTATTTGACAACAAAAAGGAATGAAATATTTATTCATGCTATGATATAAATGAACCTTGAAACCATTAGGTTAAGTGAAAGAAGGCAGACACAAATCATACTTATTTGATTCTATATATGACATGTCCACCATTAACAACTCTAAGTAGACATAAAGTAGATTTTTTAGTGGTTGCCTAGGGTTGTAGAGGGAGAGGGGAAAGGAGGTGGTGAGTCAAGGAAAATAGGGAATGACTACTCATGGGCATGGGGTTAGTTTGGAGAGTGATGAAAATGTGCTTAAATTGGTTGTTGATCATTATACAATTCTGTGAATACACTAAAAGCCACTGAATCATACACTTTACATGGGTGAATTGTTTGATACAAGAATATTGTTTCAATAAAGCTATTGAAATTATTGCAAAGCTCAGGATGAAGGAAAAGTGTAAGTCCATCAAGAAACAGAAAAATCTAGTATAGTTAAAACTAGAGTGTATGCCAGGTACTAGAGATGTGAACAAGGGTCAATTTCTGGGCTTACATATTGAGAAGTTTGGATTTTATTTTAACACTCAAAAGAAACAATTAAATTTTATGAACCAGAAGAATGATATAATTGGAATATTTTTTTCAGACACATCATTAGGGCTGACATTAAGAAAAATAGAACAGAAACAAATAAACCAAGAGACAAAGAGATAATTAAAATACTGTAGTCATAATCCAGGAAAAATAATGGTGAATTGACTGAATGTATTGGCAGTGGAGACATAAGGAAATGGATGGACTGGAGAGCAATTTAAAATCAGATACAATGAGACTTTGGTAATTCCTCAGCAGGTACAGCAAAGAACACAAAACAGACTGTTGGTGGATGGCTTGGCTATTTGGGTAGATATTAGTAAAATTCATGGAAATTGAAAATTTGGGGGAACTTGGGTGGCTCAGTCGGTTAAGTGGCTGACTTTGGCTCAAGTCATGATCTCGTAGCTCATGAATTCAAGCCCCACGTCAGGCTCTGTGCTGACAACTCAGATCTTGGAGCCTGCTTCAGATTCTGTGTCTCCCTCTCTCTGCCCCTCCCCTGCTCTTTCTCTGTCTCTCTGTCTTTCAAAAATAACTAAAAAAAAATTTTTTTTACATTAAAGAGATTAGGTTTTGTGATGCTACATAAAAGAAGTCTACAACATTATGCATACTTTCAAACACCCACTAAAGAACCAAAGATATAGGTGAAGTAGGGAAATAGCCATATGGCTCTAGAGCCTATTGATTAAGGATACATTAAACCTATAAAAGACTCACACACAAAAAAAATCATGTCTTTCCAATTTTACTCTTCACAAGAACACATGTATTATTTTCTTTTATATTTCTCAAGTAGAATTTTGCATTATTCTTTAAAAATAAGTCATAGAGGGGCGCCTGGGTGGCTTAGTCGGTTAAGCATCCGACTTTCACTTAGGTCATGATCTCGCGGTTCGTGGGTTCGAGCCCCGCATCGGGCTCTGTGCTGACTGCCAGCTCAGAGCCTGGAGCCTGTTTCAGTCTGTGACTCCCTCTCTCTCTGACCCTCCCCTGCTCACGCTGTCTCTCTGTCTCTCCTAGAAATAAATAAAAATATTAAAAAAAAAAAAATAAGTCATAGAATCTACAAAAGTTTTCTTTCATTTTGAAAACATATTTAAATGCAATTTTAAAAATTATTTTTGTTGGGTCTACAATACTCTGTAAATCACATCACAAATTGACATCAACATGTACAAACAAGGCAATATAGTAAATATATTTGATATCTGTATGCATTTTTAACTCCCTTTGTTTTCTATAAACCTAACATATCTATCAAGCTTTTAACAATCCTAAGCAATATAAAAACCTCGTTGATTTTTACTTATTCAAGTAAAATATCAAGAATAGGATTTTACTAAGGCATAATGATAAAATTCTCTCACATTAAGACTTTGGCTAATTTCATAAATAACAAAAAAGTAGTGGAAAATGCTTTCCAAGTGTAAATTTAAATCTGTAACTTGTACTTCATTTCTGAACCAATGTATTTAATGTTAAAAATATTGATTCTACTCTCCTGATAAATATGGATAATCATTATGTAATATGATATCTTAGAAAAGAAAGAATGTTTAAAGTTTTAAGAATGAGTCTCTTCTATTTAATGATTGACATTCAAATAAAATTATAAAAATAATATATTTTTAAAACAAGAATAATTATTCTTGTATAATAATTCAAGTATAAATTATTGATAATAGTGATTTGAACAAGTTAAGGTGACATAAAATTAAGTGCTAAATAAGTACTATAATCATAGTAATAATGATAGTAGTAAAATGATTCTTTGAGCACCTATTATGTATCAGGAATTTATATATATATTCATAATCCTCATAAGAAACCTGAAAGAATTGTACATTTTCCAGCTGAGAAAACTAAGTTGGGAGAGAATAACTGAAGAATCAGAAAAGAAAAGTAATTGGGTCACAATAGCAATATTTACTCACTCCTCCTCTTCTGGAATTCCAGAAGGCCAAGTCTTTGTACATTGTATAATAATGTTTCTAGAAAATGGTGAAGCGGATTCCTCTTTATTTAATGCAAAACAGTGAGCACTGTAATATCTCTGTTGTTGAACATACCATAAAATCCATCTATTTTCTTCATTAAAAGTCTTTTAGGGTTTTAAATAATTGTTATTTTAATATCTTAAGTGATGCTGAGTATTCACATTTGAATTACAAACTTTTACCAAACCTAATGTATATTTTGCCCATCTTTCAATTGTTAAAATGTCTTTGTATTTGGCTTTGGATATGTATGTGTATGTGTAAGCACAAGTGAAAAGATGAATTTCTACTCAAATCTATCTTGAGAAAATTTGTTTTATAGTAGTAAAGTATAAAATAAAATAATTTGCTTTTACCCTGATTACTATTTGGGTTGGTCACATTTCAGTTCTTTCTATTTTCTGTTTGTGTTTTACCTATAACACAAGCCATTTATAATACGGGAAGTAATCTATTTTCTATGCAAAAATAATCTAAGAAGTAGATACTATTTGATCTCTCATTTTCCCCTTTAAAATAATTGTATCTTAATACTTTTAAAAGTTCTTTGCTTGGGGCACCTCCGTGGCTCAGTCTGTTAGGCGTCCAACTTCAGCTCAGGTTGTGACCTTGCGGTTTGTAAGTTAGAGCCCTGTGTCCGGCTCTGTGCTGACAGCTCAGAGCCTGGAGCCTGCTTTGGATTCTGTGTCTCCCTCTTTCTCTGCCCCTCCGCCACTCAGGTTCTCTCTCTCTCTCTCTCTCTCTCTCTCTCTCTCTCTCTCTCAAATATTAATAAACATTTAAAAAAAGTTCTTTTTTAAAGTTTTATAAGCATGTTTACATTTATTTAATCTTATATTTCGTTTTGTGGAGATGTTAAGATCTGCTAGATTTTAATCTTAAGAGAGAGAATTCTAAGGCCAATTTCCTTTTTACTTTTGTGAATACTTATTTGTTGCTTTTTTTTTTTAACTTCCAGAATTAAAAAAAATAATTCTTAGGAAGCAAAATACGTTCACTACACAATAACAGTGGACTAGGTAATGCAGAAAACTTCTGAGAACATTTAGAAAAGGTATAAATATGAAAAGCATCTTCGTTAAGTCATAAAGCCTCACATGGCAATAAAAATTATGTGGCCAAGATCCATGAAAAGTAGAAATCCCAGAGAGATAAATTCCACATTCTAGGGTCTTTTCTTGTACAAACTTCAAGTCTGGTGTGATGTTCAAATATTAGAGACATTTTTAAAGAACTGTATGGACAGAAACTGAATCTAGGGCACCAAAGGAAGAAATGCTTGATAAAAACAATCTGACAGAGTTTGTACCCTGAAGGCCTATGCCCAATGGTAAGGGTTAAGATTGAGCTGGGAATCAAGTGAATGCTAGTTTCTAGATGCCTCAGTTCCAAGAACTGAATTATGAACATCTGAGATTACCAGTCCTTTAGCTTCAGGTCAGAAGCAAAAATTAAGGGGCATCTGGGTGCCTCAGTACATTGAACATCTGACTGCCTCAAGTCATCATCCCCTGCTCTGTGGGTTTGAGCCTGTGTTAGGCTCTGTGCTGACAAGTCAGAGCCTGCAGCCTGCTTTGGATTCTGTGTCTTCCTCTCTCTCTATCCCTCCACCACTCACATTTGTCTCTCTCTCCCTCAAAAATAAATAAACATTAAAGAATTTTTTTTAAAGAAATAAGCATAAATATTCTCTGGGCCTATACCATCTTCTTAACTTATCCTGACAAGTTTTGACATAAACTTTACATTACTCAATTCAAAATAAGAGGTTGTTAAGATAATAAAAGGATAATTATTTTATTTTATTTTTTAAAATGTTTATTTACTTTTGAGAGAGAGAGAGACAGACCACGAGCTGGAGAGGGGCAGAGGGAGAGGGCGACACAGAATCTGAAACAGGCTCCAGGCTCTGAGCTATCAGCAAAGATTCCAATTCAGGGCTTGAACCCATAGACCACGAGATCATGACCTGAGCCAAAGTCAGAAGCTTAACCTACTGAACCACCCAGGTGCCCCAAGGATAATTTTTTTTAAAACAGATCAAGAAACAACACCAAAAATTGAGATACTGTACACAATAACTTGATGATTATTTTCACCATGCTCCAACAAGCTCCAAAAGATTTTAAAAAATCTATATGGCAGAAAATTAAAAATATCAAATGAAAATTCTAGGACTGATAAAATGAATGGGAAAAAAGTGAGCATCCATGGGTAGATTTATTAGCATATTAAACACAGATAAAGACAAAATTATTAACCTGAAAGGTGAGTCAGAAGAAAATATCCAGATTGAAAGTTGAAGAAACAAAAATAATGCCAATTTCAGAAAACAAGAGAATGAAGAATAGAGTGGAATATTCTAATGGCTATTTTAATTAAAGTATTAGGACAAAAAGGAGAGAGGAAATCAGAAAGATAAAATATTTGAAGATATAACAACTGACAATTTTCCAAAGCTAATGAAAAGTTAAGAGTCCTATATATCTCATGCCAAGATTATTACAAAATTAACCTAATCATTCCACAGTAGAACTACTGAATACCAAAAACAAAGAAAAAAATCCTAAAATTTCAACAACATAACAATAACATCATTACTAATGGGAATGAAAAATGGTATAGCCTCTTTGGAAGACAGAGTTTGGCATTTTCTTACAAAACTAAACATACCCTTACCTACTATCTCGCAAATATTACCAGGAGGATTTGAAAACTTGTTATTTATCAGAAGGATTTGAAAACTTATAGCCACATAAAAACCTACATACATTTGTTTATAGGACAGTAGGTAAATGAACAAATATACTGGTGCCTACAGACAATGGAATTTTATTCAGTACTAAAAAGAGATGAACTCTCAAACCATAAAAATGCATGGAGGAACCTTAAGAGTATATTATTAAGTGAAAGAAGCCAAACTGAAAAGGCTGTACACTATGTGATTTCAGCTTCAAGACATTCTGGAAAAGGTAAAACTATGGAGAGAATATAAAGATCAATGGTTACCAGGGATTTGGAAGGAGGGAAGAATGAATAGGTAGAGCATAGAACATTTTTAAGGCAATTCAACTATTCTGCATAATACCATAAAAATGGGTCCATGGCATTATATATTTATCTATATAAAACACATAGACCACGCAACAACAAGAGTAAACCCTAATGGGAATTATTGACCTCAAGAAATAATGATGTGTCATTCTTGGTTCATACATTTTAACAAGTATGATGGTGTGAGATGTTAATCGAGGAGGATGTGTATGTGGGAGGGGAAAGTATATATTAACTCTCTGTACTTTCTGCTCAACTTTGCTAAGAACCTAGTATCACTGTAAAAGAAACAAACTCTGTTTTAAAAAATATATCCCAGGTAGAAAGTCAGTGTACTAACCAGTTCTAAGGCACAGAAACTATATAATTATTTGAATAGAGAACATTTAATTTAAATAATTATTAACTATAATAGGGGATTAGAGTAATGAAGAACTGGCTAAAAAAGGTAAAGAGAAATCTAACAAAACAAGAAAAGCAGATATAAGGAGCAGCCACTATAGTAAAAAAAAAACAACCCTCTCCCCATACCGAGATGAAGACCTCACTGGTGAGGGTGCAGCTTTAGAACACTGGATAGTAATGCTGTTAAGTTGTAGCGCCGGTGGAACTGGCTAGAAATATACCGTCAGAAAGCTGGGGGAAGCTTTTCAGAGGGAGATGTCACACTTAAGAACTTGATGCAAATTCACCAAAGAGGCAGCAAGTCATTAATAGTGAGGTGGTTTATCAGGGGCACTACATTGTGAAGTCACCCAATGGGGTGCTAGGTGCTGGGTTGTGCATGGGAGAGGGTGCTGGAGAAACCGCATGCTGCAGGAGCCAAGCACTGGAGAAGTCCTGCACAGTGCAAACACCGGTGATAGGGCACTTTGGAACAGAAAGAGAACACCTCCACTCCCCACCGTCTCTTCCACGCCCTCTGCTGACAAAGCTTAACTTTACATCAACTTGTTAAAATAATCACAAAGTTCATCCTTGTAATCTCAGAGCAGGTAACAATGAGTGGTTTTGCAGTTGAAAGGCAATGAAGTGATAATTGTCACCATCAAAGATCTTCATAGAAACCCTAAGTAAAGAAAATAAGTAAATAGTAAATATAGTAAATAAAAATCAATATTGACAGTACAAACTATGATAATCCTTTATTTTAGGCTTTAAATTACAAAGGGAATGAAAATAACACCACTACAGTGGCTATATGCTACTGGATATGAAATCTGATACAAGTAGTCCATTCAGTATTAAAATGGTAAAGGAGTATCTAATAACTGTGGTAACAGAAGAAGACAAAACTAAAATACATATATTTCAGGGGCACCTGGGTGGCTCAGTTGGTTAAGCCCTCTGACTTCAGCTCAGGTCATGATCTCACATCACAGTTCAAGAGTTTGAGCCCCATGTCGGGTTCTGTGCTGACAACTCAGAGTCTGCTTCAGATTCTGTGTCTCCTCTCTCTGCCCCTCCTCTGCTTGTGCTGTCTCTCTCTTTCTCTCTCAAAAATAAGTAAACATTTAAAGAATTTTAAAATTATATATATTTTAAGCAAAAAGATGAAAAGATAAAGAAAATACAAAACAAGGCAACATAAATAAAAGTATATGGTAACATGGTAAGTTTAAATCCAAATATATCCATAGTTATGTTAAGTAAATAAATACATAGATTTGAACAAATTAAATATTGCAATTAAGGATATTTGTCTTTTAAGAGACAAATCTTAAATATAAAGCACAAAAAGGTAAAGTGTAGAAAGGTGAAAAAAAACAACTGACAAAACTACCTCAAAGATACAGAAACAACAGTGATTGAATAATAGAACTACAGACAAAACAACAATTATAGTAAAATATCATGACACTTTCAAATTAATAAGGATTAATTATTCTTTATGAGTGAATTTAGGAACTTTTAAAAATACAACTTCAATATAAGAGGCAATACAAATACAGTCTTTAAGAAAACAAGTTGGGTGGACATTCTTTCCCAGATGTGAACTTATTAAAAGATATGATAAGTAGGGGCGCCTGGGTGTCTTAGTCGGTTAAGCGTCCGACTTTCGCTTAGGTCATGATCTCGCGGTTCGTGGGTTCGAGCCCCGCGTCGGGCTCTGTGCTGACTGCCAGCTCAGAGCCTGGAGCCTGTTTCAGTCTGTGACTCCCTCTCTCTCTGACCCTCCCCTGCTCACGCTGTCTCTCTCTCTCTCTCTCTCTCTCCTAGAAAAAAAAAAAAAAAGATATGATAAGTGTTTTATTAAAAGAAGCAGTCCAATGTTAAAGACTAAAAAGGCCATAAAAGTTCTTTCTATTGTATATCCATTTAAAATAATGGTCCATTATTCGACCATAAACAAAATTCAATTCTACATATTCCATCTATATGCAGCAGATAAAACAATAAAACAATAAAGCTACTAGACAAAAATACAGTAAGGTATCCTCATGGCCTTGGAATAGAAAATATATTTTAAACATGACAAAAGAAGGAATAGCTATAGTAAATATTGATATTTTGGTGCACGTTAAAAATAAGATTATTTTTGGGGCACCTGGGTGGCTCAGTTGGTTAAGCGTCTGAATTTGGCTCAGGTCATGATCTCACGGTTCATGGGTTCGAGCCCCGTGTTGGACTCTGTGCTGACAGCCAGCTCAGAGCCTGGAGCTTGTTTCAGATTCTGTGTCTCCCTCTCTCTCTGACCCTCCCCTGCTCATGCTGTGTCTCTGTCTCTCAGAAATAAATAAAATATTTAAAAAAAAAAATAAGATTCTCTTAATCACAGTACCCCTAAGAGAGTGAAAAAGCAAGCCAAAGGAAAAGACTTTTTTTTTTAATTTTGAGAAAGAGAGGAAGAGAGAGAGAGAGAGAGAGAGAGAGAGAGAGCACATGAGTGGGGGAGAGGGAAAGAGGAAGAGACAGAGAGTCTTAAGCAGGTTCCACATGGAGGCTGACATGGGGTTCAGTCCTGCAACCCTGAGATCATGGCCTGAGCTGAAATTAAGAGTTGGACACTCAGCTGACTCAGCCACTCAGACACCCCAGGAAAAGACTTTTGATAGATAATGGCTCAAGAGCTGACACCCAGAATACACACACAGGCACACACACACATACACACACACACACACACATCTATTTATTTATTTACTTACTTACTTACTTACTTACTTACTTACTTACTTAGAAGAGAAGCTCTGGGATGGATGCCTGGGTGACTCAGTCAGTTAAGCATTCCATCTGACTCTTGGTTTTGACTCAGGTTATGATCTCATGTTTCATGGGATCAAGTCCCACGTCTGGTTCTGTGCTAACAGTACAAAGCCTGCTTGGGATTCTCTCTCTCCCTCTCTCTGCTCCACCCCTACTCATGTGCATGCCATCTCTCTCTGAAAATAAATAAATAAACTTTAAAAGTAAAGAAAGTCTATGGCTTCATAAGACTGAAAGCCCAATGAGAAAAAGGCAAGCATCATGACCATACAAACAATAGATAGTACCCAAATCCAATAAACATAAAATAGTGTTCAACAACATCTGTCATCAGGAAAATGTAAATTTAAAATACAATGGCAGGGCTCCTGGGTGGCTCAGTCGGTTGAGCGTTGAGCGTACGACTTTGGCTAGGGTCATGATCTCACAGTTTGTAGGTTTGAGCCCCACATCGGGCTCTTTGCTGACAGCTTGGAGCCTATGTCTCTCTCCCTCCCTCTCTGCTGCTCCCCTGCTCATGCTCTGTTTCTCTGTCTCTCAAAAATAAATAAATGTTAAAAAATAAAATAAAATAAAATAAAATAAAATAAAATAATAAAATAAAATGGAATTTATGTGTGACATATGTGTGTGCCCACACCTGTTTTATCTACCAGAAATATGGTTAAAACATAAAAACTCATGAAAATATGTAGGTAAGAAGCAATGGAGGTCTTCACATACTGCTGGTACAACTATAAATGTGTAAGTGCAGTCTTTTAACAAAGGCTGAGAGAAAGGTGCCAACGGACACAGAAGCACTATTTCAGAAAGTTTTCATGGAGAAATCAATATGGCTTATAAAATGTTGGTTAGTGTAGCATCCATTTCAGCCAGACCATATCTTAGAGGACTGGGTGTTGGCCTCCACTGGTGGATCTTCCCTTAGAGTGTTTTATTTCAGGTTGGCAGAAAATATGACTACCATTTTTATTTCTTACTTCGATGCTAGAGAGCTTTAATATAATAAGAATAGCTGCTCCTGGTTTCTACTTCACAGATATTTTATTCTTTGTTTTCAGTATATTTGAAAATCTTTTTACTTTATCTTTCCTTAAATGAGTCTCTTTTTTTTTTTTTTTAATTTTAAATGTCCTTTTGTACATGATATACTATTTGGAAAAAGTCATCAAGTTGCCTTAGCCTGTTAACAGCTTAAAATGTAAGTCACATAAAACATTTCAAAACACCATGTTTTATTATATTTCACAATCCCCTGAAACCCATGAAAACATAAATGGACAAATAACATCTCTGATTTCTACTTTCCTTAAGTAGCAAAGGCTAGGAGTACTTCAAACATTACACATTCTATCTTTACCCAGTTCTGAGGAAACTCCTTATATATATATTTTTTAAAAATCTCTGACCCTATCAAAATAATGGTCACCCTCATTAATCATTCTATTAGATCAGTATAATTAGTTATATTTTATTCTAGATTATTTCTCATTGGTTTAAAAAATTGATAGAGTGGTATCTAACAAACATCATAAGTTCCTTTTAACAGGATAAAATAATTATTCTTCTGAGAACATTTTGATAACTTCATTCATAGCAATATAAATTCTACCCAAGCTAAAAAAGAATATAATATATGAAAAAATAATCAAGCGGAAAAATAAGCAGGTAGTGTTCTTACATTGTGGAAATAGACTTTAAAATAAAATTCCAATTTTATAACTTTAATGACCTTCCCTTTTGGTAGGATATGTGTGGAACAAAACTCAGTTGTCAGATGATAGTGAAAAGAATATGATATATTGGAATAGTGAAGTCTGTGCCTGGTCCTCAGGGGACTGAAGCAAAGAGGAGGAAAATGTTCTCAGTGTCAAACACTGCAAATACAATGCATGGCATTTAAGACAAAAGAATAGAGTCAGGGTGTGTTGGAGAATGTGAATAGCAGTACTATGCATAAAACATGTTATGAAAAAGACTCAGCTGCTAATAGGATCTTGGCAATTGGTTCATAAAATTCCCCAAACAACCTGGGCTGAATAAACTTATTTTCTCTCATTCATATATTTTTATATGTTTTTTTCATTATGGTACATGTTTAAAAATTTTTATTTGTAGATATGTAAACAATCTTTTGTGGTATAATTTGTTTTCTGAAGAAAGACTTCTCAGGTATAGTTATTAGCTTCTCCCTAATGGAAAGCTATCTGCCATTTATCTGGTTGATTTTACTCACCTCTTTCAATTTCTAAGACAGTGATCATACTTACAAATGCAAGGGGGAATTCATCGGAAGCAGACTGTTATCCCTAAAGATGATGTAGGTGAAAGAAATATTAGAGTCAAGCATGATAACATTTACAATTGTTTTGACATTTTATTTGCACCAAGAAAATGGAAAATCAAAGCATGTATTTTTCTCTTATTTTGCTCATATAAAACCAATTTAATTTATTTATCTACTTCCTGTTGTTACTTTAAAAAGCATCAGAAATATGGAAAAGTACAAAAACAGTAATGTTATATTTAGGAGAATGTGTGATTAAGTAAGGTATATGAAACCATGACTTAAAACTGTGGACTGCCTTCATCAATGGGCAAAAGAGTATTCATAGTTCTATTCTGAGAATTAAGTTTTAGCAAAGATCTTAAGAGCAGAGCCTCTAGGATTTTGGGTGTACTTGTAAAACTGGATGAAGATATTTTATTTATTTTATTTTATTTTATTTTATTTATTTTATTTTATTATTTAATTGGGATGAAGATTTTAGATGTCTTGACATAAGCTGATTATCTTTAAAATAGAATGCAACAAGTTAAATAGAATGAGAATATTCGGGTTTTATTTTTTAACATTACCTCTTTTTCCTTCCTCTTTTCTTTCTCAACAATTCTCCTTTTTGTGATACTCTTTGACTCAGGTGTCATTTAAGTCTTGGTTGCTCTTGAGACATAACAGATGAGTGATAAAGCCATAAAGATCCAATAACTTGGCAAAATATGTGTAAATAAGACATCCAGTTCCCAGTCTGACATGCACAAAGCTTGGAAGTTAGCACTTCCTTCCTTACAACAGTAAAACAGCCAAACAAACTGAAAATCAACAACTTTTTCTAGATCCATCAGAATTGAAGTCACAGGACAAACTACTGCCCTGAGAACTGGACAAACAGATGGATATGGAGAATCAAAACTTACCGGAAGCAGAAGCCCACGGTTGAGCCACTATCAGTAGGAACATTTTAAACTATAATTAGTTGTTGAAGGCTCAGTGCAGACTAGCTCAAGAGTTACAAACTTCAAAGAAGTCCAGGCTTAGAGGAGCTCCCACATTTTTCTCTATTGGATTCTTATTGTGATGATCACTAAATAATTCCCTAGTGCTTCCAGCAGAGAGAGAAGGAAAATGTAAACATTTTTGGATTATGCCAAGTTCACTGTTCTCTTTAACAAGACCTGTCCTGAAAGGAAACTATTTTCCCAAAGCCTAACCCACTGGGGTTAAACCAAAGTTTAACTGACATGATGGGTAGAAAGGCACCTAATTCCAGTCCCTTCTAGCCTTTTATGTGGGGATATAGAAATACCCAATTCAATCTCACTAAAACACAGAGCCCTAATCTAGAACTATAGAATATTCTCCCTCCTCACTCAGTTTACCACCACCTCAATAGAGTTCTTGTAAAATGGGGGTTACAGATAAATGAACCTTAAGCTTCAGATTTGACTTAGGTCTCTATGGACACCTGAAAACAACAGGAGAGACACGAAAGATGATACAAGAGAAAAGATAAGCTTCTGACAGCAAAGCTACAGTAAACAGTAAGAACAAGTTAACTTCTAGTCCGATAACCATAAAACTTCACCCAAAGTTCTATCTACATGTTTATTTTACCTGGCACATCATGCCTGGTTTTAACAAAAATTACAAGACATGCTAAAAGGCAAAACCCAAAATGTTATGAGATAAATTAAGCCTGAGAATCAGATTCATAAATGGCAGGAGTTTTAGAACTCTCCGATAAGTAATTTAAAAGAACTATGATTAATGTGCTAAGGGCTTGAATGGAAAGTGTAGATACCATGCAAGAACATACTGGTAATAAGTAGAAACAAAGTGATGGAAACTCCAAGAATCAAAAGGAAATGTCACAAATCAAAGACATTTTTTAAAAAATAAAAATAAAATATGTAGTTAATGAGTAGGCTGGATATGGTCAAGGAAGAAATCAAAGAACTTGAAGACATGTCAGTAGAAACTTCCAAAACTGAAATGTGAAGAGCAAAAGAATGAAAAACATGGAATAGAATATCTAAAAACTTTTAATGGAAATCCCAGAAGAAAATAAAAAAGGAACAGAAGAAATATTTGAAGAAATAATGACTAGAACTTTCCAAAATTTATGACAGCCATTAAACCGCAGATCCAGGAAACTCAGTGAATAACTAGCATAATAAAAACAAACAACAACAAAAATAACGGAAAGAAAAACAAACAAAACTCCCCAAGGAATATCCTACTCAAGCTGTAAAAAATCAAATACTAAGAGAAAATCTTGAAGAAGGAAAGCTGTGCCTCGGATTCTTCCAGTTATTAACTATTTTTGACAGGGCATTGGCAGGGCATTCAAAAGTTATTGAATAACAAACATAAAATATTTGACATATGAAATATGAAGCAGGTAATAAGGAGTCATATGATCAAATACCCAAGAATACACTGACTCAGAAAAATATAGTATACAGCCATGGTCTAATAAATTAGGTAAAATAGGATATTTCCTTTGGCTGATGTATAGGATTTAGTTACAGGTTGCTCAAAAATGTGGATAGTCCAGGAAGGAAAGCTGCATGATTGATTTACCAACCAGCAAGTATATATCTGTTGTTTCTGTTGCTTGCAAGGTATTTGGCAAAGTGAAGTGGATCATAAAAATACATCACACATAGGGGCATCTGGGTGGCTCAGTTGGTTAAGTGTCCGACTTCAGCTCAGGTCATGATCTCACAGTTTGTGGGTTTGGCCCCGCATCGGGCTCTGCGCTGATGGCTTGCTCAGAGCTTGAAGCCTGCTTTGGATTCTGTGTCTCCTTCTCTCTCTGCCCCTTTCCTGCTTGAACTCTGTCTCTCAAAAATAAGTAAATGCAAAAATCATTTTAAAAAATGCATCACACATAGACTCATTTCTTTTCTTATGTTTATTTATTTTGGAGAGAAAGATAGAGACAGAGTGTTGGTTGGGGAGGGACAGAGAGAGAGGAAGACACAGAATCCGAAACAGGCTCCAGGTTCTGAGCTGACAACTCAGATGAACCGTGAGTTCCTGACCTGAGCTGAAGTCTGATGCTTAGCCAACTGAGCCACATAGGCACCCCATACTCTTTTTTTAGTAACTTAAAATTTAGTAACTTAAAAAAAGAAATAATAGCCATCATATAAAAAGAACATGCTATAGTAACTTAAAATTTAGTAACTTAAAAAAAAGAAATAATAGCCATCATATAAAAAGAACATGCTATAGTTAGAATCAGAGGTTTGAGAATCACTTATACTCTCCCAAATTAATCAGTTGTGTGGCTTGGGGAAATTATCCTATTGGTTAAAGTACATTCCCTTGTAAGATAAAAATAATTACACATATCTCATGTGTATTTTGTGAGGATTAAACAAAAGTATATGTGAAATTACCTGACTCACATTAGTGGTTTAGTATTGTTGAATTTGTTGACTAGATCATTAAGAGATGAAAATAAATAACACAAGAGTTTAATAGCAGCTCAAGGCACCCACAGAGTTGATGTCAGAAGTGCATTTCCAAAAGCTTTGAGTTTAGATAAAAGCAATATTGCCATACAATGTCTTTATTTGGGAAGACTTTCTAAAAAATGACACTTTATTTGGATTTTAAAGAATATGTCATTTAAATAAACAGAGAGGAGAGAAAAAAAGACAGTGAAAAGTAGGAGGCCTTTGTCTAAGAGCCATAAGAAAAATTTAAGGAAACCAACATAACCTAGAATGGAAATACCATTATGAAATCTTGTGGAAGATAAGATTCATTACTTTTGAAAGTTGATGGAAATCTAAGAGAGGGAAGTATTGATTTAAATGGTCTATTAATTAAAAGCTTACAATGAAATCAGATGCATTGGCAATGGAAGATATTAATTTGCACACATTATAGGCTTAGACTGAGGAAGAAGAAACCAGAAGTTAAGGGAGATTCCCAATCTGGGAGTCATTTAAGAAATATAATTCTTGCTGCTCTGATAAGGTTATATTCAATTCAGGGGAAATCATAACAGAGCATTTAGCTGGGAGTTTATTGCAAACAGCAACATGACAATAAATGCTTGGGTCAGTGATGGTCTTGCTCCCTATTCCCTAGTCAAACTCTGAAAACTGCATTTCTGGAAAGTGACATTTTAACAGACAGAAAAATGTTTTCAAACTTGCAGTCTTCCTTGTCTATAATGAACTGGGTTGTGAGTTTAAAATAAGGTGGACAAAATTTTGTTTTCTTAGGAAATGATAGGAGGAAATAAAGAAAATCAGAAAATATGTAAGTTTTATATTTAATTACCTTATTATCTATTTACCTTTGCACAGACTATTTATCAATATCTGTGGTTTGTATTTGTTCTTACTTTTCTCAGTCAGTCCTTTCTATAAGGTAAGAAATAACTCCAGGTAATTTAAGTTTCCTTTTTTTTCTTCTTTTATTCACAGTGCATCCTGAAGGCCTACTTCACATGTGAAAATTGTGCTAATAAGATAGGTAAATTCCTTTACTTGCAAACTTTCAACTTAAAAGCTTCCACAGTGTAGAGCACAATGGCCCACCAGAGTAAAAGTGAGTTAACTATTCCTGACACCAAAAAATGGCAATACTGGTCACTTGGTCACTTTTAAACAAGATGGCTTTTAGAAGAGCCTTTGGGGGAAAGTCTGCACACAAGTAAAAGAGTCGTATCAATTACCATTGTCACTTCTTAACTCTGGTATAGTGAGATTCATTCCTCCCAGTCTGGTGTGAGTCATCTTCTGGTCACTTGAGCACAGCTGTTCCAAAGACTGAACACACTAAAGGCAGCTACAAATGAAGATTTGCAAAAAGCTTTGAGCTGTGGCACCATCATTTCAGTAAATACACAGAGCAGACATTGTTGATGACTCACCTCATAGCACAACATCCTTTTATGTTTATCTGCTGCTATAACCCCCAGCACAGCAACAGCTTCTCATTATAAGTGCCTGCCTCCCACCCCTTCTCTGCCCCAAGCTTTCTTTGGCATCCACTTCTTTGGCAATGGAACAATAGAAAATTGTTCCATTTCATCCAGGAATTCAACTCCTGGGAGCACACTTCAAACAATGGTGGAAGGGAGACATTGGATAAATGTCCCAATCTCCCCATCGTCTGGTAGAACAAGTGTGATATATGTTTCTCAGAATGTTCCCTGTGATATTCAACCCTAGCTTCCCATAATGGCTATCCATTGAATAATAAACTGATATGCATTTTCCACCTTTCCTTAACTCACGGTCCATACTTCTCCACTTGAGATTTCTGAAATCACCTCCCATACAAAATATTTAAAATCATATCTTTATCTTTGGTCTGCTTTTGAAGGAAGAAAACAGAGTCAGTTCCAAAAGTAGTCTCTGAAGGTAAGATTCTGGAATTGGTTCATTTGCTAGTCAGAGGACAATAGGGATCATCTTACTGGCAAATACCTAGCAATGCTGTAGCATCATAATTATTAAAACTCATTTCTGCTGACTTGGGGTGAGATCAAGTGGAGGAAGAAGTACGAGTTTAGGCAAGAGCTCTAGCACTTAATTACGTAAGCACAAAGGTAACAATAAGGATTGTGGAGTTACCTGCTCTAGAAGTCTTTACATAGAAGAGAGATAAGTTTGGGGCAGCCAGTTATCAACTAGCCTTATTTGAAGAGACTTTTGTCTTAAGCAGCTTGAGTACACACTGAACTGATTATTTTTGTCTAGAATGTGATCACAGAGCACTTGGATATACTGAATACCCAGTGTCAGCAAGTCACCTATATTAAACCAGGGCCCTGACAGAGAAGAAGTGAGACTTTGAGACCTGAGACGGGAGCATTTAGTTGAATGCTTAAGAAGCTTGAATCCTGTTGCCCTGAGCGCTCTAGCCTGCCTGAACTTGTTGCATAGAAGCATGCCATTTCCCCACTGGCTAGATTTCAAGCAGAAGTTTCACCTGAGGTACATGCCTCATGACAATATTTGTCCTCATCAGTGTTTGCCCCTTCCTCCCTTCATTGTCTCTCATCTATTGGAGGAAGCAGCTTATTCACCAAGGGAGCTGCAAGACCTGGTAATACATGTTGGCAGGACTAAGGAGAGTCTAAATGGGGGAGAACCTTGACTGTATTAGACCAGCAGGGTGGTAGAATATAAGACTGGTTACAGGACAACTTATTGATATGGGGTTAGTCTCCTCAGTCTCCAATGACTCTGTATTTAATTTAACTGCCAAAAGTATCTGGAGCCATTTTTGTCAGTTTGCTGAGATGGCTGCCAGGATCCTGGACATAATGATTATGGTAAATTAGTTTTAGGTACTCAAATAGCTTTGAGAGATTGCTGAGGTAGATATCAGGAAGCTTAGAAAGGGAAGCATGTTTTCACTGATTTATTACTTAAGACAAGATATCCTACTAGCTAGCTATATTCCTTGTGAGGACCCAGAGGACACTCCTTTCACTAAAGCAGCAGAGAATATACTAAATGGTAGACAGTGAAGTAATTGAGAAAATGGTAGCTGTTCTCTGTAGGAAAGCTTAATGCTATGAGATGCTGTCATGGAACTGGGCCCTGTAGAATGGGTTCCATCTATTTTGTGGATAATAGTATTCTAGAGTTGCAGGGAGCAGGTTATGTCAGAGGTAAAGTGATCTTTATTTTATAATAAGCAACAGTGTCTAGATGATAATTAGGACCCTAACCTTGAAGGATCTATAGCAATGGTTTATGAAGCTTCTGAATGCAACATAGTTGAGGAGTTATTCAATGAAGATATTGTTTGGCTTTTAACAACAAAGGTAAATCAAGATGGATGAGCAGAGAAGGTTGAAATCAAATTCCACAACAGAGAAACACAAACCTTAGAATTCACTCAAATCTCACAGCCAGAGTCCACAATTAAATCAGAAACTTGAGTCCCACTGAGGAAGATCCAGAAAATTCCACCACAAGTAGTTACAGAAAATGTATCCCAAACCCTGGCTATTTATCAGGGAAACATAAGACTGGAAAAGAGAATTACCTATTGTTTGGACATAGACTTTTAGCCAAGACAAAGGTTATCACGGTTCTATTAGTTTTGGGATTTAGGGATGCCGGTGAAAAGTGAGGTCCTAGTTTCTTCCATTTGGCAAAGGGCCCCATGGGTTTATGGACCTATTCTATATTTGCTTCCCTGTCTCAGTGCATATAATTGAGACAGATATGCTTAGTAAAACCTCTCTGGCCAGTGTAAAAGAAGTCATTATTGTGAAAAAGGTCAAGTCAAAATCCCTAACACTATCCCCACTGGCCTTAATAGTAAATCAAAGATAATAAAGTATTTTGGGTGGAATGATGAATGTTGGTTCCAAGTATTAAATTGATGGTTCCCACTCTACCCCATTCATCACACCAAGATGGTTTTTACAAAGCTGAATGGATCATGGGGATGATAATAAATTATCATTAATTTAAGCAAACAGTAGATGAGTTGCAGCTGTTGTGCTATATGTGGTGGTATCTCCTGTCATAGGTCAACACTGCTTCTGGCACTTGCTATGTAGCTCTTGATCTAGAACTGGAATCAGCAATATTTCTTTGTAAAAGTCCGCTCAGTAAAAATTTTAGACTTGCAGGCCATGTGTTCGATGTCACAATTACTCAACTCTATCACTGCAACAGAAAAGCAGCATACACAATATGTAAATAAATCGATGTGACTAGGTTCCAACAAATGTTATTTATAAAAATAATTTGGGATCAGATTTGGCCTAGGGGCCATAATTGGCCGAACTCTTACCTAGAGAATATGATTTTTCTATCAGGAAAGGTGTGCATCTTCACTTGAGAAAGAAATCAAAGCATGTTCACTATCTTTTCTAGGGCTATTTAACTCTCCTACTCTCTATAAAAAATTAGTCATCTTCACTCTGTGTAGAATGTATTGATGACTTTATACTAATTGAACCTAGTGATTAGAAATGATCAAGAATATAATGTATCTGGTAAGACACACATATGCCAGAGGGTGAGAGAGATACCCTACAATAATCAGAACCCTGCCCGATTAGTGAAATTTTTAGAGCTCCAATGATCTTAGGGATGAGGGGACATCCACTGTATAGTAAAGGACAAGTTACCACATTCTTACCACAATGAAAAGATATGTGGTTGTTCCTTTTGAATTTTAGAGGCAGCATATAACATTCTCTGTAATACTTCTTTAAGCCACATATGAGGTGACTCTACAGGGAGAGAAGGTTCTTCATCAGATTTAGGACAAAGTACAAGCACTCTGGTTCTGGGACGATATGACTCAGAAACCTAATGATACCAGAGATGTTCATGGTACATAAGCCTGTCTGTGCAATTTCTTATATGTCCCAATAGAAGGTGAAGTGCAGACTTCAAGGAGAAAACTACTCATTATGTGAAAAGGAGCTGCTGGTATGCTCCTTGTTTTTAGTAGAGACGGAGTGTCTGACCATAACACCAAGTTACAATGAAACTAGAGCTGTCCATTTAAGGTAGATATTAGCATATCCATTTATACATAATCGTATCCATTAAATGGAATTTCACTGTATGATGGGAATGGTATACTTGGTATCAAACCCAACTTGATCCAAAGAATGCAGATATGTTACCTGAACAGATGGCTACATTGAGCCTGTCCTATATCTCTGTTATACAATTAGTTCTACCTTAACCCATACTAGTAATCTTGTTGATGTTCTTTATTCATCTGAAATAAAACAAAGAAAAACAGATGGGTTAGCTTGGTATCTTAGAAATCCAGAATTGGCACCCTCATACATATCTCCTTTTAAAGATGGCCTTAAGTACATGATGAGGGCAAATCTCCCCAGTGATAAGAACTTTGAGCAGTACACTTGATCATCTTCTTTTGGGGAGGAAGAAGTGGCTGAGATAGAAGTACATACAAGTTGTTCAGTAGTGGCTTGGGTTGTTTGTTAGGGGACTAGAAGGAACAGGATTGAAAGTTTTAATAATAAAAGACTTATTGTGAAGAGAAATGTGGATGGGTCTATGTGAATGGATCTGAATTATGAAGACTTTTATGTGTCATGTCAATATCCACAAGAGAATGTCTACTTCAAGGAAGATACTGAACAAGGTAGATAAGATGATTTGTCCAGTAGATGTCAGTCAGCCTCTATCCGTGGCTATCCCATGGCTTGCATGATTAGCCAATGAGCAGAGGAGTTATGGTGACAGAAACAAATGCTATGCATGGGCACAAAGGCATGGACTCTCTTTTACCAAGGCTATAATAGTTGCAGACATTATAACTATAAAAGTTATGGACATTGCTGAACATCTGAACTTCCAACAGCAGAAAACCACTGGGTAGCATGTTGTACACACAAAACCTCTTATATCATGAAGGGAACAATGGTTCACCCTTACTGCAATTGAAATTTCTTCCAGAACAATGTTTTCTTCTTTGTACCAATACTACTAACCACGTCTTGACAGATTCACTGATGTGGTATACTAAAAAAATATTGCCTTAGAACCAAGGAAGTCATTTTATAGCAAAAGAGATGTAACAATGGATATGTGCTCATAAGACTCACTAATCCTATTTATTATATAATATATCACCCAGAATTTCATATCCTGAATTATCTTTTTTCTTTCTTTTTAAACATTTTTATTTATTTTGAGAGAGAGAGCGTGAGCAGAGTGGGGTAAAGAAAGAGGGAGACACAGAGTCTGAAGCAGGCTTCAGGCTGAGTTGTCAACACAGACAGCTGGGGGATTGAACCCATGGATGAGATCATGACCTGAGCCAAAGACAGATGCTCAACCGACTGAGCCACCCAGGTGCCCTCAATTTTAGAATGAACACTTAATGGTTTATCTAAGGTAACAAGTAGGGGGAGGTACTGCTGGGTTGGAGCAATCTCTTCCAGAATGTAGTACAAATTTGAGTCAATGACAAATATTGACTCAATATTGAGTCAGATGATGTTGTCTGTTTCCAGTAGCTAAAAGACATATAGCCAAGAACCATGAGACAGAAGTAAGAATCTGTAAGAAGTAAGAATCACCACCCTCAGTGAGCTCTTTGGGGAATTTTTGTTTCCTTCCCATGGAACTGTAGTTTCTAAAGTTGTCTAAATCAGTTTCATTAATAAGACTGTAGTTTGTTTCATTTATGCTTATTTTAAAGATTTCTAAAGTATCATCTTGAATACTAGCTATCATCATGGAATACCAGCAATAATGTATTTTCATATAGTATTTAGGAAATTCAAGGGATGAACAATAGCAGTATTGCTGATCTCTTATCTGATGCCCCCTTGGTATACCTGAATTCACCTGAAATTATGGTTTCTAACAATAATGTGTCAGAGATGGAGAAGATATGCCAAGAGAAATCTTCTGCCAAGGGTAGAAGTCTGTGCATGAAGCCTTAGGCTCCCATTACCTGGTAAGATAATTCAGAAGCAAGTTTCTCAGAAATTCCCCCAATGAGATTGAATCTCAGTTGACCACAGTAATAAATCATTAATAACATGCACATCTATTTGGCTTTTCTCTTGCTCCTATTTCTGTTTTCTCTCTTTTTCTTTCAGACTTCCCAAGATCATCTTCTAAATAATTATCTGCATTTGAATTTTTGTTTCACGGTCTATTTTTGGGTAACCCCAGTATAAGTCATATATCTCAAAATAATGCAATATACAAATTAAATGCATGTATATAGATATTTATAATATATATGGTAACTATGAATGCATATCATTATATTAATATGTATATGTTATATACACATAACACAAAACCAATTACATCACTTTATATGGGTACTGAGTATAGTGCCTCTTCTCAGAGAAAGATCTTGGTGGCTAAGGGAATATATGAGTCATCCTCTGATCTTAGCAATAGGAAACATACTAAAACCCTTCTAACTCATAATGAATATAGACATAACATAATTAGATCAGCAAATCAAGCCAAGAATTCAAGGTCTAAATGGAAGACAATTAAAATGGTTCCCATTATTCACGCTGAGAAACTGATCTCGGACAGCACACACATTGCAAGAATTGTTATGACATAAAAAAGGGCAAATAGCCTGCACAGTCTGACCGACAGCATATTCTCCAACATGTTCTTGGAAGAGGTTTTAAGAGAGAAGACTTAGAGCTACAGAATTAAACAATGGAAAATTGGTTTCTCCTGCTGAAGTGAGAAAATCGTTTTTTTATAAATTTAGAAACATATAGAGAAGGTTTATTAGCCACCTGGAATAATCTTGATGCCTGAAATAATGCATGAAACACAAGACACCATCATTTTAAATTTCCATTTTCTGTTCAAATGCATGCCAAGGGTGACAGTTACAGCCTGAAATTTGTTCAGTTATCAAACTTTGAACATTTAAAATTAATTACAAATAATTCTTCATAAATCAAATGCTGAAAAATGTACTCTGTTAAAAGAGAGATAAAGTAAGTGAGAATGTAAATGAAGATTTAGAAAAGTAAAGCAAAATGATTTAAATATGTAATATCTTCAAGTTGTTTTATCCCAGTTTAATTTGGAATTTTCTTAAATGTTTTGTTTTACTTCACTTTGCTTTAAATTGCTCCTTCCAGAGTTTTTCTTTCTTTCAATTCTCTTTGTGACAGCCATCACATTAAATGATCTATTTTATTACATTTTTAAATAAATTTAAGCCTCTTTTAAAGTTACTGTCATCCTTTAATCTTAAGTACTTTCATTTGGTGGCAGGTGTTGGGTGCCTGAAGGTGGAAGTGGAAAGAGGTTTAGATGAATAACTTCTAGAAGCAAATGCTAAAGTAAAAAGACAAAGGGAGGAAAACAAAAGAAGTATTGAAAACTGTAACTTTTCTGATCTGCTCTTCAATTTAATTTATGTTTTATGAGAATTTGGAAAATTAGACTAAATTATTAATAGGAAAAATATAAACTTGCAAAAATCATTACATGTAATCTCCCAATAAATTAAAGTGCAATGAATATTATTGTTAAAAATAGTTTGCTCTAAGTAAATAAATAAATCTGGAAAAAAGTTACCATTTTTGGTTTTTATTTAATTTTTTTCTTTCAAAATTTATTTAAATTCAAGTTAGTTAGTGTATAGTGTAGTATTGGTTTCAGGAGTAGAATTTAGTGATTCATCACTAAACTGGGAATAATACCCAGTGCTCATCCCCACAAGTGTCTTCCTTAATTCCCATGACCCATTTATCTGATTGCTCATTTACCTCTCCTCCAGAAAACCTGTTTTGTTCTCTATAGTTAAGAGTCTCTTATGGTTTGCCTCCCTCTTTTTTTTAATATTATTTTATTTTTCCTTCCCTTCCCTATGCCCATCTGTTTTTGTTTCTTAAGTTTCAGATATAAGTGAAATCCTATGGTATTTGTCTTTCACTGACTGAATGATTTCACTTAGCATAATACACTTTCGTTACATTCTCATTGTTGCAAATGGCAAGATTTCATTTTTTTATGGCTTATTTTTGATGTGGCTTATGCCACATCTTCTGTATCCATTCATCCATCAATGGACATTGGGGCTTTTTCCATACTTTGGCTATTGTTGATAGTGCTGCTAAAAATATTGGGTGCATGTGCCCCTTTGAATCAGTATTTTTGTATCCTTTGGACAAAAACCTAGTGGTGTAACTGTTGGGTCATATAGTAGTTCTATCTTTAACTTTTTTGAGGAACCTCCACACTGTTTTCCAGAGTGGCTGTGCCCGTTTGCATTCTCACCAACAGTCTTAGGAGGGTTCCTCATACTCCGCATATTAACCAATATCTGTGGTTGCCTGAGTTCTTAATTTTAGCCATTCTTACAGGTGTCAGTTTGCATCTCATTCTTCTGTTGGCTTTAGGCATTATTTGCTGTTTTTTTCCATCTCCTTTAGGTGTAAGGTTAAGCTGTGCATTTGAGACTTTTCTCCCTTCTTAAGAAAGGCCTGTATTAATGTATACTTCCCTTTTATGACTGTCATTGCTGCATCCCAAAGGTTTTTGATTCTTGTGGATTCATTTTCATGGGCTTCCATGTATTTTTTTAATTTCCTCCTTAATTTCCTGATTGATGCATTCATTCTTTAGCAGGATGCTCTTTAACCTCCAAGTATTTGTGGTATTTTCAATTTTTTTCTTGTGGTTGATTTCAAATTTTATAGTGTTGCACTGGTTGAGGCTTGATTTGTGGCCCAATATGTGATCTATTACGAAAAATGTTCCAAGTGCACTTGAAAAGAATTTGTATTCGGCTGCTTCATGATGAAATGCTCTGAATATATCTGTTAAGTCCATCTGGTCCAGTGTGTTATTCAAAGCCATTGTTTCCTTGTTGATCTTCTGCTATGATGATCTGTCCGTTGCCGTAAGTGCGGCATTAAAGTCTTCTACTATTGTGGTATTATTATCATTGAATTTCTTTAAGTTTGTTATTAATTGATTTATATATTTGGATGCTATCTAATTGGGAGTACAAATATTTATGATTGTTAGATCTTCTTATTGGATAGACCCCTTTATTATGATATAGTGCCCTTCTACATCTCTTATTACAGTCTTTAGTTCAAAATCTAGTTTGATGTAAGTATGACTACCCCACCTTTCTTTTGATGTCCATTAGCATGATAAATTATTCTCCACCCCCTCGCTTTCAATCTGAAGGTGTCTTTGCTCTAAAATGAGTCTCTTGTAAGCAGCATATCAATGGGTCTTTTTTTTTTTTTTTATCTAATTTTGATGTTCTATGTCTTTTAATTGGAGCATTTAGGCCATCTACATTCAGAGTAATTATTGATAATTATGAATTCAGTGCTATTGTATTACTTATAGAATTACTGTTCCTATAGATTGTCTCTGTTCCTTTCTACTTTTTGTTGCTTTTGGTATCTCTTTCCCACTCGAAGCATCAACTTTAATAATTCTTGCAGAGCTAAGCCTGAGCCTGGGTGCCTCAGTCGGTTGAGTGGCAGCTTCAGCTCAGGTCATGATCTTGTGGTTCGTGGGTTCAAGCCCCTTATTGGGCCCTGTGATGAACAGCTTGGAGCCTGGAGCCTGCTTCAGATTCTGTGTCTCTGTCTCTCTTGCCCCTTCCTTGCCTGTACTTTGCCTCTTTCTGTGTCTCCAAAATAAATAAATGTTTAAAAATGTTTAAAAAAATAATTCTTGCAGAGCTCGTTTATTGGCTATGAACTCCTTTAGTCTTTGCTTGTGTTGGAAACTCTTTATCCCTCCTTTTATTCTGCATTTTTTTGGTTTATTTACTTATTTTGGCAGGGAAGAGGATGAGAGGGGGGAAGAGAGAGAATGTCAAGCATGTTCTGCACTGTCACCATGGAGCCCGACACAGGGCTCAAACCCATGAACTGTGAGATCATGATCTGAGCTGAAATCAAGAGTCGGGTACTTACCCAACTGAACCACTAAGGTCCCCCTATGCAGATTGTTCTCTTCCTCTTCAGACTGATTTCCTAGGTGTTCAAAATGATTTGATATTGATCTAGCTATATTAGAGGGACAAGACAAGTCCAGGATCCCTCTATTATTCTGCTATCTTAGTTTCTCCCTTACCTTTTATTCAACTTTTATAGAACAAAACATTTTAAAAATAAATTATTAGGATTTCATTTTAAGCTATTGTCCAGAGTTAAATTAATTTTAGTGAATATTTATATTCATGAATGTATCATGTAATTCATATTATTTTGTCTTTTATATTAGAGAGGGATTAAACAATCTCAAAAATGAAGTGTAGAATTATTGTTGAATATTAAATATTATAAAAAATTTAAAACATTTTGCTTTTAATAAAAAGCAAAGTAGTCTATAAATGAAACAATTCTTACTTATAAGAATTATGATTTCATAAATAGAGTACCCCAGAGATGTGTGCTGCAAATGAAAAAAAAAATCTGTGGACTTTTAAAAAATGTCCTTAAATTAAAAGGACATTTAATGACATTAATGATTTAATTCTAGCTATATGATAGAAACTGAATATTAGACAAAGCATCTCCTGAATTCATTTTACCACATTGCCTTAAATGTGAGGAATTATTATGGTTTGGGATCAGATTGTAATCATTTCTGATCCCAAACAGGGAAAAACCTGATGGAAAGGAAAACATCTTTCTTCAGGTACAGGAGATATCCTCCTATCTTCGTAAATGTGCTTCAAAACTCTAGACCCATCCTAATTTGACGATCATAAAGCAGTTTTCCTAAACATGATTTTTAAGTGATCTTAAAAGCAACCTGTGAAAAAAATTAAATGATGAAAATGAATTACGAAGATATGAAGTGAAAAAGAAGAGGAAAAAAAGGAAAGATGAACAAAGAAGACATGAAGCAATGTTACCAATTTTACATAAGAATTTAGAGGTCTAAAAATGTGAATCAATAAATAGGCAAGAAAAAAACATATGTATATTAAATATTGTTAATCACCCATTCTGATCTGATTCTTTTTGGCTTCAAACTTTCAACTACTTTATCCTAACTTGTTCTATTATTTGGTTCTCAAAAAAAAAAAAAGGTGATATTTAATTGAGAAACATAACCTGGTCCTTTATATAATTTGACCTAGAAAAAGTAAGGCAGATGATGTTATAGGTTACACAAAACTGCTGTTATCTGCAAACCTTAAGTTTCTCTGAGGAATAAAAGCAATTTTCTTCAAGAGTCTCATTCTGAACCTAAACTTAGGTAATGTTTTAAGGGACAAATTAGTTTACCAAATTCCCATCCATCTTTTCTCTTGGTTCCAATAAAGACTGCTCCAAAGTGAGGGTTATTTAAACAGCCTCCTCTCCGAGGGCAGATGTGGAGCTCCTCGACTTCATCTGCAAGCCGGCACTTCCAAGCCCATCCAACACTGCTTTCTTCAAACTGTTTCTGGTGCAGCTGGTAGAGACAATAATTCCCACATCCCATTCTTCTAATGATTCGGACATCTTAACTGGAAATAATAGTAAACAAAATTTGAAAAGAACCTTTATTTGCCTCTTAGCAAGTGGAAGAAAAACTGTTTAAAAGAAAAAAACCCTACAACCAAAAACAAATTAGAAAAGGCATTACTTTTATTTACTTTTTCGTATCCTCAGATAAAAGGACATAGCAGGTGACAGACTAGAACCAAGATCATTGAATAAAAAGAAACAATGATTTAAAAAGTGGCTATATAGGGGCGCCTGGGTGGCTCAGTCAGTTAAGCGACCGACTTTCGCTTAGGTCAAGATCTCGCGGTTCGTGGGTTCAAGCCCCGCGTCGGGCTCTGTGCTGACTGTCAGCTCAGAGCCTGGAGCCTGTTTCAGTCTGTGACTCCCTCTCTCTCTGACCCTCCCCTGCTCACGCTGTCTCTCTCTCTCTCTCTAGAAATAAATAAAAAACATTAAAAAAAAAGTGGCTATATATATATATGCATGTGTATGTATATATGTATGTATAAATGTGTGTATATTTTTATATTTGTATGTGTGTATATAATATTAAAGCGGGAAGAAACTTTAGAAACAGATACATAATAACATTTTTCCCATTTCATTATGGTAACCAAAGCCAGGTTACATTGGATTTAATCCAATCACGTCCTTATACATAATAAAGATTTTCAAACTGTTCTGAGGCAAACATAGAAACATATAAAATATTTCAGACTTCAATATCTTATTTGGAGTTGAGGTTTCAAAGCTACAGCAGCGGTCTTAGACTTTGCAAGACAAATTGAACACTAGACACATAATATAACTACAATGAAAGATATAAGATGATTTTTCTTAAAGGCTTATTATTAAATCAGTTTTTGACCCTTTTAAGAAAAAAGAAGTTATTCACAACATCAAATCAATTGGCCTCTACTGGTTTTTAGAAATTTGTGTTTTCTATGAGTTTCAAAACCACAATACACACTTTATCAAATTGTCAGAGGAAAAACATTTGGTGCTATAAAGTATTTGGTAAACAATCAGAAAAAATAAGAATATTCATTGATTTAAATAAATATATAGTAAAAAGATACTGAGTTACATTTACAATACCTTTAAGTCTATGTATTTTTCATTCACATCTACAGATTTTAGCACAATCATGAAGCCTACGCATCCATACAAAACCATCATAGGACTTAGATATCTTTGCTTTTAAAGATTTAGTGTAGTTGGGTGGGGGGATGGGTTACATAAGTAATGGGGATTAAGGAGGGTGCTTGCTGTGATGAACACAGGGTTTTGTATGAAAGTGTTGAATCACTATATTGTACACCTGAAACTAATATGTTAACTACCTGGAATTTGAATAAAAATTTAAAAAAATAAACACTCCTTTAAGTAACAAAAAATTTTCGCATAATGTCTGATCTAACATTTGATCACTTTTTATAAAACAACATCTGCATGCGACTTTTGTAATGTTTTGAAAGTTTAAATCTCTTTACGAAAGTTGCACAGAATAAAACATTGTTTCCTTGTTAAATTCTTACAGAATGCAGTCCCTGAAATCATTTGGGGCCGTAGGAGGAAGATAGTTCAAAATTTCTGTCATTCATGAGCTCTTCAGTAACATCTGCCCTGAGCTAAAACCTCCCACATAGAAGTAATGGTAATAGATGAAGGGAAGGGAGTTGTAGAAAGGTCCATTGACTGCCATTCAATTTACTGAAATTGCCCACTTAGAATACTTATTTAGTCATTACAAGCTTCACTTTCTCAAGTGTGAAGGCTGAGTGCCCTGAGCTGACATGAGGTGCAGGGGCTATCTCCCTCCACGCCGCATTTGCAGGAAAAAAGAGACCATATACCTTGAGTAAATAGACAAACCACATGGAGGCAGGTTCCTGTGATACACAGCAGCCGCACATACATTTGTGCCTTTAACATGAGGACTGAGGAAGAGATGTTGGCCAAGGGAACATCTTAAAAGCAGACTGTCTGACTGTTTAATTTGTGTGAGCATCTGGCCCTTCTGCATGTCAGAAGCCTGGCTAAAGGAATTACATTTCCTCATTGAACCTTTTTAAAACAGCCACGTTTATTTCTTCTTATAGGTATCTTCCTAAAAATAATTTTTATTTGTTTGTTTATGTGAGTTATCTGGAAAATTAAATAATATATCTTGATATTCTTAAAAAATACCTCCTTTAAGCTTCATGCAGTATTTTTGAAAAATAGAGGGATTAAAATCCTCCATGTGTGAAAGAATTTAGCTAAAGAATATCATTCTCTTCTTATAGAGAGCATAATTTTCCAGGCTGGTAGTAGCTTTTTCTTAGCCATTCAGAGTATCGTGAGTTTAAAGGCTTGTGTCAAAAGCTAAAAGGTATTTGAAACTAAAATGATCCAGTTTCCTCTCATCCAAAGTACAGGTAAGGTCATAAATAACAAATATCATTACTTTGCTTATGGAGCAAAATTAGTCTGGAGAAACATAAGTGTTTAAAATACACTTAAAATTTTTTTGTCATATAATTGTCATGCTTCTTTTGTTATGGACATAGAAAATCTATGCACCAGGTGTTACCAAGTGTTCTATAAACTGTCTTATTCACATTTACTTTGGTTTCAGGTAACAGGCATGCACTTCAGGCTAGTACAAACAGAGAAAATATATGGGAATATTATTTAGACCATGGCTTTGAATTTTAAATAAAGTAGTTCTGAGTACTCTATCTATACTCTGTAGACAATTCAATACCCTCACCAATAGGCGAAAAATTTCAGGATTTACACTGGCTCTGTGTCCTTGTACCTATTTAATTCTCAATTTAACTTAGAGTTCTCCCACCCCATTCTCTTTTCCTCCCTCTCTCTCCCTCCCTCTCTCCCTGTCTCTCTCTCTTTCTCTCCCCACCCCCTCTATCCTCTCTGTGCCTACACAGATATTTAACCCAACCTTTTAATTTTCTCAAAACAAATAACAACAATCCTCCACAAAAGGCATTTTATGGTCTTAGAGACTTTACAGAGCTCTGGGTCACATTGGGGATAAGCTCACAGTAGCACTAATGGTTATAAATATTAGATGCCTCTTTCGTAGAAGCCACTTAGTCACACAGGCATGAAACTCGGAGTCTCTCCCTTAAGACTTTCTCACCTTTGTATTTACCTTACTTCATTAAGCAGAATAATTGAGCTCAGTTCTTTCCACTCAGCTCTAGGGCTTACCTTTGTGTAAATGCACCCTGATAAGGCACTTCAATCTATGACTTTCTTCCACCTCGATTTCTTAAATGGAAAAGAGCAACAGGATAATTGATTTTTTTTCTCTGTTACCAGTGGTACTAATTACAGTCATTGGTGCTGTCTCTGAAATATTGTGATTCCTCTCCCTTCCAGGCACATGGTAGGGTGGTACTTCCTGGACCCTCTGTGAATAGATGAAACAATGTGACTAGTTGTGATCCATTAGCAATGCATGGTGAATGTCACTTCTGAGCAGGACTATTTAAGTGACTGTGTGGGGGCGCCTGGGTGGCTCAGTTGGTTAAGTGTCCAACTTCAGCCCAGGTCATGACCTCGTGGCTCATGGGTTCTAGCCCTACGACGGGCTCTGTGCTGACAGCTCAAAGCCTGGAACCTGATTCAGATTCTGTGTCTCCCTCTCTCTGACCCTCCCCCACTTGCACTTTATCTATCTCTCAAAAATAAATAAACATTAAAAAAAGTTAAATGCCTGCGTGACACCCTCTCTCTTCCCTCTGGGAAACTACCAATACCAACAATGCCTGTCATGCTGGCTGCCTCAGTTTACCTGAGTGGCTCTGATGAGGAAACACCTCTGTGCCCCATGGTAGACATGCTGTATATGTAAGAAATAAACCATTTTGTCTGTATTGTTTGGTATCACAGCAAAAAATAATCTATTCTGACTTTACTCACTCTTACTATGCACATTTACAAAGAAAATGTAGTTTCCTTGGTGTCTGTAATGAATTTGGCCTTCCTTAAAGCCCCAATGGGACAGGTGGCAAAAGAAAAAAAAAATTAAACCTGACAACTAGTGATATCTAGCCCCTTCAAATCTAAACAATTTTTTTCCTGTTTGAACAGTTTATTTCAGGTAGATTCATAGACTGGGGAATTTTCTCCAGCACCATGAGAGGTCGTAGGTTCCTGATCTACTCTCACTAGTCAGCACCACCCTCTTGCTGGCCCCTACAGAGATGGTATTTCATGCTGGCCTGTTCAGGGCTCCCCTGTGAGCAGAGGACCACATCATGAGCAACTTTTTGTGAGCAACGAACTCTGAGAACTGAATTCTTTCTCCTCAAGGCTTCTCTGTATGTTTTCCTAAGGTCTGAAATGATTCAGATTTAATCCCTACCAAGGGAGTCTCCCTGCAACCCTCAAAATGAGGACCATTTTGTCTCAACGAGAACGACCCCACTCTTTTCCTAAATTGACAGCTACTCTCACTGACTCTGATACATTGTATACGGTTTGTGATAGACAAGAGATTCTGATCAATTCCACCATGTAAACATTCCACACCATCGTGGTTCCCCCCCGCCCCCCCGTCATTTGGCAAGGGAGTCTTCTCCCAGAGCCCCAGATGTGAATTGGACAAAAGGCTCCTTGTTTTGTCTTTTATTTTGAGCAAATATAATGTAACGTACATCCTACTTCAGGGACTTAAGTCGAGAGAGAACAAGTGGAGAAGACTCAGGTGACTGCAATGTCTTCCCCACTTTCAGGCTCTTTCTCCCATCCTCAGCCAGATCTGGGGCGAGTGGTCATTCCACTTCTGCTTCTTATCTGATGCTTTTAATCGATTGCATTGTCTTTCTTCTTCAGGGATGAATTGGCAAAGAGTCTGTTTATTAGTGAACATGACTAGGAAGATAAAGAACATGCTACAACACACACATAATATTATCCCCATTACATTAATCATCTAACTATACTTGTAAGGCCAAAGAAAAAAAGAGTGTTTTAATCCTCTAAATAGCACACCTGAATATGTCATGGCAATCAGGAGCAACTAGACTTCCCAAAGGACCATAGCAACTCAACTTGTAAAGCCATTAGAAATCCCAAACCTTACTCTTATATAGGTCTCACATCTCTATTTCCCTGCAAATACACTTTTTATATTATATTATTTACTATTATATCATTTATTTTAATTTTATTTTCCTTCCCTTTTACAAATCTGACTTTAAGTCTTCACCACACACATTCTCTTACAAAGCATCCCCTGCTCAAAGTTGACAACCTCAATTTCCAAGTTGGTATTAATGAAAGTCAAATAATCAGTCCAGGCCAAGTTGAATTTCAGAACCACAGCTTCAAATTCCAGGAACAGAAGGAATAGAATTCTCCTTGGTTTTGCTTCTTTAGTATATCTGAAAATATTAAATGTATTCAAGAACATAAGGTTGTGATTTCTATAATTTAGTCCTATAAATAAGGAGAAAACTCTCAAATTAAGAAGCGTATCATAGAGAGACCTGATCACAGCTAAACAAACAAATAAAACAAAGTCCTGGCAGTAGCTACTATCTGAATGCCCTTATTCCTTTCCTAAATGCAAATAGGATGCCTTGATCTAATGGTTTGGGTGTTGAAGACATTGTATTAGTGTGTCACTGCCACAGACCTCGGGGACCTGGAAAACTGCTAACCAGGTAGTGCAAGGCACTGCTCAAAGACAAAGCCACCAGAAGAAACTAGCTCAAAGGGCCATTCGTCTGCCTCTTTCCATTACTGTAATAATTTGTTGCCTCCTACTGTAAACCTTCCTCTAAACTGCCAAAGGGAGTTTTCTTGGGGCACCTTGGTGGCTCAATTGGATGGGCATCCGACTTCGGCTCAGGTCATGATCTCACCACTCATGGTTTCAAGCCCCACATCAGGTTCTCTGGTGACAGCTCAGAGTGTGGAGCCTGCTTCAGATTCTGTGTCTCCTTCTCTCTGCCCCTCCCCCTCTCATGCTCTGTCTCTTTCTTTCTCTCAAAAATAAACATTAAAAAAATTTTTTTTAAGTTGCCAAAGAGAAACAACCTACCAGCTTCTAGTTATTAACCAAAACACATACACAAAGGGCAACTTTGTTTCCATTTTTTCACGTCTTCTTAACCACCTTCTTCACATCTTTAACTAGTTATGGGGATTGTTGATTTATTCATGTTATCTTTCCATTCTTCATACTATTAATATTCATTTTATTTGTTTTTTCTTTCCTTTAATTTCTATGTCAGGCAAAAATAATTGGGGAGAGAAAAACATTTTCAGCTCAGATTATTATCTTTTGCTATTTTAGCAAAAATCAAGTGGGCATCTACTTAGTGGCAGGACATTTTCCTGGCCTTGTACATAATGTCATGAACAAGTCATGAAAGCTTCTTTCCTTTGTGAAACCTATAGTCTAAAAAGAGGAGGATAGTAATAAACAAATAAATGGAAATTAGACTGTGGTAACTTTTAAGAAGAATGTAAAAAGAGAGACATAATCAAGAGCAACTAGATGTTGACTGTGCTTTTAGTTTGTGATGTCCAGAAAGGCCTCTATAAGGTGACCTTTGAGATAGGACTAGACAGAAAGAAAGAAATCTTCATGTGGCAATCTAAAGAGCAGTACACACCAAAAAGTTAAAACATCAAAAAATAGAAATATAAGTAGTACATTCTAGGAACCCCCAAAAGGCCAGAATTATTGTGGTATAGCACAAAGGGAAGACAAAGTACAATATGATTTCTAAATGATTTGTTGGTGAGGAGCATAAGTTAAGATAAAGAGGGAGAGAGAGACAGAAATGAGAGAGATTAAAAGGAAAGCCACCTAGCATGAATAAGAGAACACAGAGCTGTTGATTAAGAAGAGAATATCTTAGTAGCCAGAGGAAGTGGGGAAGAAAAAAATCAGTTTGGGGGATCTTGGGTGGCTCAGTCAGTTAAGCGTCAAAATTCAGCTCAGGTCATGATCTCACAGTTTGTGGGTTCGAGCCCTGTGTCAGGCTCTGTGCTGAGAGCTAGCTCAGAGCCTGGAGACTGCTTCAGATTCTGTGTCTCCCTCTCTCTCTCTGACCCTTCTCTGCTCACACACTCTCTCTCTCTCTTTCCGAAGTAAATAAAACCTTTAAAAAAAGGAAAAAAGAAAAAAATCAGTTTGAATAAGTTAGGTAATAGGACATACTTGGGTGGATGGTCAAGAGGACAGATAAATATAAGAATCCTAGAGTGCATAGAAGAGACTTGGATGTGCTATTTTTTTCTTAAATTGTATTTTAATTTCATAAATTTTATAATTTCTCTTCTCCCCAGTTCTCCACATACATTCTTAATTCCAACTACATTAAGTAATGGTACTTAAAGATCCTTAACACGGTTGTTCTCGTTCCTTCCTTTACTTTTCTAGTTGCTGTTCCTTCTGCTTCCAAGGCCCTCTCCACCTGTCTTTAATCATTAGCTTCAATAAATCTTTCAGGAATTAGCCTAAACTGATAACTTTTATCAGTTAGCTTGCATAGCATTCACGTAAGAGAAAACCCTACTTAGCTGGCTTAAATAATGACAGAATTTATTATCTCACAAAACTGGAAATCTAAAGGAAGGCGATAATTCCAAATGAGCCTACTCTAGTGGTTCCAGCTCAATCAATTTATTCCTATTTCTCTTGGCTGTAAACATCTCTCTGGGTTGCTTTAATCCTCAGTTTTCCTAGATACAAAATGGCTTTCCCTGGATCCTGCTGAAGGAAGAGACCAGCATTCAATATGCAAAACAGAAAACTTATTATTTAAGTAAGCAAGGAAGAACTGTCTTCTTAGGCAAACTCTCCCTGAGGAAAGTTGATCCAAAACAATGTTTTAGGAAACATGGAATCCAGAGATTTAGGCATTAATTACACCTTGTCTTTAGGCTCCTGGACTGTGGCTGTTCCTGACTTGTCAATCTTCAGAGGCAGGGAGTTACCATCAGTTAACTTTCAGAAGTATGGTCAGCAAACAGTATTGTCTCTGCTTAATTTAATTGCTTAAAATGGATTCTGGAGGGTTCTTGTTAAAAATAGTTTCAGAATAATCAGTCTTTTTTAAGAGTTGGGAACTAAAACAAAATTATTTTATATCTATAAGCTTCAGTGTCCAAAGAAAGAGAATAGAGTCATTTCTGGAAACTCTTTAACGAGATCTTAGAATCTTCTTTCCTAGAAATCCCTACCTAGCCTAACTTCACATCTCATTGGCCAATATCAGATTGTATGCTTATTCATTAAGCATTATAAATCCCTGTAGATTTAAAATGCTATATGCTAATTAGCTAAGAAATCACTTTTGTCAAAAGAAATCAACAAGGGAAAGGGAGTGGTATCACTTGGTTGGCTTAGACAAGTCATGTCCTTCCCCTGTAGCAGGGGTAAATCCAACAAACTACAATATAGAGATGGTGAGCTGGATGCTGAGAGACAATGATATTGTTCACCATATCCCTCTGGGAACCTTCCCTGAACCAACTTTTGTCATTCTTATAGGACATTTATACAATCCTGGCATCTCCCCCAACTTTTCTGGCAAAAGGTTGACAGGTAACATTTCCAAAATGCCTTTGACTTTTCTTGAGGACGGAGTAAAGCAAAGCTCAATTTCTCAGAAGTTTTCCTAATCAGAACTATCTAGGATGAGTCCTTAAGTGTTAAATGATAATTTTTAATTCAAATTTTTATATTTATAAAAGTAGTGCATGCACATCAACAAAACCTAATTTGAAGGAGAAATAAGCAAGGATTCTTATGGAAGACCATACTTGAATGGAGTCTTCATGGATGAGGAAATCTTAACCAAGTGGCAAAGGGTGATCTAAAACTTCCATGTAAACTTATAGGTGGAGATTGAAAGTCCTACACATGATGCTTTAGAGGAAAGGTAGAATTGTGAAGTTTCTTTCTTGTGGATGCTCAGGCTCATGCCTTTTGCTTCTATCTTTACTTATGAAATCTCTTGTATAATGATCTTAATGGGCACAGATGTCTTTAGCACCAAGGAAAGAAGGAGGAAGCAAGAAAGAGGAAATGATTTCCAGGAATAGAAGTTAAAATGTTCCATAAACTGGTTTCATGACCCCAATATTTTTCAAGTGGTAACATGTGATAGATGCTACAATTTGCTGCCTTTATGCCCCTTCAGAAATGGACTCCCTATTCCCCACCTATGGGGATGCTGCCTAGAAATGACCCTTGACTATCAGCTCTCTTTGTGTCTTAGCTAAAGAAATGTGACCTAAGATCATATCTCTTCCCAAAGGCAGCCTGCAATCAATGATTGACCAAAGTGAGGGTGAAAGTCCAACCCATTCATCCATTTAGGGATTATTCTGAAGACTCATCTCAGTTGTAGAGCACCTTAGGAGGTCAATGTAGGCCTCTGTTAATCTGCACTGCAGCTCAACTTCCCTTTTTGCCCAATCTGGCTTCTTTCCTCACCCTTCTAACAGGTGTACTAAGTGCACTTCCTAATAATAAAATAATATAAGGTAATATTTACTTCATAATATAACACCCAAGGAATCCAGCATGCAACAGTTGTTATGAGAAACAGGAGTAGTTTAAAAAAGCAAACACTGAGATGAGATGTTGGAGCTGGATTGCATTCTATCCATCTGACAACGAGGATCAAGCCCAGGGCTCCAGTGTAAGAATAGCTGAGCTCCAAAGATGTGAAACTCCCAAACCAAGCAGGTTTGCCACACTAAGTTCAGAGTCCTGGTTGGGAAAGAATACAGTCTTGAAACTTGGGTAGGAATCTCTGGCTTTCCCTTCTCCTCTCAATTTTTAATTTCCAGCTTCCCCTGAACAATTTGGACACAAAGAATGGGCCCACTCTTCCAAGTTAAGACCTAGAATTTCCATTTTCATAAACTTATTGCAGAAAACAAGTGCTTCCATTATGAACTTCTTCCATTCGTTGTTATTGGGCCAATAATTGGTGTTAAGAGCCAGAAAGAAACATGCTGATCAAAGTGAATAAAGGGAATATATCATGAAAGAACAGCAAAGGATCTTGAACATACCTGTTAGCAGAGTCTAGGAGAGTACATTCTGAAGTCAAGGCATGAAGGGAATGGGTAAAATATAAATTACAAACATATAAAATATAAGAATAAATATAGAAAATGTATAAATTGTGAGGGGGCCTGGGTGGCTCAGTCAGATAAGCATCTAGCTCTTAATCTCAGCTCATGATCTCACGGTTTGTGAGTTCAAACTCCATGTTGAGCTCTGCTCTGACGAGTGCAGAGCATGCTTGGGGTTCTGTCTCTCCCTTTCTCTGCTCCTCCTCTCTCTCTCTCTCTCTCTCTCTCTCTCTCCCTCAAAATAAACTTTTAAAAATAAAATATAAATGTGTTCCCCCTCAAATTCATATGCTGAAGCCTTAACCCCTAATATGATTGTATTTGAAGACAGGGCCTATAAGAAGGTACTTAAAGTTAATTGAGGCCATAAAGACAGGTCCCTGTTTTGACAGGATAAGTGTCCTTATAAGAGGGGACATATGAGAGCTCACTCAACCTTTCTTTCCCTGTGTGTGCACAAAGAAGAGATCACACAGAGAAATGGTGGCAGCCTATAAGCCAAGAGGCCTCATAACGAAATCTATCTTCCTGACACCTTGATCTTGAATTGCTAGCCTCTATACCTATTAGGCAATATGATTCTGCTGTGGAAGCTACCCAGTCTATTGTATTATGTTATGACAGTTAAAGCAGACCAATACCCAACAAAGGTAACATGAAAAGCTCTAATATATGTATAAAATCCAAAGGAAGAAAGAGCTCTGCAGCATATCCAAATCATGGTGCAAGCAGCTCTGTGGCTAAAGCCATTTGACATATTAGACTCTATTATTTTGGAGGTGTCAATGGTGGGGGAAGATGCTTTGCAGGGGTGGGACCTCCCTAGGCCAGAAGGTAGTGGTGAACTGCACCTGCTGGACCTGCCCAAATTTTTGACTTGATAGATCCAGTAGAATACACCTCATGACTGATAGTTCTGGCTTCATGGTTATTGAATGTTCACTATTCAGACACTCTGTCTGTACCATGACCAGGTAACACAGAAACTGATTTCCAAAAAGTATATAATTCTCCATTTTAGTTGGTATGGCCTGCTCCAGAACACTAGGGATCTGCGTTACTTTTTTTTTTTTTTTCCCTAGGAGAGAGAGAGACAGCGTGAACAGGGGAGGGTCAGAGAGAGAGGGAGATACAGACTCTGAAACAGGCTCCAGGCTCTGAGCTGGCAGTCAACACAGAGCCCGACGCGGGGCTCGAACCCACGAACCATGAGATCATGACCTAAGCTAAAGTTGGACGCTTAACCGACTAAGCCACCCAGGCACCCCTAGGGATCTGCATTATGATTCTCTAATTGGTTACTGCATAAGCCTTCCCAGATTCTTCTCCAGAATAAAGTCAATATTCCCCTATTTGCTGGGACTCCTTCCAAAGGATGGCTGTCACCATCAAGCCTCTCTGTAGCTTGCCTTAGATAAAGAAACTGGCCTAAGCTCATGCCTCCATCCAAAGGCATTCTTCATTTAATAACTGGTAAACATGAAAGAGGGAAAGGCCTAGATCCCTTGCTGTTACATGAGACAATCCTGAATCCCACTTGCGATGTCCCTGTGGGGGTTATCACCTTCATTAGGCCTTTATTGGGATGACCTCAGAGTTGAACATCTGCCTACTTCTTTTCTCCCTTCACAGCACTGATCCCCAAAACACTCCTTAATAAACATCCCATGTACTCATCCTCATTTCAGAATTGACTTCCCAGGGAATCCAACCTATACTGGATACACAATCAATAAAAATAGTTTGCAAGCTACATTTGCTATGATACCATCAAAGGTTCATGCCATACCCAATTTATCTCTGTAAAATCAAAGAAAAATTTATTTAAGTTTTGTATGTAATTTCATTCCAGTGATAGAATAACTACTGTTTAAGTGCTTATTATCTGTGAAATTAACTTTTAAAATAGCCTGACAGTTTTAAACTTCAAACAGTAATTACAACTGAGATTTCACAGAATGTGCTCTCCTTTGTTTTTAGTACATTATTAATTAATAAATATATTTTGATTTCCAAAAAGTTTGCACTAATAATAATTTGAATGACTGCAACCAAGGTCCTAAAAAGGACCACTTTCTTTGAAAGTCAGACAAATAAAGAATAAATGTTAATCCAAGATTGTTTTTCTTTCATGCAACCCTCCTCACTTTTCTTAGTAGCTGGCAGTAAAAATGAAAAACTCATAGATTTACTTATATCGTTGTTGGAGTTATTTTGAAGGGTCTTTGGAAATACGTGTCTTTTAAGAGACCTACACCCAAAGTAAATATGTCAGCCCAACAAGTAGATAAATAAATAAATAAATAAATAAACAAACAAACAAATAAATAAAGTAAAATTGAATAATGTTTCTTAAATACAACTAATATGGATTCAACACACTAACTCTGAAATATGAAAGCTTGGATGGTCACTGATTGTTTTTACTGAAGTAAACTTTTACACTTACCTCTCAAATGCATTTGTATGCCAAATTGAGAAACTCGATTTGCATATTGCATTGAAGATTAACTAGCCTGCCACAGCTCTGTAAAGCAGAAGAGAGAACAAATCATTAATACCATTAGCTTAATATATTGTTTATGACAATTCCAAAGAAGGAGAATATTTAAAAAACTGGAAACCTCAGAACAGAAATTAGAAAGAAGTGTTTGTTTCTGAATAGAAGAAAATGTGTTTAACAGTTTACTAGTTCAAGTAGTTCAGGAAAACAACGAAGGTAATTCAAATAGTAAGTAGACGTTACTTGGGGAGAACCAGAACATTAAAAGGAATGAGTCTTGATGGTCACATTACTCCTGCTCTTTCTAAATGGTGCTGTAGCCTCATATGTTTTATATACTTGTTGGAAAAGACTTTAAAACATTAATTTGTGCAGTAGTAAAATTATATTATGTAAAGGGCTTTAAATGCTGAAGCTTGGTGTGATTAAGCAATGCCAAAACTATTGTGATGTTACAGAAAACTAGTAAAGTTATCTTCAGTAAAAGAAACCAAGAGCTTCAATTATCTGCCCACAGATTATGATTTAAATTTGTGTACGTAAGCTTATAAAAAGAATTTAAAAAATAATAAATCCCATAAATTTCTTTAAGAATTTTTGGTGGTATTCATGGGCAATTTACTTCCATCTGAGTTCCCCAGAATTATTAATAAGTCACTTAAAATATCAGTTATCCTCTTAAAAACAGATTTGTCCTTCACATTTTTATCAACACACTGCTTCACAGGTTTCAGACTCTTGTGAGGAAAGGACCAAATTCACCATTGGGGTGTTCCAAATCATTGATTTTTCATGGTCAACATACATGCTCCTCCATTTTTCCAAATGTCCAAATTTTACCTGATTTTCAAAATCTTTTGAAAAATCTCTTTTGCAGAAAGCATCCTAACATTTCCTCAATAATAACTTCTTGAAATTTTTGTTACATTAATGTCTACACCACACTGTAAGCTTTTATTGGTTGTCTCCCATCCCTATAGGGAGCTTGTTTTTGTTGTTTGCTTCTATTTTGTTTTGTTGTTTAGCTTTTTCTACTTCTCTCACAAGGTAAAGGCTTCATGTTTCTCTTCGGACGATGGGCCCTTAGACATGTCACCTGAAATTACAGTATTAGCAGCATTGTTTTTGACTCCCTTTCCATAATTTCTCTATTAGGATGTCTGGCTTACCTATAAGTTAGACTCCATTAATTAATGGCTGGCTATTATTTTCAGCAATGCCCTTTATACATATTTATCAACAGTCTGTTTCAGTTAAAATCAGAAAGGGGTAGTTTTTGAGGCCAGTCTGAGATTTGTTCTGATCCTAGAAGGTCTCTTCTTCACTCTCATTTCCTCTTTCTCTGTTGAACAATCTGACCTAACATTTAACTGGTTGTTCATAATTAAAAGAAGTTTTTGTTTTTCTAGAGTACCTTTAGCCTTCCACATAGTACTTCCACATACTTTAAATAAAGTCAGTTTCTTGGGGAAAGCTCTTACGGATTATTTCCCCCTCTGAGCAAAATCTCTGAGCCCACTGAATGGGGCAGTAGCCTCTGATCTTTTTGTCTTTCTCTTATACAGTGAAACTTTGCCCTCTGAGTAAATTGGAATGAAGACAATTGGGGCCTAGGATTCTCACGCTGTACACCTAGAGAGCAGCCTCCATCCTGTGAGTGGGGGATGGGTGGAGGAAGGGAATCCTTGACCTCTTAACCACACTCATCAGGAACTTTAGTTCTTCAGCACAGAGGGAGTAAGAAATGTGGCTTGTCTCTCTCAGGGAAGTATGGTAATTCCTGATTAGGAGCCGAGGGGAGAAAGAGTCCCATTTTTTAGTTATGCCTTCCCAGAGTTGACCATCCATCAAACTGAGGGAATGAGTTTTGACTCTAGCTGTTCTTATTGAGGTCTAGTAGATTTTCTTGAATAAATGTTTCTTGATTCAATCTATGCACATAGAACAATTTCCAGAGAAGATGGTTTTTTGGTTTTGTTCCTATAATTTTCATCACCTTTCCATGGAGCTCCTCATGTCACCAACCTGGAAGTGGAATCTAATGCAGTATTTTCATTTCTATATTAAAGATGTAGAAACCATGTGTTTTATAACTTCCTAAGTCCACTTACCTAGTGAGTAGCAAAACTGAGATAACAATCACCACATGGTGTTGATTATCATGACAAGGACTGTGTGCATGTTTGCATGCCGGTTACCTTAAAAAATGAACAGTAACATTGTTCCATTTACTTACCATTCATTTACTCTGTAAGTCATGAGTTTGTATCATCTATGTTTCAGCCTAGTTGCTGGAAATAATAACTATTAAATGGAACAATATCTCCATGTAACTTTCAATGCAGTAAGATTCATTGTTTAAGTGACATTTATCTTTTGCTGAGCAAGACTTTGCTGTGAGCATATCCAGCGACTATGCAAGGCCCCTACTTAAATGTCTAGTGGATAGCTCAAATTTAATTATGTTCCAAACCCAGTTACTGAACATTGCTTTCCCCAATCTGTTTCTACACCAGTTTCTTCATATTAGTAAATGAAATCACTGACCTCCCAGTTTCTCAAGCCATGGAAGATGAGTCATTTTGATTCATCCCTTTCCCTTTTCCCTCACATCTCTTTCTTAACAAACTACATAGAGTTCTTAACTGCAAATCGCATCTCTGGTCCCCTCAATCCTCTTTCTCCAGCATTTCCCCAGTCAAATATCCCTCAATATTATTACCCTGCAATGGCCTCCACACTGGCTCATTCCTTTCACTTTCTTGAACATATAATCCATTTTCTACACAGCAGCAACAGTGCTGTCATTGAAAAAAAATTAAATTGAGTGTTGAAATTTTCTTCCAATATTATTCTATTGCATATACAGAAAATTTAAATCCTCTTTCTTGATGTAGAAGCCCTTTATTATTTGGCCTTACCTACCTTTTCAGTTTTGCTTTACTACCAAGTTCTTCTTAGTTTGCATGCTGATCTCCTTTTTATTTCTCAAGTACTTTAAATTTATAACTCCTATAGGGCTGTATCACATAGTGATATCATTTCCTGGAAAACTCTTGACTAGGTATCTATTTGACTGACTCTCAATCTCCAGTTCTCATTCCGATTCTCACAGGGATCAATGACTGTAATGGAGCTCCCAATATTATTTCTACCTTTAAAAAATTACTTCTTCCTATATTCTCTTTCAAAACACTTAAATCTATCTGAAATAATATTATTTACTTGTTAAATTTTATACTGTTGCTTCATCTACCTGGAAAATAGCAAGGAATTTAATAATACAAATTTTAAAATAAATAAATGAATGATTAAATAAATGTGTAAATGAAATAGTGTTCTACAAACTGCATGTTGAGAAATGTCTTTAAAAAGGTGTATTAATTAGGATAACACTACCCTATATAATTGTTTGAACATAATAGAAATAATAGAAGTTTATTTTTTGTTCACATTAATTACTCCTGACTGGTTCTTTTTTTTTTTTTTTAAGTCTTTATTTTATTTTGAGAGACAGAGAGACTGTGTGGGGGAGGGGCAGAGAGAGAAGGAGACACAGAATCTGAAGCAAGCTCCAGGCTTTGAGCCGTCAGCACCGAGCCCGATGTGGGGCTCCAACATACGGACTGTGAGATCATGACCTGAGCCAAAGTCCGATACTTAACCAACTGAACCTCCCAGGTGCCCCACTCCTGATCAGTTCTAATCTAAGTGATCTAGAGAGGTCTTAAGAGATCTAGAATCACTCCATCTTAAGAACCCATGACTTCCAAGATTATCAAGCTTGTCTATATCAAGTCAGTGGAAGAGGAAGGGACACATAGAGAAATTGCACCTTTACTTTTACCTTGACCCAAAGTTGACAAACTTCATTGCAAGAATTATTTATAGGTTAACAGTTAGACACAAAAGAGGATGAATCTGCTTCTAGCCACAATCTTGTACTATGGGATACTTATGATTAACTTAAATTCTGGAAATCTCTCTGCCATTATTTTTTAAAATGAAGAATATATACTTTTTAGTTATATCTTCTTATATTTTTCTCTATCAAGCTCATAAGTGAAGTTGATATGTAGAATCTGAAGATTACTATATTATTTTATTTGAGGAGCATACCCAGTGACATTTATAGATAACATGGTAAGCCAAATACTTCCATGTGTAAGACTTCAGAAGCATGATTTATTGTGTTAACCTCATTATTCCTCCATGATAGTTTTCATTTTATTTCTCATTGTCCCGGTCTCTTTAAATGATGAAATAAAGTTTCATGCAGAACACATATGGGAGAAATAAAAATATATTAAAGCATATATAATAAAATATGTTTGAAGACAAATACATTTTAAAGGAAAATTTATAAAAGAAAAATTGTATTTTGAAGGATAAATGACTGAAGAGAAGAGTTTTGGTTCTTGAGAATGTCTAATCTCTCTTTTGTAGATTCTGTGTTATTCTCACTGGTGAGTCTCATGGTCCCCAGGCACCAAGACATTCTGGAGTGACATAACTATATTACAACAGAGGGAAGGAACAAGTTTTTACTTCCCTCTAACACCACCCAAAAATTGTCTTAAGTGCCTATATGTTTTTGGTGGACATGATGGATCAATAAACAGGTAACTTGACTTGTTTTTCTCAACGTTATACTCACTAAAAGGAAATAATAATAGCATAGAATTATTTTAATGATAAATTCATAGCTTATGTAAAGCAATTAACAGAGTGCTTAATACTTTGTGCAGCCCATTATTTTAAATGACACACAATGTTTGCTGGGCCTGTTTTATGGTAATGTCATATTCCATTTCTGTGGGTGGTGCTCTAGCTCTTTTACTGAGTAATCCAACTTCTTCTTTTTTAAAAATATTTTATTTTATTTCTGAGAGAGAGAGAGAGAGAGAGAGACAGCGTGAACCGAGGTAGGTTAGAGAGAGAGGGAGACACAGAATCTGAAGCAGACTCCAGGCTCTGAGCTGGCAGTCAGCACAGAGCCCAATGCAGTGCTCAAACACAAAAACCATGAGATCATGACCTGAGCCGAAGTCGGACACTTAACCGACTGAGCCACCCAGGTGCCCCCTGAATAATCCAACTTCTATTTCATAACCATCTATAGGAGAAGAAACTGTAGCAACTTGGTTTTATATTAAGTTTCTCCTGCTCCCTAACTTACATGAACAATGCTAATAATGATGATGAAGAATTTTACTTTGTTTTTAGGTAGAAAAATTGCAAAAATAACACTACCCTACAATGAATGGAAGCTGCTAGGACTTTGAGTCCCTTACAATTATCAACAGGGAAAAGGGCAATTTATTTCTCTTCCAAATCTATACTCCATCTTTCTTCATAAAGTTCTGCACTCTATCTAACTAGAGCTAGCCAAAATGCAAATTTTGAGGGCACTGTACTAAGACTGCTCTCACTTCTAACACCAAGTGCAAGTTCAGGAGTTTCCCCAAACTACCCTCAGTTTAAATGATTTTCTGAAAGGACTTATAGAACTCATTCAAAGTCTTTGTAGTCATGGGGATGGTATGGTTTATTACAGTGAAGTATACAAATAAGAATAAGTCACAGGCAGAGACATAAGGCAGAATTTTAAAGTGTTCTAAATCTGAAGCTTCTGTTGTCTCTGGGAGGCATTACCCTTCCAGACTGATGTGTGACAATGTATACAGAGTATTGCTAACCAGTGAAGTTTACCTGAGTTTTGATGTCTAGAGCTTTTATTGGAGATTGATCAGGTTAATTAATTGATTGTTTATCCACATGGTTGAACTCATTTTTCAAGTCCACTGATTTGTGCATGATCCAGAGTCCTCACTAAAAATCACAGTAGATCTTTCTTTGACTATTGGGTGTGGTCATTCTCCAACCTAAATAAAATTACTTACCTCTTGTATAACATTGATTGCCTCTTAGAAGCCAAGGGCAAAGGATCAACATCTGTTTGGACAAGGTCAAATTCTTTATTATACAGTGTATGTATATACTCTGTGTATATGTCAACTTTTGCCCCTAAAATATCTGATTCTGTATTTTACATCCAAACTTGCAAAGAGAGGAACCTGAGTGTTTGGTTTGTCTCTATCATGTAGGTTGTGTGGAGACTTCATCTAAACCACTCTGCCAAAGATTTCTAGTTTACAATAAACACCAACCACTATGATTTTATTAAAATGATCATTGCATATATACATAATATGTATTTATTTATTTGCCTAAAGTTAATTATTTTATGTACCTAATAGCAAGAAAACATTGATATGTAAAGCAGAAAAAAGAGGAAATAGTAATTTAAAGTTTGGCCATTGATTTTACTCCATTATCCATATCTTAACTTTTTTGGTCCAAATCATGGTTTGTCCATATTAAATTCAGTGAATGGAAAAGTATGGCTTTCATGAGTAATCCACTTTTATGTCTAGCTTCTCTTTGAACCACTGAAAGACTTTTCTTATGCTTGATCCAAATTACTCTTGCTCAAAATTAAATGAACTTTCTTTGTTCTGTTTTTAGCAATCAGATCAAGCACTACATTGGAGAATGAAGGTAACACAAAGCATTACTACTAACTATTTCTCAAATACGTCAAAGTCGCTAGAAAGTCTAATTCTTTCTTTCCAGATTTTAGCCATTCCTCCCACATGGGGTCATAGAAAATCTAATAAGAGATACAAAGTGCAGGAAACTCTTAAAACTATTTAAAAATATGCACTTTAATAAAACTACATGCAAATGGATTGCCTGGACTATATTTTTTTAAGTTGCTTATTGCATACAATAGAAAAAATGGTCTCTATACCCCACAACAGGACATGGAAACAACTATGGGATCATTCTCTATGCATTCTCAGTTTCTAAATTTTAGAAATGTTATGATTATGTTGCTAAGCAATGTGCAAATCAATGGCTTCTTGGGTTCTTGTATCCTTTGGAAGAAGCTATATTTAACTGTTTGTTTATAATATATTTTCCTAAATGTAAAATACCTTTAGCACAGTTAAAACACCTGGCTTTAAGTCATCTAATTATACTCATTGTAAACATATCTCAGGAAGGTTTATTTTCTAACTGCATTATGTGAAATATAATGGGACTGTGTTTGTGTGTATGTATATATATTCATATATATGTGTATGTACATATATATGTATGTATATGTATATATATCATACTTTTTCTACACCTACATTTATACTAGATGTGGAATATCTGAATTATCTAATGCGAACTTCCAGGTAATTTCCAGGAAGACTGCTGATACTTATCATCTAACTTAGAAGTTCTAACCATTGCAGTGAGCCATAGAATCTTTCCACCAAGTCTTTGCTAAAACCTTCTTCTACAAAGTCAAGGCAACTTATTAATCATAGCAATCTAATCTAGGTGGAAAAACATGTCAACATTTCCTAAAGTTTCAGAGGGGTTCAAGAATAACTCTGGTTGAGTCCCAGCACTTCTAAGGCACCAGAACCAAACATTGTAGGAATTCATAAATGAAAAGAATTAATATATTTTACCTGCTTATTCTTTCATGCACTCTTGAATTTAGTAAAATACTTTCTGAATGCTAACTAGATGTTAGACAGAAATAATATAAAGGCAAGTCCTATGTAATCTATTTCTTCAAGATACCTAAGTTAGGTTTGTGCAAGCTAATAAGGGCAAAAGACATTGTGATTACCTTGACAAAAAATATGATTACGGTATTAGAGTGTGACAAATCCTAAAATTTAGAAAGTGGCACAAAGAGAAAAGAAAACTACTGGGCATAGACACTTAAGGCCTAAAATGTTCTTGTGCATTTGGGTAAATACAGGACTACAGTGTGACTGGAGACATATTTGAGAGAGTAGAACAAGTGGAGGAAAGGCCATATATATCCTGCCATTCCAAGTGGCAAGGAAAGAAAATGATCAGCTTTGAGCTGGTTATTCAAAACATCAGTATTGAATTTAGAATAATTACATTAATAGTAGTGAAAGTGATAAATTGGAATTGGAGACAGACAGGGTTAAAAGTAACCCTGTAAGCAGGGAAGCCAAATTGGAGAGCAATTTGGAAATGTTAAGGGTTACTAAGTGACCCTATTAAGAGATTAGAAAAAATTGAACTAAGTAGTTCTGTGGAACAGAGAATTAAGAGAGGGTATATTAAGAATGTGTAAATAAGAGAATGTAATATTCAGAAATTATTGCTTAGTTATAGCAGTCATTAATCCTATTCACTGAACACATCTGGGTTTCCACGTTGTGATCACATGGAAGAATGTTACTTCTGGACCCTTGTTTTCGATAGTAAATTATACGCCAAAGTTAGATATTTCACTTTTGCATTGGAGCGTTTATTGAATTGACAGAAACCCTCTAGGCCTTCCATCCCTGTGGCCCAGGAACATCAGTGCACACGCTGTAGGCTGCTCCTACAGCCTGTGTTCCTGAGAAACTGAGGCGACTGGAGCTCCTTGCAGCCCTGCATGGGATCTGCAGCATGAGTGAGAACTAAACCTCTACTGTCCTAAGTCACTGACGTTTTCAGGTTGTTTATTAACAGCAAAATACAGTCTGCCCTGGCCGATTCAAAAGCCATTGGTGCAAAAAAACCACAAAGGAACCAACAAACCAAAATGGAGAGCTCACAGACAGACATGCATACAGATCACTATGAATAGGGTGCCCCACAAATGAACTAGAAAATGAAAGATTGTTTGGTGTAGAAAAATGGGCTCACTATATGGATGAATATAAAACTGAATCCCTACCTAAGACCACACAAAAATGGAAAATCTACATGGACTAAAGACTTACAATCAGAATAAATGTTCACTAGAAGAAATGTTAGGAAATCACTATGAGCAAAAGCAAAAAAATAACATCTTAAATAAACCTTTCAAAACACAATCCAATAAGAAAGTCTAGAAATAAATCTGAACAACAACAACAGAAAAATAAAACCCTGCAATCTAAAAACAAAAATAAGCAAAGGCATGTCAAATCCTTTCCAGCAGAGAAAACCAAACAATATGACAAATAGAAGATGCAATGCCCAAAATCATAGTTATTAGGGAAATGTAAATTAAAGCAATAAAGACATACCACTTTTCTATTAGAAATCTGTCTAATACAAAGTGCTGGGCATGTATAAGCCCTCATTCTCCACTGTAGAAAGTTATACTGGTGAGACCTTGCTGGAAAGCAGTCTTGAATTACTTAATTAAATATAAAATATATACAATCTGCTCCTGATCACATATCCCAGCAAGATTTTCACAAAGGTAGTTTAGAGGACATGTAAATAGATGCTCAGTGAAGGATTGTGGAGATGGCGGAACAGATGGGTAAGCCATGGCGGCGCATCATGAAATATCAGGAGGCAGGTAGAAACAACACATTAGAGGTAAATCGAGAAAGATAAATTTTCTTAGAAATGTATTGATTACTTTTTTGAAAAGTAAATTATGTCATATAATCCAATTTGTGTATAGTTACTGTCTGCATAAAAAATGATCATTTGAAATAATAAACACAATAAGCACATTAATATTGTTGCCTATTTAATGGAGGATGTAGAATGGGAATCAGGTGAAAAATAAAAAAGAATAAGCAAGTACATAGAAAAAATGAACAATGAATGGAAAAAATATGGTTCTAGATTTCAAACGCTCTCTTGCAAATTGAGAACTAAGAACGCTATAAAATTGGATAAGAAATGCCTTTCATTTGAGTTAACATTGGAGACTAGTTTTAATCATCCACACAAATTGTCTAGGATAGAGATATAAGAGTATATTACGATAATATATGACTATCTTGCAATTGTTATAGGCAAACCGATTTGATTCAAGTGTTATCAGAATAATTTGTATGCATGGATTCCAGTGGGATTCACAATGTCCTGTCAGGAGGCATCTTAAACTTACCTATGCATTGTAAAATTGAGCTGTTGTTACTTTTTTCATATTTAAAGTTAATATTTTGCTGTGTCCACCCTCAGGTTTTATTTAATTCCTTTTTCCCCACTATTATCTGCCTGTATGGCTCATTACTCAAACTTTGGGTCGCACATTCTCATAGAAGATAGATCCTATACTTGGTGTTAAGAATGATGGATATTTGGGGTCACCTTGGTGACTCAGTTGGTTGAGCATCTGACTCTTGATTTCAGATGAGGTCATGATCCCAGGGTCATGGGATAGAGCCCTGCATTGGTCTCCACTGAACATGGCGTCTACTTGGGATCCTCCCTCTCCCTCTCTTCTGCTTGAACACTCTTTCTCTCTCTAAAAAAACGAACAAAAACCAAAAAATGTTAAGAATGACAGATATTTGCAATAGAAATGTGAAAAATAATGTGAGCCATGACTTTGCAACCTTGTAAAGTACACAGATAGGTATTGATACTTATATTATTTACTAATAATTCCATGAAACAAAGATGGGAAGATGTGACATAAATGAACCTCCAGAATACAGCTATGCAGGCTGTGTGGATAAATGGGATTTGTGTGGGAGTGCTTAGGTGGCTCAGTTAGTTAAGCATCTGACTTTGGCTCAGGTAACGATATTATGGTTCATTAGTTTGAGCCCCACATTAGGCTCTGCACTGATAGTGTGGAACCTGCTTGGGGTTCTCTCTCTCATTCATTCTCTCTCTGTCCCTTCTCCACTCTTTTTCTCTCCCTCAAAATAGATAAACTTTATTTTAAACAAAGGGATTTGTGGAGCACCTGGGTTACTCAGTTAGTTGAGCATCTGATTCTTGATTTCGGCTTGGGTCATGATCTCATGGTTTGTGAGTCTGAACACCACATGGGACTCTGCTGATAGTGCAGAACCTGCTAGGGATTCTCTCTCTCTCATTCTCTCTCTATTCTTCACCTGCTTATGCTCTCTCTCTCTCTCTCTCCCAAAGTAAATAAACTTAAAAATATTTTTAAAAAAAGAGATTTGTGTGTATTAATATATGTGTTTATTAATAATCCATTACTCTAGGGAATAGTATTGACATAAAGCCTGACATGTACCAACTATATTCAGAAAAATGTGAATTGAACAGACATCAAGAAACCAAAGAGGGTCTAGTGGGATTGATTCATGCTTTGTGTGATCAGCACCTGTGAGACCAGTGGATTTGAGGAAAAATGGCCAATTATGAAGAGAAATTATGACCTTTTCTTGTGCAGAAGGTCTAGAAAATATGAACGTAAGCTGCAGTGATTCAGAATTGCCATTTGGGTAAATGTTCATGGAGTGACTGTATTTCACAGGACATTGCTAGTCAATTTTGTGCAGTACAAGAAAAAGTAAAGAATACATTCAAGAGGAAGCAAAGTGTAACATGTAACAGAATACATTGTATATAAAAGTAATAATACAATATTTACCATGAGGAAGAAGAGAATAGAGGTATTAATAATACACAATGAAACTTTTAAAGTCGGGAAACAGAAGAGCACTGACTGGTGTCACAGAACATTTGTAATTATTCTAAACACATAATAGATTCTATTCTTAAAATACCACAGATAATGTAGAAATTTAACTTGAAATACAAACTCTGCAATTATTACTTTATGTCTTGAATTGTTTGTCGCAATTTTCAATAACACATTAATAATCTGCTTTTTTCTAACTTACCACTTTTTTCCTATTAGCAATGCTAGTGACAAACTCTCACGTTCATTCATTTCTTCCAATAAAAGCACTTTCTTACTTGTGTCTTGTTCAACATTAATTGAAACGTACAGACTTTAGTGGGTACTAACAAGGGCACTTGTGATGAGCTGGTGTTACATGTAAGTGATAAATCACTAAATTCTACTCCTGAAACCAATACTATGTTATATGTTAACTAACTGTATTTTAAATAAAAATGTGGGGAATAAAAACAAGAAAATAATAAATAATAATTGGAAGCTTTATTATTCAACAATAAAAAAATATATAGGTGCCTGAGTGGCCCAGTCAGTCAAGCATCCACCTCTTCATTTTGGCTCAAGTCAGGGTTCTTGAGATCAATCCCCACATAGGGCTCTGTGCGGACAGTGCAGCACATGCTTGGGATCTCTCTCCACCTTTCTCTCTGACTCTTAACCTACACACACATGCACACCCTCTCTCTCTCTCAAAATAAATAAATAAGCATTTAAAAAATAATATAAAAATAAAAAATAAAAATAAATATACAGATTTTAAATTAGTATCATAATTCTAGAATGAAGATTATACATACCTATCCCTCTTTGATACCAGTTTCTTTTTTAACCTTCATTCCAATCAATACTTTTCTCATTCTCTATGTAACTAATAGTCTCTAGCTATTTGCACATTACCATCAAACATCTTTTTCCATATTTATCTCCTCCAAAAAGAAACAGATCTGTAACACCAATAATAGTAACTAATAACATAACTACATAGAGACTTGAGCATAAGAGTATTTTTTAGTGGATTAAAAAGAAAACTTTGCTTCGAATATTCTGAATATACTCTCAAATCAGCAGTTTTCCATGATTTCTCACATGGAATATTAATTAATAATTTTTAATTAATAATTATTAAAAATTAGATGAATTCTATAATGTTTTACATGAAAGAAATATATGTTTACTTACAAATGTTTATATATTTTATTTATATAAAGTATATATTTATATTATGTAAAATATGTATTTATACTACATAAGATATATATTATTTCATTATATATTTTACTTTTCTCCTTCAATACCAGAAGTGGAGATATGAAGACTTTGCTTGCTGCTGTTATTTTTTTGTTACACTCTAACTACAGTGGAAAACTTTGTTGTTTTCTTTATTTTTTTTTATAGTTTTTATTTTATTTTCGAAACAGGGAGGGACAGAACATGAGCAGGAGGAGCAGAGAGAGAGGGGGACACAGAATCTGAAACAGGCCCAGGCTCTGAGCTGCCAGCACAGACCCCGATGCAGGGCTGGAACCCACGAACCGCGAGATCATGACCTGAGCCGAGGTCGGACACTTAACCGACTGAGCCACCCAGACGCTCTTACAGTGGAAAACTTTGGAAAGAGAAACAACTTTTGCATTAAGATAATCCATTTTTGCATGTGCATTTTTTAAAGACAATTTCTTTTTTTTTTTTTTTACAAATAGTTTATTGTCAAATTAGTTTCCACAAAACACTCAGTGCTCATCTCCACAGGTGTCCTCCTCCATGCCCATCCCCTCCTCCCCCTCACATCCATCAGTCCTCAGTTTTTGTCAGCATTCAAGAGTCTCTCATGGTTTGCCTCTCTCCCTTTCCCCCACCATTTCCGCCCTTCTTCTCCCCTTGTTCCTCCATCAAGTTCCTCCTAATCCTCCTGTACGTGCAAACATATGATATTTGTCCTTCTCTGCCTGACTTATTTCGCTCAGCATAACACCCTCAAGGTCCATCCATGTTGCTACACATGGCCAGATGTCATTCTTTCTCATTGGCATGTAGTATTCCATGGTATAGATAAACCACATCTTCTTGATCTGTTCATCTGTGGATGGACACTTAGGCTTTTTAAAGACAAATTCTAAACATCTTTGTAAACATGACTATCTAATGCTGTAGAAAAACATTATCTCAGCATCAAGATAAAACCAAGGCAAGAAGTAGAACACGAGGCAATAACTGAGGGTGACATCATTGTTTGGCAAGTGGCTCCTACTTACAGAGAAACATTTTCCTTCTTTCAAATGAAAGCAGATGCTTCTGCTATAGAATTAAACAGATTTTTGAGTCCTTGATCTCACCTAATTTTTAGTACTAACATTCATATTCACTTTAAATGTCTTGTAAAATACCTAGCATTTTTGAATCTTGTTTCTTCCAAGAGCACAAATTAAAAATGAGTAAAATAGAATAAATTAATTCCTTAGAAACAACACACATAAATCCAGTCAAAAGCTACACTGCACAATTCATATATTGAAGAAATTAAGTAGTGCAACTAAAAATGACTGAATATTAACTTCCTTCTCATTAACAAGGAGGTCGTGAGAAGAAAGATCTCAGACTTCAAGTCTTAGAAAACAGATATTGGGATTTTTCCTTAATGGGAGTGCCTAGAATTTGATGGAAGTTCCCAGAAAATATTTTGATCAATTAATTTTCAGAAAGTTTCAGTCTTTCTTCAAGACTGTTTTTAGAGTGTGTTTGTGACCTAATTCCAAAGAAAGTAACAAAATGCAAGTAAAGAAAAATCACCATAAAGCATGTTCTGTCTCTAAGTGTTATTTATTTATATAGATGCCAAGTTAACCATGCTGCTGCATTTCGATAACATAGGAGGAAATTCACGATTATATTTCACCATAAATGGATGGTCTTCTTTTTACTGTTTTGCACCTTAACATGCGGTCTTTGGTTTTGTGTACTTATATAAAGTTTTCTTTCATATAAAATCTGTCATTTAGAGCTTAGTGGTTAAGAGAGTTTCTATAGTCAGACTTCTGGATTTAGAAACCTGCTGAACAACTTGCTAGATTTATCTTGAGAAAGTCCCTTCCGTGTCTCAGTTTCTTTATCTGTAAAAAGGGGTAAAACAGTAGCCTCAACCTGATAGAAGTCTTTTTAGGATTAAATGAGCTAATCTGGTTAGAATTTAATAAATGTACTATTATTGAAGTTGTTTAATCTAGATTAGGAAAGAGATATGCAGAGATCTAATTATAATAGTAAGAAGAGTAAAAATAAGTGGCATGAGAAATGTATTAGCAAGTATATTATGGTGCATTTGATCCTTTCTGAAGTGGTCTTAAGGAAAGGCAAATGGATCAGGAGAGTGAATATGTGGGGCGCCTGGGTGGCTTAGTCGGTTAAGCGTCCGACTTTCGCTTAGGTCATGATCTCGCGGTATCGGGCTCTGTGCTGACTGCCAGCTCAGAGCCTGGAGCCTGTTTCAGTCTGTGACTCCCTCTCTCTCTGACCCTCCCCTGCTCACGCTGTCTCTCTCTCCTGGAAATAAATAAAACATTAAAAAAAAAAAAAAAAAGGAGAGTGAATATGTTTCCAAGATCCAGAGGCTTAGAGAAGGAACTAGAAATGATGAAGTCATGAAAGTGCATGATACACTGAGAAAATATCACATGGTCTTGTGTGCTTGAAAAGTATATTTAAAAATAAACATCTTTACTTGGTTAATTGATTCATTTTCTTTGAAATGGTGGTACAGAAACAAATGGGGAAATGATTGGAAATCATTATGCCTCATGCTCTTTGCTCAATTTTCCTATTTTTCTTTATTAAAATCCCACCATTATTAAGAAATTAACAACCTCGGGGCGCCTGGGTGGCTTAGTCGGTTAAGCGTCCGACTTTCGCTTGGGTCATGATCTCGCGGTTCGTGGGTTCGAGCCCCGCGTCGGGCTCTGTGCTGACTGCCAGCTCGGAGCCTGGAGCCTGTTTCAGTCTGTGACTCCCTCTCTCTCTGACCCTCCCCTGCTCACGCTGTCTCTCTCTCTCTCCTAGAAATAAATAAAACATTAAAAAAAAATTAAAAAAAAAAAAAAGAAATTAGCAACCTCTTTGAGTCAAACAGGCAGTCAAAATTCTGGCCAAATTACAGACTTTTTGCTAGGTAAGAGTTTCTAAAACACCAAGTTTCGGGTGGATGTGCTGACTGAAACTGAACTTCAGCATTTATTAGGCAGTCTGACTGAAGTCTCTCTTGGCAGAACTGGGCCCCATCAAGCTGGCTAACGATTTCGATACTATTTGCAGTATTGTGGGCTGACTGTGACCTGCTTCCTGCTCTTTGAGAGTTGTTTCAGTGAGCATGCATTTATCAGAGTGCAGACAGAGAACCCAAACCAAAAAACTTGTGAATTAAGGAAAGATATGTAGAGAGCTTCCTCATGAAAAATCCCGCTGTGGAGATCTAAGTCCCTCTGGGATGCATGGGTCAGTCTTATGGTCTCAGGCATCTGCCTGATTTGACTTTAGGAATACGGTGCACTCCCTACGTCTATAACCACCCTACCTATTCTCTTGCCTCTAGACTGAGGTGGACTCTTAAACATTCTTGGTGGTAATTTGGATTTGGGATCAACACCTTCCACAAAACCTGGCAGAGGCCTAGGAGGCTCTCTGTAATACACGCTTTGGCTCCTTCTTCTGTTTTGCTTGTGTATCCACAATTCCCAGTAGGGTTCTCTATCACAGCCACAGCTCTGTAACAAACCTAGAGGCAGCCCAGTAACATCACTATTTGCACCTGAAGTATGCTTCTGATTCCCTCTATGCTCGGATCACATCCAATCACTCCCTAGCATCATTCACCGTTTCCAACTTTCCTCATCGTTTCCAATTGAGCATAGGGCTTTCCTTCTGGATTCATTCTGAACAAGAATGTTTTGGAATACTGTGTTTTGGAATACTTGTTGTTCCCTAAACTTTTCTCTATACTTTTCCTCTATCACAGATGTATCACTGTATAATTATTTATTATATTATTAGTCATATGTTTATTATCTATTATTTATAGATTTTCTCCACTAGTCTTTGAGCTCTGGGAAGTGAAAGATCTTCTTTTATTTATCTTTGTCATTCCAAACTCCAGAGAAAAAAATGTCTGGCCTGAAATATGTGTTCAATAAATGTTTTCTGATTAATGGATGGATTACCAGTTTTTTCCCAAAATAACTTGTATACTACATAAAATGCTAATATTAATAATTTATTTCTTTGTAAATAAGAATTATGCTTTTACTAGCATCTTTTTAAAACTGTGACTGCTTTTTTAAGTAGCACAAATCTTTAACATAGCTATAAATCTCTTTACTGGAACTTTCTTTTTGGGTACCTGGGTGGCTTAGTCCTTTGAGCTTCTGACTTTGGCTCAGGTCATGATCTTGTGATTAATGAGTTTGAGCCCCATACCAGGCTATCTGCCATCAGCTCAGAGCCTGCTTTGGAAACCCTGTACCCTCCCACTCTCTCTCACAAAAATAAATAAATATTTTTAAAAATAGATTGGAATAACTAAGGGTGAAAAATGGAGAATAAATGCAAGAATGCAGGTAGGATTCTGAGGGCAAGCTTTTCTACTTTCCAATGTCTCCGAAAATAAAAGTGTCCAAAAGCTAAAGCAAAGGAATGTCCAGTGTTATGCCAGTTAACAGTGGTTGCTACGTGTAACGGAAAGCCAACTGAAGCTTCTAGCTACTTAATGTCTGAGATAGATGGTATGGATTTTAAAACAAATGTTTAAATCCACTTAAGCCTTTTATACAGTGAAGGTTAAGTGACCATTAAAATGGGAAGGTTCCATATGTTATTTTAGTACACACAAAAAAATGCATCTACTACAAAACATAATCCATTAGGTTAATGATCTATGCTGAGGTGGCAAAAATATATTAAAGAAGTGATTCATTGATTCTGTCAGCCTCTCCCTGCATCAACTTACATTTTCAGAGAGATGCAATGTTCATTTATCCTTGGATCATTCTGTAGTAAAAGATGACTTAATTTTTCTGTCAAAATAGCATTCTCAAAGGCAAGGCCAGAAAAATTACACCAAATAGCATCATTATGCAGGATATACTAATCCAAGTACATCTCACTTCTTTCTCAGGTGTTTTTTGCTTGTTTGTTTTGCTTTGCTTTACAACGACTTCTCCTTTAGGACCATATTTCTATATCCAGTATGCAACTCAAGTAACCGAAAGGGCAGCTAAACTGTGTTCTTGAACTGTTGCCATGGATACAGTGCTAGGAAATATGTATACATTTTAAATTTCCTTTTAAAAACCTTCTCCAAAAAGTCATACTTCATCTTGGAGATTAATAGTTTGCAAAGGAAATGTGATGTAAGCTGGAACACACCTCTGACTCTAGCAGGCATGGGGAAATTCAGAGCCCGTGCCGCATCCCACACAGTGACCTCCCGGCTTCCCGTAATCAGTGCAGTCCTACTGCCCAATGACTGTGGGCTCGGGCAATTCTATTTTCCCTCTTATTCCTCAAGTACAGGTACAGTAGACGTTTTCTGCATATTTTGATACCAGTATAACCTCACTTGTCCCTTCTTCTTTTTCTTCAACCTTTTCATCAATTCGCAACCAATCACTAACATGATTTCCTCTGTTTGAAATTCCTGGCGTGATTTCTGTTTTCTGACTAGAAACTGATGACTGAAGTAACTTTTCAGTCAATTATAAAACTTAACTTTTCCCCCATATTTCAAAAATCTGGATGGAACCTGGGATGATAGTTGCAGAGGAAGATATTTTTTTCTATTTATTTCTTTGTGTGTTACTCAGAATTTTTCATTTGAAACATCAAGAAAGCCCAACTCAGGCTGAATAAAAAAAGTAAAAAAATTGGCACTTTAATGGAAAATTCCAGTCAGTACTCAGGCATTAAGCATGACTTTAGCAATCAAAAACATAACTCCAGGGCACTTGAGTGGCTCAGGCGGTTGAACGTCCGACTTTGGCTCAGGTCATGATCTCACAATTCATGGATTTGAGCCCCACATCAGGTTCAGTGCTGATGGCTAGCTTAGAGCCTGGAGTCTGTTTCGGATTCTGTGTCTCCTTCTCTCTCTGCCCCTCCCCTGCTCACACACTGTCTTACTTTGTCTCTCAAAAATAAATAAATGTAAAAACTGTTAAAAAAAACAAAAAACAGAAACAGAACTCCAACATCCAATCTTTGCTCTCTGGCACAGCTCTCTGCAGGACCAGACTCACAGCTGCAGCAGGTCCCAAACTTCACATCCTTCATCATCCCAAGAAAATTTCTAAAGACTCCCCACAAATGGCACATATTTACTCCACATGTCCACTTTTGTGTCCATCGCTGTTAGCACACAATGCGATATGCTGATTATTTTAGGTGGTGTGGCCCCACTCTTGAAACTCAAGTAGAAGATAATTCCTCCTCAAAATTTTATGCTTGCAGGAGGTACACCCTCATAACTCATGTAGGAACTAATTTCACCCCCAAAGTAGAATACTGACAGGAAAGGAAAATTTATTTCAAAGAAAAGTGAAGCACATTACCTACAGAAGAGGAGGAATGAATGCTGGTCATCAAATAAAAGACAATGAAACCATTCATATCGCCTGACCAAATAAATAATTTTATCATTGTAAGGCTCTGCAAATGTCTCTTCTTGGAGACCTTCAGGATGTGACAAGCAGGTCCAGAAAAAAATGTACCATGATTACCCTCTCTGAGAGTGATCACAGGACTCTAAACTGAAGAAGTGTGCCAAGGGCACATACTATTAAAATGTGTAATGTATCTCTTGTAATGGACTAGCAACAAAGTAGCTGATATTTATCACATTTTTAAAGTTTATTTATTTATTTGGAAAGAGTATGTATACACACACCCTCATGAGAGAGAACGGGGGGAGGCAGAGAGGACACACAGAGGGAGAGAGGGAGAGAGGAGAGAGAGAGAGAGAGAGAATCTCAAAAAGGCACCACATTGTCCTATCAGTGAGGAGCCCAATGAAGGGTTTGAACTCATGAACCATGAGACCACGATCTAAAGCGAAATTAAGAGTTGGAGGCTTAGCCAACTGAAACACCCAGGCTCTTCTTTTACCTTTCATGCTGGACTGTTGATTGTTTTTAAATCTCTGTACTCCTCTTTTTAAAAGTAATTGATTTTACTTGTAGCAATTTGATACCATATGGCCAATTTTGCACCAATGGAAGCTGAGCAGAAGTTGTGTATCACTTAAAAAGAAATCACTTTCCAAGGGTAAGAACACAGTCCTGGTTCTGAGAAAGCATGAAACAAGCAAATGAAGATGAGACTTCAGTTGAAGGAACATGAATTCCTGAAATACCACATGGAACAGAGCATCCTCACAAGCTTAGATCCCTCACCTCCAGAATGTCACGTGAGAAACAGTGTTCTATTTTCTTATAAGCAGCCTAGTCTTCACTCTGGACCAGACTAATTATAAGTGGCTATTAAGTTCTAGCATGGAACTCTAGAGTTCCATATTGCCTCTTGTCCCCATATGTTCATTCTCAACAGAACTAGCATCTATCACATACTTTGAAGTCTTATTTCCTGAAACTGCACTGCCTTTATCTCAGCAATGCTGAAGTTTTTTCACCCCTCTCTTATCCCTGATTACTTCTTTTCTCAATATTTTACTCATTCCTCTTTCCTTCAACCCACAAAATCAGGTATCTTCAATGTCCTTATTGTTCTCTCTTGATTTCTTCAATGCCCACAATATCAACTACTTCCTCTCCTATGCTTGATTCTCACATCTTTCTTTACAATTCCAGATCAGTGTTCTTAACTGCCAATATACTCACTGCTATGGACTAAATATTTATATTCCCTCCAAATTCATATGTTGAGGCCTAATCACCAGTGTGATAGTATCTAGACACTGAGTTTTTGTGAGGTTATTAGGTCATGAGAGTACAGCTCCCATGATGCATTGGGTGCCTAATAAAGGGATGAAGAGACTAGAGCTCTCTCTCTCTCTCTTTCTACCATGTAAGGATACAGTAAGAAGACAGTTTTCTTTAAACCATGCAGAGGACCCTCAGTAAGAACCCATGCTGGCACCCTGATCTTGGACTTCCAGACTCAATAACTATAAGAAATAAATGGTTACTGTTTGCTGTTTGTTGAGTCCATGGTATTTTAGTTATAGCAGCCTGAACTAAGACACTCACCTTATTAATAATATATTTCAAAAAGAACAAGTCCAACATTCAGCTTATCTCATTCTAACACCAATATCTATGTCTGGCATTCCTGAATATTAAATATAACAATTCTCTAAATTCCCCAGGCTCAAAACCTGAAGTCATCCTGAAATCAACTTCTCCCAAGCTCTTCCAATTCCATTATCCAGTTAATTTCAATTCACAAACCCTTTAGAGTTATGTCTGCTTCCTGCTCAAAACCTGTTAATTGCATTGAAAATAAACTTCCTTCTACCATTCAAAGTCTTTATGATATACACTCACTTCATTTTTATACTTTATGTGCTAAGAAAATTGGAGTACATCTTTCCCAGCTTTGTCATTGATCATGGTGATCTCTTCACTTGGATTTTCTTGCCCTAGTTGCATTAGTTAGGTCCTACTTCAAATGCTACCTTCCCATGAATACTATACTCCATTGGCCTCTATTTGACATCCAATAGTTATTTTTAAAATCTCAACTTTGGTGCATGTATTTTTTTTACAGCTTTCAATAAATATTTGAATGCTTTGCTCCACAAGGAAAATAGGAAAAAGAGGACTACATTGTTTCATAAATCAAGGTATTCAAAATTTAGTTGGCAAATATAGATCAAAATAAACAAATTGACAAAAAAAAGCCCATACAATTACACTCTGATAGTGATAGTGGAAGTCTACTATCTCAAGCTTCTACTAAATTATTTCATTTATCCTCAAAAAATATCTTCAGTGTTATTAGTATTATCCTCAATTTACACATGAAAAAACAAAATGTTGAGAAGTCAACAAGTCATCTCAGCTATAAAGTGCTAGAAATAGTGTGGAAACTAAGGTAATTTAACTTCAGAATCCAAATAATTAACACACTATACCAAATAAATTGCTACAGAACTAAGATCTTTTAATGATTAAGTCCTCAGAGTTATCAGAGATAATATATTAGTCCTGGTTCCCCAGAAAAATAAAACCAATAAGGGATAGATATAGATAGATGATATAGATAGATATAGAGATAGAGATAGAGATAGAGACAGAGATACAGAAGATATAGATATTTATTAAGAGGAATCAGGTCATGCACTTATAGAGGCTGAGAAGTCCCACAGTGTGCTGTCTGCAAGCTAGAGACCCAGGAAAGCAAAGAGTATAATTCCGTCCCAGTCCAAAGGCCTGAGAACCAGGGAAGCAAAAGATGGAAGTGTCAGTCCAAGAACAAGAGAATACTGCTGTCTGAGCTCCAACATACAGGAAGGAAAAAAGGGAAGGTGAATTCTCCCTCCTTCCATGTTTTATTCTTTTCAGGCTCTCAGTGAATTGGATGATGCTCACCCACATGGAGAAAGGCCATTCATTCACTTAACCAAGTCCACTGATTCAAATGCTAATCTCAAATGCTAAGGATCTGGGCATCCCCAATCCAGTCAAGTTGACATATAATATTAACCATCATAAATGGCTTAACAGAAAGAGTAAACTTTAAGTTAGGTATAAATGATTTGTAAAAAAGTTGGGTGTACTATTCTAGGCAATTCCAGGAAATTCAAAGATTTGTATCCTTATGACGCACAACTGATGAGGGCTAAAAGGAAGAACAGTGAGTATAGAGTATAGAAAATGGCAAGGGATATGACTTTAAAGGTAGACTTGAATCACACAGATTAATAATGCAATTATATTTGTATTTGAAAAATAACTTCAAGGTGGAGAATACATTGGAGCAGGCAATTCTGGATACAGGGAGCCAGTTTAGAGAATGCTAAGTGGATGTCACCTAAGTGGATGTCAGCACCTTCTACCCTGTTAAGAACAAAGGACAGAGAACAGGTTGGATGAAGGAGCTAAAAGGATTAGCTTTGCTTTCCATATACTGAGAGTGTTTATGAATAACTAAACTGGAAATATTTAGTAGGAAATTAATATATATGTCTGATATTACACAAGTATATGTTACATGACTGGCTTTAAGATATACATTTGGAAGTCATCAGCCTTTTATTGGAAAATTGAAGGCTGGGGAATGTTTTACATTGCCCAGGTGATAAATACCACTTATATGCACTTTTTATTTTCCACGTACTGGATTAAACACATTTAGTTCAGTCCTCAAAACAACATATGATTTGGGGTGCCTGAGTGGCTCAGTTTAACCAACTGAGACCCACTTGGGGCTTAACCAGCCTCCCACTTCAGCTCAAGTCATGACTTTGCAGTTCATGAGTTCAAGCCCAGTGTTGGGCTCTGTGCTGACAGTTCAGAGCCTGGAGCCTGCTTCAGATTCTGTGTCTCCCTCTTTCTCTGCCTCTCCCCAGCTCATGCTCTATCTCCCCCTCTCTCTGTGTCTTTCTCAAAAATATATAAACATTAAAAAAAAACTTTTAAAAACATACAATTCAGTTTTAACAATATGAAGTTTGTGAAATGGAGAACAAAGGCAAAAGAAGAATAGAAAAAAATTAAACTTCCTTACAAGTTGCAGCCCATCGACAAGACTTGAGACAGGCAGAGTGACCTTCCCCTAGGAGCTCACCTGCTTCAGTGTTAATTAATACTTTGCTAAAGGCAAAAGGCAACCTTAGCCTGACATTAGCCCCACCTCCAGGATCTTGTATGTCTTCCTGAACATATGAAAATCTTTTTGGAAACTTCCTGTATCTTCCCCCAGATATATTTAGCAATCCTCCTCCAAACATATGGCCTGCTGATATGCAGCTGAAGGGTCTCATGACCAATGTTTTACTAGAGAGTAGTAAATGACCTTGTCTTACTAGCATCTAGCCTCTCAAGGTCCTGGGAGCCTCGCTTTCAAATTTCTTAGAGACTTATGCTATCCCTAACCCCCACTCACTAAAACATATACAATCAGTCACTTTTCCCAATCCCAATGCAGCTTTCTGCCCATGGGTCCTGTCCCTGTGCTCTAATAAAACCACTTTTTTTGCCCTGAAAACATCTCAAGAATTCTTTCTTGACTCTTCACTTCTGGACCTCACATCATATCACATCAGTATGTAACTTTATATTCCCATTCTACAGAAACTTAGAGGTATACTAATCTGCCCAAGAACATACACCTAGTAATTCTTTGAGACAGGTGAACCAGGTCAAATTAATTACACTTAAATATCCTTAATGCCACTGTATAGTGTATAGAATGAGAACCCTGAGCAATACTAATAATCAAAAGGAACAGAAAGTGCAACTAATAAAGACAAAGAAGAACAAACTAGAGAGTAAGAAGAACATTAGAAGTTTGGCTTCAGAATAGGCAGAGAATGAGAGTGTTACAGAAAAAGAATGATCTAGTGATACCAACTGCTGGAAATTTGGATAACATAAGGACTGAACATGCCCTTAGGGTATAGGAGCAAGGAGGTATTTGATGACTGACCTTGGCAAGATCATTAACAGCGGAGTCTGGTCTCTGTTTCTTTACCTCTTTACCCAACACAGCAGCCTTTTAAAACATTCAATCAAAATCCTGGAAGGGCTCCTCATTTCCCTCAGCAGGAAAGTCAAGTTCTCATAGAAGTTTAGAAGCCTCTGTGTGATCTTCCTCGGCTATAGCTGTGTCTTTGACCCCTACTATTCTTCCCTTCCTTCATTCGGCTCTAAGCCTACTGGCCTCCTTGTGCTTTAAACACCCCAGGCATACTTCCACCTGCTTCACATTAGGATTAGTGCCTGGCTGTCCTCTGCCTAGAACATCATTCCTCCAGGCATCATCCTTGCTTATTTCAGCACCTCCTTCAAAGTACAGCATAAATATCCTCTACTCAATAAGAACTACCTTGAATATTGCAACCCATTCCTATTGCTCTACCCGGACACTCCTGATTCCCTTTACTAGAACAGTGCTTGACACAAAGCAGGCCCTTAGATATTTGAATGAATGCATAAATAAATCAATGGTGGAGGAAATATTTAGTTTGTTTTGTGATGAAACAATAGTAGTAGTAAGAAAGGTAACGTTGACTAAGCCATTCTTTTGTGCCAGAAGTTGTTATAAGCATTTAGCATTTGTTAAATTACTAATTATCCATGGCAATACTATGCGATACATACTATTAACATCACCATTTAATAGAAAAGCTACAGAAAGTTTAAGTAACTTGTTCAAAGACACACAGCCACTAACTAGGGGAGCTGACATGTGAACCAAGACAAACTTTAGAACCCAGGTACTAGGTCACTATTCTTACTAAGGGAAATCATTAAACAATGGATTTATTCTAAACAAAAAGAAAAAACGACTATGAGGTCACTTATACCACATAAAAGTTAAAACATTATGAAATGGATTTCAAACAGATATATTTTGTCCAAATCATATGGAAAAGGCAATGGCACAGGTCTAAAATGACCACATGGATAGAGCCTACTAAGTTCAAAATACAATCGCTTTTAAAAAAAAGTTTAGTTATTTATTTTGAGAGAGAGAGAAAGAGATAGAACAGAGGAGGGGTAGAGAGAGATAGAGAACCCCGAGCGGGCTCCACACTGACAGTGTGGAGCCAGATACAGGGCTTGAACCCATGAACCATGAGATCATGACCTGCGACAAAATCAAAAGTCAGACGCTTAACTGACTGAGCCATCCAGACACCGCTCAAAGTATAATAGTTGCTTTTTAAAAACAAATCAAAATAGAATGAAATTTAACGTGAGTGAACAATTTAGAAATCACAATATTTGAAGCTTAACATGATACTACAATAGATTAAAGAATGTGATATTCAAACACTGGGATGTAATTATTTCTGTATGCTTGTTCCAAATTTGGGCAAATATCAGTTTCCATTTTGACCCATTGCCCCAAAAATGAAAATTATCAACTTTTAATCCATAAAAACAACTCAGAAGTTGAAAGAGTAAGGAGAACTAAATAATATTTTATGACAATATAAGTAAAATAACTAAAGCAGGTAACTATATTAACAAGTAACTGCATTCATTAATCTCTAAAAAAGAATTATTATAAACTGCTTGTTTACCAGGAATTTTAAACTTTGTCAGAAGATTTAAGTAGCAAAAAGAAACATATCCTAAGAAAATTTAATCTTTAGATATTTTGTATTTTTATGCCTTAAGCTTACATTTTTATAGCATAATAATCTTGTGAAGTTGGCATGGGTGGTATTATTGATGACAAAATGAAACTCTTAGAAAGTAGGTAACTAAGGCATAAAACAGAAATATTGTAGAGCTCAGTCCCTGGCCAAGGGTTCTGAATCTGAGCCCACTGCTCTTCCCTCCCACTTCTGTTTTTCTACACCACCTCTATTGTATCACTTATATCACTTACAGGAGGACCATGATACCCAAACTTGCTGTGTAACTGTAGATCTTTGCAGTAAAGGCTCCGAGAGAGTCATGCTTCCAGGGATGCATGCCCGTTGTATGCTCTTCCCACACTGACATAAGACTTGCTTTTCAACTTGCTTTGGCCAGTGGGACAGGAGCAAATGTGAAGAAAATAAATGCTTGATACGCTGCAGAGCAGTGAGGCTTATGGTCACTTCTGATCCTACAACTGAGACCACCACCATGCTGTGAAGTATTTGGTTGGATCAGAGACCATGTGGTCAGAAAGGCCCACCTGCCTCTCCAGTTGGATGTAGTTGGAAGTAGCTGCATAGGCCCAGGAAAAACCAGCAGAAGAGTTGGTTGGTCTCATGAGAAACAATCATTTTTGCTTTAAGACACTCAGATTCATGATGGATTTATGGTGACTTTCTTGACCCACCTTACAGAGGACTCTGTTTTAAAACTGAATGTGTGTGCCAAGAATTCCCCCAGTCCCAGGCATTTTGGACAGTAGTCACCCTTGGGATAGTTTATTTCACAACAAACAATGATTGGTACACTTCTACTTGACTGAAATTTCCCCAAGGCCATGAACCATGTCTTAGGTTTTTCTTTTTTTATGTTATATTCATTTTTGAGAGAGAGACAAGTGTGAGCAGGAGAGAGACAGAGAGAGACACAACACAGAATCTGAAACAGGCTCCAAGTTCTGAGCTAGCTGTCAGCACAGAGCCCAATGCCGATGCAGGGCTTGAATTCACAAATCGTGAGATCGTAACCTAAGCTGAGGTCAGATGCCTAACCAACTGAGCCACCATGTCTCAGTTTTATGTATCTGAAAATTCTTTATCTATTGCCTTTTAGGTAAGAGTGGCTCAGTGACTTTTTTGGACAAATGTAACAAGAAGCTTTTGTACTAAAGTAAAATTCCCTGGAAATGCATGTGGGAAAGAACACCCAACACATGAATTCATTTAGTCTTCACACTAATTTTGAGATGTATACAGTATTGGTTTGATTTTACAAATGAGTAATATATGGCTTACAGAAAGTTTCAGTAATAGAGCTATGAAGAACATCAAGACAAGCTTGTGTGTGTGTATGTGTGTGTGTGTGTGTGTGTGTGTGTGTGTGTGTGTGTGTGTGTATTTATATTTGAAGCAGATGTAGTATGTTGAGAAAACAGATAAGTGAATGTCAACAGAGTGAGATAAGTATATACAAAGTGAACTAGAAAGTGGCTAAAAATGGCATTCCTTAAATTAAATAGGGTGAGTCTTTGAGAGTAAGGTTGGTGCTGCTTATATGAAGTTCTTGAACTTCATGACTAATTGAGACCATTAAAAGTCAATTATGTACTGGAATATCTTAATATATAGTAGTATATTACTATATAGTGAGACATGCTGTGATGAGTCAGTCAATAAGACTTGTCTGATGATTGTAGAAGACATACACAATGTAATGAAAGACAATTTCAATATTAGTTATTCAGGGCAAGTGGGGAAAGAAGGTGGTGACCAGGAAATAGAATGAGCTTGATTCATCATGGCCTCACAATTCTCAGGGAATCTTTCCAGGAGTAAGCTGTGCTTTTGGATACTCACTTCATCTTTTTAGATGGTGCCTCTTTCTATCTCTCTAGACAAAACATGCATAAATGTGAAATATCTAAAAAACAAAGACTGTCTGAAAATAATAATTATTCTGTTTGAGTTTTTTTAAGCATGCCAGAATATTTATTGCTGTAAAAGTTGTTTGAGTTTGTTGTTGTTGTTGTTTCTTTTGTTTTTGCTTGTTTTTGTTTTTGTTTTTTTACTTGCTTGTTTGTTTTTTGCTCGGTTGCTACTTAATACATTGAAAGTTAATTCAAAGTTAATTCCAGACAGGATATATGAATAAAAATGCATACTAAAATTTATATATCAACTTTATATCTGTTTTAAAGCTTAAATTTATAATCTTTCTATATAAAACATGATTCATTTTGCTCTTTTTTGTATCTTTGGGTAGATTTTCCATTTCTGAAAAAATTTACATTTGGCAATAATTTAAAATAGAGGAGAAAATGCATAGCTAACACTGAATATATTAGAATGACTACATTTGGGAAAAAATAGTTATAAGCCTTGTTATTTTGCAGTGAAATTAAGCAACTAACTTAAAAAAAAAGGTGTTTATCCTCTGATATTGGAAAATTGAGCACTGCTTCGTCACTAGGAGTCAAAGTTTAAGTTACACATGTTTAGGAAATACACCATTTTATTTATATCAGTTAAAATCTGGACATAAATTTCAAAGCATGTTTGAAACATAAACACTTTCTTTACTTCAATTTGTTTAAAACGAAGGTGGTGCTCAGAAGACCACCGTCACAGAGTGTGACGCTGCTCCCAATTCTAAACCTGCACAAAACAGACATTATAAACTTCCCTGGGTATGTGAAGAAAAGAATACAAGTTAATCATAGTGGAGAGGTAACTGTTTAAAGTGTATTTTTGCAACCTCCTGAGATAAATTGCCACTGGTACTCATTTTAAGAAAAGGAAAAAGAAGTAAATAAGAAAAGAAAGGGAAAAGAAGTTAAAGAAACAATTATTGTCTAGTGATTTAATGTTCTTTTCATGCTAAAATGCTTACTTTTACTCACACAATTCATAGTTTGAAACTCCATCAAGTTAACCTCACTCACCTTTTTAAATTTTAAACATACATGATGGGTTATATACTTCACTGTGTTCTTACTGCTGAAATCTAATCTATTCAACACATATTATCATGTATCATATTCAAGGCAAAATGTTTTAAAAAGTAAAATTTATAGATTTTCTTACTGAAAGTACTCTGATTCTCTACTTCCCTTTTTTATATTTCAGGTATTTATTGTTGAAGAAACTGATTGACAGTGTTTTTTTCCTTTAATATATTTTATTCAATATTTGACACATATTAAGTATACCCACTTATAAGACAATGCATGCTAAAACTCTATTCTATCATATTCCCAACTAGAAGAGCAAACTTTTTTAAAACTACTTTAACTACATTGACTTGTAGTATTTTGGGCAGACGGCTAAACTGCTCACTAAAGTCTGCTTTCCTCTTTCTACTGGGTGTACTGCTAGTCTGCGTCACACAGCTTCATTGGCTGTTAGAAATTTCCATGGAACATGAGTGTAAGTGATTTGTGCCATTCCAGGTCTTCTAACACTGATGGGGGGCGGGGGGATCACAATGACCTTGAAAGTTGCAGACTCACCATTATTCCAGGTTCCTGAATAACTATGTGGAATAATGCTTCTGCTGACTGATGACAACCACTCTGGAATGTTACATGGTAATTAAGTAAATTTTATATAATGTACTAAATTTTGGAGGTTTACTATCACAGCAGTTTACATAGGTAATTGTATATTGAAAGTTCACATGTTTCGTTGACATCAGGGTCGTGTTAACCTCCAACTAAAGCGTTTTAGACAAAAACTTTGGATTCATGTTGTCTGCTTCTATTTATTGCTTTTCTTCCCCTCCCTCCTCCTGTTATTGTTTCCTACTCTCCTTTCAAAGGATAGTATTTCATAATTTCATTGCCTCTAGGCTTCATATGTGACTTGAGTCCATCAATGGAATGTTAACAAGCCTAAAGTGACAGGATATTATCCTTTTGCAGGATTTGGTTTGTGCTGTGGGTTTCTCCTCAGACGGCTGCTGGTCCCAGGAGAAACAATGGACAAACAGATCTGAACTCAATCTGAAGTCTGAAACGGAACCACCCTCGCCAAACTACACACATGTAAATAAGAAAAATAAAGGCTTGGTGTTGAGTCACTACCAGAAACTAGTGTGACATTGTGTGTCAACTAGACATCAGGTAAAAAGAAAGAAAGAAAGAAAGAAAGAAAGAAAGGGAAAAGGAAAGAAAGAAAGAAAGAAAGAAAGAAAGAAAGAAAGAAAGAAGAAAGAAAGAAAGAAAGAAAGAAAGAAAGAAAGAAAGAAAGAAAGAAAGAAAGAAAGAAGGAAAGAAAGAAAGGAAAGGAAAGAAAGGAAAGGAAAGGAAAGGAAAGGAAAGGGAAAGGAAAGGACAAGACAAGAAAGAAAAGAAAAATAAATACCTGGTGATACCTTCCTTTAAGGTATTTATTTTTATGCAGCATAATGACAACACTAGCTGATTAATGTACCATCTACAATAGCTCACTGAAAACTTTACTAGAAGCACAAGTACCAACATTTATAATACTAAGGTTTTTTTAATTTGCCCTGTTTTTTTATAGTTATGAACTTCAAAATCTAACAAATGGAATTTCTTTTTTTTAATGGCCTTTAAACAGTTACATTACAATGACATTTTACATTTGCAATCCTGAGATCATATGCCTGGATATAAAATCTCTGTTAAACTTATTTGCCTCCTTTTCTAGTTTCTTTCTGTCAGATGATCGCTCTATGCATCCAAAACTAACATTGGTTGGAATAGTTACATGCTAATAATTTTTTTCATGTATGGAGTGTCTTATTTTTAAAAAATGAAGTATGAGAGATTTTTAAGAAATTCAGCAATGATCCTTTTGTAAAGACTTTTTAATGTCAGACCTTACTTTTTCTTTTAAGAAATAAGATATTTCTTATTTCTAGATACTGCACTAAAGGCTGGAATTGAAACATGACAAAAAATATATATATCCTGCTCTCAAAGATACTTGTGGGCTCAGCAGGCAAATCTCAGGGTGTTCTGAGATATTAGCCTGCTTGGTTTGTGTTTCTTCTTTTTCCTTCTCTTATAATGCACACCACTTTAAAAGGGAAATGTATCAGGGTTATGAAAAAAGATAATCTTAGCCAGTAGCAGGGGACACTACGTTCTTTTAAGTCACATGCATGATACACACACACACAATCCGTTCCTCCTCCACTCCTTTTGCCTGCCTGCCGCTAGCTTACAAACAGAAAGACCAGCAAAGCCAGAGGTCTTGAAAGAAGACTAAAACCTTCCTTCAGACAGTGTGCCAGAGCAGCAGAAAGAACACAATATGAAATGGCTGAGTGTATGCCATGGGCAGGTGACTCCATGTGCATTCTTACTAAAACTGCAAACTCTCAAAGGAACAGAATGCCTCATGGCCTTAAGGGCAAATGCTACATAGTCAATAGAGAACACAGTGGAACCTATGACAATGACCAGAGGGGCTGCATCCCCCTCTTATTTTGTTTAAAGGATCCAAGGCAACTCAGAAAAAGAAATTAGCTTTACAAAGTCTGTAATAGTTCTTGTGTTTTTAACTTTGTGCCTGAGCAACATATCTACTATTCAAATTGTATCTTAGTTTCTATACACTGGCAAGTTTTATGATAGAGATTCACAAAAGTGAAATGGAGATTCATAAGAATGGAGCCTTTTCAAGAACAAAATTAAGAAATATGCTCTGCCCATGAATTTACATAAATATCGACCAGGCAATCTGGCTTGATAACTCCCCCTCTCTGTCATAAGTCTAAGAAAAGCTTTCTTTGTAAATTCCTACAACAAATATGTGAAGCTATATGGATTCATTTATCATCTATAAAGTAATGCTGCACAAATATCTCTTTACTTAATGTAGCTTCTCTTAAGAAAGGACAGGAAAAACAGTACTAATCTGTGTTGAGTAACTGATATTTTTGATGCAATTTACATGCGACTTTGTATATATTATCTCATTTAAACCTTTCCAAGTCATTGAGATATATAACTCCCTGTCTCCATATATAGATGGAGATAGCATAGTCCTGAGGGTTAAATTTTTGTCCAAGATGATAAGAAGACACTTGAATAACAAATAACACAATTCAACACTGCTTCATATAAAATAATATTTAGCTTATTAGAGCTGTCAAAAATAGAAAACAAGGTCTTTGGGCTCAAGTTTTTAAAATTCATTAACAGGGATGCCTAGGTGGCTCAGTCAGTTAAGTGTCTGACTTCGGCTCAGGTCATGGTCTCATAGTTCGTGTTTGAGCCTCATATTGGGCTCTGTGCTGACAGCTCAGAGCGTGGAGCCTGCTTGGGATTCTGTGTCTCCCTCTCTCCCTGCCTCTCACCCACTTGTGCTCTGTCTCTCTCTCACTCTCTCAAGAATAAATAAACATTTTAAAACATTTTTAAAAACTTAAAAAAATAAAAGTTTGTTAGCATGTTTTATCTCATTTGTTTTTCAATTCACTTTTTCACTTACTTTACTTGGTTATATTTACAATTCAGGTAAATAAACTAGTATTTGAGTTCAAGCGGTTTAAGTTCAGCAGAAAGTGTTTGATACCTGGCAGCTCTAGTTTTTTAAAACAAAAAGAATGCAATCAAGGAATTCTTGAAGGTATCATGCATAACATCCTTCCTACATTTTTCTCTTTTCTTATTTATGATCCAACTTTGCCCACATGCACACATACTTTTAATAATATGCATACAATTTTTACATTTTATTTTTGAACTTGGCTTACTGCAAAAATGTCCCACATTGTAATTTAGCATTTATACTTATAAATACCTGATGGCCTGTTAAAGTACTGTGGCATGATTTACCAGATCTTCTCATTCGTCATACCCAAATACCGTTTAACACCCTACCTGCTATCTCCTCAAATTCTCTGGAATCCAGCCTCCCCTCTCCCCACCTTCTAACATAATTCTTGCTCGCATAATCTTTTTCCTGCACTACTATAATTATGTCTAACCTAGCTGTTCTGTTTCTAGCCTCATCTATAAATAAGCCAGCTTTTGCAGTGCTGGAAAAGTTGCCATTCGTTAAAACAAAAAAATCTCTTAAACTGTATCTAAATTTAAAAAATAGCACCTAGTGTATTAGATATCTTAATTGGGCCCTTGTTTGGCAAAAGTGTCCCTACTGACTTCCTTTACTGACCTCTTTATCTACTTTCTCCACCCAACTTGAATTATAACTTTATTTGCATTTTATCAAGCATGCCATCCAACTGATGCTGTGACTTGAATCTTTCCCTGTATTTCAAAAACATTAAGTTTTTATTTATAAAATATGGATCACTTGATTTTATTTTTCCATAGGGAAATCAAAATGAAAGGTAAATGTCAGTTTTAAAAAATCTTAAATAGCACATAGAATCAGAACTATAAAATGCAATAATCATATAAAATAAAAATATATTAGGTGTAGAAAGAAACACTAAAGAAGCCAGAAGAAACAGTTGAGTGATTTGGGCCCTAAGGCAGCAAGTCTTATAGCTGAAGGAAAGATATAAATCCCATATTACCTTGCTAAGAGTCACACATCTCTGATACTGTTTATCTAACATTGCAATTAGAAAACATGGTGTTAGAAAGAGATGCCCACCATTACCAAGAGCTTCTCTTGGGAAAATTGGCTTCCAACAGGCCTATTGCGTCTAAAACCCTTCCCTACATAATGTTCTTAGTGTATTTCCACTAGTCCTTGTAGATTTTTCTTACCCACTGTCCCATTTTCCGAAGTAACGGTAGTTGCTAGTCATCAGATACTCTCTACAAAACTCAAAACAACTTGAACTCAAGTGCTATTTGATTGTAAAAGTAGCCAACTTCACCCCCTCCCCCCAAATAAAATCTAGCTAACTGGTTCAAACTGAGATTGTACACATTTTCTTAAACAGAAAATAAGTATATTTTACAGTCCAAACGGAGACCAATTATATCTATTGAGAGGAAAAGTTTGCTATTTAGACAAGTATATCCCCTTTGGAAATGCCAGAGAAGCTTTATCCATCACTTGGCTGAATATGACCAATGAAGGAGCTTTGCTAACACAGGAAATTCCACAACTCAGGAGGTTCAGTAGCTCTTATATACTTCTCAGCCTCATCAAGTCTTCCTTAACCCTTGGAACCCTACATCACATTACAGATGCATGTGTGCATATTCATTCAGTTAATGTTTAACCAGTTGTAAGTTTAACAGGAAGAGACTCAAGGCCTGGGCACAAATGTAGCTGCCATAACTTTTATACATAGTTCTGTTTTTCTTGACAATGGTAGAGTTTACTTGTGATTGTTCCTGAAATTTACCTCCATGTCAGTTGAGTTGTTGTTTATTGGAACCTAGATATTCTCTCCTCTAATCCCACTTATCTCAGTTGAGTTCCTTCTCTCATAAAAATCTGAGTTCTTCAAAGGAAAATGGTTTCTTTGGACAATTTCTTGGGCTAGAATAAAAAAAGAAAGAAATAGACACATATTTAAATGTACCCTGTTCTCTATCTAACCAGACTTTGTTGTTCATGATTAGTGGAGAAATCCTAATCACTGCCCTTTATTTTAAAATTTTAAAACAGGGAGCACTTGGGTGCCTCCAGCAGTTAAGTCTCCTACTCTTGTTTTGGCTCTGGTCATGATCTCATGGTTTGTGAGTTCAAGCCCCACATCGGACTCTGGGCTGACAGCATGGAACCTGTTTGGGATTCTCTCTCTCTCTCTCTCTCTCTCTCTCTCTCTCTCTGTTTGCAGTCTCTCTCTTAAAATAAATAAATAAACTTTTAAAAATAAATAATTAAGTAAAAATTTTAAATATAACTGATTAGAGAATAATTTCATATTTGCACTTAAACTTAAGGACATAAAAGATAGTGGTAGAAAAAAATACTTAAAGTTCTACTTTGCTTTCCTATCTGTGTGGACCAGCCCACTGATCTAAAGTTATTTTATTTAAATTTTGGGTAGTGATAGTAAAGGGAAAAAAACAGCGCTCTAGTTGATTTGGAAACTTTTATAGGAAAAATACCATGGTTGTTTTCCTCAAATAGTTAAGTTGGCATTAAAAGACATTTAAAACTAACTTATAATGTTCACACCACACTTCTTCAGAGCTATAGTTGTTTTTTATGTAGCACCTTTTCTCTAAGTAGTACCACATGTTTTATAGACTGTAAGTTACTAATCAAAAGGGTAACTATGCTTTAAATTTGAATATATTTCACTTATCTTAAAGGTAAGTGCTATTTTGAGTTTTCTGCACTTTCAGATTTTTTCTTCTCTCAAAAGTAAGTCAAATTTCCTTCTGGATATAATAAACTGCCAACAACCTAAACATATTTTTTAAGTTGGTAGCTGAATAGAAAAGACAGAGAGAGAGAGATCGCTTTATGAGCTCAGACCTTTGGTCTTTCTGTGTCAAAATCTTAACTCTGGGTGGAAAAAAAATCTTACCTCTGGCAGTGGCCATTATCTGATGACTTACAAGGTAAATGGAATATACTTTTTCTGAATTTTGATGACTTTGGAGTATTCAACATGGAAATACATTTTTCAGTAAATGTTTATACAAATATGTTAATAAAAAACTATATGAACATGATAGCAATCAATCATATAATCCACTGGAACCATGAATTTTTTAAAAAATAATAACAAAATGGATCTTGATACCATAAGAATAAAAACACCAAATGATAGCCTGAATTGTAATTTTCATCCAGCTTCTCAGCAGACAGAAGATATGTCAAAGATCCAGCCACTCCTTTGAAAGAATAGCAAATATAGAAAACCTATAAAAGACAGCCCCAATGAAGAAGGTATTCAGCATAATTAATCAAACCAATCTTTCCAACTCAAGTGCTTCTCTTTACTGCCAGTATTTCAATTGTTTCCCTTTTTTTATTTTTTTTTTAGTATTTATTTATTTTTGAGACAGACAGAGAGAGAGAGAGAAAAAGGGAGAGAGCGAGCATGGGTGGGGGAGGAACAGAGAGAGAGACACAGAATCCAAAGCAGGGTCCAGGTTCTAAGCTCTCAGCATAGAGCCTGGCACAGGGCTCAAACTCATAGACCATAAGATCGTGACCTGGGCCGAAGAGGACAATTAACCACTGAGCCACCCAGGAGCCCCTCAACTGTGTTTTTCTATTCCTGATGCCTGTATGGACTGTAGCTCGAGCATTTCCCTGAGGAGGTCCCTGCCCTTCAGTGATCCTTCACTCGCCAGGCTGATAGGCTCATCTGGATGTCTTGGATTTACAGGCAGAAGCTGTTTTACCTCTGCTTGTCATTTCTGCTGAGTAGTATTGTCACCCTGAGAAGAAAAAAAGAGAAAGTAGACATTCTTTCCTTCCCTATTACTTCTCTTTTTTTAAGACTATTTCAATTAGAACTCTGTGTGTGTGTGTGTGTGTGTGCGCGCGCGTATGTGTAAAGGCATCTATTTTACCCAGTTACTTTTAATTCATTAGCTTTGTCTTAATTCATACTTCTTCTATAGTTTGCGACACTGTTTTAATACAAAATTTTTAAGAGTCAGTCAACCTCTCAAAATAAGGGAGAGCAGATAGTGAGAGATTTGTATACATCCCTAGTATCTCAGTGTATTTGCTACAATTACCTAAGAGGATTGAGTCTGATACATTTGTGTGAATTACTGTTATTTAGTAATGCAGAGATTACCTGATGAGGGGGAGAAAATCAATTGGAGGAGTTAAAGATACTCCTTCACAGGCAGGTAAAGGAGAGAAAAAATAGTTCAACTAGATCCTCCAGGGGAATGGATACCAAGGGGACCTGTTCTAGTGACCTGCAGGTACGTGCTATGTTTGTCTCATTGCCTAAGGGATTTGCCAATTATGTGCTCCCTGACTACAAGCTGGTCTGTAATCAGAGAAGATGAAAGAGGCTAAAAACACTTTTCAAACTTAAGTGATAATGAAGCATTCCTAAAAAGGATGAAAGGAATAATCTAGTAAGGAAGTCCAAAGGATAGAATCTGACTTTTAAAGAATAGAAGAGAGTAAAAGCAGAGCTATACGGTTGATAAGTTACAGAATATGTTGCAAAAATGGAAGAAGAAGTAAAATTTGCATTCCCAGAATTGTATCATTAAGAATCTTTTATGGAGGCTATTTCCAGTGGTCTCTGAATTTCTGAACACTCATTCCCATCAGGAAAAAGGAAAAAATAAGTTGAGTATGCACCCTTTCTGTATCTATTTATTTGAAACTATATTCATATCCTAATGTGCTAATAACTTATATTTTAAAATATATACAAAATATAATTCTTCAAAAATGAGACAAATAACTCTAATAAATCATTTATTGGCTAAATACGTTAAAACCTTTCTTACTGTAAATATCTCAATATTTTTGTTATCACATGCAAAGTTCTTTCCTAGAGTATATGTGGAGTTTAAGAGTTGACATTGTTATTTTAACTTAAAAAATACCTTAAAAACACTTAAAAGCAAATAAAGGAAATGTTTCATTGACTGTATTAATAATCGACATACACTTTTGAGTCCATATGTAATTAGGCTACAATTTTGTTGAAATTTGGCTTTATGTTAAATTGCTGTATTCCTTGAGTCAGTTGTCCTTTTGAATTCATTAGAAAATGATTTCTAGACCCTTTTTCTGTGAAGAACAATGAGATTTTATAAGTGGCATATTTGCAACAAAACATTCCCAAATATATCTTCAAAATGCTTTCCCCTTGGCAAGGGTTTCTTTTCATTCACTATGAGAAAAAAAAAATCACATTTATCATGAAGGGCCTAGTAAAATGTGATTTTTTTTTGATTTTTTTTTTAATGCTTTATTTCTAGGAGAGAGAGAGAGACAGCGCGAGCAGGGGAGGGTCAGAGAGAGAGGGAGTCACAGACTGAAACAGGCTCCAGGCTCTGAGCTGGCAGTCAGCACAGAGCCCGACGCGGGGCTCGAACCCACGAACCGCGAGATCATGACCCAAGCGAAAGTCGGACGCTTAACCGACTAAGCCACCCAGGCGCCCCAAAATGTGATTATTTTTAAAAATAAATTTCAGGTAGCATGCAATAATTTGATAAGATTAGAAGGCTTTAGTTTTTACTGACAGCACCTCCCCCACATATGCCCCACAAGAAGCTGATGTAATAGCTGTGGCTGTTCCTTCAATCTGAGGCTTCTGTGCAAGAATCTTTTCAAGATTCACTCATCCATTTTGTGAAAGCCTGTTTTGCTAAAGTTAAATAGTAAAAACAATTAATAATGTAACTTTAATTTTACTTAACACACACTGATGCCATCAGGATCAACCTGCATTATTTTCGTAATAAACCTTTGTGTATGTCTTCATTTTAAATAAAAGTAACTATAAATTGAAGTTCTAAAATTTTCTTTTTGGGATCCTTTGGACTCTTCAGAGCTCCTCATATACATGCATTCTATTTTGAAGACCACTGGTTTGAAAAACTATAAATTATTTTAACATGTACTGGCAGGATGAAAACTCTTAGGATAGAGATAACAGGAGGTTACAGAAACAGAGAGGAAAGAAACTAACATTTTTATGGATTAGGCACTTCACTTACAGTCAATGAGATAGCTACTTCACTGATTAGAAACCTGAAACTCAAAAATGATAAATAACTTTCCAAGAGCCATACAGACATTAAGAACTTTAGGAATATGTTCTTTGGAGGTGAGATCCTCATTAGTGACTTTCTGCTCCAAGAAGATAGAGATTTCTGAATGCAAAACGAATATAAATAATAAAGTATCTTCCTTGAGGAAAGAGGGAATAGATTCCATAACCAGGCTACAAATTTCCTGAACCTTAAAACTCCCAATTAGATTCCTTTGACCAGACAGAACAATTCAATTACCTTTAGGGTATGAACAAGCCAAACAGTATCCACTTCTATTCATGACTCTAACAATTACAACAAAACAATGTACTCTGGATATAAACTACTTGCCAACAATTATAAAAAGAACTCACTTATTCAATAAATTTTTATTTGAAACATTTCTAGGTGTCAGACACTAAAGAAACAATTGGAGCAAATATAGACATAATTGCTGGTATTCTGTTATTGTCTTTATTTAAATTTTTTTAATTTCTTTATTTTATCTTGAGACATAGAGTTAGAGAACGAATGGGGGAGAGGCAGAGAGAGAGGGAGACACAGAATCTGAAACAGGCTCCAGGCTCTGAGCTGTCAGCACAGAACCCGATGCAGGGCTCGAACCCACAGACTCTGAGATCGTGACAGATGTGAGATCATGATAAGCCAAACTCGGACGCTTAACCAACTGAGCCACCCCAGGCACCCCTGTTATTGTCTTTAAAAGATACAGTCATTAAGTACTAAGACCCATAAATATTCTATTGTAAACAAAAATAATCTCTATGAAAACAAAAAAAGTGTATGGCAATACCTAGATTAAAAAGAAAGAAAGCTGGCCAAAGACATAGGTCATGGGAGCCTTCTCTAAGATCAGAAGAGTGACATGGGTTATCAAGGTGAGAGCTGGGGGAGAGAGCGTATCAGACAGAGGGTAGCAGCTACTCAGGGCCTGTCACAGGAGGCAGTATGGTATAATGCAGAAACTGACAGGAAGCAAGTGTGACGGAGATTAAAGGATGAAGATGCTATTCTGTGTATGATTTGAGCCTGGAGAAGCATGCAGAGTAAAGTCATGTAGTACTCTTACAACATTAACACAATGTCATTCTTTATTATATGAATAGTTAGAAGTTGTCAAGGATTTTAAGTAGAGAATGATATGATAAAAATTCATTTGGAAGATATCACAGTGACTGAAATATGAATAACTGGAGGAGGCTAGGTTGAATTAAGGATGGTGATTTAAGAAACCACAGAAGTAGAAATGAGAGTCTAACACTGCTGTGGAACACACAGTTGAGGGGAAGAAATTAAATATATACTATAAAGAAAAAAATAGCTTTGTTGTTATCCAATAGAAAGAGAAAAAGATAACCTACATGGTTTTGAGACAGTAAGGAGGAGGTGAATGGTTAAATCAAAGATGAACTAGAGAGAGACTACAGAGATATAGGGAAATAGGATTTAAAATTTCAAACACTAAACAAGGTTGCAATATTCAAAGATCAATTGTATTTCTATATATAAGCAATGAATATTTCAAAAATGCAATTAAGAAAAACATTCTATTTAAAATAGCACCAAAAAGAGTAAAATACTTAGAAAAAAGTTGACATAGTATAAGATTTCTATACTTAAAACTATAAGATATTGTTGAAGGGAATTAAGACAAAAATGTAAAGATTCCCCTACTTCATGAATTAGTTGAGATATTACTATAAAGAAAACAATACCCCTCAAGTTAGTCTGCAGATTCAGTGCAATCCTTATAAAAATGCCAGCTAGAACGTTTTAGGCAATTGAAAAGCTGATTCTAACATCTATATGGGAATAAAATGGATTCAAAATATCCAAAACATTCCTGAAAAAGAAGAACAAATTTAGAAGATTCACAGTTCTAAAATTTATGACAAAGCTGCAGTAATTAAGATATTGTGGTATTTGGATAAAGATAGAGATACAGATTAAAATAATAAACTTAAGACTACAGAAATAAAAACTTTCCATTTGTGGTCAATTGATTTTTGACAAGGATGCCAAGGTAATTCAATGGAAAAAATAGTCTTTTCAACAAATTATACTAAGAACTGGATATCACATGCAAAAGGATGATATTGTTATCCCTGGCTCACATCATACACAAAACTACCTCAGAATGGATTATAGACCTCAGTGGAAGAGCTAAAACTATAAAGCCTTAAAAGAAAATAATAGAAGTAAATATTTTTGTGACTTGTGTTAGTAGTGATTTCTCAAATGTAATACTGAAACATAAGTGGGAAGAGATAAAATTAACAAACTGAATTCCAACTTTTGTTCTGCAAATGATACGATTAAGAAAATAAAAAGATAACTCATAGAAGAAGAAATCCTTGTAAATCAAATATCTCGTAATAGGTTTTTATCAAGAATATTATGAAAAAAACCCTCTCATAATTCAATAATTAAATAACCCAAGTAATAAGGCAAAGGATCTGAACACATTTCCAAATAAGACAGATACACAAATGTCTACTAAGTACATGAGAAGATACACTACATCACTAGCCATCAGAGAACTCCAAATCAAAACCACAACGCGATACTACTTCACAACCGGTAGGATGGCTAGAACAAAAAAGACAGATAATATCTTGGGTTAGCAAGGATATGGAGACAGCAATGCTCACACACTTCTTGTGGCAGTATAGAATGGTCCAGTTGCTTTAGAAAAGTTTAGTAGCTCTTCAAAATGTGAAGCATAGAGTTACCGTACAATCTAGCATTTCCACCCCTACATATATAACCAAGAGAAATAAAAGCATACATCTCATCAAAAACCTGTACATGAATGCTCATAGCTGCCTTATTCCTAATAGCCCAAAAGTGGAAAACAACTCAACTGACCAACTGACAAATAGATTAAAAAATGCAGTATGTACATTCAATGTAATATTTTCAGCAATTAAAAAGGATGAAGTAAAGATACGTGTTACAACATGGATGAACTTTGAAAACACTGTGCTAAAAGAAAGTCACAAAAGACCACATATTGCATGATTGCTTTCATATAAAATGACTGGTATAGGCAAAAATATACAGACAAAAATAGACTAGTGATTGCCTAGGACTGTGGGAAGGGTGGGGTGGGGGTGGGGGATGGTGAATGACTGCAAATAAGTAAAAGGTTTCTCTTGCCAGAGGACAAATATGTTCTAAAATGACATTGGAATAATGGCTGCATAACCTTCTGAGTACACTGAAAAACACTGAATTGTGCACTTTAAATTTTTTTTTAATGTTTTATTTATTTATAGGAGAGAGAGAGAGAGAGACAGCGTGAGCAGGGGAGGGTCAGAGAAAGAGGGAGTCACAGACTGAAACAGGCTCCAGGCTCTGAGCTGGCAGTCAGCACAGAGCCCGACGCGGGGCTCGAACCCATGAACCGTGAGATCATGACTTGAGCGAAAGTCGGATGCTTAACCAACTAAGCCACCCAGGCGCCCCTGAATTGTGCACTTCAAATGAGTGGATTGTTTGGCATATGAATTGCATAAATAAAACTGTTTTTAAAATTTCAAGCATTTAAAAATGGATTGGAATGGGAAGTATGAGATATGAGAGGGAGAATGATCAGTGTCAGTAAATAAAAATTTTCTTTGTTAAAGTGGATGGATTTTAGTGCCAATCACTAAATACGTCCTTGGTTTGAAAAGAGATGGTACAAATTAAGTTTTAAATATGTTGAATTTGAAGACAAGAGATGTCCAATGTGAGAAAGAATGTCAAGAAAAGGGACCCCTTACCCCCCAAAAAAAGAAAAAGAAAAGGGAACCCATGTGCACTGTTGAGGGGAATGGAATTTGGTGTAGCCACAATGGAAAACAGTATGAAGGTTTCTCAAAAAATTAAAATAGAACTCCTATATCAATTATCCAGCAATTCCTCTTCTGTGTACACATCTGAAATAAAGGAAATCATTATCTTTTTTTAAAATGTTTTTATTTATTTCTGAGAGAGTGAGAGAGAGAGAGAGAGAGAGAGACAGTGTGAGTAGGGGAGGGTCAGAGAGAGAGGGAGACACAGAATCGGAAGTAGGCTCCAGGCTCTAAACTGTCAGCACAGAGCCCTACATGGTTCTGGAATCCACCTACCAAACTGTGAGATCATGACCTGAGCTGAAGTCCAGACGCTTAACCGACTGAGCCACCTAGGCACCCCAGAAGTCATTTTCTTAAAGAGATATCTGCACCCCCATGTTCACTGCAGAATTATTTACAATAGGCAAGACATGGAAACAAACTAAGTGTCATCATGACTGGATAAAGATGTGCTACGTATATACAAAGGAATATCATTCAGCCATAGGAGAAAAGGAAATCCTCCCATTTATGACACATGAATGAAATTTGAGGGTATTATGTTAAGTCAAATAAGTCAACAAAGAAAGTCAAGTATGTATGATCTCATTGATATGTGGAGTTTAAAAAAACTTAACACATAGAGACAGTAGATTGTTGGTTGCAGGGAAGGAGGAGTTGGGAGAAATGGGTGAAGATGGTCAAAAGGACAATTTACAATTATGAGTAAGTTATGCTGCCTAATGAACAGCATGGTGACTATAGTATTGTTAACATACTTGAAGGTTGCTAAGAAAGTGCAATCTTTAAAGTTCTCACCACACACACACACACACACACACACACACACAGTAACTATAGGAGGTGACAAATGTATAAATTAGTATTATAATAGCAATCATTTCACAAAATCTACATGCAACAAATTATCACAATGTACACAACAGTATATGTCAATATATCTCAATAATGCTAAAAAATTCTAAGTTTAATGGCTGAAAAGAGGAGCATAAGTAGAAATAGAAAATGACCTATTATATATGTCTTCACGAAAAAGGAGAAAAAGGAAAAAGAAAAAGAAAAATGATTGGTTGACAGAATTTACAGAGGTAGATAAATCAAAACATATTTCTAAAAATATAGGAAGTCCAAAAAATAGAATGGTTTGCCTCATATGTATTCAATTGGTGTTGGTGGATTCTTTTACTTTTTAACCACATGGCAATTTTAAATAAGTAAATTATACTAGGTAATATTTTATACGCAATGTTCCTTTGTTACCTGTGTTTACCACCCAATCTCATAAATTGACTTGAATTTGAAAAGTATCCAATGGATATGGTAAAATTTCATACAAGATGATAAGTAGTATGAATATCTATAACACAGCCAAGACATTTGGGAAACAGATCACTTTCAGTTATGATTTCTTCATAATTATACTTTTAAAAGCTCAGCTGATTATCTGACTTGTCCGCCATCTAAAAGTAAATGCTACTGCTTGTAAAACGAGAGAGCGATAGGTCAATCAATGGCAATGTTGCCACTGTCCAATCATCTACTAGCCATTACATGTCATCAACTCAAATTTACTTTTTGATGGGATATAGAATGTCAAAGCAAAGGAAAAGGACATTTTAAAGGTTAGTGTTATATCATGCCAAAGGACACAGTGGCAGACTTTTTTTATTTGAAAAATATAACCAGAGGTTATGGCAATTCTATTGTTTCTTTTGCCATTTATTCTACTTTGTTATTTGATCTTATTTGTAAAGAAAAAAAAAAGAAGTAGGTCACATCTATTGTCATTTTGCTCTACAGACAAGTCATAGTGGAAAAAAAATTAGATGTAGCATATCAGCATAGCCACCTAGAACAAGAAACAATCTTGCAATTTCTATATTCTCTTAATAAGTCTTGTTAGTAACATCTTTGTATAATAATTCAACAAAGCAAAGTTGAATTCATATGAACTGGTAATGTTCCTTTCATCATCTATTTAGGGTGCTAAAGTACAAATATTAACTTATTTATTTGTGCACATATCATGTGGTTAAGAGTTTATTGTGAAATATATTTTGAAATTACTATGTGCCAAAAATTTTACCATACACAATAAAAAAGTATTTATCTTTGAAGAGTTCACAATTTCATTAGTAAATTAAGTGATAAGAAATCTCTGAATAGTTCTCCTACCTGTTATATTCTGTCATTAGTAAATATCATCTATTGTTACTAACATCTTCAGTTACTGAAGAGAAGGTTTCTTGTGTTAATTCCTAGCATTGCTCAATTGACAGCTTCAGGAGTAACAAAGGATGCTTCTGTTTACCTCTGTGACAAACACAACAAAACAAAACAAAACCGTTGATCATCACACTCTGAAGGAAATTCAAGCAAACCACCCAAAGATGTGGGGTGATCCCTCAGTCTCACCTTCAAAATCCTATTTTGTAATTTTAAACAATATAGAATACTTGATCATAAGATAATGTTTTAAAATGAATAAAGTAAGTATATCTTTAAATTTTGTTAATGTTTATTTATTTTTGAGAGACTGAGAGAGAGAGACAGAGAGAGCAGGAGAGGGGCAGGGAAAAATAGGGAGAAGCAGCATCCTAAGCTAGCTCCAGGCTCTGAGCTGTCAGCACAGAGTTCGAAGTGAGGCTCAAACTCATGAGTCTTCAGAGCTGTGAGATTGTGACCTGAACCGAAGTCGGCTGCCTAACCAACTGAGCCACCCAGGTGCCCTGTAAAATAAGTATATCTAACAAATATGTTCTGGTCTCCATTTCAATAGAAAATGTTACAACTTTGGAATAGAATTTTGAGAGGGAAACAACTTTTGAAATAATTATGTATATCATCTACTAATCATTCACTGAATAGTCTAGTTCTCTAATAAACTTTATTTAAGCCTGCTAGATAAGAAGACACCAATATACCTAAATATAATATTTTATGCAGAACAAAAGAAAATGAACACAACACACACACAAACACACACACAAAACACAAAATTCTTTTGAATTAACCTGTGATCTCTTTCTACAAGAAACTGTTAACCTCTTCCTTGCAATATGACATGGAATATTTGTTTATTTTTCTCTGCTCATGGCCAAATGGAAAAGGAAAATCAAATAATATTGCATGCTGCCAATTTTAGCCATAATGAAAATTCTTTGGTAGTATTTTTCAAATTGTAGTTTTTCTTTTACTTAAATTTCAAGTTTTAATTTATCCTTTCTTATTTAAAGACTAGTCAGTCCTCAGCTTTTCCCCATGCCTACCACCACCAGCACCACCAACTCAGATTATCCTCCTCCACTTCTTACATTTTTCCCTTCACTTTCACTTTCATCCCTGCTGTACACATTCTTTAAAATTAGTATTCTGTCAGTTTCCTTAAGACATGAAGAATGTTTGATTCTGGGCTATTGTTTTCTTTTGAAAAATCCTAGATTAATTAGTATTCAACTTATTAATAGGATTTAACCTTTTAAAAATAAAATAGAACAAAATATAATGATTTTTCCAACATGGTTGTCTTTATTACTGAAATCATCACCATTTAAATTAAAGTCAAGGATCATAAACTATTGCAACAGTTAAATTTATGTGTCACCCTGGATGGGCCAAGGTGCCCAGACATTTGGTCAAATGTTATTAAGGATTTTTTTGTAAAGGTGTTTTCCAGGTGAGATGAACATTTAAATAGTAGACACTGAGGAAAGCAGACTACTCTCTGTAACCTAAACTCCCTTCAGGAAGAGGAAATTCTACCAGCAAAGTGCCTTTAGATGTGAGCTGCCATTTTTCTGTGAGTTTCCAGTCAGCCAGTTGGCTTCTATAATCACATGAGCCAATTCCTTAAAATAAATCTCTCTCTCTCTCATATATGTGTTGGTTCTGCTTCTCTGGTGAACCCTAATAATATTATATAGTAAAAATTCATCTTTTTATTATCATGTGTATTGAAATCTTACTTTTTTGTCTCTCAATATTTCTTGGAAAATAATAGCCAAATAATGTAAATGGAAATGAAATTTTATAATTCAAATCTAACTATGCCTTAAAAATATAAATTGATATTTTTCAAATAATTCATATAGTTTTATGAAATACATGTTGGGAGCCGTTTCTGAACTCATAAGTTGAGAATACTCCTTGTAAGGTTAAGGCAAGTTTGAACAGTCTCTTGCCGTCAGATAGCAACTGATATCCACCCCCACTCAGTTATTTCTGCTTGAGCACCGACCCCCAAGGTACCTTGTTGATTGATATCAGAAGTAACTGTCCCTTTATTCTGGGGCCCTGGTATGATGACTGCACCCTGTGAAGGAAATTATTGTAGGAACCTCTCCCTTTGTGATTATGGGAACAGACATCTGCTCTGGCAGGTCCTGTTTTCCTTGATACTTCCCTTGATCTACTACCTTTGTTTCTCCTTCCCAGGTAGCAATGTCCTTTCTAGATGGTCTGCATAATTCTGTCAGTAATTGTAGCTTCCTTTTCTTATAAATATCAGTCTTATCCTTGGAGCCATGTTAATTGTCTTTTGTCTCTTTCCAGTCTTCTAAAAATATATGATAAAAAGGGGGAGATGCTGCCATGAGAAATTAAAACTCGTATCTCCTTCTGCTACTACTGGCTCATGTTGGAAATGGGCCTGCTGGTATTGACCAGGCCTCACAATATTCCAAATCATACCAATATTCTTTACACAGATTCCTCATAAGGAAAAGTATACTCCCGCCTCTTCAAAAGAGAATTAGATGAAAGCATTGTGGATGATTTTCAAAAGGCTCTTCCTATGGGTCTTGCAGATCCAAGACTTAGATAATAAAGGAGGTTAAGAACACAAGAGTTACAATTGAGTCTGGCCCCAAGACAAAGAGCCTAATTTAGGGTTAAGGAACAGATAAGGGCAGAACTTAAGTTACTACTTATACCTTTTCTAACTGGTGATGTATGGCAGTCCTTTCCCTAAGGCCTACTTTCCACAAACACCCACCCTTACACTGGCAGTTGGGATGAGGATAGATAAGATACTAATTTAGGATCTATGTCTCAACCCAAATACAAAGGCTAACACATGTAAGGCCTCCATGGTGTTTACACATTCAGCATCAAGTCAAAAAAGTTTGCACAAACAACTTATTAAGCAGCTCAAAACATTTGTCCTCTTGTGAGCCAGATGGAATGACTCCTAGCCTATCTACATACAACTTAACCTATGTCCTAATCTCAGCATTATTAGGACTTAGAACAAATCATTATTTGTTATTAACTTAGAACAAATATGTATGTCATCGTGTTTTTCACTAAGAACATCCTATTATTTCCTTAGCTGTAAAATTTACTCAACCTCACTATGATTGGGGTAATTCTGCAAGAATATTTCTCAAAAAACCTGGTTTTGTACACTTTCCAAAGCATCTTATCACAAAGAGCTTTCCATTGTAAAATTTCCTTTCTCTGATCTCATGTTGTCATTGGATCTTTAAATAAAGACACCAAACCCGACAGGACGAAGATGCCTGCCTGGTGATCAGAAGAAAGTATCTCGGGGCTCTCTCACTCTCTCTCTCGCCAACACCATCCATCCTTCAGGGACCCCTGGACTGGCTGAAGTGGGTCTCCAGCAAATATATATTGTTACTTTATAAAACATATAAACTATATGAAATAGAATATGTTGTAAAGTATGTAACATGACTATATAAGCATACATGTTTTATACCATGTCTAGAAATTCTGTATTTTATGTAACTCATGTATGACATATACATTTTATAAATGAAATCTGAATACCATTAATTCATGCAGCAAATATTTACTAGAGACATAGATCCTAAATTAGTATCCTGCAGGAAATTAAATCTATGAAGATAAATTATGTATTTTCTTAGTAATCACTCAAGGGGATAAGTGGTCTACTAGGAAGAAGCAAAAATAGAGAACACAGTTTAAAATATATATGTAGTATAGTAAATTATTGTATTGATATTGTATGTACATAGTACAATGATCTATGCTACTTAGGCCAAATTGTTTGATGGGCTCAGTAAATTCTGCAGCAAAAAGAATAAACTTTGCCTAGGTTATTTCACTGTCCATTTTATATTAGATAATGAACCCATAATCTCTTTGAAAGCTAAGAAACTATATCTTTATTCAGTGAAATTTGATCTTAAAAATTCTGTTTATATGCAGGAAAAAAGTGTTTTTGTTTATGTAAATAAGCATGTGTATTCATGCAGTTTGAAGAGAGAAATACAAAATACTCTTGGTACCTGTTAAGGATTGAGAATGTGCTAGAATCAATCTAATTCAATATATATTCCCAAACTCTCAGGGGTAGCAGGATAATTAATGTTTATTCTACCCATCTTTTTTCCACCCTAAAGGAAACACTTTACAATTCTTTAAGAATATTTTCAGAGAGGCTAGCTGAAACTTCCTGAAGTCAACAGGTTTCCTTGCCTTTGTAAAGACTTTTTCTTTCTTGAAAGATTAACCTAGGCATTCCAAAAAGAGAAATTAGAAACAGTGAATTTGAAGGTTGCCAAAAAGGTGGAGATTCTTCAAGAACAGAGAGTAATTTCAGGAATACTGAAGATTGTTCTAAGGAGAGGAAAGACTCTGTTCCAAACTTTGACAATATCCTGGAGATGCGTAAGATGCTCACAGGAAGAGGGGTACTTCATACAGCTTAGAAAGGTAGAATCTGGGGGAGAAAGACTCCCAGCATTGGCAAAGATGTCTAGACCTGTGGCATGGGGACATGGGGTGGTCACACTACAAAGGGCTGGCAGTAGACAATGGGCATCTCAGTGCCAACTAGTGGGTGCCCAAGATTAGACAGGCTTGCCCAACTATGTTACTTCATTTAAGATACCCTGACTTCCTCCACACTAGGTGTGTGGATTGCAGGTTGAGAGAACTTAGATATGAATAAAACAAAATTGTTCAATAGACCAGTGGATTGAGGTACTCATTATTAAATATAAGTTAATTTAAATAAAAATAAAGAAACATGATAACTGTGATGTAACTAAACTGATTTATTAGGATTTGCATTCACTGCATGAGTATTATGGTTTCTATTTTTAGATGTAGAACCTGATGTAGGCTTTGGAAAATCTAAGAGGCTTTCATATTTGTACAACCAGTAAGTGCCTTTCACACCCAATTCTCTCTGAATCCAAATCCAGATTCCTTATCATCTTGTTTCATTACTTATAATAAAACTGTATTTCTTTTTCAAATTATTATCACAAGGCTAAAAACAAACTCATAATTGAAGCTTTGAGGAAAATTGAATCACAGAAACAAAATTGTTAAGTAATAATTGGGGCAGGTTCTTATATTCTGGTGAAGATATTTCTTGTAATAATACCAGAGTTAAATTAGTGATATACATAGGTCTTTCCCAGCCTAAACTGAATAAAGGCCTACTGTAAAATCAACTGATTTTCCAAAAAAAAAAATATTATTGTATGTGCATAGATACCTTTGAATACTGGGTCCATGTGTTTTTCTGTGGTCCAAATTTTCTTCTATTGGTTTTACATCTATACTTTATAAGCATTGAATAATCTCTTTTTTGAATTTTTTTCAGTATAGTTGACACACAATGTTTCATTAGTTTTACTTATACAACATAGTGACTCAATAACTCTATACTTTATGCTATGCTTACCACAAGTGTACCTACCATCTGTCACCGTGCAATCCTGTTACAATGCCATTGACTATATTCCCTATGCTGTACATTTTATTCTCATGGCTTACTAATTCCATAACTGGAAATCTGATTGAATAATCTCTTGATTGTGATGTGTTTGTAATCAAATATATATCTAAAAGAAAGATTTATGTTATTTTTTAGTCATAAAAATAAATTGGTCTCCATGAAATGTAACAGTATGTTCTATTGTTACTTCTAGTGGTGAGTAATATCCAGCTTAGCTGATTGAAAACCTTCTCTTACTGATCAAATTTTATGTACAAAGCCCACCAAGCTACTAAAGATAATAATATAAATCTTTACAGAATTTTTAAAAAATAAAACAGATAATTTAAAAATATATTAAAGTATTTGCTCATTTCTTATAATAAATGTGTGCCCTAATTATTGACCTTTGGATCCAATTTAGAAGACATAATTTAGAAATGTATAGCGGGGTGCCTGGATGGCTCAATCAGTTAAGCATCTGACTTCAGCTCAGGTCATGATCTCATGGTTTGTGAATTTGAGTCCTGCATTGGGCTCTGTGCTGACAGCTCAGAGCCTGGAGCCTGCTTCAGATTCTGTGTCTCCTTCTCTCTGTGTCCCTTCTCCACTCTCATTCTGTCTCCCTGTCTCCCAAAAATAAATAAACATTTAAAAAATATTTTAAAGAAATTTATAGCATTAAAGACCAGAAAATATCTGAACACCAATACTGTGCCAAGCGAGGGTAGAGCCTGAGGCAAAATAAAAATCGGTAATACTGATCCTGTCAGTGTTTAAAATTTCATGCATTGTTCTTCATTGGTCCTTGCATTTATTATTTAAAAAACTATTGCATTGAAACACTTATCTTGATCAGTGAGATTTTTCTTTTGGTGTGTCCTTAAATTTTACACCAGAGAGCACCTCACTCTGGTTCTCATCACACCTACACTAGAATGTTCTAGAATGTTGATCGCAATGCCTACAGAAACCATGTAAGGAGATAATAATCTCTTAGGCTATAAAAGCCTATAAAATGATGGAAGTATACAGAATCTGAGCTAGTGTAATAAATTACATATAAGATGGCATTCATTTTTTGACTAAAGACCAATCCCCTTCTCTTTCACACACACACAAAGAAATTTACAAACATATTACCTTATTTTTAGAGTTAGTACCAAGTTAAGAAAAAACCTAAAGTGTTTTGACATACTTTTAAACTTTTCTATTATTACCCATTTAGGGTTTAGAAGTTCTCTGAACAATAGTTAACCGAACTATTGATTGCAACATATCTGAATATTCATTACTTTTATTTTAATAATTCATTAAAAGTCCAATTAGCATCTGTATTTGGAATTTTTTAGTTAGATAGCAGGTGTAAATTATACCTCATGGAATTTTTAGCCTTTTTTTATTTCTATACTTTTTGTTTTATAACAATGCAAATACTTCACCAAATCTCAAGCTTGAAGGATGGGATTTGGGAATTTGTATCATTGAGTATATCCTCAGTAATGACCAAGTAAACAGAGTGAGATTCTGTGAAATAGAACATAATGAAAGTCATACCAGGAAAATCATGCCAGTGTTTTCATGTAAAGGTATATTCTGATGTATTTAATCACAAACAGTAATACTACAGATTATATAGTACACTATGATTCACAAATTACACTCATTTTTTTTTCACCCAAATTAAATAACAACTTTAGAAGTGAAGTGTGGGTAAATTGTTACTATTTTATTTATAAGAAAGCTGGCAGGAAGCCTCCTGAAGGTCGCATGAAAGACACATTGTGTTATGTTCTCTACAAAAGGTGAATCAACATTTTATTAGCTGCATGTGATGTCAAGTCTACAGACTTAGTACATGCATAGGTTCAGTTTCCTAATCCGAAAGATTAGGGCTGAGGTGCTCCAAAACAACCACCAATATCCTTGTCTCGGTATTTCATCAGTTCTAAAAGTAAAGGCAGAAGTACAGCACAAAACCGAAGGCAGAATTACAGCATAAAACTGTCTCTGACTAAATAAAACCTTCCATGGAAGGAAGAAGAAAAGCCCTCATGTAGTCTCTTAGTATTGATATTAATACAAGTTGCTGCATGTAGTTGTCTAATGTCACCTTAAAACTTTGAGACAGAGATCCTGAATAGCTGAGATAGAAAGACCAGATACTTTAGATGCACCTGGGTGGCTCAGTTGGTTAAGTGTCCAATTCTTGATTTCGGCTCAGGTTACTATCTCACGGTTCGTGATATCTGGGCCCACCTTGGGCCCCTGTTGAGATCTGTACTGACAGTGCAGAGTCTGCCTGGGATTCTCTCTCTCTCTCTCTCTCTCTCTCTCTCTCTCTGCCCCTCTCCTGCTCACCCTCTCTCTCTCAAAATAAATAACCTTTTTTGAAAAAAAAAAAAAAAGGAAAGGAGAGAAAGGAAGGAAGGGAGGGAGGAAAGGAGGGAGGAAGACTAGAGACTCAGAGACATAGGGGAGAGAACAGAGGTCGTCTCTCTAGGCCTGTCCAGGATGAAGCCAGACAATTCATTTTGTCCAAAAGAGGAGATTGACAAGATTGCAGCAGTAAAAGAAAAACAAAAAGAGTTATTGTCAAGGACTCATGCTGTTTATATACTCTGGACAATTAAACCCTCTAAGATATTTTCTGTATTAACTTAAAATATTATTATTATTCTTTCAAAAGTGTTTATGTCTACAAATGCACATCCTTTGTATCCCCAATAAACATTGTTGCTTCTCTTTTACAAATGTATTTCTTCATAATCTGTGCTAGATTTAATCTTATCTTGGAGGATCACGTTCTTACATAAATTAAACATTATTCCTAGCCATGAAAGTTGGAAACATAAGACTCATCTAGGCCTTTTCCTTTTTCTTTTTTTCCCCACAAACAATCTGCTAAATCCTCTTAGTATAATGTGTGTATTTTATTTTTGTATTTTCTAATTACCTCATTCCCAAACCCACTACCTTCATTCAATTCCCCATAAGCTACTGTAATGGGCATCTTCTGATTCATTTTGTATGCAGTTGCCACATTTTCTTTATGAAAAACAATTCTTATGTCATATCCCCATTCAAAAGCCTTGAGCAATTTTCCATTACCAAATGAAAAGTATGCTATTGCAGGCTGATGTCAGAAGAGCTTTACAACTGGACAACCTGACTTTCCCATCATGCTTCCCATTGTTTTCCTAGTCATGATGGTCAGGTTAACCAGAATGATTTCTCCACATTTAAAAAACTTGCACATTTGCTCATAGGATTCAATACTCCTGGAATGTCTCCTGTGACTTTCTTTTATTAGTTAATTACTACTCCATGTTTTAATTTATATTTACATTTATTTATTTTTGAGAGATAGAGTGAGACAGATCCTGAGTGGGAAGGGGCAAAGAGAGAAGGAGACACAGAATCTGAAGCAGGCTCCAGGCTCTGACCAGGCGTTCAGCACAGAACCTGATGCACGGCTGGAACCCACGAACTGTGAGATCATGACCTGAGCCAAAGTCAGATACTTAATGACTGAGCCAACCAGGTGCCCCTACTGCTCCATGTTTTAAAAGCCATTTCAAACAAATGTCATCTGAAAGGGATTCTTTCCCTGATCCCGTGAGATCCTTCCTTAGAATCTCCACAGTGTCTTCTTTATGGAATATGCTCTTTTTGGCCTTATATTGTGGTCATCTATATATTTCTTATTCCCAACAGAATTAGAAAAATCTTGAAAAGAATAATTTTGCTGATTCATTTTTAAATATATTATAGTGCCCTGAATGAAGCCATGTACTATGTAGAAATCAAATGGAACTTGGTTAAACTTCTAAAATAGTCACCTGTTACATCATAAATGAGTTCATACAATCAAAGTGATTTCTTTGCAAATCTTAACAACAAACAACTTATATGTGCTTTCTTTCATTCATCCATTTGTTAATTTTGCATATTTTGAGGATAGAGTACTGAACAAAACAGATGATGGCCTCTAGAAAGAAAGGCAGAATGAAAAAATTAGTCCAAGAAGTTGTCATTTATATTATGATGGTGAGGGAAATGAAATCAAATTCTGCCAGAAAACAAAGTATTTCTCTCCCCAAATACTGCTCACAAATATAAGATAATATCTATTCTACGATACACTTTAAGTCAAGACATACATAATGTCTTCTTTTTAAAATAGAATTAATTATAACAATATTCTAATACAATGCATGAGCAAATATGTCATTCTTTGTATTGTCATCCATGTGACATTAACATAATTTCAGGATTTGGAAACACAGAGCAAGATGAAAAGACATAGCAGAATGGTCAGGAAAGGCTATTTAGGCTGAATAATAAGGAAAAGTTAAGCAGTTAAAACCATGGTAGAAAAAATTTTTAGGGGCACCTGGGTGGCTCAGTTGGTTAAGCATCCAGCTTCAGCTCAGGTTGTGATCTCCGAGGTTGTGGGTGTGAACTCTGTGTTGACAGCTCATAGCTTGGAGCCTGCTTCATATTCTGTGTCTCTGCCCCTCCCCTGCTCAGGCTCTGTCTCTCTCTGTTTCTCAATAATAAGTGTTAAAAATTTAAAAAAAAAAAATTTATAGTCTGGAGGAATAACATGTGAAAAATCTGGAGAGAAATGGAAATATATAAAAATTTTGAAGGTAAAGTACTTCCATATGACCACACCTTAGAGTGAAAAGAAGAGAATGACAGGATGCAACATTATACCAAGGCACAGAATTGACAGACCTTGGTGTCTGGATATGGGAGGGAAGAAAAGAAAACTATACATCAGAGGGGTGGAAGCGGGTGTCTCCATTCATACAAACACACATGCAGTTTACTTTTCATATTCTTCATAGCTTCTCTCCTATGGAATATAATGAAAATATCAACACTTTTTCTTTCCGGTCAAAAAATAAAATTATTTCAAGTCTCTTCCCTGCTGCTCATACTAACCCATTACTGCATCTTTTCAAAATGCATGTACTCAAAAATATTGTCTTTTTTCATCCATTTGTACTTTGTTACATTTTCATTGCTCTCATATTAATTAGATTCAATAATCCCTTGGGAACAGCAGACACATCAAGAAGTTGGGTGTGTAAATTTTCTTAAAAATGCCAGAGTGGTTTGGTTTATTGTTTAAATTCCATCCTTCTTCTGAAAAGAAATTTAAGAAGTCCCAAGAAATATAGTTCAGTGGTGTATTCTCAGTCGTCTTTCAACGAGTGGTGCTTAATCAATTTAGAGGGAAGATAAAAGCTAAAGAGGAATCTGAAGATGGAAAATTATCAAGAAAGTGGGTACCGGTGGCACTTCATCAATCATCTGGAAGAATTTGCAATGAAATTTAGTTTTACACAATGTATTAATCAGTTGATAGGTGAGGCTACTCTAACAAAGATATTTCAAAATTCAATGGCTTGACCAACTGTAAGATTTACTTATCTCTCACATATCAGTCCAGATGAGCAGCTCAAATTCTATTCAGAATCTGATTCCACATCATCCAGAGACCCCGATAGTTTTCTCATCTCTCAGTTTTGTCACACCTACGATCCAGCCAGTAAGAAAGGACAAGAAAAATTGGAGGACAAGAAAATCTTTCATAAAATTATGGTTGTACTCACTACTTCCGTAAGATCGCACTCAATACCTATACCATGGGTGTACTTGACCTATGTCCTCTCACATGGCTGCACCTGGCTGCAAAGACAGGTAGCAGTGTGCTCAACTAAATCTCAGGGATCGCATTAATAAAGAGAAGAAAAGGATAGTGTTACTGTGAGGCAGTTTGTCGACGCCAGCACACAAATTGACATCTCAAAAAAATAAAAAACTGAACGATAGGAAGATACAGCAAATCTCCTTAGCTGGTAAACATAAATACATGGGGATTTGAGAGAAAAACAATCCAAATAATAGCTCTATGATGATGGACTCCAAAGCTATTGATTTTTACTGAGAAGAAAGAAGTAGAAGTCACTGTAGCATGCTCTCTGAATATATCAATGCAGTATGGCTTTCTGGCTAAAAAGATTTAGAATACCATGAGCAATGAGAAATAGAATGTAATTTTACCCTTAAAAGAAAACATCTTAAACTGGACAATCGAAGTACCAGAAATAGTGATACACCTTAAAATCTTGAAAAGGTGATAAATAGGAAAGATAAAAGAAGTACTTCACATAAAGGAGAGAAAATTGATAGTACTTGTTATTGCAGAACTGAAGAAGAGTTACATTCCGTAATATCTACTACACAGTAACGAATGATGCACTTTTAAGACTCTATTAAAGGAAAATTAAGGTTTTGGGGGGACCTATTGTTAGCATTCTGTGACTGTCATGGGTGACTTCTTCAGTCGGAAGACTTTCAAAAGTATTCCATTAGTATCAGTGTCAGAAACAAGTATTGGGATAATTGAACCAAATATCTGACTTTATATTTTAAAGATATTGCTAAGGATTGTGAGTGTGTAAATCACAGTTCTCTTGGTTAATCACCTATATCATTAATACTGTAATAGTCTGTTTTTATAGATAAAATGAGGGCAATCTAAAAAATGTAATTTGAAACTCAATTCTTAATTTTTTCCCATGTTTTCTTAACCTAACATACTAAACTCACCGTTCTATTAAAGTATACTACCTCTTAAAAAGTTAAGCAATGATATTGACCCAAGCAATTGAATAAAAATTTCTATCCTTTAGATGAAAAGAAAAAATATATTCATTATAACGCATTTCAATTGAAGTAATAAAAGTTTTCCAGTGAAGTTCAAGGACAAAAGTTTTTCATCTTGAAGCTGCATGTTTGTTTGTTTTTATTAGATGCTTATTCTTCTTAAAACAAAATATAGGATCATCACTGTTTTGAAATAACTTGTCTGGCTCGCTTTTCATCCATGTAATGCTCTGACCCATTTGCCTAGGAGTCAGAGGCTTCCTCTGAGAAGTTCTTAAACATATTATCCCATGTGACAGTGTCATGCACTTCCAGATAGATGTGAGAGATTGGGAGAAAAACACAGAAGTGTAGAACAGCTTCATAAAAGCAAGGATCTTGTGTTATTGTCCTTATATACCCATTGAGCCTATACTATGATCTCGGACCCCTTATTTATTCTACTCTAATAAACTAACCATAATTTGTTCAAAATGATAAGGTTCGATTAAAGCAGGATTCTAGTCATTTTGAGCACCTACAAAGTACAGGTACAGTGTTAGAAGCTCTGCATATGTTACAGATCCTTTCAATTGCACTAAATCTTGCCAAAGTAGATATATTAATGCTCTTCTCTAACAACTGAGGTTAAGCAAAGCTCAGCTTACCCGAGTGCATATTGGAATTAAGTGGTAGGACTGTAATTCTCAAAGAAGAATTATGAGTAAGCTGTAATGAGCCCACGCAAGTGAAAATAAAGCAGGAAAGATAGCTATATAAATTTGAACTCTTTAAACAAATTTTTACTATTTCTTGCTAGATTTTTTACATTGTGCCTCTCCAGACTGAGCTCTTAATCAGCAGACCAGAGTGTTTTTGTGTGAAATTTTTGTTGTTTTATAGCAGCAACAATTCAAATATTCAGTATAATATAGAAGATAGTTGTTAATATATTTTAAGTTGCTGATCTGTGAATGCGTTGGAATGTAGGGCGTTGCTTTGGAACCACAAAGGACCACCCAAATCTCTGTCCTACTCCCCTGCTTTTCCAGTGGATAACCCACGGCTCAGAAATGTCTGAGCTCTTCCACCTTCAGATAGAGGTGGAAGAATGAAGATGCTCACTCATGTCTTCTAAGTCTGGCAAAGTTCCCACTACATTAGCTCCTGGTCCATAAAAACAGTACTTTCAAGCTGCATATTATATTTCCTTCCTTCGCTAACTTTAAGAGTGTCTCTTCTATTTGGTCTCTCGACTGCTTCTTGCCAGAGAATAGTACACCAACTCAAATTTCAGAGAGCTCCAAGAAGCATATTTTCTATGACAAGGTCTTGACCATTAAATTACCTTCACTTTTCTTCTGACAAAATTCAAGTTTATTAAGTTTCAAGATGTTGCCCAAGGACTCTGGCTAAATATAAGAGAAAGATTTATGCTTATAAACAGTTTTTTTTCCTTTATTGTGTTAGAAACCTCAAGAGAAACATCACATAAACCTAGAGAACAAGAAAATGAAATTTTAAAATAAAGTATGAGTTTCTCTAATAATCTTCCTTACTTCTATTTTTCAAACATATGTGTATATGTGCACATATGTCTGTGCAGTATACATAATGTATATATAAATATAAATTTTATGTATACATTTGCGGATATATACATGTCATTTACATATACTCTATATACGTATCTAACCCCCACCCCCTTCCTTGCATTTAGGTAGTTTAGCAACTTAAAAAAAAACCCTAACTCTTTGTACTTGTGTGTCCAAATTTTGATGGAGAAAACTCAGAAAATAAATGTGAGCTCCATCTCTCTGCTCCCAATTGCAGTAACAACTACATGCCTGAAAATGTTTTTAATATTCACCTTTTGAGGCACCTGGATGGCTCAGTCAGTTGAGCATCTGACTCTGGTTCAGGCCATGATCTTGCTGTTCATGAGGTTGAGCTTCACATTGGGCTCTTGGCTGTCAGCCTGCTGAGCCCACTTCAGATCCCTTGTCCCCCTCTCACTACCCCTCCCCCGCTTGTGCTCTCACAATAAATAAATATTAAAAAAATATATAGGGGCGCCTGGGTGGCTTAGTCGGTTAAGCGTCAGACTTTCGCTTAGGTCATGATCTCGCGGTTCGTGGGTTCGAGCCCCGCGTCGGGCTCTGTGCTGACTGCCAGCTCAGAGCCTGGAGCCTGTTTCAGAGTCTGTGACTCCCTCTCTCTCTGACCCTCCCCTGTTCACGCTGTCTCTCAATCTCTCCTAGAAATTTAAAAAAAAAAAAAAAAAACATAAAAATATATATAAACATAAAACAACTCAGAACATCCTTCTAAATAATGTTCTCGAACTGTAATATTGAAAAATTAGAGGGGGTGGGCCCCTGGGTGGCTCAGTCAATTGAGCATCCAACTTTGGGTCAGGTCATGATCTCATGGTGTGTGAGTTCGAGCCCTGCATTGGGCTCTGCACTGACAGCTCAGAGCCTGGAGCCTGCTTCAGATTCTGTGTCTCCCTCTCTCTCTGCCATGCCCCCACTCATGCCCTGTCTCTCTCAAAACTAAACATTAAAAAATTTTTTTTTCAAGAAAAATTTGAGACAGGGGCGCCTGGGTGGCTTAGTCGGTTAAGCGTCTGACTTTCGCTTAGGTCATGATCTCACGGTTCGTGGGTTCGAGCCCCGCGTCGGGCTCTGTGCTGACTGCCAGCTCAGAGCCTGGAGCCTGTTTCAGTGTGTGACTCCCACTCTCTCTGACCCTCCCCTGCTCACGCTGTCTCTCTCTCTCTCTCTCCTAGAAATAATAAAATTAAAAAAAAAAATTAAAAAAAAAGAAAAATTTGAGACAGGCACCTATTAATCTATTCAAACCTTTTAATACATAAATTATACACATATTTAGCTATGCTGTCACCTACAATGATAAGACAGCTTTATTTAGTCGGCATTACTAATGCTTCTGACAGGTGACCATGTTTGTAGAGGAACAACCCAAAGCTCACTTCCTGAAGACCTATGAACTACAGCTGAAAACAATTATTTATGTTCATTCAATTTTGAAAAATGAAAAAGATTTACGGGGCGCCTGGGTGGCTTAGTCGGTTAAGCGTCCGACTTTCGCTTAGGTCATGATCTCGCGGTTCGTGGGTTCGAGCCCGCGTCGGGCTCTGTGCTGACTGCCAGCTCAGAGCCTGGAGCCTGTTTCAGTCTGTGACTCCCTCTCTCTCTGACCCTCCCCTGCTCACGCTGTCTCTCTCTCTCTCTCCTAAAAAATAAATAAAACATTAAAAAAAAGAAAAAAAAAAGAAAAATGAAAAAGATTTAGTTTTTGGCTAAGTCTCAATTGTGTATTCTTAAAAAATGAAATGGACACATAAACTAAACATGACTTGAGTGGTGTGTGTTGTTGAATGAATGCCGTGTTAGAAGAAAATGAGCATGAGGAAAAAGACTATGGGAACCTTATTTTTAAACGTTTCTCTCATAGGAAATACTCTATTATTCATTATTATTTTATGTGCCTATTATAGAAAATATAAGCAATCTGTAGTTGTGCAGTTAGGTAATAATTCTTCCCAAAATACTGTTGAAAAGAGAGAGGGAGTGACATCTTTTGCAGAATCCTTAGAGAAACATTCCTCTCCAGGGAGTTACAAGCATTGCAGCTAATGACATTCTGATGCATGTCTTTGGGTACACATGTGTACACAATTTGCTTGGAGTTATCAGATCATAGGTTTTGTTTTGCATATGTCTAGCTTGAAAAAATACTTCTGAACAATTTTCCAAAAGAGTTGGAACTACTTACACTTCCATCAGAGCTGTGTGAGAAATCTGTTACTCTATGGGTATAGCCATTTTTTTTAAATGCTCTAGACCCTGTAGTAAGTGTGTAATGGTTTCAATTGTTACTTCTCTGGTGACTAATATTAATGGTCATCTTTCCACATGCTTATTGGCCATTTAGGTATCCTCTGTTATGAAGTGTGCTTGCTTAACTCTTTTACCCACTTTTTTTTTTTAGTTGAGCTGAATGTCTTTTTCTTGATTTCTGTTAGTTCCTTATATGTTCTGCATGCACATTTTTTGGTCAGGTTTTATATAGCAAATATTTTCCCCTACTCTGTGGTTTGTATTTTCTTTAACTCAGTGAGGTTTATTAAAACACATTCACACAATTATTTTACACATAGGTTAAAAAAAAAACCAAAAAACTTTTCTGCATGGCAACAGATAACCCTAAGTAAAAAAAGGACCGTGTTAAGTTCCTGGTATATAGTAGAAGCTTAATAAATAGGTCTTGAATTAATCAAAGGATGACAGCACACATTTTGGTTCTGTTCAATGAACTTCTTATCCAAATATTGCCTCAATATTTTGTCCAACACAATAATGGCAACTTTCTAAAGGAAAAGCATCAAATGAAGAAATTTTTTGAAATATCTCAGGACTTTGTGTTTTTCCCACTGACAAAAGAAGAGAAGCATGCCCTACCCTTCCTAAGAATTATAAAGAATTATTAACAAGTTTTTTGAGTTATTGATCTAGGTAAACATACCACATACTATTTTACTTTTAATATTATTTCTTTTTTTTTTTCAAGTAGGCTTCATACCCAGCACAGAGACCAATGTGGGGCTTGAACTCTCAACCCTGATATCAAGACCTGAGCTGAGATCAAGAGTTGAACACTTAACCAAATGAGTCACCCAGTGCCTCTACTTTTAATATTATTTCTAACTCAAGAAGATATGTTTAACGAAAGAAACAGTGAGTGTATAAAAATATTAAATAGCAGAAAAGAACATTTGAAAACAGTTGTATCCATTGGAAGAGTTTAAGACTTTAGAATGAGACTATTTCATGTTGAGTTCATGTTCAAATCATGTTTAACAGATATAACATGATGACTACTCCATTACCATACCACCATTTATAATTTAAAAACAAAGCCCGATTTGCAAACTGTCTTGGGCAGTGTTCCTGGATTTTTTTTTTTTTTGTCACTTGAAATCAGACTAAAAATCTCCATAGCAGACATGAAAGTGATAAAGCACTATATATATGAACAGTCTCTCTTGAACTTTGAAATTGCTCAGTTGAAGGAATATACATCAATCCATGTAAACAAAGCAAGCATTTTAAAAAGTCATTTTAATATTGTGAATACTTCCTATAGCCCTTAAATATTTCAATAGTTGCAATCAATTAGAGAATCTATTAACATTTCCTATTGTCAACTCTATTGTGTCATAAATATATATTACTTCTCAAGGTGAAATCATAAAAAGGACCATTTGAGGAATGATACATTCCTTTAAATACTAGCTTTTTAACATTGGCATAAAACAAGTACAGCGGCAATAACATCACTAATATGGTCAACCACTGACATCTATTGGCAAAAATAAGCACACAGGCTTGGTTAACTTATAAATGCATGTAGGATTTTTTTTTTAATGACTTGAATTTAATAACAATACTTATTTAGGAATCAATATTAGGTATCGTTCTGTTAAGTTGCGTAAGGACATAGGAGACTATTTAAAATCTATAGTCCTAAAAACTGAAATTGGGAGTTAAAAGTGACTTTAATAACTCTATCTTTTTCCTCATAAGATTACAAATTAGAAAAGCCAATGTTGTTGTTATTCTAAAGAAACACATCTGGTCTCAGGTTTGGAAAACCTTATTTTCTAATTTGCCAAAATATTAGTTAAGCTTAGAAAGTGCATGGTATTCTTAACTTAAAAAGAAAGAATGAATAGAGGGGCACTGAGTGGGCCAGTCAGTCAAGTGACCGATTCTTGGTTATAGCTCAGGTCATAATCACAGTTCATGGGATTGAGCCCCTCATCTGACTGGCTCTGCATTGGTACATGAAGATTCTCTCTTGGGATTCTCTCTCTGTCTCTCTGGCTCTCTCTCTCTTTGTCTCTATCTTGCTCTCTCTCTCAAAATAAGGAAACAAACTTAAAAAAAAATAAAAAAGAAAAATAAAGAAAAGGTGTCTTCTTAAATTTTCATGCAAATTAGATAATAGTTTCATATCTTTGTGCACTTTCATGAGCTTGTTGTTGTCTTTATTCCATCCTTTCCCCCTCCTCCTTCCCCTCCCCCACTAATTAGCACTTCCTTGGCTCTTACCCAGAGATTTTAAGACAATGGTGCGTTATCAAGGTGCCATTGCACTAGCAAGATTCTGGATATATCATCATCAATTTACACATTCAGCAAATATCTCTTAAATCTCTCTACATACTGTAAACTGTTTCAAGTTCTGTGATTCGAAAATAAACAATACAGACAAAAATTCCAGGCTACCTGGAGTTTTACACTCAAGTAGTGAGAGAAAATAATCAGAAAAAGAAATAAATGGTATAGTAGTCCATGGTGATAAGTGCTTTTTCAGATATGGATAAAATAATACAAGGAAGGAAGATAATGGTAATTAGGTGGGAGACAGGCTTCAGTAGGCTAAAAAGTGAAATAAATGGTATAGTAGTCCATGGTGATAAGTGTTATTTCACATATAAAGAATATAATACAAAGGAGGTATAAATAATACAAGGGATGGTAATTATGTGGGAGACAGACTTCACAGGTTAGCCCTGCGAGGTGTAGCTGTCAGGTAAGGCCTCGCTTGACGTTTGAGCAAACCAGGTGAGGTAGTGTATCATGGAGATTGCTATGGAAGGAATCTCCAAAAAGAAGGAAGGGCAAATATAAAGATGCTGAAGAAGAGTGGTCCGAAAGATAGAAAAGCAGCACATAGGTCATGAATGTAGCGAGGGGGAGCATGCAAAATGTTGTGTAACAGGAGATAATGTCAGAGAAATGGCAAGGGAATAAATTCTGTATGGACATTCAGCCCACTCTAGAGCATGGCCTTAACTCTCAGTGAGATAGAAAGCCATAGGAAGGATTGAATAGAAGAGTGATATGGTCTGACCTTTTTTTTTTAATTATTTATTTTAGAAAGAGAGAGAGAGAGAGAGGAAGAGTGAGGGTCGCAACAGGGCTCCATGCTGTCAGCACAGAGCCCGATGTAGGGCTCAAACTCACAAATCAGGAGAACACAACCTGAATTGAAATCAAGAGTTGAACAGGTAACCAACTGAGCTACCCAGACACCCTTAACCTACTTTTTCAAAAGGTCATCCAGCTTGCTGAATTGAAGGTAGATTGCAGAAGTAGAGGCAAGGAAATCACAGAGAAGACTGCGGGAATCCATGGGGAGCTTCAAACAGCATGGTGGTGATGGAGGTCAGGGAGTCAAAATACGGTGGTGAATCTCTTGGTAAAATCAAAGGCTCTGGTAACTGAATGGAAGAGGAGTGTGAAAGAAAAACAGAACCTAAGGAAAGCCTACAAAGCCAAAATGACTCCCTCTCTGTGAGTAGCAGAAAAAATCCTAATGAGAAAGCAAGAGATTGCTCTTTCCGTACTTGCACTTAAATATGTGACAGATTCACACAGTGAAAGAATCTAACATTCTGAAATCAAGAACATTGAATTACTTCTTTCATATGATATCCTTGGCCATGGTTGCTGCAACTGAAAAGTTTATTATTATCTTCCCAGACATATACAGACACATAGCAAAACACATGGTTTCAATTTATGATAATACTCTAACATTAAATTGTTCCCTGTGAGCATTTATGAAATCTGTTTTCCAAAAACCCCTTCTCAAGTCACAAGAGATTTATTATTAGAACTCCAGTTCCATTTACTTATAAAATTATAATTAATAATACTTTTTCGTAAAACATAATATGGTTACCTAATTTATGAGAACATCAGTACTATATCCAGATTTAGATTATGAAAGGGGTAAAGATGTTCAATGGTAACACATTTTAGTTCAATAGTGTCTGTAAGTTGGACAACTTGATTTGTTCCAAAGGCATTCTGTTGGCCAAGTTACCTGATAACCACCTCTGCATCAATTATAAAATCTGGATATGTAATCAGCAACTCCACATGAAGACACTCTGGGTGGCACACTCTAATTTCCTTGTATTTCCTCCAACTCATTTTGTCTAGCTAAAAGTGGCAATAAATCCTCTTGCAAGCTATTGCTCTCTCTATCCACTATATGCAGATCTTCTTAGGAAAGTTCCAAAAAAATTTCCATTCTTCATAACATTTTCCTGAAGTGTTTGGCAAAATAAATTGTATTCAAATGCCTATTTCTTTGCTGTCTCTTTTGTAGGTTTTCTTTTACAACATTGTTTCTGAAGTTCACTCTTTGCTCTTTTTGATCACTGTATTCATTTTAACTTCATGCACTTAAATTACTCAATTCTAAGTGCACTTATCTTGGAAATAAAAGTCCTTTAAAAATACAATCTATTATCACATGGTATAACTCAAAATGTAGGTGGTTCCCTTTAAAACCATATTTTGTATGTGCTTGTATGTGTGTGCGTGTGCTCATTCTTATCGGGAGCTTTAAATTTTTCTTCTTTTCTTGGTTCTGACCTTCCATTTTCAATATCCTTTGCTTCTCACTGGATTGTGAATGTGCCCTTTCCCTATGTCTGAAAATCTTTCAACCTTCACCATTCATTCTAAGAATCAGCAATATGTTATGTTTTTATAGAACCTTTCTTCCAGGGAACAGAGAGTGTTTCATATATATTACCACATTCATCCTTAAAATTTCTCTCACAACACCCATAGCCCTGGCTAAACTATGTCTCAGTTGAAACCTCAATCCGTATCTTTAGTTCTTCCTTCCTTGACTGCTTTTCCTATAAACTCTGTAAATCACATTTTCAGAGTCCTGCATCTGTAGAAAATAAGCATAATTCTATCACTCAAATGACTTTCCTTTCTAACCTTGTTCTTAGGATTCACCATCTTTATTTCAAAACTTTACCCCAGTCTTCCCAGTCGACATTAGGTTACTAAGGTCTTACTACTTCTTTCTGGAACTTCTTTTCTCTCTCAGGAAAGTGTAATAAGCTGAGATGATACCATGTTTGTATCTGTTCTTTTCTCCGCCACATCACTTATCTTTGCTCCAGATTACCGCTGTGTCACTTTTAAATTGATTTTCCTTTATACTAATGATTAAAATGCATATTCTAAGTTTTAACTGATGTTTAAGTACATACTGAATTCATGTTTTAAACTGCTGGGCCCTTGGTGATAATAGCCAGAATCTGTCAATGTTTACCGTGAAGCAGTCACTTGGGTAAATGCGCATGTGTCTTGCCTCGTTTAATCCTTACTGTAAGCATAAGGTCTCACTCTTATTTTCTATAGATTCGTGATAGAAAAACTAAGGTTTTCAAAGGTTATATAACTTGCCACTGGGTGTACACAGTAAGTGGCTGAACATGGACTGAAGCAGCCAAGACATACCAGCATTTATCACTCTATGCTGCCTCTACACAATCATCTTAGATTGAAACTTTAAAAAAAAGCAGCAATATTACTTTTCTCAGAATTCATCAATTACCCATAAAATACTGCTTTTGGGGGCTAAGTCTTGGCTCCAACTGGTTCAGAAAACCAGTCTAAAATCTGACTATTTACTTAGATAGGATTACCAGTACTCAAATGTAAGCATTTTTCAGACTTAAAATAAGCCATTATCTTTAACCAGACTTAAAATAATTAATTACCTTCAATATGTATTTTAAATTAAAATAAAACCATTAGAGGAAACTTAAGATGAAAGAATTATCCTATAGATGATACCTCTTCTATTTTTATATCCAGAGCTATCCAGTTTCCTGTTTTGTTTTTCTTTGTGAAATGGCCTATTTATATTAGTTAAAGCTAGTCTGTTAGGAATGGTCTACTTCTTTACATGGCATTGGCTTTTCTTTTTGACTTCTTTATTTTAAATGTTTTATTTTAAATGTTTTTAAAGTTTATCTTAGAGAAAGAAAGAGAGGAGAGGGTCAGAGGGAAGAGACACAGAATCTGAAGTAGGCTCTAGGCTCTGAGCTGTCAGCACAGAGCGTGATGTGGGAATCGAACTCATAGACTGTGAGATCAGGACCTGAGTCAAAATGGGATGCTCAACCACCGAGCCACCAAGGCACCCCCCCTTTCACTTCTTAATTGTGAGGACTTAATCAACATTTCATGTGAACTGGTTTCTTTGCCTGTTCATTTTGCTTCAGGCACCTTCGGGACAAAAGAACCATCTTAACTATATGAACATTGAACAAAAGCAAAAATTAATAGTCTAACTTTAAGGATGGTTTTGGTGAAGCTAATGGTTGCATTAATTATTTTCTTTTGTAGATGTATCACATTTCAAATACTACACACATAAAAAACATATTTAACACAGTAAAGAAAAATGCCAAATGAACTACCCGATAAAGGAATAGGAATATATCTCCCCAGTCAGGTAATACTTAAATAATATTACTTTATTTGAGGGTATATGAGAAAGAAAGGACTAATTATTTGAACTAAATCCCCAAAAGATCAAGACGAAAAATATGACAAATTTATTTAGTTTTTGATGTAATATTAGTGTTGTACCATGAAGATAGGCCATATTCCATAAATAAATCAGTAGTGCCTCTAAATACTTGAATAAGATGGGCATTAAAGATGATCTCATTACAATAACTATTTTATTGATATAAGAAAGATTCAAATCATCTGTCAGAGGAAGTGGTTATCTTTTCCTCTTCCACCACTTCAAGTGCATCTTTCTGATTTTAGGCTCAATTTTTAAAAAAAAAATTTTAATGTTTATTTAACTTAGAGAGAGAGAGAGAGACAGAGTGTGAGTGGTAGAGGGGCAGAGAGAGAGAAGGAGACACAAAACCTGAAGCAGGTTCTAGGCTCTGAGCTGTCAGTACAGAGCTGGATGCGGGGCTTAAACTCATGAACTGCAAGATCATGACCTGAGCCAAAGTCTGATGCTCAACAGGCTGAGCAACCCAAGCTCACCTAGGTTCATTTCCATAAAAAAATTACTATGGTGTGACAAGTCCACTTCAAGTCTACTTAACAAAGATGGTGTTTATGCATTAAAAATCATTTCATGATTAGCTAAAATCAGAAAAGAAGTATATAGCTTTCAAGCGTTTTAAATGTCTTTCAGATAAACTTTGAGTCCTTGACACTTAAGACTATGAGCCATGCAGGGGTGTCTGGGTAGCTCAGTTGATTAAGGTACTGATTTCAGCTTAGGTCATGATCTCATGGTTTGTAAGTTCAAGCCCCACATTGGGCTCTGTGCTGACAGCTCAGAGCTTGAAGCCTGCTTTGGATTCTGTGTCTCCCTCTCTCTCTGTCTCCACCATCTCTCCACCCTGTCTCATGCTCTTGCATACTATCCCTCTCTAATTCAAAAATAAATATTAAAAAAAAAATTTTTAAACTATGAGCCATGCAGACATCAAATAAAAAATAAAATTTCCATGCAAACATTTATACCCTATGAAAGCCATGCAAATCCTGCTTTCAGAAGAAGAAAACATACTTGTTTTCTCAAATTAACTCCTTTCCTAAGAGTACAATTGCAAAGTAAAAATTTACATATTTTTGACTGAAAAAATAATTTACAAATCACAAGGTAAGTGACTTCACAATGTGAGGATTTCAGCACACTGACACAGTTAGGTACCAGGTTATTTAAAAAAGACACTTAGAAAGGTTATTGTTGAATTTGATTTATTATACATTGAATGGAAACATCACCCAAATCCTTCACATTGAAACTAACTAAAATCTAAATACCTTGAGTATGGAATGGTTTCAATGGTGTTTAGATAGTAAATTTAACCTAAAAAATAATGCAGTTATATGAAGACTGTGCAGGAAAAAATATATACATATGATAGGGAATATGTCAATATAGAAAAGTTAGCACTCGGAAAAAAATCATCTAAAAGAAGCACAGACTCTTTCATCCATCCTGTCAACAAAGAAGGAATCAAGAGAACAAGAAGGAGAGCATTTCCCCCCACATTTCATTTGTGTGAGTATAAAGAGATTTAAAGTTCATTATATAAATGAATTTGTTAAAGATTAAAATGATGGCATTTAAAAATAAAAATGCCAAATATTACATCCTATTCATCAAATTCAGCAAGTTTAGAATCATAAAAAGAAAACTTTTAATAGCTATTCATTTGGTAACATTTGCACAAAATAATGTATTGTCACAGGTAGTCAATGAATTGACACTGCGCCAAGTAGCCTTTGATTCAAATTTGTAAAAGAGTAAGATGAACAAAGGATATCAGACTCCACAGGGAGAAAAAAAGAGACAAGACATAGGATCATAGAAGCCATAGAATTTTAAAGCTAGATGGAATATATAAAAAACTATCTCGTCCTTCTCTTATATCCTGTGTCTTTTTAGAAAAGCAACTATAACAAGGAATAATAAGACTTTACTCAAGGGCTGATTGCCTAAAGTAATAATTATATAAATGAAGAGAATATAAGAGGTGATATACAGCACACAAAAGCATATTAAATATAAAATTACTCCCTATGTTTGTATTTATATAGTGTTGAGATAACTTAGGCAGAACTTGAAAGGATAAAAGTACTACTTCTACAATTTTAAAGTTTAAAGATATACTGAAATTAAGATTTTCACTATCCTTCCACGATGTAGTTTAGAAATAATTTTGAAAAATGCATGTTCATACCATCTTGAATAAAATCATGTCTTAGGAAATGTCATTTTTTTCTAAATAGTTTATACATTTTTAATTTGCAATTTAGAAAGATTTTGGTAGTCAGTGTGCACATTCCAAACTCAAGAAGTGGTGTCAGTCTATTAGTACACCGACTAGTATATGATTCATACGAGTATATATATGCATGTTAGTGGTTTGTACCATGCTCTAAAATTCATAACCTCAAGTGCTGACTGTTCTTTTCCTTTGTTTGTTTGTTTCCTTTGTCTCTAAAATTTATCATATTATAAAATATCAGTAAATGTTAGTATCTCCACCATATATCTGGTTTTTTAAAGAATTCAGTGTCTTGCTATTTATAGACCTTGTCAAAATATAGTATTATCTATAAAACATAGTCATTAAACTTAAAAATGTCAAGTACGCCTTTGGGTTGTTAAGGGGACACTACAATTTTCCATTTGATTTGAAAATAAATCAAGCAGTCACAGCATTCTCAAAGTAACACTATTAATTACTTCTGCTAATTACCTCTGAGCCAAATGAATGCTTTGTGGGGAAGGAGTAAAGCAGTCTCCTATGTGGTTTGATTTGAGGAACATCACAGAATCTCACCCCATCAGCCTGCCTCTAACTTGCCCCCTTATTGGGGCTAGGACTCTAACCATCCCAAAACAGCAAAATCTGTCTGAGCTTTTGTGCTGAGCTCCAGTCTCTGTTCAGGGCCTTCTACAACATTATCCTCTCCCGAAATTAATCTTCTAGCAGAAGTAAGGGAAGTAAAGTATTTCTAAAAAAAGAGACACTCCTATGTCCAGCACAGTTTACTTCCTAATTTTGGCTAGGTTAGTTCTGTCTTTATTGGTGGGTGTTATTGTCCAGGAGACTTCCCAGAACCTAAACTGATAGTGATTCATTACTATCTTAGCTGCTCAAGCTTCAAAGAGAAATTATACATTGAAATAATAAGAATTTTTTGTTCAGCAATTATTTTGACAAAGGAATTTTGAAAATGTTCCTTTCAAGAGCTAATACAGACCCTTAATAATTATTTGTCATGATCACCATAAAGACATGCAGGCGTCTTTTCACTTAAAGGAAAATGGAAGACAGAAACGATGTTTGAACATGGCCATGGTATCCATTGGTACACCAACAGACAAAGAGAGGGCAGAATTCCAAGTATCTTAAGACTACAACAAACTCTTTAACATGAAAACACATTTTCAACATTTTTTATCATTTTTCTTTCAAAATGTTTTTTCTAGGAAAATTAATCTCAATTTAACATATAAAACATATTTCTACTTTTTCTGCCTTCTATAGATTATTTAAAAACAAGAAAATACAAGCATAAAAATTTGGTATTTGGGAAGAATTTCACATGAACCTTTGCCAAGGCTGACTATAGAAGCAATTTGCCAAAATGAGAGAAACACCTAGGTATTTAGAAAATCTGCCTCAACCTTTTTATCTTTATTTTTGTTTAAGAATGGACTCATTAAAATGAGACATTGTGTTTTCATAAGAAAAGCATGAGATTTGGTGGCTGACCAATATTGAATAAACTTGTCTGCTCATGATCGCTTATAAGATTTGAGGCCACTTTTCTGATTTGTTGGAAAGGAGTCATTTTAGTTATTTCATAGGGTACTTAGGTGGATAAAACTGATTACTGAACATAAAATTTCTGCTACAATGCCTGACACATAGTAGACATTTAACAATTGGCAGTTGACATCCCATTTCAAGTTTTGCTAGAGCTTTATAAAGTAGTATTTTTGACTCTTCATTATGAGCTATATGCTTACTATATATTATCTGATATAGAGTTTATATTCATGTATCAGTCGCTGAATTATTCTGCTTAAGCGATGCACTAAGGTCAAAGTTGAGGCTACTGTATGGAGACAGCCATCCTGAATATACTGTACAAGAGTAGTCCTTGGCTCTGATGACTACTAAATCAAAGCAGTGCTAAATCTGCTAGGGAATCTGATAGCACACTATGAGAGTTCTAATCCCCGCTATGCAGTCCTGGTAAGATTACTCAATTCTCCATGCTTCAGTTTCCTTATCTAAAAAAAGTGGTGATAAAAGGAAACTGTTGGAGGATGTTCAGTTGAGCGATACCTGTGGTTGCCGGGAGGTGGAAGCATCTGAGTTTAGGGAAGGTAGGGAGGATGAGCACAGTAAAATCTATCACAGCAGTTAGAAGCAAAAGGCACGTAGCAACATGGATGTATCTTTTTAAAAAGTACACTGCTGGATGAATGGCATTAATAAGCAGATTGATTATTCAAATTAAAATATTTGCATGCAAAATAGCAGTCTACATTTTGCAAGAATATATGCACATGAAATGTTTCACATTACAATGATTGTATGGGATGTTGAGCATCCAAGGACAGTGTAGCAAAAACTCACTAAATGCTCACTCTCTAGCGCAAATCATAAAAAAAATGTAAAGAAAACCATGTGTGTAAGAGAGTGTGTTGTAATAAAGGCTCTTTCTCTTAAGAAAAACATTCGCAATCTAAAACAAGAGCTATGAGGAGAAGACTAAAAACTTGATCAGAAAATATTTTATGATTTACTATATTGTTAATTTAATTTCCTGCTGTCACATTAGCAGTTTCAGAAAAAAATGAGAACAGGAAATAGCAGAAGAAATCAAGCAAATTTAGAATTAGCTAACAAAAATGAATGAAAAAAATCTTTTTCAGCTTGGCTGATTTTAAATTAGTTATTTGTATGCTTTTAAATCTGACTAGCAAAAAAAAATCATAAAGGCTAATTACAACGCTCAGGGATTTACTAAGATTTTAATCTCTATGTCATTTATAAAGCCTGCAATTAGCATATTTTCAAAGAATAGACTGCATAAAAGGTAATATTATCATGACTCTCTGTCTTTAATTCAGTTGATTAAATATCTTGTTTTAAATTGAAGTTTCACATGATGAAGAAAAATCCTAATATTTAAGTTTTAAGCAAAGATTCATATCTTTAAAATAAGTATATTAAAGTTTATTAATAAAATCAAGTCAATATTCATAATAAAATTATTGTATTCTGTTAGATTTAGATTTCTATTGAAACTCTTTTTCTACTAAGCACTTATTCAGAAGAAAGAACAATACACCTTGATTTTCCAAAAGAAATAAACCTTTAACAATGTCTGTTTTGAAGAATGAGGAACCACCAATTTAATTAATTTTCTCCTCCTCAAGAATATAAAATGACCTAATTTATAATTAGTGTTGTTATGACAAGTGCCTAGTAAACTTATATGATTTGACATAAGGGCTGAATTTTCATTGGAACTAGTGGAAAGTTTTATGAGTTGGGGTTTTTCTAATCCCCAAGCATATTGATGAAATCAACTCTAATAAAAAATCATGCTGATCTTTGCAGTTTTCTAATTATAACTTTAGGTGCTAAACACTAAAAATATAAATAAATAATGAAGTTATTGACTTTTTATCAAAAGGAGCAAATTCTTATTGATTTTATTTTTATGGCTTATTACAGCTTTTTTATGAATTATTTGCATATTCATATATAATATCAAAATGGAAAGATTTACTATATGGCTGTACAATTAGTATAAATCAAATATTTTCTCATTAACTCTACCTACACACGCTGAGATAATAACAAGAGCCCCAATCTGAGGATAATAATATGCTTTTTGATGTAAATTCTTCATTTTTAGTACTTGGAACAGATTCTTCATTTTGATTAGTGCATTATATTACCTTAGAATGGGAAATTTGATTCCAAGAAACACCAAAACACAAACCCCCACCTACTCTTACAGATTATAGCAAGTAAATCTTTTGTAATGTCTCATTTTTAGAAAGAAATTCAAAGCCGATTTTTCTTACAATGTCCTTGTAATTGCACAGTGTGTTCCCAGGAAATTAAAAGTGGAACAGCTAATCCAATATCCTGCCCCTTGCGGGGTCTACAGCTGACACTTCCAGGGAAGTTGACAATCACAAAGACATTACCTTCTGATTCTTGTGTAGGAAACTTAGCCAGAAAGTTATATTTGCTTCTTTTAAAACTCGAGGTGATTCATTTGAATATAGAAACATGACATTCAAATACCTAAGATCAATCATAAATTTTTTTTTATCTGCCGAAGAAAACCCTATCATGGCAAGAGAGTAGTCGAACTAGTTTGTCCAAACTTTGGAATATCTTTTCCCATTCTTAAATCCATAGTTTCTTCAAATGCCACACAGAAAGACCCTTAAAAAGAAATTGGTAGATTTGAAATTCTAGTCAATACTACATATGCTTTTAATTCTTTTCTTCAAATATATTCCTATCCTGGGTTTGAATTCATAATGGTTCAACCACTATGTAAGCAATAAATATTATTTTCAAACAAACTTAACAATTGAATGTTTGTTTGTAATGATTTTTTCTGCTTTTTTATTCACGGTTCCTTGCATTTTACATCTCCTAAAAGCTTTTTTTGCATCTTACATCTCCTAAAAGCTTTTTTTTTAATGTTTATTTATTTTTGAGAAAAAGGAAGACAGAAGGCAAGGAGGGGGAGAGCCAGAGAGAGAGGGAGACACAGAATCCTAAGCAGGCTCCAGGCTCTGAGCTGTCAGCACAAAGCCCGGCATGGGACTCCAACTCAGAAGCCATGGGATCATGACCTGAAACACAGTCAGACACCTCACCAACTGAGCCACCCAGGTGCCCCTGTTTTGCTTCTCCTAAACCAAATGTCCTCAGGGTGAACCCTGGTGTCTCAGTGTCTCCCACCATTGCCATATTCCTCTCATCCTAGGCTCCCACACCAGAGCACACAACTCTAACATCCAGCACACTCTCCAAATTTCACTACCTATTGTACTGCTTGTCTTCTCTTCCTGACCCACTGTCCCTCCATTTCTTTAGAGTATAAACAGTGATTGGCTAATTAATCTAATAAGCTGTCTTAAACTAAGTTTTCAATAGCTGCAATTAATTTTCTCTATCAAAATAAGTGTTGTCTAAATGCACTGTGGCATTGTGGATTGTATCCTGGATCAGGAAAAGGCAAACAGTGGGAAACCAGATGAAGTTTAAATAAATTGTTGAGTACAGTTAACAGTAATATACCAGTGTTGGTTCTTTAGTTTTATTAAACATAACCATGGTATTTTAGTGTGTTAAAGGGGAAAGAACAGAATGGATGAGGAGTTTCTGTGAACTCTATTATCTTTGCAACTTCTCTGTAAAACTTAGTCCAAAATAGTTTATTTAAAAAACAACTGTTGCATTGTAAAATAAGGCTTCAGTTTATGAAAGAAGATAAAGGATAAAGAAGATGGAAATTTCAGGTATAAGGATGGTGCTGCATACAGAAATGAAGAAGGTCACTCCCTTCTCACTTCACCTCACACAGGCAGCTGCCTCTTTCTGCCTTTGCATAAGGGTTGGCTATAGGGAAACTGCCTTCATTTGCATGACATCTGCTCAGACCAGGGCATAATCTCAGATTTATTTTTCAGAAAGATGAATCTTGTTGCATATAGAATGTACCCTTTAGGAAAGCAGGAAAGAACACAGGTGAACGGTTACGGAGTTGTTGCAGAAATGTCAGGCAAAAACTGTCCTAGACTATAGCAAGCAAAAAGAAATGGTGAATCAGCAGTTACTAGAAACTATACTGGATGTGGTGAGAGAGAGAAAAGAGTGATTCCTAGTTTTTATTTTGCTCAGGTCACTGACTGAAAAAGAAATTACAGGAGAAGGAGCGATTTCGATAGAAGGATGCAAAGACGATGTGCGCTTATAAGTTTGTGGACATTCTAAGTAGAGATGAAGGATAAGTTCAGGAGAAGAGTCTGAGCTGAGACGAACATTTGAAAATCATCAGTCTTAAGGCGATATGCATGAATTTATTGAAGATTACCCAAATAGTTATTGAGATAACCCAAATAGGATGTATATTTAGAAGAGAAAAACATAAAGTGCCATGCCATAGAAATACATAGTCCAGAGATTATTAACCACATTATTTATTAAAGAGATTCACAGCCTTATGCTAAGGAATTTATACCAAAAAAAGTAACTTGTAGGGAAAACACTGATTTTTAAAAACCAATTTTACCTCATGTGAATATTTATATCATGTTTCATTATTTATGCCTAAGAAACACCATAATTAATAAACATATTCAAATAAACATATAAATACAGATATAAATGATACACATGTAATACTTATTAACTGTTTCCACAGATACACATGTATTTCTCTACAGTCATAATATTAAAAAATCAGCATAGAGGGCTTTCTTTAATGTTAAAAGATCAATAAGTCTTATGACCAACAATATACATAGTTACATTTTGATTAAAATCAAGCTGATAAAAGCTAGGATGATGACAAATTCTAGAATATTCTATAATTATTCTACTTAAATAATATTCTTATAAAGAAAGTTATCACTGCAGTGTAATTATTGCTCTACATTTGGTATTATTCCCTCCTCATTTAGGTTTCTCAGTAAAAGAGATCTATTTCACTGAAAGATAAGGCATTTGGTAGTTGAATTTAAGAGATTTCATGTTGCACTGGTTGTGAAATTGAAGTAAAAGTCAAAAATTTGATTTGATGTTCCGTTTGGAATAGTATTTCATTTTAATGTGAATTTCACATTGGGAAAATGGAACTAATGATTACATTACACATGGAATCTGCACATAAAAAACACAAACTTATTCATAGATATATACGTGTGTGTGTGTGTGTGTGTGTGTGTTAGAGTTCCACTTTCAGAAAAAATTATATTGACTTTATCCTTATTTAATAAACACTGCTTATCTCCTCTAATTTCAATGTTGAAAAAAAGTTATATTGAATCTCACCAAAAGTAGGCTACAAATTTTATCCTATACCAACAAATGTATTAGTTACAATGTAATAATTCAGAAGATGAATTGAAATAACAGAACATTGATGTTTCCAAGAGTAGACTGGAAAAGTGAGACTTCTTAAGCTATGAAAGACCAATTTCTAAGAGAATAAAAAAACAAGTCACAAAGTGGGAGAAAATATTTGCAAAAGACACCTGTGATAAAGGATTGTTATCCAAAATATACAAGGAACTCTTAAAAGTCAATAATAAGTGATGCCTAGGTAACTCAGCCAGTTAAGTATCCGACTTGATTTCGGCTTAGGTCATGATCTCATAATTCATGAGATTGATCCCCACATTGGACTCTGTGCCAAGAGAGCAGAGCCTTCTTGGGATTATCTCTCCTCTCTCATTCTGCCCCTCCCCTGCTCACGCTCTCTCTCTCTCTCTCTCTCTCTCTCTCAAAGTAAATAAAGTTAAGAAAGAAAAGTCAATAATAAGAAAACAAACGGACTAATATATAGGCCAAAGGGCTTAACATATACTTCACCAAAGAACACATAAACATGGCAAACGAGCATATGAAAACATTCATTACATCATATATCACTAGGGAAATGCCAATTCAAACAACAATGACATATTACTACACAACTCCTAGAATGACGACAATCCAGAATGTTGACAATATAAAATGCTGAGAAGGATGTGGAGCACCAGCTTTCACATGCTGAAAGGAATGCAAAATGATACAGCTAGTTTGGAAGACAGTTTAGTGGTTTCTTACAGAACTGAACATATGCTAAACATAAAGTCCAAAAGTTGGACTCTTTGATGTTTACCCAAAGGAGTTTAAAACTTATCTGCACACAAAAATCTGCACCAAGTACTTATATTAGCTTTCTTCATAACTGCCAAAACTTGGACACAACCATGAAATCCTTTCAGTTAGGTAAATGGATAAACTGTGGTACATTCAAATAATGGAATATTGTTCAGCACTGAAAAAGAAAAAAGCTATCAAGTCATGAAAAAGACATGTAGGAAACTCAAATACAAATTACTGAGTGGAAGAAGCCAGTTTGAAAAGTCTACCTACTATATGATTCCAAATACGTGACATTCTGGGAAAGACAAAACTGTCGAGATAGTGAAAAGAACAGTAGCTGCCAGGGATTGAAGGGGGTTGATGATGAGGAATGAATAGATTTTGAATAGCAAATGAATGATGTCAATAAATTGATATACATATCTGCATAACGATAGACCATGATATAAAGAGAGAAAGAGCGCTCGAAAAAGTCCTAGCAGACACACATCTCTAGTGTCCCCTTGGTTCTGTTTTAGAGTGTTGTCAATGATGGCAGAAGAACCAAAATTGGCTTTGTCCCCTGAGGAAATTATTTTTACAATACTGCTTCCCAGAAATATTTTACAATGACTCTTTTTAACAACGATTCTTTCAATCATTTCCTTCAAAAATAATAAGAGAATCTGGAAACATATAAACAGCCCTTTCAATCTGCACCAAATCATAGAGATGTTGTTAAACACTTAACTGGTCTAATAAGCTGTTAAGAGTCAGCCAAAAGGCCGGCAGCTTTAATTGGGAGGTGGATAGGCATTACCAAATGGTAAAGGGCAAAGTGTACAAAGAAACTAAGTGCAATATAAAATAAGCCGAGCTCTGGAAAATGACAGAAGCATTACACTAAAGGTTAGGAGAATAATACTCTAGCAGCAAGCAAATCATATGAATTCTAGAAGGCAGGAGATTTTAAAATAAAAAATAATCCTGAGTCCAGAAAAAGTATAAAATGAGGAGTATAGTATTTTTAAGGGGTAAGTGAAAGCATCTTAAAAGTATTTGCTATCTGGAAAACAAAGTCCTATAAAAGTTTTCTTGTGTGTTTGTTTTGTTTTGTTTTTTACTTTGAGAGAGAGAGTGTGAGCAGGAGAAGGGCAGATAGAGGGGAGAGAGAGAATTCCAAGTAGACCCCGCACTGTCACTGGGGAGCATGATGCAGGGCTGGAACCATGAGATCATGACCTGAGCTGAAATCAAGAGTCAGAGGCTCAGCCTACTGAGCCACTCAGGACCCCCAACAAAGTCCTATTAAATAGTTAACTAAGAATTTGGTGAATATAGATTAGTTATATCCTTAAAATGATGACATGAAGAAAAATTATCATGGCAAAAAATTGAGATTGATATCAGTGCCTGTAGTAACAGAGTATTTGCAGTTTCTTATAAAATGCCTATTATTTTAAGTCATATTACCCAATCAAATGAAAATCATGAAGATTGTCTTTAATACACAAAATCCAAGTACTTGGTAATGTGTGACTATACCTCATATGTAGAATAAAAATGCAATATTCTCAATTTTTAAAAATAAAGGCATACACAATGATGCAGACCTACTGAAATTAACACTGATTTATATAATGTATTATATACATATTATATAATTTTATATTATTTATTAACCTATCAGATGGGAGTATAGAAACTAAAGATAAAAATTAAACATGAATGGTTACCATTTACCTGAAATCAGTTGGTTTTATTATTAGTACTGTGTTTAGTAAATTTCATTAATAATTTGTCTCATTTTTTTTCCTAAATCAAATATATTTACAAGTTCCTGATAAGAGTTTCAACAGAATAGAACAATTTCATTAACTAAACTATGGCGTTTTATCTTTTTCTTCCATCAGAAGTAGCAAATACATTTTTAAAAATAATAAAAACTCAGTGTGGAAAAGTGTGTGTAAATGCAGCTGGTAAAAACTTTCCTACAAGTAGTTTGACAGTAAGCATCAAAATATAAATTGTGCATAAAATTTGACCTAGCAGTCTTATTTCTAAGAAGTTACACTGGTATAATAACATGGTAATACATGTGACCACAGAATGTCCAGCACAATATTATTTACAATAGGGAAAGAACTCAAACTTTAGTAGAAGATTGACTAAATACATCATGACATAATTTGTAGACACTAGTTACTATGCTCAGGACATATATTTACTAATACAGAAAGATTAAAGGTTGATTCTAATGGGATCTCATACTTCCACATTATAAATGTGATTAAATTTAATTATTTGTAAAGGATTATATAATTTAGAATGATTTGAAACAGATCAACTTGAAACAATTCAATGAGTCGTTTTTTTCCTTTTAAATGACAAAAGGAAGTTCAGAGACATTAATCTCAGAGTAACATAAGTAATAAGTTATTTGATTCAATAAATCACAAATTTAATATTAACAAGTTTTGTATGTGCATTTAGTGGCTTAGTATTGTTAGATTTAAATGGTAAAAAATTGACAGTACTGCACTAAATTTAGTGAAAAGAAGTAGATATTGGGTGCCTAAATGCATATAGAACTGCTCTCACTAGTGCAAGCACAAAATACAATTACTTATTCTTTTTTCTTTTGAATATATGTTAGCATAATGATGAGCATAAACTGTACATCCCATCCTTAATTTTGTTTCTCAAAGCCATTACCCTAAGATTAACCAGGTCTCCGCTTACCACAGTAACATTTTAAATGTTTCTGACTCTGCGAACCCATTTTTGAAAAGAGTGAAATGTGGAAAGTTTTTTTTTAAATTTATCTCCTTGTTTTTATTAAAGGAAACAAGGTATCTAAGCAAACTGAAGCTAACATAGGAAAAACAATGGTATAACCACCTGTTTCTCTCACTTAAATATTTGTAACTGAGGAATTAAAGTATTAAGGCAGTTTCATAGACTATAAAGGAGAGAGATGTTTCTCAAATGAGTTGTGTCATGCAATTAATGAAAAACTGTAGCCAAATCTTGTGCCATAATCTTGCTGCCTGAGGCAATAATAAAAATGAGGATTGGTGGTCAGTATAGACAGGAAAGAGTAAAAAACAATGAATCATGCTCCAAACCCAAAATATTGACATATACAGAAAAGACATTCTTTGCCTTTCCCACATTATGAATAAGATTAGGTATGGGAACTTATTTATTTAAACAGCAATGTTCTAACTCCATCTTGCAGATGTGTTCATGGCAAGTTAAAGCCATATTGCCATGAAAAGCTCCCTAATTACTGAAGAAGGATGTAAAATATTAAAGTCATTTTAAATTCCATTCTATTTAATTATTTTTATACCTAAATCATTAATATTATATGTCAATCAATTTTGTTGTTACATATGAAGTAATGTGCTAAGTACTGAGAAGGAATTCAAAGCTGGCTAAAAATGTTTCTTCATGGAAAAGATATCTGTAAGGATAAAGAAGACATGATCACACAACAGCAGTATACAAGTTAGAAAGTGATAAAGCATCCAACAGATATTATGGAATTTCAGGGAAATACAAAATCACTCTGACTCTGTGAATCAGAAATGCGAAAACATGCAAGCCAAATTTTAATTTAGAAAATTTAACATGGTGAGGTTCCAGCAATTCCAGAGGGGCTTTCTTGTATGGTCAAAGGCACAGAATCAATTAATTAAAGTGTGAACAAAAATAGTTTTTGTAGAGTACAACCTACTTCAAGACAATAAACTATGGAAGAAAAATCTAGAAAATTGGGTTGGAACCAGATTATGGAAGATGTTGAAAATCACCTTAAGAGGTTCACCCACAATTTAGCAAGTAACATAGGGATACTAAGGTCTTAAGACAGAAAATAATGAGATCATATGTTCTCAGTAAGACTCTACTACGATATATAGGATGAATTGGAGAGAGAACAATCTGGAGACAGCACAATCAGTTAAAAATGGTCGGGGAGAGGGAGAGAAGCAAACCATGAGAGACTCTTGAATGATGAGAACAAACTGAGGACTGATGGATGTGGGGGGGAGGGGGAAGATGGACATGGAGGAGGGCACTTGTGGGGATGAGAACTGGGTGTTATATGGAAACCAACTTGACAATAAACTATTTGTAAAAAAATATAAAATAAAATAAAATAAAATAAAACAGGCACGGACTAAGGTCTTGGCAGACCCCAAGAACTATAAAAGTAAGAGCTATCTAAATGAGTCATGGCAATGTATTATCTTTGTCTGAGGTAATATTAATGATTACTGTGAGGTTCACATCTGAGTGGCTGAGAGTATAGTTTAGTAATAAGCATAATATGAGGAATGAATGATAGAGCATGGAAAATGAGAAAATCAGTTTTGACACAATGAATTTGATGAGCCAAGGGATGGACAGTTTGAGTTGTTTAACAATTGGTAATGTGGCACTGAGGCTTATAGAGTAATTACCATACAGCAGATTGTGGTGTTAATGCCTATGTATATATCATAATAGCCCATACTTATGGCTGATGTATGTTGTTTGGTCGTGTTATTTAGACTGCATTAAGAAAGATTCAGTGGTAGAGCACATGTAGCGGTGGGTAAATAGGAGCTCTGCATTCTTGTTTAGATCTAGTTCCATATAGCAGTGCAAATTTTGCACAACTTACTTTCTTCCTTTTTACTGGATCAGAAGCTATAGATAATCTGATTTAAAAAAAAAAAACAGAAAGAAAAAAATACATATTGTTTTAAATAAATGTGGATGTTTATAATTTAAACTGATTTTCAGCTTCATTGAGTTATAATTAATAGGAATTATATACGTTTTAAGTATATACTTGATGTTTTGATATATGTATATATTGTGAAATAATCACTATAATCAAGCTCTTTAGCATAACCACCACCTCACATAATTACCATTTTCTTTCTTAGTGGGTTGTGCAATAGGAATCCTTAAGTTCAACCCTTTAAGCTGTTTTACCTAACCTCTCCATTTCCCCCTTGTGTCCATCCCTGGTAGCCACCATTCTACTTTGTTTTTATAAATTTGACTATTTTAGATTCCATATATAAATTAGATCTTGTGTTATTTGTCTTTCTGTGTCTGCCTTATTTCATTTAGCATAATGCCCTCGAGGTTCACCCATGCTATCATAAATGATAGGATTCTCTCCTTTTTAAAGACTAAATTATATTCCAAGGGTATATGTATGTATGTATCTGTGTGTGTGTGTGTGTGTGTGTGTGTGTGTGTGTGTGTTATTTATTTTCTTTTTCTATTCATCCACCAATAAATAGAAACTTAGATTGTTTCTACATCTTGGCTATTGTGAATAATGTTGCAATTACATGAGAGTGCAGATGTCTCTTCAAGAACAAAATGTCATGCTCTTTGGACATATATTCAGTTATATAATAGTTCTATTTTTGATATTTTGAGAAACTTTCATACTGTTTCCCATAATGGCTGTACCAGTGTACATTTATGTCAATGCTGCACAAGGGTTCCCTTTCCTCCACATTCTCATTAACACTTGTATCTTTCCTTTTTTTTTTTTTAAATAAGAGCCATCTTAACAGGTATAAGTTGATAGCTCACTATGGTTTTGATTTGCATTCTCTGACAATTTAGTAATGCTGAGCACCATTTCATGTACCTGTTGGCCAAATATATAAAACAATAACAGATATAAAGGAACTTATTGATAATACAATAATAGTAGTTTACTTTCATACCCCTCTTATTATCAATTGAGAAAACATCTAAACAGAAAATAAGTACAGAAACAATGGCTTTGAATGACACACTTAACAGATATATTCAAAACATTGCATCCTAAAACAGTAGAAAACACATTCTTTTCAAGTGCACATGGAACATTTTCCATAACAGATCACATATTAAGTCACAAAACAGGCTCAACTAAAACAAAAAAATAGATTGAAATCTTACTATGCACCATTTTTTACCACAATGCTATGAAACTTGAAGTCAACCATAAGAAAATTTTGGAAAGACATTGAGGTTAAACAATATGCTACCAAACAATGAATGACTCAACTAGGAAATCAAAGAAGAAATTTAAAAATACCTGGCCATTTGTATGTCTTCTATAGAGAAATGTCTATTCCGGTTTTTTGCCATTTTTAAATCAGGTTAATTGATTTTGCTATTGAGTTGTATGAGTTCTTTATATATGTTGGCTATTAATTTCTAATCATATATATGATTTGTAAATATTTTCTCCCATTCTGTAGGGTACCTTTAAATCTGTTCATTATTTTCTTTGCTGTGCAGAAGATTTTTGGTCCAATCCCATTTGTCTATTTTTGGTTTTGTTACCTGGGCCTTTGGTGTAATATCCAAAAAATCATTGTCCAGACCAATATCAAGGAGTTTTCTCATTTTTTCCTAGTATTTTTTAAAGATTTTACTTTTAAGTAATCTTTACACCCATCATGGGGTTCGAACTTAAACCTTGAGATCAGAAGTCACATGCTTTACCAACTGAAGCAGTCAGGTGACCCTCCTACTAGTTTTATATTTCAAGATTTTACGTTTACATCTATAACTTATTTTTAGTTAATTTTTGTATATGCTATGAGATAAGGGTCCAATTTCATCCTTCTGCATATAAATATAACCTGGGGGAGCTTGGGTGGCTCAGTTGGGTTGAGTGTCTGACTCTTGATTTTGTCTCAGGTCATGATCCCACAGTCATGGGATTGAGCCCTGTGTTGGGTTAAGCAGTGCAGAGCTTGGAATTCCCAGAAGAAGAAGAAAATAAAACATTAAAAAAAAAATTTTTTTTAAGACAAAAAGTAGAGAGCTGAGAACAGGTTAGTAGTTTCCAGGGGTTAGAGGTGATGCAGAGGGGGAGACTGTAAAGCAGATGGATGTCTGACATGATGGGATAGTCTTGCATCTTGATTGCAATGATGATTACATCAATCTACACATGTGATAAAATAACAGAACTATGCACCATGTGTAAAAAGGTCCATTTTCTCATTTTTATATTTTGCTATAATTTTGTAAGATGCAATCACTGAGAAAGACTTAGTGAAGAATATATAGGACCTCTCTGTTCTATCTTTATAATTTCCTGTGAATCTATAATTATATCAAAATAGAAAGCTTTTAAAGGTAAATAAAACATGTTATATGGCTTAAAATATAAGTCAAAATTATATCATTAATCTTGTTATAAAAATGAACTACTTTAACATAAAGCTCTTTAAAAACCATTATGGTTATAAAAAGATGGACTTCCTGTATATATAGAGTTGTTTTTAGGTCTGCATGTCCTTTGTTAAGCTAGGCTATATTTTAAGTGTAGTTGAAAATATATTTGGATTTAGAGAGATCTGAGCTTCAATCCAAGGTCTAGAAGTTGTTAATTTAAGAAGTTTACTAGCTATGTAATCATAAGGAAAAATCTTAATGCATTTTCTGAGCTACAGTTTATCATCTTTAAAGTGAATATAATAAATAGTGATTGTTTAGTTTTGTGGTCAAGATAAAATACAATTTATAAAGTGATTTCTACCAACATTCTTCCATTTTAGTTTTAGAATTGAATTTGTCTACATTGGAAAGAACTCGTATCCCTTCATAGAACAATGAGTATAACCTACTTTTATAATTATATCATGACAGGTCACCCAACATATGCTTATTCTAATTTAGAAACTTTATAAAATAAAGAGAACAAGTGATTTCTAAATTCTGCTGAAATATATGTATGAAATTGAGGACTCCCCCCAAAATCAGGGAAAGACAAATGCTGAAGAGGAGGAGATGAAATAAAAACTGAGTTGCAAACAGACACTAGGGAATAATATGTGGTGCCTATGTGTGTGTGTTTCACTTACTAAGAGATCCCATGCAATAAGGAGCATAAAGTAAGTAAAATCATACTGTAAAAATTGCAAAAGAAAAACATTTCAAAAGAATATGTGTTCTGTATCCACCCAGCCCCCTACACTTCTTTTCCCTTCTCCCACCAAAATCAGGTTGATGGTAGGACAACACTTCTTTTATAAAAAATCATAACACAATTCCACTTACGTCATTACAAAGCATGGAAACCTGCCCGATGGGTTTGCACAAATCTTATTTTTAAGTTGTATTTCATTTGCTCTTAAAAATAAATATTTAAGACCATACGTGGACCTATAAATAACAATATTAAGATAGGATCTTGGGGGTATCTGGGTGGCTCAGCTGGTTAAGCATAAACTCTTAATTTTATCTCAGATCATGATCTCACAGTTCATGAGTTTGAGCCCCATGTCATGCTCTGTGCTTACAGCAGGGGTCTGCTTGAGATTCTCTCTCTTCCCTCACTGGTTTGCATGCAAGTGTGCATGCTCTCTCTCGTAAAATAAATAAAGAAACATTTTTCAAAAAAAAGAGAGGATCCTGAATAAATCTGTTTATCATATTATTCTCACAGACATGTCTTCTATTAAAAAATTAATTCCATAGGTCATCATAATAATGCTTGATGCATTTGTTCTTTTAAAGTAATAGCAAGTAGGGACACCTGGATGGCTCAGTCAGTTAAGCATCTGACTCTTGATTTCAGCTCACAACATGATCTCAAAGTACATGAGTTCAAGTACCATACTGGGCTCTACACTGACACTGTGGAGCCTGCTTGGGATTCTCTCTCACTCTCTGCCCCTCCTCTACTCTTGCTCTCTCTCTATCTCTCTCAAAATAAATGAATAAAATTAACTTTAAAATAAACCTATCGGGGGCGCCTGGGTGGCTTAGTCGGTTAAGCATCCGACTTTCACTTAGGTCATGATCTCGCAGTTCGTGGGTTCGAGCCCCGCGTCGGGCTCTGTGCTGACTGCCAGCTCAGAGCCTGGAGCCTATTTCAGAGTCTGTGTCTCCCTCTCTCTCTGACCCTCCCCTGCTCACGCTGTCTCTCTCTGTCTCCTAGAAATAAATAAAATATTAAAAAAAAAAACCATCAGTTTCAAAAACTAAATTAATTAAGCAGTTAATTAAATTATAGTAAATACAGTAAAATTATGGTTTATGAGTATAATTCATTCTGGAAACAGGCTTGTAATCCAAATCATTTGTATATCAAAGTGAATTTCAAGAACCATTGGCTCACTTGTGATCAATCATGTGATGTTCAGTGCCATGTACTACCCATATTGCAAGACATTACTAGTTTATCAAGTAAAATTTATTAGAAATGTTTGCTTGTCTTGCGGAACACTTGCAGAACAAGTTGCTCACAATCCAAGGTTTTACTTACCTTCACACTGAAGGATGTACATAATTTAAAATTATATGCAAGGAAATAACATAGGTTTTGGAATCAGTTAAGCCTATATGTGAGTCCTTGCTTCATCACATAAACCAAGTGACTTTTGAGAAGAAAGAACCTGACTTCTTCAACTGTTTTCCTCACATATATATTGAGAACCTTAGAATTTGTAGAAAAACGAATTTAAATACTGTATGTGAGCTATATACAATGTATGGCATACAATGGAGGCTTGCTAATGGTAATCACTTTCATTCATTATTTTACCTATTAGCCTCCTCCTCATGTTTTTCTTTTTAATACTTCCAGTATGTCTCTTACTTTTACCTATTTTTTTTACCATATACATCTCATTTTATTCCTTCTGCAAATATTCACTGCTCATTCCTATAGTGCAAAGTACTATGCTACGTGCTGTGAAATCTGTAAGACTCTATCTCTGTCCCAGACAAGAAAATAAGACTGAGACACAGTAGTGCAGTAGGAAACAAGCGATTGGTAACATTGCAGTCATTACCATTATTGGTAAGACTGTCCTTTCGAGAACAAATACTCCCAAGGAGAAGCAACTCTTAAGCTATCCTTTGAAAGTATTTCAGAAGAGAAAAAAAAAGGTAGCAAATTCCAGGTAGAAAAAAAATCCATGAACAAAAAAGTTCCAATAGCTTATATACTGTCATGCTAAGCATTTTGGACTTACCAAGTAAACAATGGGAAAGCAGTGAAGATTTTTGTTATTCAAGGAAAGTATACTCAGTGCAATAGTATCTAGGTTAACAATTCTGTATAATATCCCTACTGTCTAAAAATCAATTGATTGAAAATTAATGTATATATGACATTTCAGAATTTCCTGTAGCCAGTCTATAAGTCAAGCCTAAGCACCACTGCACAGAAGATTAAAGGCTCAAGGAGTCAAAGAATGATAAATTCAATGGAAGACATTGCTTCTGTCTGATTCCCGGCAGTAGACATATTTGATGATTTCCTGTCTTCTTTATAATGTTGAAAAGAAAGTTCTTACAGCAATAATCTACAAATTAAGAGAAACTCATGCAGCCTGTGAAAAAATTAAGTGGTTGAATATCCCTAAGTATCTAGCCAGATATTTTACTAATACTTGCTATAAAGAGTAAACAGTTTTTCATCACTTTTTTTCCTTCTCCATTTTACAGAATTAATTTCACAAGTTTAAAAAATATATGTGTGTGCATCTATATTTGTATATGTATATAGATATTCATATATATGAAAAAATTGTTATGCAAAGGTAAATGCCTTGTTATGAAGAAAAGAAATGAAAATAATCTTGTCATGTGTTGAGGAAGAAGAGTAACTGGCTTAGTGAGAATTTTATTTGACTTTTTCCTTTGCCATTCTGAATAACTAATAAGTAGGGAGGGCCAAGATTTTCTTAGTTGAAACTTGGATCTGGTTGAAATAATATAATTAAATATACTTTAATTTATATCATCGCTTAGATCATTGATTCTAATAATACCTAATAAAATAAATAGAGCCATGCTTTCTAAAATAGTAAAGAATACTGTATGCTATTTTTGAAATGTATTTGGATTTAACAGATAATTTCAACTTAGATACATATAGTGTGAATTGTATTTCATCCTTTCTTTGTAGGGACTATTGTTCTGCAATACAAGAAACAATTAAGCATCTTCTCTCTGTTGCATGTTTTAAAAAGCTACAATGTACAGAGAACTATCCAACTCAATATTTCAAATTCTACTACTCAGAGTGTACTATTTGTTCCCTATCAAAATGTCCTGAATATTCTCTCAGGCCATAAAAAGTGAACAAAATATTTTTAGCCAAAGATGTACATGGATTCCAGTTGAAATTGTGTTTTATAAATTATATCACTTAGCTTTATTACTATTTCTCATGACAAGCTACCTCACTTAAATATTTTTGCATTGAATAGTGAGCTCTAGGAGATAGTTGAGAAAAGAAATTGAGCTCATAAAAAAAAGTTAAATGGTTGCTATGTGTATAAGATGGAAACACAGAAATTTGAAAGATGGAGAAGAAAAGTCAATTAAATGGTTATTTATCTCTATGTTGTCAAAAATCTCAGAGTAAAGGAAAGCTGCAAAGAATCAATTAATAGATATTATGAAGATTATGAGATTAAAATGTGGAGTTAAATATTCTTTACTGAAAAAAATAAACCATCACGAAGCTGATCTTTTGATTTGGATAATAGTTTTAGTTTTACTCATTTCTATCAAACTGTCCAAATTTAATTCTAATTAATTAATTTAACTATATGAAACCATTAAAATCTAAAATGGTATTTAATTTTTTAAACATAAAAAAGACATTTTTGTTTGCATCAGAAAGTTTGTCAAACTTTAAACTACTTCACTTTACTGAAGCAGATGTTTCTTTGACTATCAGTGACTTGGTATTCTAAGATAACACAAAGAAAGTACATTCAGGACATACAACATGAGATGTGACTAGCAAGTAATGTGACCGATTTGTTAACAAGCATACTAAGGACTAAACATCCAAATGAACATTACACTTCTAAGCAGCCACTTTGGGAGATCAGACACATTTCAGTGGTGTTGCCATTGGTCAAAACATTTCAAACTTCTCCTTTAGAATGCTCTCAGAAATGATTTATGAACCATACAAAACTCAGGCTCATTGCTTTATAAATTGCACCTCATATAGCAGTAACATGAAGTAAAGCAGAATTGAAAAATATAATTTTTCTTCTCTTCTGTTTATAAAAATAAACTTACATTTTAAATCAGTCCCCAAAGAAAGTGTTTTTATATAAATCTAGAAAAACAATCAGAAAAACAGTAATAATAATAATTCCTTTTTCTTTGTAATTTGAGTAGAAACAATATAGACTAAGAATCAGTGCAACTTTGTTGGGAAGTGTCATCCATCTAATCTCATTTTCTTGGTCCTGTTTGCTTTTTCAATGACCACCTTGGCAAATTTTCTCTCTTCATATCCTGTTTAAACTCCCTTAGACATCTGACACGCCTGATCATCCTTTCTTTTTCCAAAAATGCTGTGAACAGTGTTCTTAAAGAACTTAAAGGAACCACTCTGTATCCATAGCCTTTCCTGAACTTACTGTGCTATGTTCTTCCTGCATCCCTGGAAACATCACTCTACACATGGAAGTTACTAAAGTATTTAAAAACTTATTGAATACATAAATAGGCAAAGCTTTGGTTCTCTGCTCTATTTTCCTGTACGGTTTCTCTTGTTAAAATAAATCTCATGGATGTTAACTATCACCACTGCTAAAATAACAAGTCCCACCCCATAGCCTTTCTCTATCCCTACCACTCTCAACCATGCCAACTTCAGCAAGTTATTTAACTTCTCTGAGTCTTAATTTCATCCTGTAAATAAATGGGGATAAAAATATAGTCTATCTCATAACATAATGCCCAGGTAGATAATGCTTAAGAAGTGTCTGATGCTTTTTAAGTGTTCAATTATTTTTTTATTTATTGAGAAAGAGATGAGAGAGAGAGAGAGAGAGAGAGAGAGAGAGAGACAGAGAGACAGAGAGACAGAGACAGAGACAGAGAGGAGAGCACAAATGGGGGAGGGGGAGGGGCAAAGAGAGAGAATCGCAAGCAGGCTCCACACTGTCAGATCAAAACCCAACATGGGGGCATGATCCCATGAACCATGAGATCATGACCTGAGCTGAAATCAAGAGTCAGATGCGTAGCCAACCGAGCCACCCAAGGGCCTCTAGTTACTATTTTTTTAAGGAAGCTCTACGCCCAGCATGGGACTTGAACTCACAACCCCAAGATCAAGAGCTGCATGCTCTACCAACTGAGTCAGCCAGGCACCTCTAAATATTCAATTATTTTAACTCTTATTGTTTTACCCTAAAATCTTTTGTGACATTCTCACAATCAATTCAACATATTTTTTGAAAAATATGCATACTGTCTGAAACTTGCACCAAGATAAAATGGTATGTTTTCACCTAGATTAAATTATACAACTACCATAATTAAGTTCTTATTTAATTAGCTTCTCCTATCTTTAGTAGTGTAGATAGCAATGGTTTTCTTAGGCTAAAAGAGAACCTTCATATAGATTCTTGTATTGTCTTGTATAGGCTGTCAAAATGCTATGACCTCTGTCTGACAGGAAAATTAATCAAACTATATCTAATAATCATTCTGTATGTCTTTAAACTTTCTTTTACCTATTAACTTCCCCAAACCTGCTTTCCTTTTGTTATTACTGTGATCACTAGTGGGAAATCTATTCTTTCAGGCTATGAAGTTTGAAATCTCTTCCTTTCACCTTCCCTATCCTGTCCATTCTAAACAGGCATCACACCCCTGAATGTTCACTTTTCCATGCCTCTCCAATAACTCTTGTCATCTCACATGTGAACTACCACACTATACTTCTAACTCTCCTGCCTACATTTATTCTCACATTTTTTGAATTCATTGCACACACAACCTCATCATGCTAATGCTCCAAAATTACCAGTCTTATACTCTCTGAAATTTTGCAGGGGTGCCTGGGTGGCTCAGTTGGTTAGGCATCCAGTATCAGCTTAGGTCATAATCTCATGGTTCATGAGTTCAAGCCCTACATCAGGCTCTGTGTTGACAGCTCAGAACCTGCAGCCTGCTTTGGATTCTGTGTCTCCCTCTCTCTCTGTCCCTCCCCCACTCACTCTCTCTCTCTCTCTCTCAAAAATAAACAGTAAAAAGTATATATATTTAATAAAGAAATTTTGTATCCCTATACCACTTACCATATTTTTTACACAATATAAAAACAAAATATTTGTGAAATAAATTTCATACCCTTAATCAGAAACCCTCATTGATTGTATGATGGTAGTATTGTCCATAAAGTCCTATACTATATCTTAATTATGGTGCTGTGAGGGTCAAATGAGGTGAGAAGAAGTTTTTAAAACATACATAAATAGTGCTATGTAAGATGCTTTGACTCAGTATATTACCATTTAGCCTCACACCATCATCCCTGAGAAAGGTACTATCTCCAGCTCTGTAGCAAAAAGGCCCAGAGAAGTCAAGGTTACGATTCAGCAGAAAGGGTTCATACTACATGTGAACTTACTGCTCAAGTCTCAACATGTATGCTCATTTTATTTCATCCTGTCTTCTTTTAAGCAGGGTTGTAAGACTGGAGTTCCTTGGATATATTAGTTTTCTATTGCTGTTGTAACAAAATATTACGAACAATAATACAAATTTACTATCTTAGAGTCCAGGAGGCCCAAAGTCCAAAATCCATCTCACTGGGTTAGAATGAAGGTGTTGGTAGGGCTGGTGGCTTCTGGAGACTCTGAGGGGAGAATGTGCTTCCTGGCCTTTCCCCTCTCCTTGACACTGCTCTGCTTGTTTCTTGAACCTTTCTCACACATCATTCCAACCGCTTGCTTCTGGCTTCCCATATTCTACTACAGTATTCACCCCTCCTGCCCCGTTTTGTAAGGATCTTGTAATTGCACAAGGCCAATCTGGATAATCTAGGATAATCAACAAACCCTTGCTATGCAGGGTAATATATTCACGGGATCCAGGCACTAAGACATGGACATTTTGGGGGCCATTATTTAGCTTGTATCACTAGGCATGAGCTCTGACTACAGAGCCTGAATTCCCTGGAACTAAGACGTGGTGATCGTTAGCTTTTTCAACAATACATATCTATGCATTACAGTCTTTGGTCAAGATGTATTGAATACCATAGGGAATCATTCAGCCTAAGAAGACAGTTCACTTACTCACCTGCTCATTTATTATGAACCTTAATTTTGATAAATAAAATCTGATTCTTAGTTTTTGCTGAAAAAAGAAGTTTGTAAGAAATGAAAAGTGTATATTAGACAAATGATAAGTGCATGTTGGGCAAGAAAGAGCATACCTGCAACTGCACTGAAACCAAAATAGAAATTTCAATTTTTGTTTTAATGCAAAATAAGCCTACTCCTGCTCGTGAGTCTTACAGACTTGGCATGGCTTTTACCAAGAGGGTCTTTACATTTTGACAGTTTATTTTTTCCAGAATCTGCATGTTCGAGTATATATTATAAAGTTAGTATTTCATTATACCCCCTCAGCCAAACAAAAAGTCTAAATATGTTTAATGATTTTTTTTTTTTTGCATAAGAACATTACTTAATGGTGCTTGAATTAACAGAATGAATTGAGCTAATTGATGACAACACTTCTTAATGATACACTGACTTTCTGGGTCATCTCCCCCACTTCTACCAGTCTCATTAGCCCAGGGCCACTTGCATACTGAGTGCCCTTCGGCATTTCGATAGATCAGCTAACTGCGGATGCTTCAACACTAAGTCAGGGAGAAGCAGAGTTTCTACTGTCTTCTGACTCCTTTCTTTCTCCCACCTGGAAAATCATCAATCTTTCAGAAGTCTTAAATTTACTTTGAGGGTTATAAATATACACTAGTGGAATTTTACTGCTGAAGAACTTTGTTATATTGAGATACAGGCTTGATGAAGCACCGGATTACATGTACAAAACTTTGACTACAAATAAAAATACCAACAGGTGTCCTTTATTTTAATAAATATATGCAAGCATTAGGACCTTAAATATCAGCATTGCATAAAGAAACATTGGCAGAACATGCCAAGAGATTCATGGTTAAAAGAAATAGAGACGTGTGTTATTAAGGTAAAAAAGTGAAAGTGAATACATTTCGAAAAAAACATAATGCCTCGTACTAGAACATTATAGTCAATGGGTAAAATTGTAAAAATACTTAAACATGCACGGTTGTTGAAGATAAGTGTATTAAAAGTACAGTCTTCCTCGGACTTTGGAAAAATTGATCGATGAAATACCTAAAGGTGAATATTAAATTTTATATACTTTTTTTCTCAGTTGATTTAACCTCCTATGAACAGTAATTGTCTTGTAAATGGATGTATATGAATTTTAGGAACCAAACTTTCAAATGGAATTTATTTCAGTTATGCCACAGACTCAGAAAAATGTCACATTTATTCAAAGAGTTATTTGTTACTCAGAAGTTTAAGTGTTTTGACCAGTTTAAAGTTAATAACAAAATGAAAAGAGCTGAGCATAGCATGATTTTAAGAATGCCAATTTGTAACCCAGGGGATAGGTATTTGCATACTAATTGTAATGTTCCTGCTGTCACATTACCTTCAGCTTGAAGATCAGTCAGAAAGAGAAATTCGACATCATCTGTGACAGTCAGACAGTGGAACGAAAAATGCCAGTGAAGTGAGTTGCTGTTTAAAGCTATTTTTATCTCAGAAGAGGTACAAATGAAACACTTGAGCCTTCATTAGTCTCGATGTTTTGTTTCCTTCATTTATGATAAATATGCTAATTGTTATCTTTCTTACTGATTTATTTTCTTCCCCTTTCCCTATTGATTTCTTCTTCTTTTCTAAAATATGTCAACAGCTCGTGACTTGCTGACAATGTGAAGTTAGTTCTTTAAATTTGCTAATATAAAGCAAGGTTATAAAGGGGAGGAAAACCAGTGAGCTTTCTCTATGTGAAGTTTTTCAAAATTGTGAAATGTTAAGAGTTTGAGACATAGATATGTATGATCCTTGCAAAAATTATTCATTATTGCAATATTTATTAAGAAATTTGAAAACAGATATTAAGTGCTGGGTAAGGAAGCAGCTGTCACTTCCTGGAGCACATGGACCCCTTGCTTGAATTTCCCATTCTCCAGCACACCGCTAATTGAGTGTGAAGAGCTAAGTTGTTGGATTCCACATTTTTTAATGCAATACAACTGGTTCTAGCTGGCACAATTAGCAAGATAACTGGTAGCTTTCACGCAGTTCCCATCTGGCCTGGCTCTTCTCTGGACACATAATATGGGGACTGCTGGCCTTGATGGTGCTCGCTTAATGAAGGAAACAGAAAGGAAATCAGCCAAAACCCCATGAAATGCTAAGTGCAATTTTGGCTCCAGATACATGGTGAATTTTCATGGCAAATCACACACATACAAAAAGTTACTCTGATTATGCATCACAATTATTCAGAAAATGCACACACATTCACAAATGAGAAGAGTCAAACAAAAGCTCTGTCTGAGTTAAAACTAAAATCAAAACAAAATTAAAAAAGAGAGAGAAATGGCAGAGAGGCACATTGTCTATATATTCAAGGTAACGCGTGTCAAGTAAAATTTAACCAAGTCAGTACATTTTTAAATTAACCACCTTCATTTTATCTCCACTCTGAATTTGATAGTTTCTTTCTTAACATACATATAGTTGCCTTTTTTTAAAACATAAAACATTTTCTCACTCATATATAACACAAGAAATGTCCTATTTTCGTTTGATAACATGTGAGATTCAAAAATCTGTCTTCTGAAAACTTTCTATTGAGTACTCAATTACTGCAATTCAGCTATTATTTAGAGGAAATATTTGTGTGAAATGCAATAAACTCGATCAGAGAAAATGCATTTTCAAATTATTTATTATGAATGTTCCAAAACACGAACCTAGAACAAGCATATGTATATTGACTCATTCACTCAAGGAAAAGTGTAAAAAGAGTTTGGGTTATAAGGAGATATACTTGTATTTGAATTCTAACTGCCTGTTAGTATATGCAAGATATTGCACCAGTCATTAGCATCTCTGAGGCTCTTTATTTCTTTGTAACATAGGATTAAAACACACTGTCATATATAGGATTAACTAAGGTAAAATATATGACATGCTGTAACACATGCTATACAATGTGGTATAGATTGCAAACATTCGATACATGGTTGTCCATTCTGATGCTGCTAAAAATATTGCCTTTCAGCTTATTCATATATAACAATAATTTACTCTTCTGCCAAATTATAAATACACAATCAACTCAATTTAAAAATTTAAACAGCAAATTAAGAACATGATTCCTTTGAATAGCTGCATCTCACTTAGCTTCTGAAAAGTAAATACTGCATCACCACCAACCTTCCCATCAGTCAAAATTGAACCTTTCAAGTCAAACTTGAAATAGGTTAGGAAATAGTGAGCTTACAGCATCCCAGGAGCTGTCACACACTAGCAGAGGTATTCCATCAGAGAGTTGAAAGGCAAATTTACCTTTTATAATAATGCAGCTTTTAGTGGACTATAAATAATACCAGAATATCCTAGAACCTCTAATTCCTATAATGTTCTCTACCTATAGAAGATAATATTCTAGCATATCTCTTTAACTCAAAACATTACATTTTTTGTTTGTCATTGGTTTTACATCATTTCCAAATTTTGTTTTCTTCCTTTGTTTTTAGTGTTTTCCTACACTAATGAAGATAACAAGAGTAGCTACCATTTATTTCAATATTTCCATTCCTAAAAGACTCCTTTACTTCTGGTAAGGTCTTCACTGAATATTCCTTTTGCTTTCAGTGCAAGCAAAATCTGACTCTCCCTAAATGACATAACTTGGCTTGATGGCCTCAGAATGGATTTTGTCCACCTTCTGCAATTTCACATCTCTTAGGGATGGGAGTGAGGTCTGCAGTCGGTCACTCTCCAATGATGCTTTCATGTCATGTTTCCTCTTCCCTCCACTATTACACTTTGAAGCTAATGCAATTCAGCCATAACTTTCAGTAATCGTCTTATCACTGTCACCTACCAGCATGTTGAAAGCCATTGCACTGCTTCCATTGAAGGTTTTAATACCTGCCACTATTTGGAGTTTGGTCATTCATTCATTATTTGTTTCTATGTTCAACAAATTGAATTGAAAAAAAAATTTTTTTTGAGCAGACATACTGTGCTTGGCAGTGGAAAATAACAATATTTACTCCTTTCATCAGAGAACCTACACAATGGGGGAGGTATATGTTCATTCCTGAATGCTATTTGCCTAGATTGTTTCTTAGTGGTTTTTGTTTCTGTGTGTGCGTGCTTTTTTTTGGTGGTTGTTCCTCATTCCAAATGGGTGTACTATGTGGCCAGGCTTTGGCTCAGAATGCCTTACTGCCCTGTTCATTTACATATATTCCACTCACTGTAAGTAGGCTTTTTAAAAATAATCTGATAACCACCAAATATCAGTCTTCAAGCGGAGATATTTTTAAACATGTGCACTTCAAGAGACCATATGATAATTTTAGCAGTATTTGATAGAATTCCTACAAGACCTAATATATGAATCATATAAAATATAACATAAGCTTGTTAGAGTACCAGGCTTTATTGTACACAAAAGCTCTTCAATGTAAATTTAAATCTAGATTTGGGTCCCATTCTCCATTAATGAAAAATATAAATGAACAACTAAATTTTTAAGTGTCCACTTGAATGGAAAACCACTATTTCAAAATAGTTTCACAGAAAATCTTGTGTCCCTAAGATTTAATAAATCAAGGGAGAAAGGAAAATCATCTGTCTACTATCAGGAAAGAAAGTTTCAGATAGGAAATGTAAGTAATGGAAGATAGTAAAATGAATTCCCAGTCACAGAGTCCCCTCTATACACCCACTAATGAAGACAGCCATTATTATCTGAAAATACAACCACATCTGCAACCGCAGAAGGAAGCACACTCAATCCCAACACAAATAATAAAAATGGCAGCAAATTACAGGAAGTAATAGAATATAAAAGCAAAGAGATCGCTTCACATAACATATTTAGGATTAGTCACCTTGATATGCAAATGTAAAATTTTATAAGAATGACTAGATATAAGAGTCTATTTTATTATCAATTGTTTTAATAAAAACTTTCAATTAGCTCATCAGTTTCCATAAGTAGGTCATTTACACATCACAGCTACATAATCTAAGTTGTTTTTTCCGAGTAGCAGATGCTTTCTATGGATGGGAGCTTATCTCATCAGGATCTTAGTTTATTAAGGGGAATAATGCATGATATATTTGCATCTCAGAAACTTTATATCTTAAACCTGATTTACTACTTCTACATCACATCCCCAAAAGTATACCTTCTTCAGAAGACTTAAGTCTATAAATTTTTTGACTGCCTTGGAAAAGATATTACTCTGTCCTGACAGATTCCTAGATTTAAATAAATCATCCCAGAACTGGAAGCATACCAGTCTAAGGAGAAATAAGGTCTGTCTCAGAGTGGGGTAAAAGCTTCTCAAAATACTATAAATAAATGCTTTCAAGATCATCACATGTTAGAAATCTTTAACTGAAACTTTTTTTTTTTACTTTTTTGAGATACACAGTTATGATATGGATAATTTTATTTTCTGCAAAAACCCAGAAAATAGTTCAGTCATCACTACTGCTAACATGAAAACTTTTCAGAAATAAATTAGAGTAATTCCATGTAAATTAACAATTAATGTATTTATAGTTGAGAAAAAATTCAATATACCTCATAAAAGCATGAGAAATATCTTCCTTGTGCCTTTATTAGAATATAAGATTTGCAAATATTAATAACATTGTAAGATAGATTAATAAATAATTTGCTGATGTCAAATTATATACCACTTTATGTTGCTATTGCTGTCCACTATGGAAAACATTATATGATTTTTGTTGACCCTTTTCAGTTTGATTAACGGTGCAAATCTCTTTTAACTTATATAATTCAACAAATACACATATCTCAAATGTTACTATACGTTATAGAAGAAAAAGATCACAATGCTATTGTCAAGGGTAGATGTTGTTTCTACAGGTCACCGACAACAGAATCTACGGCGTGGTCTGAAAATATGGACACACTTTTAACCAATCAAGGTAAGATCCAACTAAGTTTAAAAAGATAATGATTAAAGGTAAATCATTAAATTCTGAAAGTTGTAATCACTATAAAATATGAGTTTCGTCAATATTTGAAGTATAAGATTTCCAAGATCTTGCATATCAAGATTTGAGATTTGTATGGGTCTCAAATCTAAATGGAATTAGGTTGGGCTTAAAATAAGACATGATTATAGAAACTCCAAACTTTAACACAAAAAGAAAATCCTAAATAAGAAGTGAGAAATTTGTCATTTTCTTGTACTCATTATCATTTGATGTATATATAATGACTATTCTTGTTACAAGATGAAAATAATATAGAAACTATTGAAAAGTTGAAAATTGAAATAAATGACTTGTTTTTTCATGTCATGGAAGCTAAAAAGTGTTTTTAAAGTATTTATTTCAACTGAAATTCTAATTTTTAATGAAAACAAAAGCATATTTAAATGTATTAATATGTACAGGTGTGGATGCTTATATTTATACTTAATATAGCTCAGTAAGGTAATTTTGGCCAATTAAAAATAAAATACCCTAGAATTTGATTCAAAGTAATCATTTGGAACTTCTGTTTCCGTTATTGATAATTTTGCTTTGCAGAAGTTCTATTGCATACAGGGGAAAAATTGCACTACAGAGACATATATTTTTAAATGTTTAAAATTTAATATTGTTGGTACTAATCAAATGGAGTTTCCACTTAAAATTGGTAAGGTAAATATCAGAATATTAGAAAAGCTTAAAACATAATAAAGTTAGGTGTATTTGTCATAGTTGTTTATTCATACATAAAGTAGGATTGAATTAAACAAAATTATTCTGATTTTATGATTCTTAATTAACTAATTCCTAAAGCATAGACATAAAATAATCCACTAAGGACATATACTAAAGACATCATAGATATGGAATTGTATTTTTATAAGTTTTGAATGGCGTGTTTCTTTTCTACTTAAGTGTATATCCAGTGGGACAGAGCAGGTTCACTAAAAGCCTTAGGAATGTAGCTCTGCAGGTGGTGATTTGGCTTCAGCTCCAGAGACTGGGGAGACCCAGCCACCACAGAATAGAGGCACGGAAGATGTTGAGCTGAAGGCAAATGCTTTCGTCAGCATACCTCCTGAATTTTTTTTATTTTGTGCCCACATAAAGTAGAAGAGACATAGAGTCATTTGAAGAGCTGTTTAGTTTTTGCTTTTTATAATACCAGAAAAAATAACTTAGAAATAGAAAATGCTTTTTAATGCTTTAAACAGCTAAATGAGTTCACCAAATTATCTAGTGATTCTGTCAGCTTGGGGATATGTCTCACAGGAACCATACATAGCTCCCCAGTAGGTTTCAATCCCTATTGTTTATTCCATGTGTCGTCACCTTTGAGTCTAACCAGTAGCCATTCCAATCTGCAGAGAGTGCTCTCAGATGATATCATTTTAATCTTATGTAGCATATTATTCCAAAGTCACATGACTTCTTTTGATCATTCAAATTGTATGTATAGAATAGAAACATAGTTCAGAAACATAATATGTTCAGGACAAGGATAGCTAACTCGTTTTCGCTGTTTATTCTGTTCCATTGTGCCCTAAACCTAGTGGATGACAGGGGGAGAGAAGCCGATAATTACTATCTCAGAGTGCTCCTTCATTAAACTAGTAGGATGTGAAAAAATAGTAAGTTTCTTGATCTCTAACCTCCCATCTCTCTGGGATGCATTTAGATAATCCTCACTGGGAGGAAGCCTGTATGCCTTAATGACACACATATAAAATATTGTCAGACAGGAATCTACATTCTTCCAGTATCCTTAAAGTATACTTCATTCTCTATATAAAATAGATTAAGCATCAATTCTGTTTTAACCCCTCAATTTCATTTTTGTTTGGACAAAATTCATGGAAATATAATTGAGTGTTACTAAGGGGATTTTTATAAGCTAAATTTGTGTCACAGAAGCCTCTTGGATGTATTTTTAAATGCAATAAATGTGCAGTTAATTGAATTTTTTATAGTGCTCACATATTAATGACATCTACATCCTCCAATATTTCTACTGAGAATTTTAATTGGTACCTGATAACCTTTTGCAATGACTTGTTATTTCAACATTATTTCGAATAATAAAAAAACGTTAAATCTATTTTTAATCCAGTGTTTTTAGACACTTTAATCTTGCTCCCTTGAAGCCTTCTCCATTTTCTTTCACTAAACCATTTTGCTTCATACCTGCCGCAACCTACAAACAGTTGACTTTGGCTCTTTTTCCATAAACTTTCTCTAACATTTTCTTTTTTACTAGTTCATTTTCCTTTTTCCCTGATTCTCCACAAGCTTATTTGTCGTAGCTTTGGAACTTGAAGGATCAGGTCTCTGAGCACACAGTCAGGGAAGAAGAGCTGCTTCGATGCACATGCAAGGGGACCCTCATGGCAGATGGAAGAGAAAGCCACCATTGTTTTGAAAGGCAAATCCCTCCCAGAGGCAAAAGTGCTGACGTATATTTTCCTCCTCAGAGATATCCATAGTCTCATTTATAAACAGACACCAACCTCAAAAGGGTGCAGTCACATTATGTGAACTCAAGGCACTGGTTTAGTCCATAAACTGCGGGAATCTGATAATGACCTTTCTTACCTGCTAACTAGAGACACACTCCTAACCATACTCATCCCTAAACAATTTAGTAAGAATTACCTTCTCAAATGAGCTCTATACCAAAGAAGAATATTTAAGGGCACATTTTGATGAAAAAATAAAGAAAAGAACAGTCTAAACAGGTGGTCATAAACTCAAATATCTATTAAAGAAAGGAATAACACATGTGTAAATTTGGGAAAGAAAAATAATGGGGAGAGATTAAGACCTATGGAAATCACAGGCTGCAAGTACTACCTGTTGTTATTAAATTCAAAAGAAATAGCATATAGTAATGAATGCAAAGTAAACAACCTGCAAGTATGTGGACCTGTTGACAGTCCCTGGTCTAAAGTTTCTGAATAAATATATGCTCGGGAGAATACCTGGAGGCAGGAGAAAAACACCAAGAACAGGGTACATTACCGTAGATACCATGAGGGAGGCTGGGGGAACGTGGCTGTTTTGTTTAAGGTAACATTGGGGAAAAGTCCATTTATTTGCCTCATTGACTTAAAATTGTGTATCACCACATCAAGAGGAGAAACATTCACACCAAGTATCTTGCCAGTTATTTTCTTGGTTTAGAGATTAGAATTGGCTAATATATTCACCCAAAATTAATAAATGTCAGTCCTTCCTTCTTTGCTTTGAGCCCAAACCCACACAATCTAACCCCTTAGCATCAAATTTTGTTTTCTCACCAACTCAAGGTAACAAAGATATTCCTACTCAGAATTACTTTTAACATCATTAGCTTGATTTGGGCTTAGTGCATTGGGTGGAGAAAAGCTAAGGCCATAGGGGCGCTTAGGTGGCTCAGTTAGTTAAACATCCAACTTCGGCTCAGGTCATGATCTCACCATTCGTGGGTTCGAGCCCTGCATCAGCTCTGTGCTGACTGCCAGCTAAGGGCCTGGAGCCTGTTTCAGATTCTGTGTCTCCCTATCTCTCTGACCCTCCCCTGCTCACACTGTCTCTCTCTCTCTCAGAAATAAATACAACATTTAAAAAAAAAAGAAGAAGAAGAAAAGAAAGCTAAAGCCGTGGGGTTTCCCATAAAGTAACTGCTATCAAGACTTTCCCCTAGGGGTGCCCAGGTGGCTCAGTCAATTAAGCATTTGACTGGCTCAGGTCAAGATCTCATGCTTTGTGAGTTCAGGCCCCATGTTGTGTTCTGTGCTGACAGCTCGAAGCCTGGAAACTGCTTTGGATTCTGTGTCTCCCTCTTACTCTTCCCTCCCCTGCTCTCTCTCTCACTCTCTCAAAAATAAATAAACATTAAAAAATTTAAAAAGAAAGACTTTCTCCTAAATCAACTTCTATACATTTCAGATCTAAAAATTAAAGTACAGGTTTTTCTTTGTTAGTGGAGCCAATTGGATACATAGAGACAAGAATATTTTATGTTTATGATTACTGATCCAAAATAAGGTTTCTAAACTTAAAGACAAAAACATAACTGTAGAAGGATGATAAATACTTGCCACTGAATATTAAGTAAATGTTCATGTCATACAACTTATTCATATTGGTCATATATACTGCACTGAATGATATACAAAATTTCTCTTTTATATTTTATAGCTGGTCTAGATGCTTTTCGAACATTTCTAAAATCGGAGTTTAGTGAAGAAAATGTTGAGTTCTGGCTTGCCTGTGAAGACTTCAAAAAAACAGAAAGTGCAGAAAAAATGGCTTCTAAAGCCAAGATGATTTATTCTGAATTCATTGAAGCTGACGCCCCTAAAGAGGTGAGTAAAATATTCTAGAATACTGACTATTCCTCCCATAGCAAATCTCTTCCCAGTTATAAGACACTAAATCTATCTAAAGGGAATTCTAATTGTCGCTATGTATTCAAATAGAAAATGTCTGTAAACTCCAGTAGAAGTGCCTTAAGATGACCCTATCCTTTACTGATACAGCAAATATTTCTCAACACCTACTATGTTCCAGAGATGACCAAAAGTTTTGTTTTCTTAGCCCAACCTGCAGACTCTTGAAAAATAGTATTTGTTGTGTTAAGTTAAATTGCTCTAAAGTTAACCCTACAGAAATGCTACTTAAATATGTTGCATTTCAAGTTCACTTTGGTTTTTCCTTTCATAAATCATGATGGTCAACATGGAATAGAATTCTAGAGTAGAGTAGTTTATTTAAAAACTTAAGAATAATATGTAGGGGGAATATAACTACTTACCAATGTTATGAATTCTTCATTTTTAATAGTTCAGATGTCCACATTATGGCATGTAATGTCTTAATTTCCAAAAGAAGGGTTTGCTTACCTTTATTTCTTTGATGGCAAAAATGAGCCAAAGGTGTGAGGCAGTGTTTTATGTGATCAGGACCCACCTGTGCTGCTTTAAGATCAGGAGAGTAGAAAAAGCCTTAGAAAGAAACTTGGAAAGACTGATAAAAGCTCCCAAAAAAGTGTTCAATGTGTGTAACATCTCATTTATATTTTATTTCATTTTCAGAACCAAAACCATGATCATCTCCACATACCTTTTTATTTATTTATTTTTTAAATGTTTTGTTTATTTCTAGCAGAGAGAGAGACAGTGTGAGCAGGGGAGGGTCAGAGAGAGAGGGAGTCACAGACTGAAACAGGCTCCAGGCTCTGAGCTGGCAGCCAGCACAGAGCCCGACACGGGGCCCGAACCCGCAAACCGCGAGATCATGACCTAAGCGAAAGTCGGACGCTCAACCGACTAAGCCACCCAGGCGCCCCTCCACATACCTTTTTAATATTTAACTTTAAATTTTAAGCAATTTATAATTTAAAACAATTTCTGTTCCCCACTGAAGATATCTTATAAGCAAAGAGTTTTAATGCATAAGTAGTAAACAGAAAGTTACAATGCATTACTAGTACAAAATAGAAACTACTAGTATAAGTCATTTTTCTTATAGAGGTAAAATATCAGTTTCCTCCAACGGGATACTTATTATATTTTCTGATCCAAAATTAGTATTCATGGTGTGAAAAGGGTTATTGTATGTTTGGGGAAAAAGAACAGAATAGGTGAAATGAAAACACTTTGGAAAATCTAGGACATAAAATTGCTGTAACAGTAGTTCAAGCTTTAATTGGACATTAATTACTGCAGAATACATTGGCTAGTATAACATTACAGGCATATATATGAGCCATTAAAGCACAGCATGGAATTCATGGGACAGTGGTGGGGAGGGGATTTTAACTGCTGTGGAGCTATTTTAACATTCATTTCCCAGTCACCATCTAAGAATCAATAAATAATTCTGGAAAATTGAAAATACAGTGTATGAGATTTGTCAAGTTGATTAATGTGTCATTCCCTAAAAGGCTTTGAAATCAGCTCTAAAGATATCCTATTTATTGTGATATTGATTTGAAAGCCAGATTTTTTTCTTCTTTATGAATTCATTTAATTAACAGTGATTGCTTTAGAATAACATTCTCAAACATTTGCATGAAAAGTCTTCTAATAAGAAATGTCACCTTTTAATTATAGCTGAATTCAATCTTACAATATATAATAAGTTATCAATTTTGACAAAATAATTTTGTTTATTTTCCTAATCTTGTCTTCCAAAATAAATTTACAGAGTAATAACTTAAACAAATAACACAGTCATTATTTTAGGATATAAAGTTTTTACAGCTTTTTAATAGTTTGTCCATCTAATTAATTTGACTAAATAAATATAACAATTTATGACTGCTTTTCAAGTAATAGATTATGTTTTCTCCTTAAAGTGTCAAAAAAATGTTTTTATTGAATATGACAAAATTCACTGATAATGAAAAATATATGTATATATATTTGAAATAGTCATTATCTTTCCTATTATTTGCCATTAGTCATTTCAAGTTCAACAAATTACTAAATTTCAATTCCCAAATTAGTAAATGGCATTTGCTTCTTATATTATATACCAATCACAGTCTTCAAGGTATTTCTCTGTAGTCTATCAGCTGTAGTTTAATTTTATTACAACTGTTGAGTATGTTGACTCATTAAACTTATTTTTTGAATTCCTGTCCCCACAGTGAAGTCATGGAAAAGAAGATACTGACTTGTAATAAAAACCAGTCAAATACACAAAAGGCAATATAATAATAAAGCCACATTTAAAATTCATTGTAGCACACTGGAAAGGTGATCAAATCTGGAGAGTTAAGGGATGTATTTTCAGGGTGAATAACACATGAAAAATGTATGTCATGAAAAGAGTAACATCAAGACAGCAATTGAAGAAAGAATATTTCAGGCTGAGGACACGGTGATATAACATGGAGGTACAAAGCTCCCTAGCGGTTTCTGGAAATTGCAAACATTTTGATATTGTTAATGAGAAGTGAAAGATGAAGTTGGATGGGCAGCAGTAAAGATAAGGAAAGGATGGGAAGTATTCTAGATTTATCTAGTAGACAAACTTAACAAGATGAGGTGATATACTTGATATGGAAGCTGGAAGACATGATTTTTATAAGTAAAAACATTTACTTAAGGATGAGATTTATATGAGAATATTCTCCATTTTTCCATATTCAGTTATAGGTGTATACGAGACTCTTATAAAGAATCAAAATTGGGCCTCCTGGGTGGCTCAGTCGGTTAAGACTCCAACTTTGGCTCAGGTTATGATCTCACGGTTTGTGGGTTCGAGCTCCACATTGGGTTCTGTGCTGGCAGCTCAGAGCCTGGAGCCTGTTTCAGATTTTGTGTCTCCCTCTCTCTCTGACCCTCCCCTGATCATGCTCTGTCTCTCTCTGCCTCAAAAATTTTTAAAAAATAAACTAGAAAAAAAGAATCAAAATTATAACCAGTTCCTTAGAAAATCCTAACGTAAAGAACAATGGCAAAGTCATCTTATCCAGAGTCTATTAATTCCTATTTTTTCCCACTTCTTGCATCTTTATTTCCTCATTTATAAAGTTGTTATTGTAATTTTTATGCACTTAGACAGTTTACAATTAGACTATACTAAATTTACAATAAACCATCCCTGTCTATAAATTGACATTACTAATGGTTCTCAGTTTCCTAGGCAAAGACGGCGCTTTGAACAAAACAACAAAAATTGAACTTCTAGGTCTCTATGAGAAATGATAATAAGTCTAACTTGGCCTTATGCCCGCTTACTTACAGTGTTACATTTCCTTTGGTTTCTACACTAATAGAGAGTTAGTGTGGTGTAATGGAAAACTGGAAATTTAGATATACCTAGACCCAGTTCAAACCCTGGAATTTTGTGGTAAGCTACTTTATCTCTCTGAGCCTCAGTTTCCTCATCTAACAAAGCATTTATAAAACAAGCATATAACAACTACAGAGCACAAATGAGAATGAGCGAGACCACGTGTCAACAGTTTACACTATGCAGAACAGCTTTTAAGAAACTGTGATCACTTTCGGGGCATCTGGGTGACTCAGTCAGTTAAAAATTTTTAAAAAGAGGGCCACCTGGGTGGCTTAGTCAGTTAAGCATCCGACTTTGCTTAGGTCATGATCTCGCGGTTCGTCGGTTTGAGCCCCGCGTGGGGCTGTGTGCTGACTGCCAGCTCAGAGCCTGGAGCCTGTTTCAGTCTGTGACTCCCTCTCTCTCTGACCCTCCCCTGCTCACGCTGTCTCTCTCTCTCCTTGAAATAAAAAAACATTTAAAATTCAAAAAGTAATTGTGATACCTTTCCTTCTTTCTTTCTTTCTTTTTTTTTAATTTATTTCTGAGACAGCGTGAGCAGGAGAGGGTCAGAGAGAGAGGGAGACACAGAATCTGAAACAGGCTCCAGGCTCTGAGCTGGTTGTCAGCACAGAGTCCGACGCCCAGCTCGAACCTACGAACTGTGAGATCATGCCTGAGCCGAAGTCGAATGCTTAAACGACTGAGCCACCCAGGCGCCCTTTTTTTTTTTTTTAACAAGTCACTATAAGGGCTATAGTTTCAACCTGAAAACAACCATTATACAAACATGTTAGCAAATCACTAGTTTCAGATAAAAAGTGCTACTCATAGAATGGACTATACCTAAACAGTTTTAGAAGAAAGTACTGAGAAAAAAAAAACAAAAGCATGACCCAGGTATTTAACTAAGTGATTTGAAAATAAGAAAATTATTAGACAAGCAATATATTAAAATTATTTTTCATAAATTTAAAATATTTTAAAGCAATATTTTCTACTTAACTACTCATTAAGTACCTACAGGTGACAAAGAAAAAAATTCCTAAACTTGTATTCATTCTTCCTTCCTTCAATTTGGAAGGAATTTCACAATATTTGGAAATTTTAAGAAAATAATACGGTGTCTCAAAAGAATGGGAATCTTCAAAAACCTTCAAAAAATACTTTCGTATTAGCTAAGACACTGACAGATTTTAAATATTCATGTTATATTTATATCATTTGTATATATTATATTTGCATCATTCCTTTATATTGAAAATAAAATTGGTCAAGATGGAAAAATATGTGATTAGAGAGGAAAATGTTTATGTTGATTGTCATTCTGTGATATTAGAAAATGCTCTAAATCATACCATAGTGTGATTTTTAAAATTATAAATTCAGCTGCATATTATCCTGGATTATCCAATCCAAGAACAAATACACTGGCAGTTTTTTAAGTCAAAGGATATTGGTATGAAGTACTCAATTCCTAAATGTATTTATTAAATGTGAAGACACCATAATGCATAAAACAAAGAAGAAACTATAGTCATACAGGAGAAGGTATCTTAATGAGCATGTGCAGGAAACTTTTAAACTATGTCTGGTTTTTGCTTTTATGGTTAAGGCAGGATAGTATTATTTATTGACATATCTTATTTCACAACAGTAAATGCTTATTCTGTGCCTACAATTTATCCCCTTATAAGAAGATAAAGTACCTCCGTGGAAGGGAAGCTCAGTCTAAGCAGGAGAACAGATTTAAAACACACACATACACACACACACACACACACACACACACACACACACGTATAAAGCAATATGTTGTGTAAAGTAGGCAGCTTGATAAGGACATGTAAGAAAATAAAATAGGTTGAAACTATGGTTGGACTCAAAAAAACTCTGAATCTAGTTAGGTTTTAAAAAGTGAAATTTATAGAACTGGGAAAAATAGCAAGGCAACAAATGATTAAGTGCAAAAGCAAAAAAAAAAAAGTTACAGAGGAAACTCTGTTAAACCTAGAAGAATATAGCGATTGAATAGTAGTGAGACAAGATATTGAGACAAGGCCTTTATTTTAAATATATAAGATTAGCTTTAAACAGAATCTTGTGAAAGGGAAACAGATATGTGAATTATTGGTAGAGAGAAGCCCATGAAAATCGGCATTTAGAAGCATTCCTTGGTATAACTGTCTTGACAGTTTTGTATTTTCCATCATATATTCAAAATTTTTCTTTGCATTTTTAAGTGCCATTTCCCCAGGTGTTGATGTTTTTGTCCTGCCCCACAAGTTGCTGCTTATCAGCAGGGCCCCAACAGTGCCCCCCCAACTCTAGAATCATCTCCAGATATAATGAGTTTGCTTATTTATTAATTTCCTAACTTTAGTGAACTAATAACTTAGTGTCTAATATATGTCAGGAATCATGCTAGTTGCAGATAAGACAAAGTGCAGAAGTCCTGAACAGGTAAAGCTAACTGTTTTTGATGGGAGGGCTCCAGTTAAAAAATAGTTACAATAAGCTTTCATAAGAGTCGTTGTAGGGAAATACAGGTGATGCGGTAGTCTGCAACAGGAAAATCTGATTCCAGGGGGTTAGAAAATGTATCTCAAAAGAAGTAATTCATGAGCTTTGACAAGAAATGGGAGTGTAGAGGGAAATAAGACATAATAGGAGGGAAGGAAGGAAAGGACAAACAGTGGAAAAAAGGATCAGCCAGTACCTAGAAGCTAGTCCAGCAGGGAAGGAAGCCTAGTTCTGAATGTCTCACTGCAAACTGGGGTAGATCTACCTCCTGGAGCCAAAAAATTCTGCCTTCTTATTTATTTCATCTTAAAATAAAGGTCTATGAAAAAGAAAGAGAGAGACAGGAGAAAAAGGAGCAAATCGAGGAGGAGGAGGGGTAGGAGGAAGGGAGGAAAACAGGTTTAAGAAACCTATGAGTAACATCTGCAAAGTGCTTCAATGAGGACTCTCATCTGATCATCATTTTCACTATCTTGTGGAGGTATTACAATCATCTACACTGTACAGATGAAAATGAACTGAGCCCTAGAGAAAAAGTAACAGGCCCTGCAGTCATTAAGATACAATGGACCGTGAGGAGAGAGGTCTACAGCCCATGCTTTTAGGTTTTAAATTCCTTTCTCCAGATCTAATTATCTTATATGTTGGCAAGACATCTTAGAAACCTTGATGTTTATGCTAAAGGCAAAAGCATAAAATTATCTTGGCACATACAGTCTTTCTTTCTATCAAAAGCTTTTTCTCTTCTCATATTTTCTTTAATTTGTATAACGTCTTAAACTATGAAGCTTAGATTCAAATATGGCATTAAGAGAGAAAAGAGTTGTGGGAGTATTTCTTCTAAATAATTTGCGGTATCCTTCTGGCCCTCTGAAAAATTGGCTTTTGCAATTCAACTCAAAAAGTAAACACTCAGGAGCGCCTGGGTGGCCCAGTCAGTTAAGCGTCCAATTCTTAATTTCGGCTCAGGTCATGATCTCCCGGTTTGTGGGATCAAGCCCTGCACATGGCCGTGCATTAGGTGTGGAACCCGCTTACGATTCTCTCTCTTCCTCTCCCTCGGCTCCTCCCCTGCTCACACATGCACATACACATACACTCTTACTCTCTATCTCTTAAAAAAAAAAAAAAAAAAAGGAAACAGGTGTTTTTTGAATGTCCATGTGTTCTTGGATTAGCATGTTTGTGATGTTTGTGTTGGTGAATGAAACCAGTCAGTCTGACTCCCTCTCAGCTCTTCCAGATAGCTTTCGCTTATGTACATCTATTTTTAGCGATCCTTACACATTATCCATATACATTGTGTATATTATTTTTAGCAATTTGTGTGATTTCATATGCTATGATTTCTTTTGTTTCTTTTGCCCAAGTTGAGATGTTAGCATTACTTCCCAATTCGTGTAACTTATTTCTGTCAATAAGAACAAAAGGATAAAGTCTTGTGCAGGGATGGATTCCCTCTAGATGTTAACAAACTTTGCTATTTTCAACTTTAATTGCCCCTTGAGAATAGATTTCAGGATATTTGTGCGCCTTTAATGATGCCAAAAATGAAGTAATACAAGAAGTACTAGTGGTGATTAAATAGAATTATATAACCAAAACTATGATTATAGGCGGCTTTAATTTGAATAGTAATTTTTAAGCTCTGTTGTGAATGTGGTCTAAGATGCTGCCTGCTCCACTTTAGTAAGGTGTTTTACATATGCATACACACACCCTTTGCATAATGACAGTTTCCTGCTACACTATACATTCTAAATGAGGAAAAGGCTATCTAATTTGAATGTGAGAACGCAACTGAAAATTTTCATTCAAATTATGTAAAATTATATAAAGCATAATTTAGGGTCACAGGAAAGCCAAATGGTACACTTTAAAACGTATTCTTCCTGATAAAATAATTTGTTGAAAACCAAAAGAATTTAAAACCGCTGGTGTAGTAAAGGAATTCGGCTGGCATACTTTGTAGTTAACAAAATCACATGAGTATTAAAATATTCTGGATCTTTAGAATAAAATTGTTTTTAAACAACTATCACAAACATCATTCAGAAGGCAGCCGTTTTAATGCAATGGATTGCTGTCAATGTCACTGTGTCAAGGCCTTTTCAGAACTGACAGAATTTAAAAGCCTCTAAATGGTTGTGATGACATCTCAGCTGTCATTCTGGAAGAACCACAATTCTTGTTTTCTGGGATTGACAGTGCAGTGGTCTCAGATATCTAAGATAATTTATAATCTTTTGAAAACTAAGCAAATGAAATATTGTATTTCTCAGAGTCCTTGAAACTAAAGGGTATCCTTACAAACACAGTGCAAGTAACTACCATATTAGGAAGTAATATAACTCCGTTTATTTCCTCAGGTGATACACTGCCCACCTCAATGCCTATCACCCATTTCTCCCTCTGTACCCCCACCACCATCAACCCTCAGTTTGTTCTCTATATTTAAGAGTCACTTATGGTTGCCTCCCTCTCTGTTTGAAACTACTTTCTTCCTATTCCCTTCCCCCATGGTCTTTTGTGAAAGTTCTCAAATTCCACATATGAGTGAAAAGATATGATATCTGTCTTTCTCTGGCTGACTTATTTTCTGCTTACACTCAGTCTGCAAATGATTTCCTCTAGTTCTATATCTTTAAAAGGGCAGCTCAAGGGGTACCTGGGTGGTTTAGTCCATTAAGGGTCCGACTTGGGCTAAGGTCATGATTCTGTTGTTGATGAGTTCAAGCCTCATGTCAGGCTCTGTGCTGACAGCTCAGAGCCTGGAGCTGGCTTCAGATTCTGAGTTCCCAATCTCTCTGCCCCTCCCCTGTCTAATGCCTTCTCTCTTTCTCTCTCTCTCTCTCTCTCTCTCACTCTCGCTCTCTCTCTCTCCCTCCCTCTCAAAAATAAAAAAAAAGTAAATAAAATTTTTTAAAGGACAGCTCAAACTTAAAAAATTCCGGTTTGAGTCCTGATTTTGTGTTCAAAACTATCTTTCTACTTGAGTCTTCCCATCTCAGTTAATAGCAATTCTGTTCTTCTGTTTGCTCTGGTGAAATAATTGGTAGTCATTCGTGATTCTTCTCTTTCACTCATACCCCATGTCCAATTCATCAACATTTTCTGTCATCTCATTATTCAGAATATTGTTAAAACCCAGTCATTCTTAAAGATTTTGTCCCTCATCCTAGCTCACTATTCTATCACAAGCTCTACTCATTCTACCTTCTAGATATCTTTAAAATCTGTGCATGTCTTACTATTCCTTGTGTCGTTACACAGTTGAATTCACCATCACTGACTACCTGAACTTCTAATATGTTTTCTCATTTTTCTTCCTTTTAAATACACCCAGCTATCACACCACATGGGAACCAGAGACATGTTTTTTTTTTTTTTTCCAAACATGTGTTTACATCACTCCTTTACTTAAAATTTTTCTCCTTACTCTCAGGTTATGTAAAAATTCTTTAACAAGAGCTACAAGGTCCCATACGATCTAGTACCTTCATGCCTCTCAGGTTCTTGTCTTTCCTCCTCTCAAACCCCCTGGGCTTCTTTTGGTTTACCCACCTATCTGCAAGTACCTTCCTTAATCTCTATTCATGATAATACTTTCAAAGATTTGCTTAAAATCTCATTTCCTTTGAACTGGTTTTTCAAAATCTGACTTCTTGATTGACTTTTCACTTTAATCATCTCTTCGAATCCTTCACACAACTTCGAAGCACCCACTCAATAAAATATTTTAAATAAATAAATTCTAGGAAAGACTACAAATGAAATGTGCTTTTTCAGAAATATATTAGTTTGTTCTCCCAGAAAAACGAGGATAATAATACTGTATATTTTATAATTGTGTGTAGGTGACATGAGGTAGCCATATAAAGGTTTATTATATCAGTACTAATATTTTCTTTTTTAATATTTATTTAGTTTTGAGAGAGAGAGAGAGAGAGAGCACAGGAAGAGCAAACAGACAGAGACACAGAATTCAAAGTAGGTTTCAGGTTCTGAGCTGTCAGCATAGAGCCCAACAGGGGCTTGAACTCATGAACCACAAAACCATGACCTGAGCCAAAGTTGCACATTCAACTAACTAAGCCACGCAGGCACCCCAGTCAGTAGTAATATATAATCAATAATAACATTATTTTCAGTTAAAATAATCATATTTAAACATCATTATGATTATTTTAGAGATAATGGCAGTGTCCAAATATTTTGCCAGGGAAGAAAACAGAGTAACCAAGGAAAACATCTAGAGAGAAAAGACAGTATAGCAATGAAAGAACGCATATTTTGAGGGGCATGCAGAGAAAAAGGAAATGAGCAAAATAAATAGGGAAAAGACAACAGATACAAAACAAGTTAATTCCATGTCATGAACTGTTGAATTCCCTTTGTAGTGACAAATCTTCTTTCTCTGATATTCAAATTGAATACTTAATATTAATAGAAGCCTTTGTATCTAAATCTGTTTAATCAAGAAGTCAAATCCCTTAAAAACTTTAAATCAAAGCAATTTCTAATGATAAAGAAATTATAGTGACTTTCCTTCTGTGGCTAAGGAAGGCTTCCCAGAGGATATTCAACTTAAGCTAAATCATAAAAGATAAGGAAAATCTGTACAGAATAAAATCAAGGGGGTGAAAGGGATTTTAGAAGTTGAAAACAGTACAAACAAGAGCTTTATGTATAAGAGTAATTTAGGGAACAGAAAGGAAAGTAGACCAATTATATAGATATTGCTAAAGACAAGTAGGAGATTTTGAAACAACACATTGAACTCTGGGTGTGAGGGAGCTCAAATGCCAAGGTTAGATATTTACAGCTTATGTTACTAAATATAAGAGATTTTCAGCTGAATATTCATATAATGAAAGTGATGTTTTGGTGAAATTAATGCAGTTATACTTTCACATGCTCAGAAGGGAAAGAAAAGACATTATAAGAAGAGGTATCAGACTAGAGGTAAATTTCATAATTTAGGAAAGAAATCCCATTATAAAAGACTAAACTGGAGAAATAGGAGTGAAAAGGACCATTATGAAATTACAAAATAAAAGGCAAATGAGGGGGGAAAAGTAGAGACAGATCAAAGAAAAAAGAAGTGTCAGAGATGATTCCTATGTTTCAAGTTTGAAGAACTTGGAGGAAAATAATGACATTTATACAAACATGTGGGTGTGATGTTTTGTCACTGACATTAAGCTGAATTGCCAAGACACAGCCTCATAAGACTATTAATTATCTCCTGGGATTAGTGTATCTGCTCATCACTCAGCTATCATAGCGGATGTTGGCAGCTCCTTGGTAGGAACACAGACAAGTCAGAAAAATGAGAGAGATAAATCAGAAGTACAAGCTTAACCTATTTTAATAAATATCACTAATTATTGGTATTATGCTGAATGGAATAGTTATTTTCAAAACTTAGGCATGATTTTTAATAGACATAGAAACATTTTTTTCACCTTATTTATTCAGTACATATTTATTGGTATGTAATGCACAGAAAGGGATACACGAAATGTAAATATGGCCTAAGTAACGCAGGGTCAATATTACTTGAATGTAGCCTTACAGACATAGAAGACAGTGAAAAGGGTGACTTTCAGCTAGACTAGGATGGTATGAAACAAAATGTTCGTAGGTGGGAAAATACAAGGAATTTGAAAGGAAGTGTCTAGCTTGGTAAAAATACAGGACATACCTAGAGGAGAAAAAAATGTATAAGGTAGGACTATGTTGTAAAGTCCATGAATGCCAAAATCAAGGCTTTTGAGTTTTTAAATAGGAAATGGGGAGTTACTGCCAGTGTTCAGTTCTGATTAAAATAATAAGCCAGCACTGTGTACCAGGCACACACCAGCCCTGCTGTCAGTGAAAACTCAGCCAACGAATGAATGCCCCAGTGAGCTGAATTGCTATATTTACTATTATGGCGGATACAAAGTTAAGCATATTGTAGATGATGCCATTAAACAATTAACAGCATAGCTAAAGGAGGAAACAGACAATATTTATTCTTAAACCCCCACAACACAAGACAAGATTGATGAAACATACTACTCTAGATGTTTAAAAACCACTGCAAGAGCTTGACACCAGCCACCATTTACTAGTCCCCACTATTAGGCAGGCAGTATACTAGGTTCACAACATGTCATCATGTCACTTCCCTCCTTAAAATTCTTCAGTGTATTCCTATTGCTTCTAGAAGAAAAATAAAAACTCTTTACACTTCACGGAAGCCCTACAAGACTTGTAGGCAACTCTCATTATAGGAACTTTCTTTCTCACACCCTATACTCCAGCTATCCAAGCATAGCAGCTTTTCAGAACATAACAAATTCTTGCATCAGGGACTTTGCTTTTGTTTTTTCTGGCAGAAATGTTTTTTTCCCAGATTCTTGGAAGACTTGCTTCTTCTCATCCTTCAAGTTTAAATCTAAAGTAATACTATTTGTTTTGTTGTTGCACTTATCTTTTCCCAAGTATAGAAAGCATTTTGTGCATAATAGATACTCATAAATATTTGTTAAATATACAGATCATTTCATTTCTTATAACAACTCAGCTAAGACTACCTAACTTAAATATAAAGAAATAGAGCTCAGAATTATTAAAATAACTTACCTCTGGTCATCAAGGATCCTAAGTGTTAAAGCAAAGATGAGAAAATTATCCCAAAGTCTTTCCACTGTTCTGCAACATCTTCCTGTATAACGAAGAAGAAATTGATTCTAAGTTTTGAGATCTTCAGGGAGTTGTAGCATTGAACCTGGAACTTTGATGGATGATGTAAAAGGATGAACAGAGAAATAAAAGTACAGATGTGGGATCATTGAGTAGCTGAAATCTGTCAAGGAAGATAACATTTGTGAACGAATAGTGGCCTTTTCATAATTCTTTTCAGATTAAAAGTTTTTCTTCTTTTCTTCTTCCTAGAACAACAATATTAAAATATTTTGATACCACTTATCTCATTTAGTCTTGAAACACTTTAAGATAGATGCTATTACTATTCCCTTTTATACCATGGAAATCAAAGATTAAAAGAAATTCTAGAACTTGCTTCATTCATATGAATAGCAAATAAGTAGCTGAAGAAAGGTTCGATTATAGGTCTGTCCGCCTCTTTTAATCTCCATTTAATAAGCAAAAATTATCATTTATAGAATATCTTTTACCAGAACTCCAAATTATGGCATTTTTAGAATCTCCCCCATTTTGCCAAGAGACACTTTAATTCTATTCAACTAATATTTATTGATCTCCTATTATATGGCAGATATTTTGCTAAGTAAAAGTAAATAGAAAGATGAATAAGATAGATACAGCCTTTCATGAGTTTTTAATTCCACGATTCAAATCTCTTTTGTACTTCATGAATATTTACCATTTAAATTAGAAAACTTGGATATGAAATTTTCTGCTTCACAGAATATATCCTAGAATTTGTGTAGAGTTGGACAAGTATCTTCACAAGAAAGTTTGGAGCATTTTACAAATTTGCAGATGAATGTGTATAATAGATCTGTATTAGACCTTGCTGGGGATACTCATGTAATGATATCGGGACAGGGATATACACACACACGCGCACACACACACACACGCATACACATATAGATCTAGTCTGTGGAAGGCACAAGAGTGAGTGAAGAGTGGATGTTATTTGCTTTATTTTGGCAAACAAAAAGAAACACAAATCAGAACGAAAAGCAATGAGGTGTGGGAAAACGACAGGGGAAGTATGAAAATGAGGATGGGTTGGTAGAAGCCAAACTAGTAAGTCCTAGTTATTGTTCTGCCTATGGAAAGTACATTATAAGTATTAAAGTACTAGGGAGAAAAAAGGATTTGTGGGAAAAGAAATTTAAAAACATGAAATATTTTGTCTGATTTTTCACCTTGCCGTTTTTTTTTTATAATCTCAAAATAAGGCTTTATCTCTGTTCTCTGTCAATGCCAACCCTCTCAATCTAGGAAAAATAATGAAACCAAACATGTGTTCTACACTCCAGAAAATAAGTGTATGACCTTTCGGCTCTTTTGCATCAGATTAACTTTGTGTTTTGGGGAAAAAAAGTCAAATAATGTGTGTATCTACCATCTGTATAAAGCATGTATTCCTTGATTAAGTTAATGTAATGATATGCAAACTTATTTCCACAGATCAACATTGACTTCAGTACCAGGGACCTGATCTCAAAGAATATTGCAGAACCAACTCTCAAATGTTTTGATGAGGCTCAGAAGATAATCTATAGTCTTATGGCCAAGGATTCTTTTCCTCGATTTCTAAAGTCAGAGATTTATAAAAAACTGGTAAATAGCCAACAGGTTGGAAATCATAAGAAATGGCTTCCTTTTTTGTAGAGAAGGTTAATGATAAACTAATAATGAAGTTATAATTTGGGGGGAAACAAATGACAAGAGAGATCAACCCTTAATCATTATACTCAAAGCTAAAATGTTTTAAATATGCAAAAACAATATAAGTTTCTTTTAGGGTTTAGAAAACACATTTTTTTTTACTCCAGAAGAATACTTTTTTAATATATAAAGCTTGAATTTTTAAGTCATTTGTTTAGAATTATTCATGTTATCAGGTACTTAGAAATCTCCTACTGGGAGAGTAAAAAGGAGTTAATAGAGTTGTAATACACTCCTAAATCATAAGTGAACATTCTCATGACATTATGAATTCAAGAACTATATATCTTTGTGTTGCTGAGTGGGAGCCTGTTAAGCACCATGTATGTGATTTTAAATTCCACTTACATTATTCAAAACCTTCTGTAAAAAGAGAAATTCTGAACCAAAACACAACCCTCCATTTGGTGTATTCAACTATTTCCTTTCAATCAGGATTTGCCACATAATTATGTGGTGATTATCTAAACTACTATGGCTGTTAGATTAATTAAGAAGAAAACTGCAAGAATGTGTGAACATATAGATAATAACACCATGGATCTAACTTTCTCAAAATATATCAATTGGTTCAATTCAATGGCATCACATAGGCATATGCGTAGAAAACGTCTTGAGGGTGCAGATGACTGACTTTCTTAGATTTATCAGAATATAAGGAAAAGGGAGGAATAAAATGGATGAATGGACAAATAAGTCCTTATAGAATGAACTGCATACTAGTAATTGTGTCACAAAACAAAAAATTATTGCAATATTAACTACTCAGTTTAAGGAATTAAGCATCTATTCGCTCATTCAGTACTGGAACTTGTTAATGGAATTCAGAGAAATTTTCAAAACACATTTTTTTGATATATCCCTAAAATTGTTTCTTTCTATATATAAGTGTGAATAAGTTTATGTTAAGATGAGAAGCTATAAAGATTCAAGAGATCTATGTTTCCATTTTCTTTGCAAAGATTTATTTATTTTTGTTAATAGCTTCAATTTGGAAATTATTTGAACATTAAAAATGGAGGACAGGGGCGCATGGGTGGCTTAGTCGGTTAAGCGACCGACTTTCGCTTAGGTCATGATCTCGCGGTTCGTCGTTTGAGCCCTGCGTCGGGCTCTGTGCTGACTGCCAGCTCGGAGCCTGCAGTCTGTTTCAGTCTGTGACTCCCTCTCTCTCTGACCCTTCCCGGCTCACGCTGTCTCTCTCTCTCTCTCCTAGAAATAAATAAAACATTTTTTAAAAAATTAAAAAATTTAAAAAATAAAAATGGAGGACAAATAGCATGACTGACTTCATGTTTCCACAAAGTATTCATTTGACAGACAAAATCTGGTCTTCTATTTGTCATGAAAAGTAAACATTTAAGCACATGAGAATGGAATATTCCCTTTACATTTGCAAATTCTTTAAAGGAAAGCATAATACAAACTGATTTTATTCAGTGCACCTCAAAGGTGCACTTAGTGGAACATAGCTACATGCTTTTCACCATTTATTCTGAAAATTCCAACCTTAATCTATTCTCTACTTAAATAAGAAATTTAAAAATTATTCCGGGGTGGGGGGAGATTATTCCAAGAGATGAAAAAGACTTTAAAAGTTAGAAGGAAGCTTAGAAATTAAAATCACATATTTCCTCCTAGACACAACAACGAGATTTCAGTTATTTCCTCAAATCACACAGCTGTTAGTGGCAGAGCCAATAGGAGAGATAGCCTCTCCCACAGCGCCATTTTGGCCCTTGATCCTGCAGCTGCAGTGTAGACTCCTTCCCTGTTAGATACCTGAGGCCAGGGTATCTAAATCTCTACTAATCCACAAATACCCAGGCACTGTTCCTTCCACTGAATATTCAATTGCTTTTTTATACTCAGTTTGCAACTTTTCTTCTTGTTATCACAGAGTGAGATTTCATGTTGAATGGCTGCCTCTCAGGTTTTCTCTAACAATGCATAAGAACCCACAAATCAAACTTATCCTACTAGAGAAGTAGGAGATGATTGGTAAGGAGCAAAAATACACTAGGTGTCAAAATAATTTGTTGAAAAATTGGAAGCTGAATGACCACTATAAGGTCCCAACCAAAGGCCTTAAAAAGTCATGCTTTCCTCCTACTTTCTCCAATAATTCTCCATCCCAAGCTATAGTTGTAGGCTTTCTGATTTAATAGGACAGAAAAAGGAACAATTGCATATGTTTGGAATTTAAAAAATCACGTTTTTGTAATACTTGGTAGTGAGGATTTTCAGTAAAATATCAGATGTATAACTTCCACATGTGACTCTAATTATGTCTCTTTCACTCCATATGTTATTTGATTTCATTAATTACCATTGATGAGTGACTTTATGACTGGAATTCTTAAATAAAAATGATTAACTTCCAAAAAATGAGTAACAACATTCACATTCCTTTTAAAATATTTAAATATTCAATGATTGTGTAATGCCATTTTCTAAAAATATGTCATTGGCTTTAAGAAATGAAGTGCTTCTCTCAAAAACTAAGCTGAGCAGTAGAACAGCAATAAAATTACAAGATATTGATATAGATTCAACTTCAAATTTGAGTTTTTTCAGGCACAATGTTTTCTATTTTCTGACAGTTCCTACACAATGTATTTTGAAGCAATTATGTTTGACCTCCATTAAATCAGATCTAAACAAATTAAATTATATATTCCCCCCAAAACCCTATCTCCTTTGATAATCCAATGTGGATCTAAATCCATGAATTTATTCAAAAGCCTTTTGAATTTATTTGAATGTCAAATAGTAAGAATTCATCAATAACAATTACTTAATCCTATAAGTTTATGCATATATGGTTTCTTATATTTGCCTAGAAAGGAGCTATTTCAGCATAAAAATAAAATCAACAGATTTTTTAAAATTAATACTATATTGTAAAAATCTAAAATCTATAGGGCATTGCAAACATGAGCTTGTGTCAAACTTTATCTTCCCAAGCCTCTTTTTTTAGCTTGTCTATAAATAGAATTCACTCTACTCAACTTCATTGCTTTACTTTTCTCTAGAGTTTTCCTAACTTTTCGTGGTGCAGTAGCTAGGTGTGTGTGTTTATAGTATTCCTGATGAGAGTACTCTTGATGTAATAAAGGCAGAGAAAAAAATTGTTTCTTTTTATGATATACTTTTTTATAAACTTGGTATCATCTCAGCTTTTAAACAATAGTAGCACTCTGACTCGTAACTTTGGAGAAAAGGTTAGATTTCTTTCTTGGAATTTCAAGAATAGTTCAATTCTATTTCTTTGGACTTGAAATTTAGATTGAATTGACTTTGTTTTTCTTTAAGTGGATGCTGGTCTTCTCATCTTCCCAATTATGTATGTCCTAACACAAGCAATCAATAGGAATCATTGTTGAAAAACTAAAACAAAACCAAGCCAAACAAACAAACAAACCCTGCATTCTAAAGAAAAAAGAAGGAGGAGGAGGAAGAGGAGGAGGAGGAGGAGATGGGGGAGATTCTCTTCAAAAATAAAAACAGACTATTTGGTCTCATCACTAGCCTTTCTCACATTTCTTTCCCATGGAAAAATTTGATCTCTAGCCTTCACCCACACAATTCCTATATAACAGTTTCACCTTAATTATATCTAATGTGGGCCTGATTTGCTTCCCAACCAAACAGCCAAGTAATTTATTTCATGTTGATGCCAATTAATTTAAAGTGAAACCTTTCCACAACTATGTGAAAAAGGTGGGATGTTGTCACAACAGTAATCAATTATTATATGAATAAAGAGTCACTCAATCTATGTTTCTCTTATTTTTTTGTCAGATTTGCCATTCCATTTTAATGTGAAATCATCAGGAATGAATATCAAATGACAATTATTTACTTTAGCTTTGTCAATTTAGAAGAATTTTTGTAGTTTTATACAATTACCTCTTATGGTGTGTGTTTGAATATAAAATGTATATGTGTAAATCAGTCTAACAATAAATGAACAGACACTGGTGTGCTTTCAAGTATAACAGAAGTGGGAACACTGAGATACCACCTCATGCCAGTCTAATGACTATCTAATGACAGTCTAATGACTCTCATGCCAGTGGCTAAAATGAGCAAATCAGGGGACTTTAGATCCCGGTGAGGATGTGGAGAAATGGGCACTCTCCTACACTGTTGATGGGAATGTAAACTGGTGCAGCCCCAACAGTGTGCAGGTTCCTCAAAAAATTAACAATAGAACTCTCCTGGGAGAGAGAGAGAGCACTGCTGGGAATTTACCCAAGGGATACAGAAATGCTGATGCATAGGAGCACATGTACCCCAATGTTCATAGCAGCACTCTCAACAATAGCCAAATCATGGAAAGAGACTAAGTGTCCATCAACAGACGAATGGATCAAGAAGATGTGGTTTATCTATATGATGGAATACTACATGGCAATGAGAAAGAATGAGATCTGGCCATGTGTAACAACATGGATGGACCTTGAGAGTGTTATGCTGAGTGGAATAAGTCAGGCAGAGAAGGACAGATACCATATGTTTGCACATATAGGTGGCTTAGGAGGAACTTAATGAGGATCACGGTGGGAGAAGAAGGGGAAAAATAGTTGGGGAGTGGGAGGGAGACAAACCATGAGAGACTCTTGAATGCTGAGAACAAACTGAGGGCTGATGGGGGTGAGGGAGAGGGGAAGGGGGGCAATGGGCATGGAGGAGGGCACTTGTGGGGATGAGCACTGGGTGTTATATGGAAACCAACTTGACAGTAAACTATTTAAGAAAAAATAACAGAGGTGGGAAAATAACATTTTTAAATGACCTCATTTCTTTAAGAAACCACATTATTTTTTTCTACTTATTTTATTTAAGATGCAAAAGCAGGATTGAATGCCTCGTAGAGGAAGAAAAAAACCAACAAAGTTTAATCAGGTTACTGTTTAGTCATTAAATATTTATGCCTTGTGTTATGTGTTATATCTAGATTAAAACCAGCTATGAATATTTCCGAGAAAAGAAAACTGTCTTGTCCAATTCACAATCTCTTCTTGAGTAATGATTGTGTAATTAACTATTCTGGGATATCTCACATAAAACCTCATTGCGTTGACTTATATTTTTACAGATAAGAACTTTAAAGCAGTTAGTTTCTTACAAATATGATGCATTTTTTGTTCTAATACTTTTAACTTTTTGTGCATTTAGGAAAATAAATTGTAATATTTGGATCATTAATTTTGTGAATAATGATGGCTCAGAAATTAAATATAACAAATATCTGGCTCTTTTTAAAACTAATTTTAAAAAGTCAAAGTTTTTATAATGTAAATATATTAAATATTATTGCATTTATTTCTTATAGATTTTAATTTTTTTAATGGTTACTTATTTTTTAGAGAGAGAGAGAGAGAGACAGAGTGGGCGTCGGGGAGAGACAGAGATAGCGGGAGACACAAAATCTGAAGCAGGCTCCAGGCCCGATGGGAGGCTCAAACTCAAAATCAAGAGATCATGATCTGAGCCGAAGGTGGGCTCATAACCGACAGAGCCACCAAGCACCCCCAGATTTTAAATAAAATGTCTTATTTTTAAAGTGTTCCTTTAGGCTTCTAAAAAGTAAATATTTTTGTGCATGATGCCTTTGAATTATTGTCTTTGTTCTACTTTCCAAATATGTCATGTTTACCACAAAGACGTAATCAGTAATTCAAAATCATAAGACTGGTTCTTCTTACTTCTCACAAACCGAAAACACAGGGGGAATTCCTATTACCTAGTAGAAAAACTAGATTTTAGAATTAATCATTCAAGCAGTGTTTGTTTCATATCTGGACATAAATCTTTCATGGAATCATACCAAAATCCATTATTAAAAACCAGGAGCACTTCAAGGGAGACTTAAATGTTGAAATTATGATTGATCTATTACAAGTTTGCTTTTAGTGTTACTTATTGTCCAGCAATTCTATAGATTCTTTTATAGGATTTTCTTTTTGCTAAAAGCAGTCTTAAAATGAGTAAATAAGGGGTGCCTGGGTGGCTTAGTCGGTTAAGCGTCTGACTTTCGCTTGGGTCATGATCTCGCGGTTCGTGGGTTCGAGCCCCCGTCGGGCTCTGTGCTGACTGCCAGCTCAGAGCCTGGAGCCTGTTTCAGTCTGTGACTCCCTCTCTCTCTGACCCTCCCCTGCTCATGCTGTCTCTCTCTCTCTCCTAGAAATAAATAAAAAACATTAAAAAAAAATGAGTAAATAAACCCTAACTCTAGAAGGTTAAAGATTGATTGGAAACTTGAAACCATGAACCCTGTTATAAACCAGATAAAAAGCCATTTTCCCAAATGTTGTTTTTATATTAAGTGGTAGATGCCAATGGAGAGTAAAAAATATCATTAGCTAGTGATTTTATGTAAATTTAGAGCTTCATTGAGAAATCTAAGGTTATCTATATATGTGAACACACACATACATTCACTACAGGAACACTGTTTCTACTTAACTTTCTTTTTAAATTAATTGCTTTCTTCAATTGGCTATTTTTAAGTCCCTATAAATTATATTTCATAATATCTCCGTTTCAAATAGGAGTAGACTCAGAAAAAAGAAAATGAAAGCAAGTTAGATTTATTTTTGAAATCAATAACCTTGAAAAAAGCAAAAATATAAGCAAAATACATTTACTCTCTTATTCTGTAGTTAAGTAAAATGAAATTATTAGCCCTGAAACATGAAGGAACACTTAAGTCCATGTGGAAAACTATAATTGTATATTCATAAATGTTTCATAACTGTCATCTGATCAGTTGTGTTTTAAGAATTTCTCTCTGAATTAACAATCCTGACATAAGCAGTGTAGAAAACACAAAAAAATTTTAAGTCTTCAAAAAGTGTGCCATAAACTGGAAAGACAGCAGTTTTGTACAGTTGCTCATAAAGTATTTTCACAAAGAAAAGTAATTTTTACCTCGTGTAAAATATGCAATTAAAAGAACTATGGCATAAATGATAATTGCAGGATAATATACATGCATATAAATTGTTGATAATCAATATCACCATATATAAAATAAAATACACATAAAAACACTATATGTAAAATAGACAAGACTAGCTAAAATGAGGCCAGCTGAAACTTAGAAATTGAGAACCAGTGTGTTTGAAATGCAGTGGCGAGTTCCCAGGGTAGAGAGCTGGACAAATCATAAGCAAAGCATGCAGCAGCATATGAAAGCCATAGGTAGAGAGGCTCCTGGGACGCTCAGTTGATTAAGCGACTGACTGCAGCTCAGGTCATGATCTCAAGATTCTGTGCTGACAGCTCAGAGCCTGGAGCCTACTTTGGATTCTGTGTCTCCCTCTCTCTCTGCCCGCCCCCCTCAAATAAACATTAACAAAACAAAACCCATAGGTAGAGGGAACCATCTGACAGGAAAAAAAAAAAAAGTTCAGAAGGACACCTTGTAGTGGTTCTTTGGGCTTTGGAAGAATGGAAGAATAATGCTAAAACCAACAGAAATATCTTGTTCAAAAAATCAGCAAGACTGAAGTAAGATCATGACTTACGTCCACGTTAAAGGTATTCAGTGCAACAAGTAAAACCTAAGGTTTGCCTGTGTCTATCCTGGGGTGCATGCCCTTCCTGAGGTAGCTAAAGCCCCTCCCTCTCAACTTCCGTGGGCAGTTACAAATTCCCACATCTTCCAGTTTTGAAGGAAAAAGCTGTCTCGCACTTAGCCCCTGCTCCATTTCTACCATATGGTATCCTCTTCACAACCAAGCATCAGGAAAATTTTGTCTGCACTTTTTCTTCACCCATCCGAAATCCATTATTTAACTTAGCACAAGTGGGGCTTTTCTCTTTGGCCCTCACTTTTCACTGAAACTGCCATGGCTGTTTGAGATTAAACCTAGTGACCAATTTTCAGTACCTTCATTATGCCCATGCTGCTGCATTGAACACTGTTAACCACGTCCTTCAAGTCTTTCTTTTTGATCACCTTCCAGGCTCCTCTTTTCTCTGCCTGCTCCTTACTTTCCCCATTTTAGGTTTCTGTTCTTGTTCTCATTCTCCCTCAGTACACTCTCCTGAGGGGATCCACACTCCCCAGTCTCCACCACTATGTATGTCTTGACTCCTGGAGTGATTCAGATCCTGTGAGGGCTGAAGCTTAAAGAAAAGGAATACAGAAATCTGAATACAAAACTATGTTTTAAAAAGTGAATACGTACTTAAAACAAAAAATCATAATCTTTGAATGCTGAAAAATACCAGAGCATTATAGAAACCAAAAAAGTAACACAGTGTCCTTAATCATGTGGCACAATTCTATAATTAACTCCATTTCCACTATTTTGTAATAGTATAGACAGAATGCAAAAATAAATTAGGTTTTCGTCTAACATGGTTCATCAGATGTAATTTTTTATTACTGTTATATGGAATGCAAAATACATGAGACTTCTCACACAGATAAACTTGTTCTACATAGTATTGCTATAACTTTGTGTCTGAAAAAGGAATTCAGATGAAATTTACCTCATCATTCCCTTCAGAAAATGAGACATTTGTAATTCTGTATTTCATCATCAAATACAATCGTGAAAGAAGAGAACTTCTTTTCAACCAAGCACTAGTAAAAGCAAAATTATCCACAGAAAGTTTTACATATCTGAGTTATTAGGAGAATTTCCCACAGAATAACTTGCAATTCCATACATTCAGACTTTGTTTCTCCTTCCTTGACCCATATTTTTCTATACAAGGCACCTTGGGGGACTTGGCCTTGCCTCTTCACATTATTATGTCACGTGGGGAGTAGCCGTGTTCTTGAAAGCCTTTTCTGAATCAGGTTGGCTAGTAATAACTCAACTGTGCAGGGACATCCTAAATACTTTATCCTCAACCTTCATCTTCAATCCTAAAATACTGTATCATCATCATTTCTCAGTTGGATCCCCAAAACTCACCCAACCATTGTCGAGAGGGATGATGTGGTAGAGGGAAGTCAGAATGGAAAGAGATGCAGTCTTAAAAAATTGTGGCCAAAACACCTTATTTTTGCAAATCTTACAAAAACATATGACCATGTGAACACATTGTTAAGGTCCCTCCCAGAGCCATGCTACTGAGGTGGCCTAATCCAGATGGACGTGTCCACCTAGCTGTTACACAAGCATCTCAAACTGTACACACCCAAAAATGATTTAGGAATCTTACCTCCATAGAGCACTTCTTCTTTTTTTTTAAATGTTTTATTTATTTCTAGGAGAGAGAGAGAGAGAGCGTGAGCAGGGGAGGGTCAGAGAGAGAGGGAGTCACAGACTGAAACAGGCTCCAGGCTCCGAGCTGGCAGTCAGCACAGAGCCCGACGTGGGGCTCGAACCCACGAACCGTGAGATCATGACCTAAGTGAAAGTTGGGCGCTTGACCGACTAAGCCACCCAGGCGCCCCTCCATAGAGCACTTCTGATACCCTCCAGTATTCCTTCAGTAATCAGTCTCCTATCACCAAGATGCCTAAGTCTAAAATAGAGTCTCTTAAATAATTCTCCTTCAATGTAATATCTCAATAATTGCTAACCGCTACTGATTCCACTCATTTCCATAAACACTCCCACTACCATAGTTAAGAGCCTGATCATTTCTCCCGTCTTTCTAGCAGCCACCTAATTGGCACCTTTTGTGACAGTCTTGCCACACTGTAATTCACTTTTATATTTTGCCAGAGAAACAAAGCTTTCTGAGCTGAAAATTATATCAGCCATCTTCTTGCCTAAACCCTTAATCGACACTCATTATGTTCAAGACAATTCCCAAACTTCTTAGTCTGGCACATAAAACCCTTCGTAGCATACCTTCTGCTTTTTCTAAAAAGTATTTTTTGAGAGAAAGAGAATGCACGAGTGTGGGGGGGCAGAGAGAGTCCAAAGTAGTCTCCTCTCTGTCACTGCAGAGCCCTACGTGGGACTTGAACCCATGAATCGTGAGATCATGACCTGAGCCAAAGCTGGATGGCTAACCGACTGAGCCACCAGGCACTCCAGTTTCTGCTTTTTTGTTTAGCCACACTCTTCTGTGTTCCTCATCTCTATGCCATCCTACATTCCAAAAATATTAAAGTATTATAGCTGGCCACACCATTGCCAAGCATTTACATCCATTGCTCTTTCTGCCTGAAATATCATCAACTAAGGAACCTGATTCAATTCCTCTGGTCTTGTGGAAATGTTGGAAATGCCATACTTAGTTGTCCAACTAAGTTGTCTGCCTAAATTGTCAATAGTGTATTAAGAAAACCAAAGCTGGAGGCATCACAATCCTGGACTTTAGCCTGTACTACAAAGCTGCAATCATCAAGATAGTATAGTATTGTCACAAAAGCAGACACATAGATCAGTGGAATAGAATAGAGAACCCAGAATTGGACCCACTAATGTGTGGCCAACTAATCTTTGACAAAGCAGGAAAGAGTATCCAATGGAAAAAAGACAGTCTCTTTAGCAAATGGTGCTGGGAGAACTGGACAGCAACATGCAGAAGAATGAAACTAGACCACCTTCCTACACCATATGCAAAAATACACTCAAAATGGATGAAAGACCTAAATGCAAGACAGGAAGCCATCAAAATCCTAGAGAAAGCAGGCAAAAACCTCTTTGACCTCAGACGCAGCAACTTCTTACTCAATATGTCTCCAAAGGCAAGGGAAATAAAAGCAAAAATGAACTACAGGGACCTCAGCAAGTTAAAAAGTTTCTGCACAGCAAAGGAAACAATCAACAAAACTAAAAGGCAATGATGGAATGGGAGAAGATACTTGCAAATGACATATCAGATAAAAGGTTAGTATCCAAAATCTATAAAGCACTGACGAAACTCAACACCTGAAAAATAAATTATGCAGTGAAGAAATGAGCAGAAGACATGAATAGACACTTTTCCATAAAGACATCCAGATGGCCAACAGACACATGAAAAGATGCTCAACGTCGCTCTTTATCATGGAAATACAAATCAAAACCACACTGAGATACCGCCTCATGCTGGTCAGAGTGGCTAAAATTAACAATTCAGGAAACAACAGATGCTGGCAAGGATGTGGAGAAACAGGAACCCTCTTGCACTATTGGTGGGAATGCAAACTTGTGCAGCCACTCTGGAAAACTGTAGATTCCTCAAAAAATTAAGAATAGAACTACCCTACAAGCCAGCAATAGTACTACTAGGAATTTATCCAAAGGATACAGGAGTGCTGATTCATAGGGGCACATGTATCCCATTGTTTATAGCAGTGCTTTCAACAATAGCCAAATTATGGAAAGAGCCTAAATGTCCATCAACTGATAAATGGATAAAGAAGATGTGGTTCATATATACAATGGAATTCTACTTGGCAATGAGAAAGAATGAAATCTTGCCATTTGCGACAATGTGGATGGAACTGGAGGGTATTATGCTAAGTGAAATAAATGAGAGAAGGACAGATATTATATGTGTTAACTCATATGTGGAATTTGAGGAACTTCAACAGAAGACCACGGGGAAAGAGAAGAGGAAAAAAATAGTTTCAAACAGAGAGGGAGGCAAACCGTAAGGGACTCTTAAATATAGAGAACAAAGTGAGGGTTGATGGGGGGGGTAGGGGAGAGGGAAAATGGGTGATGGGCATTGAGGGAGGGCACTTGTTGGGATGAGCACTGGGTGTTGTATATAAGCGATGAATCATAGGAATCTATTCTCAAAACCAAGAGCACAACGTATACACTGTATGCTAACTAACTTGACAATAAATTATATTTTGAAGAAAAGGAAAAGGAAAAGGAAAAAAATGGAAAAGGAGAAGTGGTCCATTTATTGTCAGAGCTTTAATTTCTGTGAGTTAAAATATGATTCAAATGCAAATATAAAATAAATACACATTGGCAAAACTTTTTAACTCAATATAAAAGAACCAACAAGATAGTAAGGTTGTTTCAGAACAGATGAGTGAGATTGAACTACTTATACCCATTGAAGATACTAAATTATAATTACAAAACTGTGTATGAAACCAGATAATAATCTAGAGAGTAATACAGCTATTATCTTAGGATATCTTTTCTACCAGACACAAATCTATTGTTCCTCCAATGGGCAAAAGTCATTTGCAACTTATCAATCCCAAAGTTATCATCTACCTTCATGAAGCCTGAATCCTGATCAATAGCAAATAGTAAATCAAGCAATGGTTCATTCTCATAGAGCAGGAGTTGGCAAATATTTTCTATAAAGTGCCAGGTAGTAAATATTTTAGTATTTATGGGCTACATAAAGTCTCTGTCACATACTAATCTTTGTTTCATTTTTTAATAACTCCTTAAAAATGTAAAATCCATACTTAGCTTGAGGGCTGAACAAACACAGGCCTTGTGCCAGACTTCACCTGTGGGCCATAATTTGCCAAACCACTGCCCTAGACAATAAACTAATCTTTGGATGAGCCTGTTACACAAGGTTCTAGTGTGACACTGAAACAACCTGTGGTCTTCAGTTGCCTTTTCCCCAGATTTGGGGTAATTTTTAAACCATAAAAATAAGGAAGCAGAAGCAGAGAGTACATTGGCTCAAAATTCTAAAGCAAAATGCATAACTGAGACTTGAGTTTATCTTCAATGTCTTGTTCTCTCATCTCTTTTAATCACATATATGCATACAGACACACACACACACACAGTTCTTACAGTTTTTGTGAATTATTTTAAAAGGATTTTATTTTACTTACTTATTCCTTTTATCACTATTAACATTATGATTATCAGATACTATTTAAAAATCTGCTAAATTTACATAATGAAAAAGAAGACTCTTACCTCACTGAGTTTGCATTTTTCAGATAATTCTATATCCTAAATATAATAACATAGTTATTATGCTGAATTACTTTTATTAAATCTGCATTATGAAATACAAAAGTATTTAAATCTTTAAGTGTTTAATGAAAATTTCTATTTTATGAAATGTATGTATTATGAAGCTCTATTTGAGTTATTTAAAACTGCTATTTTGGGATGCCTATGTGGCTCATTTGATTTAGTGTGTGACTCTTGATTTCAGCTCAGGTCATGATCTCAAGGTTCACGGGATTAAGCCCCATGTCAAGTTCTGCAATGACACCTCAGAGCCTGGAGCCTGCTTGGGACACTCTCTCACCCTCTCTCTCTCTCTGTCCCTCCCCTGTTCATGCTCATTCTCTCTCTCTCTCTCTCTCTCTGTATCTATCTATCTCTCCCTCTTTGAAAGATATGGGATGTTATCTCATATTCTCTCCCTCTCTAAAAATAAATAAATAAACATTTATAAAAATAAATAAAACTTGATTAAGTTAGGCTGCATAAACTTTTTTACAATGCTACCAAAATTATATACAATTGTAATGTTCCATGAATTTAAAATAGTATTTAGTAGTAATTAGACATTTACAAGTTTTAAAAGACAATCATATTTAAATATGAACAAACGTAAACATTTGTATTAAGCCTGAATATTTCAGAAACTTGCCTTGAGAAAAATACGATTTCCTGGGGACACAAAATATAAGAAAATAATTAAGGAACATGGTTAAACTTAAAAAAGGGGTCTTTTTTATGGTTTGGCTCCCTCTCTTTTTTTTTCCTTCCCCAATGTTCATCTGTTTTGCTTCTTAAATTCCACATAAGAGTAGAATCATAGGGTATTTGTCTTTCTTTGACTGACTTATATCACTTAGCATAACTCTCTAGCTCCATCCACTTCATTGCAAATGGCTGAAAAAACTTAACATAAAACTTTTAAGATTACTTTTCTCCCAAGAATAAAACATTAAGCTTAGAAATGTAACTTTTCAACAAAACATGCAGTGTACTGGCTGTCAAGAGCGACACAATACATTATGCAAATGTAATTTTACCCTTACTGTAACACTGAATAAATGTACATACAATATCATAATTAAACATGTCTTCTTAGTACTATTCTAAACTTACCATACAACAACTCAACTATCGTTAACAGATTAGTCAGTATGTTACAAGTATTTGTTAAAACCAAAGCTATAATTAACTCTATTCTTAATTCTTAAAATAATATCTTGCTTTAGTATTCTAACTTACTTTGTTATTTTTTATTAAGATTTGTTAGGGTCTATTTTTGACAGATAGAGAAAGAGAGATAGACAGACAGAGCTTGAGTGGGAGAGGAGCAGAGACAGAGAGATACATACACAAAATCTGAAGTAGGCTCCAGGCTCTGGGCTATAAGCACAGAGCCAGACGTGGAGCTCAAACCCACAAACCACAAGATTATGATCCGAGCCAAAGTCAGACACTTAACTGACTGAGCCACCCAAGTGCCCTGGTTATTTTTTAAAGTTTATTTATTTATTTTGAGAAAGGGAGAGAATATGAGATAACATCCCAAATCTTTCAAAGTAAGTGAGAATAAGGACATCTGGGTGGCTTAGTCAGCTAAGTGTCCACTCTTGAGTGGGACTCAAGTTTGTGGGATCAAGCCCCACATTGGGCTCTATAGTGAAGCGGGGAGTGTGATTGGGATAGTCTCTCTTGCTCTCTCTCACTCTCTCTCTCTCTCTGCCCTTCCTCTGCTCATCCTCACTCACTCTCTCAAAATAAATTAAAAAAATTTTTAAAGATATGAAATGTTATCTTACTTTTAAATTAACAAGCTCATCTACTAAAATTCCATAGATGCTAGCAGAAGACACAAGACTCCGGAATCTAAGACAAAAAATGTTATTACTTATAGCAGTAATAGTAAGCCAGATTATCAACATCCTGTGTCTCACCTCCCACAGGGTAATGTACAAAAGGACAAGTGACCTCTGCATCCTCAGTGGTTTGCTACAAGAGAGAAATCCTGAGTGTAGAGAATCTGAATCTTTTATAGTAGGCAGTAAATATGCCTATCCTCTGTTCTGAGAAGAGATACTATTTTCTAAGGTTGTTTGTTACACAAACATCTTTGAAAAATTAGACCAGAAGAAAGGTGGTCAATGCCTCTACTTTTAACGTGGGCAGAAATGTGACAAGATCATAGATAACTGTCTCCTAACTACCACCCAAAGACTAGAAAATGAATCTTATTATAAGGAATATGGGAGAAATGCTCAGACATTTTTGTTCTGTCGACTGTGACTATAGAACTGTATTTGAACTTTCAGGAAGCCATTCCCTGAGACCAGGAGGTAATAATCAACAGAGAAAAGGTAACAGTCACCTTTTGCTGGAGGACACACACACACACACACAGTACATTACTTTGTACGAGATGGCAATTTTTTTTCCTTCTTGGAACCTCTTCAGCAAGCTGCCTACAAATGGATAAGAGATATGCCTGGAAAAAGAGGCCTATAGTTTTTAAAGATGCTAATACTTTGAGTTAACAGATTGCATTTAAAATAAGTGTCACAAGTGAGATGACTCAACTGAAACTTCACTGCTCCCAGATCTACTGTTTGCTGTCTTCTAAAAAGAAGTCATCATTTCAAATCTTAAATTAACCACATATAGATTTAGTTGTGTCACACCTTGTGGCTCCATATTGTGGTTATGCAATATTGCAGCTGAGCAACGTTGCCCACTTGGAAGTCAGTTTCATTTACTGTGTTGCGTTAGTCCTGAAAGCCCTGTGCAGTAGACATCTATCCATTTCCATTTCTGTTTAAATCCATTTGTGTGAATTGGGAGTAATACTAAGTTCTGATGTTACACAAATTTTAAAAATAATTAAACACAGTTCCCAGGATGAATGGCACAGGACATCTCCTTATCAATTCACTTTTCATCAAATACAAAGATATAACTTATGCATACGTTAAATCAACTACTATAAAACATTTTAGGGACAAGCTTAATTAAAACAATAAGTTAAAATCATTGAGTAGTCTTTATTTGAGGGGTGATGGTCTAATTTTTAAAATTTATGCTCAATTTCAACAATTCTCTATAAAATAGGGAAATGTCTTAAGTAACTTGATATATTGTTGTATAATTTAGGTGTCTAAGACTGTGCACCAGATTGCTTGAAATGCTTTTTTTTTTGGTCTATTTTATTTTGCTTATTATTTTGCTATTAGTATTTTCCTGTGGAGTTTTTACTTTCACCTACCTTATACATTGATGGAAGAATAATTCTCGTTGAAAAGATAAGTGGAAAAAGCAGTTACTGCTCCAATCCCTCTTTCCATCATCCATCTATCTATCCATCTGTCCATCTACTTATTTATCTAGTCATCTATGTAATCCTTTAATTAATACAGCAAATAATTAGCTGTTGAGTTGCTTCATAACTGTGGCTAATAGAAAAGTGAATGAAAAGCAAAGACCTCTTAATGGGTTAAATAATATGTTACTTTCACTAATCAAGTATAGGACAATTATAAAAAGATTACAGTGATAGAAGTTTCTGTATATGAGTCAGATGAGACAGAGCAGAGTTTAAGAAAGAAAAGGAGGGTATGTGTGTGAATGTATATCTGTTTGCCAGTTTGGAACAGAACCTCAGAAGAAATCTAAGGAATAAGTTAGGTTTATTTTTTTTTAATTCTTGTTCTTTTTTTAAAAATTTTTAACATTTATTCATTTTTGAGAGAGAGAGATAGAGTACAAGTGGGGGAGGGTCAGAGAAAGAGGGAGATACAGAATATGAAGCAGGCTCCAGGCTCTGAGCTAGTTGTCAGCACAGAGCCCAACACAGGGCTCAAACCCACAAACTGTGAGATCATGACCTGAACTGAAGTCAGATGCTTAACTGACTGAGCCACCCAGGTGCCCCATGGAGTAAGTTAGGTTTAAACCAATCCTCAAATCTTACCAGAGAGGGTGATAAGATATGAAATGTTATTGGAGAAAAAGGGAGGGGGAAGTGAGAGCGACAGAAAGAGAGAGACAGGGACAGAGAGAACTATGATTTAAGAAAACTTCAATGCTGGTCCAGCTTCATTCTGGTCCTATGTCTATTAGCATTCATTGGTCTCCTCATTTCTGTAGCTGAATGTGAAAGTTGTTACATACAGTGCCCCTAGAAATTCTACCACTCCTCTTTCCAGTCAACACCTTAAAAGACAAGATTGTAGGTGTCCACACAAAAGAAGACTAGAACTTTTCTTCTTGGCTTTCTTTTGCTGCCTGCTGATGTGCCACAAGTTAGAGGTGTTGATTCTCACATTCCAGAAATCTTTGTTGGATACTTGCTATGAGGTATGTAATACACCAGATTCTAGAAACACAAAAATTAATGGAATAGATAGGATACCTGCCTCTTTGCAAAATATAATTTAGCAACAAAGAGAAGACTAAATAAATCCAATAATATCTTTTGTTCTAGGGAAAGGACAGTGTTCACGGAAAAATATATCAAAGTCTGAGAGGACAGAAAGCTCAGATAAAGCTTTCCAAAAGACATCTTAGATTCTTTACGTTGAAGTGAGAACTAAGCTACGGAAGAAGTTTTAGTAATGAAGTAACAAAATAAAAATACTGTTTTAGAAAGAAAAATGTCTGTAGTGCTGAAATGCCTTGGAAATGAACAAAATTTCTGCTTCTAGATATTAAATGATTATGTATAATCTTTTAGCTGTAGGAATGTTTATCAAAATAGTCTATTTCTTCCACATACAACTTATAAGGTCAAGAAGCTTTCTTTCCACAAAGCAGTGGGACAGTGAACGCATTTTAAATATTCTTATAATGTCTAATTTAGAACCAGAAAATACAACAAACTGAAGCTGGCAGTGTCTGTGTGCTCTCTGTAAAGTATAAAGAAGTTGATCACAAACCCTGAAAGTGGTAACAAATATGGTAGACATACTTATAAACACCATGATTGTGTAAACCTTCATGTTCTGCATGCCACTGAATTAAAAATTTATGTCAAAATTTGACTAAAGTTCTGTACCGGTTCTTTAACAATAGGAAGTAGCCTCTCTCTTGGCTATTTCCTTGGCCTACACCCATTTAATGGGTTCATGGGTAGGGAAAAAACTAGTATTTTTCATAGATTAAACTCTTCTTTGAATCTCTCCAACTAATCTCCAGAGGAAATTCCCAATAGGACCCACATAGGTATTTTAGAATGAAATCACCTTTCTACCCAATCATTTCACATCAAAATTCATTCCATTAGTGGGGGGAAATTCACCACTAAACTTTCATCCAGTTCAAAGTCTAAATTTGGGAGGAAGTGAAAGAGCACCCTGGTGGAAAATCAACTGCTTGCTGCTAATTAGGTGTTTCCACAATCCCCCAAGGAAGGCCCACTAGCCAATTAAGCTTAATTGCTGAGTGCCAGGGCCTTGGGCTCTGGCCCCTACAGAACTCACAGCTATAGCTGCAGGGACTTCTTCACCCAGAGCAGGGTTTCAACCCCATGCTTCTCAAACTAGTCTGGGTGACACTTTACCTTAACGCACTCAAGCTGAGGAAGAGGGCATATCCTACCTTTAGAATGTTGCCGCATTATTTAAGATTGATTTCCAATTAGTTTTCTTTTTATGACTTCAACATATTCCCTAGTTTTTGCTACTTATCTTGGTTTATGATAATCAAGAGAAGTGCTGGAGAAAAATTCCTCTGTGGGGAAGATGAGTGCAAAATTATCATTATAAAACACAAAACATGCAATTTAATGAAAATGAGAACTCACTAGTAATATATTTCTTTAATTTCATACACAAAATTACTCCTTGCCTCTAATTTAGAAAATATTCCCCAAACTGTCAGTTATATGAATGATGAACAGATTGCATATATCCACCTTTGTAAAGATACCATTTTCCGATATTATTCTTTCTCTTAAGCTTTTATTCAGGATCTTGATAACTAAGGTTTTTCAGGATATATTCTCCATCTTACATTGACAGGAGTAAAATCACAAACCTGTGCCTGACTCATTCTCTTTTCAGATTTATTTTTATAAATAAGTAAGATGCTACGCCTCCTAGTCACCATGACAGCTTTCTGCAATGCCTGAAAACTCGCCCTTTCACACTGACACTCCTGTCCTACTCAGATTCTACTATTTGCATTTAAAATGAACGAATGCTGAATTAAATTCTTTATTCAAGGCTTTCTGCAAATGGGTTTGTATGAGGTTGCTGTTGGAGTGTGAATAATTTCCATACTGCATTCATTAGTCATAGAAATAAGCAAAGGCGATTTATAGGAAATTACTGAATTTGGAAGCTAATTTTTTTTCTTTCTGGGGGCATTATTGATTTCTTGACTTCCTTCCATTTTTCTTTCCTTCTAAAAGTACAAATGATAGGCAAGAAATTTACTAAAACATACTATCTTCCAAGAAAAATTTGTATATGAATTAAGACAAGAAGTGCATATCTACATAAGAGAAATCTAGAAGAAAAAAAGAAAGAAATACAATGCCTACATAGGGGAAAAAAGGAGTCCAAAAAAGAGAAGGTCACATTACATAAGTCCTATACCAGTTACGATTATAAGAAGTGTAATGGATTTTACTTTGCAATATTTTGATACAAATGTCACTGCAATCTAGTTACACATCATATTCATGCATGTTATATCCTGACAGTTCTCTGTAATGGCCAAGTGGTCCTAAGGTTTTTGATTTTCTAAAACTCTGTGGGGGCACCTGAGGCTCGGTCAGTTAGGATACAACTGCTGATTTCAGCTCAGATCATGATCTCATGGTCGTGAGAGATTGGTCATGAGACATCAAGCCCCAAGACAGGATCTGCACTGAGCATGGAGCCTGCCCTCTCCCTCTCTCTCTGCTGCTGTCCCATTCTCCCTCTCTCTCAAAATAAACAAATAAATATGGGGGAGCTGTGTATGTGTAAAAAGAGAAAAGTAGCCAGAAAAGGAGATTCCGTCATGGAAATTATTTAAAATCTGATCTTTCCAAGCTCTAGTCTAATTGAATAAACAACATTGCAAAGTAAATTCTTTTGGAAAAGAGATTTAAAAATAGATACATATAGGGGCGCCTGGGTGGCTTGGTCGGTTGAGCGTCTGACTTTCGCTTGGGTCATGATCTCGTGGTTCGTGGGTTCGAGCCCCGCTTCGGGCTCTGTGCTGACTGCCAGCTCAGAGCCTGGAGCCTGTTTCAGTCTGTGACTCCCTCTCTCTCTGACCCTCCCCTGCTCAAGTTGTCTCTCTCTCTCTCTCTCTCTCTCATAGAAATAAATAAAAATATTTAAAAAAATAGATACATATAAAAAATTCTACTATGCAATTAATCATGTTAGAAAGTTTCCAAAATGTTGAACAAAGTACAGAGGAGCCTAGAGCTATATACTGTCATAACTCCATCAGATGTTGTATTAGTTTTCCAGTACTGCCATAAAACAGTACTGGGTGGATATACCCACCAAACATACTACCACAAACTAGGTGGAATAATAGAGAAATGTATTGCTTTACAGTTCTGGAGGTGAGACCTCTGAAATCAAGATGTGGATAGGATTAGTTCCTTCTGACCCCAGGCAAAGAGCATCTACTCCAAGAGTCTCTCCTTGACTTGTAGATGGACTCTTTAGGTTCATGTGGAATTCTTTCTGTGTCCAAATTTCCCTCCTTTTATAAAGACACCAGTTATGTTGGATTAGAAACTCATCCTACTCAATTATGACTTATTTTAACCAAATACATCTGCAACAATCCTACTTCCAAATAAGGTCACATTCTGAGGTACCGAGGGTTAAGACTTCGACCTATGGAATTTGGTGGGGATACACAATTCAGCCTATAACAGGTAAGGACCTCTTCTGAAAGGAAAAATATGTCAGCAGATAGCCACAATGATGATTTTTTTATGATGTTACCCGAATAAGTAACAAAATAAATATGTATTTTATACTTCACATAATACTGAATAGCCAAAACCAAAATTTTAAATGATATACAAATAAATTTAAATTAACAATACTAATTTAATGTGATAGAAGTGCCATTTGCTGCACCTATATCACACTTCAGAGCACGAATCTGCATTGGGAGCTGCAGTATGAGTTCTTTTGATTTCAGTATGTGCCATGGATAATTCTATTTCTCCACTAACTTCTTCTATTTGAACGTCCAAAGGCAGAAGTGGTCTCAGTAGTACATGGCTTCCCCTTTTTGGACATCTGGTATGTTAGAATTAAGAGACAATATTATCTCTTGCTCTGGATCTCTTTTGAGTTACCAATGTAATATGGTATCAAATATATTGAAATCATATTATCCACCTATTCATTCCTTTATCCTCAACTAATATTCCTACTTCACTTATGCCCCAACTTTCCCACATTTGGAAGGGACTTTAGGTTCAGTTACTATGCAGGTCTAGATTGCTAGTCTAGTAAATATTACCCTCAGTCCCCCTCCATTCATGTTAGAATAAGGTTACATGGGGACAGTGAGTGGGCTCTCCTGACCAGGAAATACTGCTGTATTCGCTCTCAGTCCCACCTTTGCCAGATGGGTGAAGGCAAAGTCCACCCCCTGAGGCTCTTAGGAATTCCAACGTAAAAGGTTTAAAATATCATTAGAATGTCTGGCTTGGGAGTCTTCCCTATACCCAACACTTATATTTGCAGTGCTGGTCCTATGACCACTGCATGAGGTAGGAAAAAGAAAGCTGAGTGATATGGGAAGGAAGGAAGGAAGGAAGGAAGGAAGGAAGGAAGAAAGGAAGGATGGAAGGAAGGATGGAGAGAAAGAGAGGAAGGAAGGAAGGAAGGATGGAAGGAAGGATGGAGAGAAAGAGAGGAAGGAAGGAAGGAAAAAGGAGAGAGGGAGAAAGAAAGGAAGGAAGAGAGAGAGAGAAATGCACGAGAGACAAATGAAAACAAAAGAAAGAAAAAGTATAGTCATACCTGTGTTCTCCTCTACCCCCTCTGCTACAGACCCATCGGAAGAACAGAGGAATCTATCCAGGGGGATGCTGGGAGCCGCACCAGCCTCACTGGATGACAGTCACAGTGAGGAAATGGCAGTGTTTGCACAGCTCCTGCCATGAGAAATGAAAACTGGTATCTCCTTCTGCTACTACTGGCTCATGTTGGAAGTGAGCCTGCTGGTATTGACCAGGCCTCACAATATTCCAGATCAGACCCATATTCCCCACACAGATTGCTCATAAGGAAAAGCATGTCCCTGCCTTTTCCAAACAGACTTCTGATGAAAACATTGTGGATGATTGTCAAAAGGCTCTCCTTGCAGATCCAAGACTTACATAATAAAGGGGGCTTGAGTCTGGCCCTGAGACAAAGAGCCTAATTTAGAGTTAAGAGCAGATATCTAACCCCACCCAATTGTTTCTGCCTGAAGCACTGACCGACCACCCTCCCACACCCACTCCCCCCACCCCCGCCAAGGCATTTGTTATCAAGTATCTGGAGTGACTTATTCTGGCCTTGAATATGCTGATTCTTCCCTGTGAAGGAACCTATTGAGGAACTTCCTCTTTTGTGATTATGGGAGCAAAGGTGTCTCCTTAAAGACCTGTTTGACCCTTGCTCACAAAGAAGTAACTTCACCTTGTCTGTGGCTGTTTATGCCAAAAACATTGTCTGATATGCTAAAGATACCTTCCTTCCCCATAGGATAAGCATCTAAATCACCTACCTCAATCACTATTGATAAAGGTTATGCAGGAGTCTTCTACAAATCTATGTTCTGGGAAATTCTTCCATATAAAAGAAGTTTGTTATCAGAAATCATTGTCTAAGGCAAATGCCACTTCTGTGCTGTCCCCCAAACACTTAATTATAAAATAAAGTTGAGCTTCAGTCAGGGTGGAGATGTCTGGCTGGGGACCAGAAAGACTCTCAGGCCTCTCTCATCCCTCCCTCGCTGACACCGTCCATCCATCAGGGACCCCTGGACCCAGCCAGAGCTGGTCTCCGACAGGGGGATACTCCTTTGGTCCCCATTATGTTGAATATGAGCACATACCTGTGAAGGTGTATAAGCTAGTCCTTTATGTAATGTTTCTTCCTGTTTTAGACAATGTCCCAAGTGACCACTCCAGTTTCCTATCAAACTGTTATTCTGAGAATATCTCTCTGCCTATTGTTGGACTATGGGCTGCAGAGGGTGTTCTTTGTTCTCAAGAAATGACAGAACCTGCAGCCACAGCTCATTTTATGGCCAAGAAGTAGCCGTAGAGGAGTTGCTTGAACTATGTCCTTTAGGAGGCCAGACAGAGCTGTTCATGAGGAGACCTCTTACCAGGCCCATTCTGCTAGGAAACCTCCCATGATGGAGCCAAGGGGATGCTGCTAGCTGTCCTGCAGGGTTGGAACTAGGCACCAAGGCAAGTATGCACCACCTACTAGCAAAGATTAAGTGCCGGCTGGCAAAGGAAAACTATTTAAAGGGCCCCTGTCTATTTTCACATATCAGACAAAAAGGATTAATTTTGAGTTTAGAGGCTATTAAACCAATAAGCAACATACACTCTGTATCATTAACACCATAGTTGTGAGCACAAGTCATTTGTATGAATATTAATTTTTTTTAATGTTTATTTACTTTTGAGAGAGAGAGAGCACAAATGGGGCAGGGGCAGAGAGAGAGGAAGACACAGAATCTGAAGTGGGATCCAGGCTCTGAGCTGTCAGCACAGAGCCCGATGTGGGGCTTGAACTCACAAACCAAGAGATGATGACCTGCGCAGAAGTTGGTTGTTTAACCGAGTCAGCCACCCAAGTGCCCCATGATTATTCAATTCTTTTCTCATTTGCCAGTGAAAACAAAGTACCACTGGTTTACAACCATTATCCTCACTTTCCACTCTTGAAATGATTTGAAAACCAAATGATTATAATTCATGTGATGGTAAAATCTGACCTGACCTAAGAGGAAGAAGATGCTTATAGTCTTTATCTTCCACTTAGTTGAATACAAAAATTTGTCATTGCAGAAATGTGATGGTGTGGATTTCAGGGTCCTGCTCCCCCTTCTCTGGGGGAAATTACAAGGCACTGCATTACCTTTCTCAAAGCTAACATTGTGGAAAACATCTGGCCTCAAGTGTTTCAGGTAAGGGATTGTAGACCTTAATACTTAGAACCAGTTTTGATCTTAAATACAAAAGCAGATATGGGGAGATGGTATCAATAATTTAGCAGAATAGGAAGCCCTTGGCTTCATTCTCCAACAGAAACATCAACTCAGCAACAATATACAGCCTAAGAAGCCTTTATAGCTCCAGAAAACAGTTAAGAAGTTTCAATACCCTGCATGGAGGAGGGCACTCGTGGGGATGAGCACTGAGAGTTATGTGGAAACTAATTTGACAATAAACTATTTGTAAAAAAAAAAAAAGAAGAAGAAGTTTCAATACCCTGGGCAAGATCAAAGCCAAGCCCAGTCACACTGAAATGGGCAGGAAAAGCCATTTCATGTCAACTATCCCTAAGCTATCACAGCTCTAGATAAGGAGGAAAATCCACACTCTCCGCTATTCCTTGGGAGGGAAGGAGAAGAGTGGACTGCATTTCAGCTTTCGGTGGGGGAGGGGGAGAGAGAGGACTGCCTTAAGGAATGGTTTTTGTCTTTTCTGGCTCAGAGCTCTGATAAAATCAGCATAGCTGGAAGTTGGCCTCAAGGAGAACAGAAGAGCGTTCAGCCGCTTGATGCTCCGGAGGAGCTGCAGTACCACAGAGAGACACCAGAGGGAGAAAGAGCCCACAAACTCCTAAAGAAAAGCAATGAGCACATCCCTCTTGTGTGAAAAATCACAAAACAAGTCCAATGAAGACAGGTACTCATAAAAGGTTTGAGAGGTTCCCAGAATCTGTAGTCAGACTGATTGGTGAAGGCTTTCCTCTGTCTGAAGCCAATTCATAAGGACTAGAAGTGTCTGCATTTTTTTCAAATGTAAACCTCATAATAATAACAAAAATAACAACCCATGTAAAGAAGAAAGGAACCTGGCCCAATCAAAGAAACAAACTAAATCTCCTAAAGAAAACTGAGACCTATAAATTACCTCACAAAGAATTCAAAATAACCATTTTAAAGAAGCTCAAGTACAAGTAGACAACGAAATGAAATCAGTAAGAGAATGCATTTGCAAAATGAGACTACCTTTGAAGAGATAGAAAATGTAGAAAAAAATGAAACAGGAGTTCTTGAGCTGAAGAATTTAGTAACTGAACTGAAAAATTCACTAAAAGGAATTAACAACAGACCTGATCAAGGAGAAAAATCATCGAACTTGAAAAAAAGTCAACATACTAGAACCTGGATGAACCTTGAGGACATTTGTATGTTGAGTGAAACCAGCCAGTCACAAATAGACAAATACTGCCTGATTCCACCGCTGTGAGCTCTCTAAAGAGTCAAACTCACAGACACAGGAAGTAGAGTGCTGGTTACCAGGACCTTAGGGGAGGAAATGTAGTAGAGTTGCTCAATGGATACAGGGTTTCAGTTTTGCAAGATGACAAAGTTTTAGAAATGTTGCACATTATGCATATAGTTAACACCACCTTACCTTACACCTGAAAATGGTGAAGATGGTAAATTTTATGTTATGTGTTTTTGACCAAAATAAAAAACAGATGTGAGGTCTGAAATGGTCTAACTATGCTCAGTTACAAGATATTCATTCAGGTGATCAGAATATGCTTGCATTATTTTGTAGGTATCTGTATAAACAAAATTTTTTTAAAAAATAATTTTCTTATGAAGAGCCAGAGTCCTCTCTGGAATATTTTCAGAATGTGGGGAGTTTTTGAGAGGGTGTGTGAAGGAGATGGAGTGGGCACTTTCTTACCTCAATTTGAGAAACCCAGTGCATATGATTAATTCATACCTTATATATGAAAAAGTAGAGCTTTATACATGCTTTCTTGTCTTTCCAAATGTCACATCACCAGGAGGAAGCAAACTTAGGGTGCCAGCTTCAATAGTTTACCCTAACCTGATCCTAACCTTAGCTGCAGGGAATTCTTAATATTTTGATAGTAATAAACTATTTTTAAATGATAATCTTGGTGTAAATGGAAGCGATGATAAATAAATCCATTTCTATTTTTATAATGTTTATTTATTTTTCTGTGAGAGAGAAAGGGAAAGAGAGAAGGACAGAGGCTCCAAAGAAGGCTGACAGCAGAGAGCCCCATGCGCCGCTTGGAACTTGCGAACAGGGAGATCATGACCTGAGCTGAAATCAGACGCTTAACTAACTGAGCCATCCAGGCGCCTCTAAAGCCATTTCTAATAACAAGAAATTCAACTGCTCTTAAATTAATTTCCACCATTATCTAAAAATTTCTAAGCATTAAATAGTCTGCTAATAGTTTCTGTGTTTTATTTTCTTTGGTTGCCACTCATTTTTGTAATATACTAAATGCCAATATAGTTACATAATAATTTCCATGAATTTTAATTGAAATCAAAAGTGTAAAACAATACTATGTAGTTCATAAGTTCAGAGCACTACCGTTTTACCACCAAACTTAGTGCAGAGCAGACATTGTTCATTTCCTTTATATATATTTTATCAAATCCATGGCTCCACTATTTCCTGTAACTGCTATTATAGAAAAGTATAACATGAAGTGTAACCTCTTGTGCAAAGGGAATCTGATAGATGAATTAAACAACACCAAAATCATTCAAGTCATACCAGACATTCATTAAACAGTAGATGAGCAACATGATACCTCACAACTTTAATTCAATAATTTTGTTAAAATGCCATATGAAATAAAGTAGTGGCCACAAACTTGGGAATAATGGAACATTAACAAAAAGATTTAACCACCATCTAAAGCAAGAACCTCTCTATCGCACATTTGGCAGGCAAACAAAGACAATGACATCCTCAGCTAATGCCCGGATATTAGCACATTGCTGCTTGCAAAGATGGCTCGGATAATTGTTATAAACCACCCAGAGTACATGCTGTCAAGCATTCATGTACTTGACCCCTGGCCATTAGAATGATTTTCTGCTCTTTGAAAATGAAACTGGCTAAGATTCTGTCCACCTGTAACAAAAGTACAAGTATGCTACTTGAAAATTAAAATACAACCCCACACATTGCTGTAAATTACTTTTACTGCATTTCATGAGAAAGTTTGAAATAATGGAAACCTCAAATAAATAATTTTAAAGTTCAGGTAATAATGTTAAACTTGCAAAGTTGGCAACCCACATGGATTATAAAGTCTGCTAAAACCTATGCCTCCCATGGAGGTAGCGATTTTGCTGCTAAACAGAAATACTCATTTCTAAACTTTACTGTTTCTTGTGATCCAAGCTGTTGCTTATACACATAGGAACTTTTACAGATGATTTTGGTTATTGCTGTGCTATTATTTTAACATGAAATAACAATCTTTTCTTTAATTCCAAAAATATCATGTAAGTATTCATGAAGTTTAAAATCAGTAACTTTGGAATGCAAGTTAATATTTAAAAACAAAAGAAGAAAACACTATGAGGATGGCCAAAGAGACAGCACAACTCATGTGCTATTAACTTGAAAATCTGCATTCTGCGATATTTTATAGAATAAAGCTGAGAAAATAAATATACTATTAAGGCAGCCACACCTTTAAGCTAGACAGAACCACATTCCAGGCAAGTAAAATAGGGAACATGCAAGCAAATTATTGGAAACATGGTGGCAAGATGAACCTCTCACCATAAAGTGCCCCTAAGTTCAGTCTGAAGGGAAATTAAAGCATGTTTGGTGTCTTAACATTCTCCTCAGTTTGACTTAACTTTAGAATCCAGACCTCCCTCTTCTTAGAGCATTTACTCGAGAAATCTTGTAATTATAACTCTAGTCTCCAGAAATAACTGTTTTTTAAAAGGCTCTTGTCAGTTGTACAGCCAGGAATGTCTTTCTCAAGGACCTGAGAGTCATTCCTTTGAAGTATAATCATGGAAGATTGCACCCTGATCTCCCAGTCTCTAGGGAAAGTGGGGGACTAACTTTGGTGGACATCTTTCAAGTGGTGACACTAGGTCCTGTCATGATGATGGGAGAAAGTTGACTTAACCTTCATGAAGGTCAACTAGCAAACACACATGGCCTGCAGTCCCTCACCCCAGTTCTTAAAAACTCCTGCCCTTTGTTTCGGTGGAGCTGGTACTCAGACTTGGTCTTGCTCTCTCTCCTCATGCCGGAAATGGGGTTGGAAAAAGTCGACTTCTGTCCGCTCATCTGCTTTAGTTCAATTTTCTTGTTTAGCAGGTGAGTTCATTGTTCTCCGTAGAATGTGGCCTCTCTGCATAGCAGTGACAGGGGTTGGCAGCTGAGCAGATACAATGAGGGCTCAGACAGCGGTTCTGGAAGACAGTGGAACTTCTCAAGGGTTTAACTGTCAGCCCCAGAACAAAAAAAAAAAAAAAAGGAACCGAGAGTGGGAGGGAGACAGGGAGATGGTGTGTACCCCTGAGGGAACGCTGTGGAAAATGATGTGGCCATGATACTCTGGAAGCTATCGGGTCTCCATATTCTTCAGTATAAGAAGCACATTCAAAGGTAAACAAGACATAAATATCAAAAAAGGAGAAGGAGAGGTGCCTGGGTGGCTCAGTCAGTTCAGCCCAGGATGGACTTCAGCTCAGGTCATAATCTCCTCATTCAAAGTTTCAAGCCCTGTGTCAGGCTCTGTGCTGACAGCTCAGAGCCTGGAGCCTGCTTTGGATTCTGTCTCCCTCTTTCTCTGCCTCTCCCCCACTCATGCTCTGTGTCTCTCTCAAAAATAAATAAACATTAAAAAAATTTTAAAGGCAGGAGGGGGTGAGGAGCACAGAAGAGAAGAAGAACAGAGTCTCATTCATTATGAACACAGAATCTTTTTTTTTAATCTTTTTTTTTAAAATTTATTTCTAGGAGAGAAAGAGAGAGACAGCGTGAGCAGGGGAGGGTCAGGGAGAGAGGGAGTCACAGACTCTGAAACAGGCTCCAGGCTCTGAGCTGGCAGTCAGCACAGAGCCCACGCGGGGCTCGAACCCACGAACCGCAGGATCATGACCTAAGCGAAAGTCGGACGCTTAACCGACTAAGCCACCCAGGCACCCCTGTGAACACAGAATCTTTAAGGAGGGTGTTCGTGAAACGGAGAGAATGAGATGGATTATGCACACAGCACCTCTCTGGTTTTATTAAAGGGAAAGGTAGGGGAAGAAATTGCTGTTCTCTTTAGCAGATATTGGATACTTCTTCATTTATGTTCAATAGGAGGAATTAATAGTATATGATTATCAAATCAGATGTCCTTTGAAGTCAACAAATAGAAAATTTAGAGAATAAAATAAAACACCGGTTTCAGGTAAATAACTCTCCTTGAGCCTTGTTGAGCTTTAGAATTGCAGTGGATTTCCACTGTCACATCGAGGCCACTGTCACATCAGCCAGAATGTCTTGGGCCTGGGGATGGGTTACTAGTGGTCCCTCTGGGCAGCTTCCCTGTGTCCTTTGTGAAAGTAAAAGGTCATAGAAGTCTGATGAAGCTTATTTTTCTCTTTTTATCTAGTGGTGCCTCTTCTCTGTGGACATGAGGTAATTTCTTGTTCAAAACTTTTGTTACGATTCCTATACAGAAATCTGAATACACAAGCATCACATTTTTAATTTATTCCTTGTTGACTAGAATCTCAAGCTGCCTGCATTCTACACTGAGTATGAGTGGGGAAAACTTAAATTTGGTCTCTTGACAAACTAAGCAAGAGCAGGAGGAGGAGGAGGAGGAGAAGGAGCAGTTAGCATTCAACTCTCAGTTGAGAGAAAAATGTCCTTAGAATATCCTGAAGAAATCTGAAACTCCCAATCTCGATGGTGGGAGATTCATGTTTGCCCAGAGGAGGGAGACTTTCCCACAACTTAGTGCAAATGTAATACCACAGCCGGCTTGCAATAGAAATTAATTCACCCAGCAAACATTTACTGAGCACCTAGTAGGCCAAAGCACTTGAGTAGGTAGAGAAGATACAGAAGTGAAGACTGGGGCGCCTAGGTGGCTTAGTCGGTTAAGCGTCCGACTTTCACTTAGGTCATGGTCTTGCGGTTCATGGGTTCGAGCCCTGCGTCGGGCTCTGTGCTGATGGCCAGGTCAGAGCCGGGAGCCTATTTCAGAGTCCGTGTCTCCCTCTCTCTCTGACCCTCCCCTGCTCACGCTGTCTCTCTCTCTCTCCTAGAAATAAATAAAACATTAAAAAAAAAGAGAAGTGAAGACTAACCAGGGAGAAACACTCAATACAACAAACAAGAAAATACTAGGCAGTGATAATTGCTGGAGGAAAATTAGAATACAATGATTTGCTAGTAAACAGTTTTGTAATCTTATAATAAGATTGGATGCTTGCTCAGGAAGGCTTAATGGGGGGCAGGGGAGGGCGGATATGTAAGCTAAGAACACAAGAAGAGATCACTTATTTGAAGATCAAGGATGCAACTGATATAAAGACCCTGAGTCAAAGAACTTGATTGGAGGAAGAATGAAAACATCAGTGGGCTAATCCATTGGGGGTGAAGTAAGGGATAGTACAAGATGGGGTGATGGAGGAACATGGGAGGGCTTCAAGGATAAGAAGACTCCTAATTCAAGGTATCTGTACTGTGGAGTAGGTCTGGACAGCCAGCTCCTGGAGTATTGGGTCCTTTGAAGACCCTGCTAAGTAGCAGTTACAACAACGATTACCAAGTCAAGTCATCCTTGTATTTACCACTTTTATAAATGTTTTGGCTATACCTGCAATTACCCAGCAATTTACACTTAATCCCATTTTACAGCTTGAAAACCAAAACCTAGGTAATATGACCTTATCAATGCCTCAAAGCAAGTAATTGACAGAATCCGAATTTACTGGATTTGATTCCTTGGTGAAACTATGGTGTCATAGACTCTGGGTCCAGAGTTCTTTCTTGTCTAGTAATAAAGCAGGACTCAAGATAAATGAGAGAGATGGCTAATATCTGGGAAAAGACAAGAGCCCCAAATGAAATAAGGGTCCTTGCCCGATTTTTATTAGGATAATAAGAATTATAAACATGGTGATGGACATGTACAAAGAGACAATGAAACTGAACATTAACTCAGGGACATGAGGGAAAGGGGGTCTTGAAGATATTCGGGGTTAGGGGCTTGGATTAAAACAAAACAAAATCCTGGCCCTGGGCAGCCAGGCGGAAGGTTGTTTATAGCAGACATGAGGCACCACCTGTTTTTATCTAAACTAGCCTAGGGTATGAGACAGGTAGGACATATGACCTCAGGGTGAACAAGGCACCTTTTCTTTTGTTAATCGTCTCTACTCTGGGCCGCCACCACATCGCAGTGCAGCAGTCTATAGCTCTATTCACCTGTTTACCTAATGTGGTCCTTCCTTCCTGTGAAAGCAGCTTTCTGCTATTGTACTAAATTGGGGGGTATTTTTGCCCTGAATGTCTAATCTTGTTTACCTCGTATAGTTTGTATTGGGGGCCTTTACCCCCCTCTCTATTCTGGATGCCTTTGCACTCCCCTCTATCTTCCCCCACTCTATCCTGGGGTCCTAATCTTGTTGACCCAAATTCAGGTGTGAACACCCTATGACTTTATACTTCTTTATGCCTTGGTAACCCATTGGTATAAATCCAGGGAATCACTAAACTTATTCCTCACAATATGGGGAGACTCGAGAAGGGTTTAGGAGACATTTCTTGTTTCTTCAGTTCCTTTTTCTCTTTGTTTCCTCCTACCCCAGGAAGAAGCTCCCATTCCAGATTCTTCAGTGCTGGCTTCCCTGACTTTGCTCTGTGTTACGCTTTAGTAATTGCACGGATTGAGCTGTAACTCACAGTGAAGCATCTGTGAGGCCTTCAAACAATTGCTGGAATGCAGATTCTGCCCCAGAGAAATCATCTTCAGAGGGGCAACTCTTTAGGAGTTTACTTTTTGAAATTTGCTCCGTAATCATTAATTTACACATATCAAAAGAAATAGAAACTTTAAATATAAGTGCATTTTCAATGTAACCTCAATCTATAACATGTAATATTTTGCATGTAAGTATGGCAAAAAAAAAAAAAAGTCATCAGAACATTTTATCAGAACATGCTAACACCCCCAGTTTACTGGAAAGCCTTTTCATAGCATAAACTATCTTGCCCATTAGTCCACTTATCCAAGTCATTACTGTTTTTCATACTACACACAAAATGTAGCCTCATAATGCTATAGGACACACTAAAAGCAAGATTGCAAGTTTAGCACATTAAAGTCAGAAAACATTGCAAAGTAACTTTGAAACTGCGAGAGTTTCTTTAAAACCAAAGCAAGCTTATTAAAGTCAAATCCTACTTGTGATGAGACTGTAAGAAAAAAATAAATTGCTCTACTTTCCTTCTGAATAGGAAAAACTCATTTTATATAAGGAACATTCCACAGAGTTTTATTTAACCACACGCATTTGACTGAGTGTGTCTAAAGTACTTCAGCACCTCTTGGTATCTCATCATTCTGAACCCGTTTAGAATTCAGTGAAACATCACAGAGCATAATATATTCATTTGGTAGCCATTTGGATGTCACATTTATTTCTATAGGTGTTCAATTGTAATTTGACGTTACTGGGCACTCAGGGAAAGCATAGCCTTAATTTCTATAGTTGCCCCACTGTTAGAATCCATCCTCTGCATCCAAATCAGCACATTTGCATGCACAATTTATTCTTAATCTGAGTTTTATATTTTAAAGAATCTCTTTTTCCTGATTATCATGTTTAAATGCAAATTGTTTGATACACAGCTAGTCTGTTACAGCTGTGGAGAAAATCTTATAAAGCAAGACACCATAGTAGATATAGCAGCAAAAGTTATAAGCTTGTGTTGTTTTCTTTTTTTAAAAAAAAAGCTACGTTATACCTAAATAACATGAGCATATTTTTGCCACTTTTCCTCCAGCTCAACTGGACCAGGCCCTGTTAAAATATAAATATCTCATAGGAATTGGTCTTAAATTTTGTGAGTTTTGAGGAATGCTATCCCTCACATAGAATGTGACCTCTTTATATTTTAGTGAAGGGAGCTGAGTAATAATACGAGGGTCAGAAAATGTTTCTGGAAGGGTAAAATGCCTCTGGTCTCTGATTCTCAGAGGTCGGGTTTGCAAGAACTGAAAAGTAGGAGTGAAAAAGATATGGATAAAAATGCTCTCATTCTAAAGATGGATATAAAGAGATATCCAATCAAAGTTGCAATTATAATCTGCCAAACTAATTCTACAGGGTCATGGTAAAATATAAATATGTATGTATGAGATTAAAATGTTTCCATTATCTATCATGTAGTAATATTTTTAAAAAACCATAATAATTACAACTTATTGTAAATGACAATGTAAATGACAATCTACATGAACTAAACTCAAAAACTTATGCAAAATATATACAAATGTTTATATGTGTGTGTTTTATGTAGCTAGAGTGGAATTATTTGTTATTGGTTATATAGTAATATTATTCTTAATTATAAGATAACTAACTGTAACTAAGATCTAAAGTAAAATCTCAAAAATAAAATCTCACATAAGCACTTCAATACAACACCTCTTCAAAGATGTTAGATAAAGTTTAAATCCCATTTTAGGGGCACCTGGGTGGCTCACTCGGTTAAGTGTCCAGATCGTGATTTTGGCTCAGGTTCATGAGTTTGAGCTCTGCATCTGTCTCTGAACTGACAGCTCAAAGCTTGCTTAGGGCCCTTTGCCCTCTCTCTTTGCCCATACCCCCCCCCAAAATAAATTTTAAAAAATAAACCCTGCTTTATAGAAGACAAAGTAAAGGTAGATTTAAGGGTTTGTAATGAGGCAAGCACATAATTAATAATCAAAGGCTGATCTAGGGGCCTGGGGTGGCTCAGTCCTTTGAGTGGCCGACTGCTCTGGTCATGATTCTCCATTTGTGAGTTTAAGCCTTGCATAGGGCTCGCTGCTATTGGTGCAGAGCCCACTTTGGGATTCTCTGCCCCTCCCTCTCTGTCTCATAAATAAATAAACATTAAAAAACATTTTTTTGAAAGGAGGGCTGACTCATCATATAATTTTCTACAGGTTTTAAATATGTTCAATTATCCCCAATTCTCAAAGACAATATATTTTCTACTGAGAAAACAGAATGGAAGGAAGTAAATCATTGTTGAATCAAATTAATTTACTCATATCTTTGTTGGCTTTGTAAAGGCTGACTCATGAGTGAATGAATGAAGTACAGGTAATTACACAGCTCTGGTTTCAGATACCGGCAGAATGTGCAGTAGCGTGTCCACAGTGCCCTGGTCAACACTGGACCACTCCCCCTGAGGGAATCTCACCTTTTCTTAACTGACCTTCACCTTAAACCTCACCTTATTCCTGGGAATACTAAAAAGGTCTTAACTAAGAAGCAACTGAAGTGGGAAATTGTCCCTTTTAAATAGCATGTCAGTCACATAATATAGAAAACAAATGTATGATCATTTAGCATGTATAATTACACCAGCTGAGACAAAATATTTTTGAAAAGAAAGTTTGATTTAAGAGAAGTGGTGAGAGTAGACTTTAAAAGAATCGTGGATTCTTTTTACGTCTACTATTCCTAACCAAAATGTCTGTTTTACCATATGTTTGCAGATCTAATTTTTAATTTTCTTACACTGTAAATCCACCAAATGGCATATAGTTATCACAAGTTCACATCATTCAATACATAAAAGAAAATTTTCTGTTTCACATCTTTCAGCGAGAGATCTGCAGGATTCTGCGATGCAGTTTCTCATTTGGAATTTTTCTTGATAAACACCACCCAGCAATATTCCTAAGTAACAGAAGAAGAAATACATTTCAATGAATTTTATGTCATTTGGAATGTGTTATGACATGTATCTCTGAGTAACTAAATAATAAGCCAACTGTAGAAATAAAACATTTCTTATCTTTCAAGGAGGAATTTTAGTCTTTGACCTTGAGATGACTGTCATACCATTCTAAAACTTCCAACCTTATCAAATATATTGTTATTGGCCTTAGCTGCTGTTTAAAACCGCTAAAACTTCCTTCAGGTGGTAGAACAGACAGGAGTTCTGGCAAACAGATATTAACCCCTTGCCTAATGAGATTAATTTGTTTCCCTGTGGGTTGGAGATATCTATCCAGAACAATTTCTTTTCAGAGGATTTCTGCTTTATCAGAGATGGCAGACAAACATTTAATCACCCCTCATCTCTTCTCCTTTTCCCTGACCTGTTTCCTAAGAGGAAAGGACTGGTTGCTGAGCAACAGACTTCTCTGAACAGCACACAGCTCCCTACCTCCCTTAGTTGGTAAAAGGCGGGCCGCTGAAACCTAACTGAGGCGTGGACACCAGGAAGGGGCTTTGGCCCAGCCACCTTTCTCAGGCTGCGACAACACTGCAATCAGTCGTGGAGTTTGGCAGCCATCTAGTTTCACAGCTGCAGAATATCAAATGCCTTGTAATAACAGTCACTAAATTAGAGTGAACTAAACATTTGGGAACTAAAAAGAATCAGCCTAAGTCACAACATGGAGTCTATCAAAGCAGTATTGTTTACTTAGAAGACAACACCCATGTGCTCCCATGGGGGTTAGCCTGGAAAATAGAGCAACATCTACTCTACACATGATATATATTTACTTTTCTACCTATGTGTCTATGTATCCATTTATTCATCTGTATCAGGGAGGATATTTTGGTTTGTTAATAAACACATATAACAGATTTCATCTGAAAAGTATTCATTTGATTTTCCCTGACTTCAGTTGTGCTGTCCTGTAATTAATATAATTGATTTTAAATTGAAAATTCACTTAGTGTTCCAGTAATGAAGATATTTCTTGCGGTTCTCTATGAACCGGAGAGTAGCCTTGTCTGTATTACCCCTAAAATCATGTGCTTCTTATGTTTCCTGCATTGTACGGGTGCTGAGGATACAGAATACAACAGCCATAATCATACCTCTCAGGAGCTTAAATTGCAGCTGGAAAAGGCAAATAATAAACAAAGTCACACTCGTATGTTAGATTGTGACTAGGCCCATGAATGGGAAGGAAGGAGGGAAGAAGGGAAAGAGGGAAGGGAGGGAGGGAAGAAGGAATGAAGGAGGGAAGGAAGGAAGGAACAAATGAACGAACGAACGAACGAACGAATGAAGGAGGGAAGGGAAGAGAGGTAGACAGATGACAATGCAAGTGAAGATGAGAGACGTTATAAGGGTCTGGTTTAAAAAGGTAGTTTTCACTGCTGTTGTAATCAAGAATTTGACTCCATTTTTCACGTTTAACCACTGACAGCTTTTAGGCCCCATATCTTTCTTTCCTGCTTGCCCCACATCTGGGCAACCAGTAAGAAAGCCCTGTGCATTCCTTCCCTTAGCACTAGTGGAAAGTTCAGGCAAAGTCGCTTCTTCCTGCCTCCTCCACCACAAACCCTCACCTCACCCTCCTAACTGCACCCTCCGACAACCAAAGCCATGTGCCTCTCCCTTCCTTCAAGTCATTTTCAGACCACCTTCAGGGAATCCCCTGCTTTCCCCAAAAGTCTCCTTTATGTACGGAACACATGTCGTCACACGCTCATAATGTTCGAGTGGTTCCAACAGTCTTCACATTCAGATAAAGTTTTGGGTGGTAAGGTAGATCCCACCCTCCACAGGCAACAACAGAAGAGCCACTTAGATTTTTTTGGTTAGCCACAGGAATTTACGACATTTAGAGAAATGATTTGATTGCTGTACATGAAGTAATCAAGTCATTACTGTTTAGTAGTTACTAGCATTTTAGTGGCTACCAAAATATTAACATTAAAAAACAGACAGACACAGAGAAGTCTAGAATTTCCCCTGAGCATGGCTAGTATGTTCTAAACTCTACCTGCATGTCTTCGTGTCTGGTGTACTAGTTTCTTGTAAGCCTCTTAAAGTTTTCATGAAATAAGACTAAATAAATAGTTTTCCTGGCTTATTCAAGCAAAACATCTCTATAGAATACTAACTCTCGTGCAAGAGATGCCTGAGAAGAGAGAACAAAATCACAAATATTTATTCCAGATGCAAAGCATTTCAGACAAGTGCCCATCGTTCATGTTTTGTTTTGCTCTCCAGTTTTCTCTTGAATTTTAATTCTTCTGATTATATAAAAAGAAAGTCTAATGTAGATGCTAATCTAACTTTAGCCTCATTCTAGAAAGTGTGTGAATCTCACGTTAACAAGGCAGGCACACTGCCCAATCCACTTTGGAGTCAAGAGTGCTGTGCCTGAAATTTGGGAGGAAGATGGGAAAAGCAAGGGAGAGAATGGTGAGCAAGAGACCCGCAGCAGTCACTGCTCCAGGAATAGGTGGCACTTAAATCCATGGGGCCTTCTGAGGTAAAGAGCAGATATTGGAAACCTCAACTCCTGAATCTAAAGATCAAGGATATTTCCTGAATACTATCACATTACATAAAACAAATTGACCTCTTTATCAATAGAAGCTGTAAAGTATAGCTGTTTCAATAGAAGACACACGGGGTGAGAGTTTGCCCCGAGGTAGTCACTTCATGCATTTTTTAAAGCAAAATCAAAGTTCTAAAATAAGAACTATAATAAGAGGGAAATGTGGCAGAGCCACTGGGAGTTTCTCATGATCCCCTGTGTAACTGAACAGCATGAATACAAAACCAGCTCATGTTAGTTGTCCTGACAAGACTGTCTTAGCACCTTTCAAAACAAAATGAATATTCCCCATTATTACTTTACCTTTTTCTGCTGGTTTTATTCTGATTTAACACTTTCATAGTATTTTTTTTCCAGGCATCTACCCTGTATTCAGAGCTTTTCTTAACTTCAAAGCAAACTCTAAGCGAGGCGCCTGGGTGGCTCAGTCCTTTAAGCGTCCTACTTCAGCTCAGGTCATGATATCGGAATTCGTGGGTTCAAGCCCCGCATCTGCTCTGCGCTGACAGTGAGCTCAGAGCCTGGAGCCTGGAGCCTGTTTCAGATTCTGTCTGTCTGTCTGTCTGTCTCTCTCTCTCTCTCTCTCCCTGACCCTCCCTGGCTCATGCTGTGTCTCTCTCTCTCAGAAGTAAATAAAACATTAAAAAAAAAAAAAGCAAGCTCTAAGCATTACAGTGTGCTAAGGAGGTCTCAATATTGAAAACATCCTTGCCCCAAACCATAATTATATAATATATGATCATTGTAAGAACAGAAATCTGTATTAAAATTATAATCTCCTGCTTAGCTACACAAGATAAGGGTGAATTTATTCTCTTTTTTCCCCGTATTCATGATTGAAAAGTAACCCCCAAGTTATATCAATTCCAAAGAGTCTTAAGGGTCCTGGAAACAGAATAGGATTTAGACATCAGTGTAATTGTATTGCCTGAAAGTAAGAAAAAGCACCAGATTATGAATTTATAATTTCTTATTTGAACCAAGATACTATGCTTCTATACATCACTGCTTCCAACTCTATTCCTTTTCTGTTTGGTCCAAACAAAATAAAGAAGCACAGTAAAATCTATTAGTTTTATATATGAAATCACATCAAAGAAAACAAAAAAACATGAAACCTCCCTGTCTCCTTTACCAGGCTTGTGCACATAGCTTGATGTACAAGGCAATTAAAATCTCAATGGGGATATTGATATTATGGGCAATTATCCCCTTCTCCACAGTGAGACCACTAGAATGCTTTTGTCTTATTGTTACGTTTTTTAACTCTGAAAATCCTCAAGTAGGCTCTAATTTTTCATAATGTCTTTTTCATTGAATGCTGTGTCCTCCAAGGAAATAATAAGAATTTTGTGTTGAAACTTTAATTCGTCACCCTTATTCTGACCCCATACAAATATACCTACACCGAGGGTCTCCATTTGGTTTTTAACAGACTCAAGCATGTCTTGTACACACTAAATTTGACAACTGCATAAAAGATTATTACAAATGAGACACACAAAAGGAAGGTGTAGCATCATAGAACACTACCATATGGATTAACATATTTTTCAAGACATAATCTATTTGATGAGAATAGTAATCAATTAATAAAGTATGGAAAACTCAGTCAATGTGAGTCTATGTCGGTAAGGGCTCAAGGACTAAATCCTGCTCCCCATTATCATTTAGTATGCTTAATTGCCATACATTTATTTTACCTTGCAATTAGAATACATTCTACTACTAAGGTGGTTGATAAGCAGAATACAGCATCATATGGCCATGAACTGTAAGAATATTAAGATCAAGGGGTTTTTCCCAGAATGCCAAAAATCTCTGAAGTAGAAATTCAGAATGGTAGTTTAAAAAATACTCTCTCTTTTCTTAAGCTAAAGGATTATATAACAACAACAGCAAATCTGAATTTTCCAGAAAATGATTTTTTCAATAGCAGTATATTAATGGAAGACTTTGTCACAGTGTGTAGACGCAGGGCATCCATGATCAAAAGTAGTTGTCTCTCAGGCATGATCATATTCAGCACTTAACAGTCATTACATAATCACTTAAAACTAATTTTGGAAATTAAAATAAAATGGTAACATCACAAGTCATCATTTCTCTCATTCTGATACCTATTGCACTTTGGACAGATATAATATTACCTATTGTCTTCTTAGTATTTAGAGTTTCACATTTCTGTTTGAATTTCCTTTAATAGAAAAATATGCCATCTAGAAATGCATTAAACTCTAACAGATCATACCCGTTCACCCTACACACTCCGTAACTTTTCATATGGTATATACAAGAAAGAAATGTGATATCTCTAAAGGAATATTTAATTACCTACTCTTTAGTTATTTTTATACACACACACACACACACTCACACACACATACACCCCACATAAATACACAAATGAGGATGTCAAGAAAAGCAACATTTTTTAATGTGAAAAACTGGGAGCATTGTTAATACCACAACCATTTCCCAGATCTTTTAGAATTCCTCTAGGACAGTTTTGACAGAGATTTTAATCTTAATGACATAAACAAAATTGCTATTCAATAATTTATTTCATAAAACCAGAGGGAAAGAGAGAAACTGCATGACAGTAAATCACTGCTTGGATGGATCTTAAGTACTACTCACAATAACCTACCTGGCCATTCTTTATGAGTGCATGATTTCCTTTGAGAGTTGTAAATTTTAATTTCACTGGTCTGGCAATCCTTTCTTTATAAATCTGCAGATTTCGTGGAAATATACACATTTTAATTTTAGATGTATAGAGAAAGAAAGCTGTGTACATATTTACTCAAACTCATAAAGATTTGTGAAATCTTTTAAAACATTAGCTCTATTAATTCAAAATTTAGGGTAATAACCTGGATGGAGAATGAACTAAAATTCATCTATGTTAAATCTAGGGGAAAAATGATGTTAAATAAAATCTCTATAAATAAAATTTCACCAATTGATGGATTCAATTGTTTTCCAAAACCTTTACGTATTTATGTTTCATATTCAATACATTTCATAAGACATTCATAGCAATACCCATTCACATGTGAATATAAGACCCAGAGAGTAAAAATCATTCTTAGCTAACAGATTAAAGATAATGATGTGAATTTTAGTTGAAATACACATGAAATAATATTTCCTCTGGCTCATTGTTTATAGCACTCATTTCACAATTAATCATGTGCTATCTTTTAAAAAACAATTTTTATTTCTAACAAAATTTTCTGTTATCTTTAACTTTTTGGTTTTTTTATTACTTCTTGAGGAAGGAACTAATTTTTTTTAGTTTTAACAGAAACTAAATTTTGCATATACAGTCCACGACACCTGGATGGCTCAGTTGATTAAGCGATGGACTCTTGGTGTTTGGGTCAGGTCCTGATCTCTTGGTTCCTGGGTTTAAGCCTACCATCAGGCTCAGCACTGTCCCTGCTTGGGATTGTCTGTCTGTCTGTCTGTCTCTCTCTCTCAAAAAACGAACAAACTAGAACAAATGCTATTGATTTAAATCTGTTCTCTTAAATTTTATTAAAATACATAATTGTATAATTATAATTTAATTTTTATAATTATCATTTAGCTAATTATATTGTTTTGTATATAAAAGGGGTTTTTTTCCTATACATATCATATGTACATGGTTTATCTACATATACAATGACTCACCAAAGTTAGTTTTTTGGTTCACTTTTCTTTTAAAAAACCGGAGTATCTTGACTGTTTAATTTGTAAATAGAAAGTATACAATGACTAAATGGACTCTCACTGAACGCTAACTGGACTGTCATTGCTAACTAAACTCCATTTTAAATGGAAAGGTGGTACTTGTTAAGCTAAGAGCCCAATGCCAGTAAATTCAGGAGCCAAACCTACCCCTTCCATTAACCCCACTTCCTGCAACTTGTATTTGTTGTTCTCCGACAATAAGCATCTGACAGTTTCTTTTGTTTATGCCTTACACCAGGGCAAATCAACAATGATCAACAACGTTGACAATTTAAAGTCATTTGCAGCCATATTACATATAAATAAAACAACCAGTCCTTCTAATGTTGACAATGAACTTTAATTTTTCGGACAAGCTCTTACTTAATTGATTCCTTCTGGCTTTCTGTATTTCTCAACATGTGCAGCAAAAGGCAACTTTGGGTCCCCACTTGAATAGTAGTTTCCTAACAGTACTATCAAGCACTGATGATTGTCATTTAAAAATAGGCAATTTCTGGGGCGCCTGGGTGGCTTAGTCGGTTAAGCGTCCGACTTTCGTTTAGGTCATGATCTCGCGGTTCGTGGGTTCGAGCCCCGCATCGGGCTCTGTGCTGACTGCCAGCTCAGAGCCTGGAGCCTGTTTCAGTCTGTGACTCCCTCTCTGACCCTCCCCTGCTCACGCTGTCTCTCTCTCTCTCTCTCTCTCTCTCCTAGAAATAAATAAAACGTTTAAAAAAAAATAGGCAATTTCTGTTACATTTTGATCAAGACATTCTCTGGTTTGTTTCATGCAAAATGACCCAAGCCAATAACCACAGTTGAGTTCTGTCTTCACAAGAAAAAAACAGGTATAATTTGAGATTCATTTAAAACCATATTCCATCTACAGCACAGTAAAATTTATGAGAAGTAATTTTAATGAGATAATTACAAGTTTTCAAAAAGAAAAGAAAATTTAGTGGCACCTGGGTGGCTCAGTCGACTGAGTGAGTGTCTGATTCTTGATTTCAGCTCGGGTTAGGGTAGAGCATGGAGCCTGCTTGAGATTTTCTCTCTCTCTCCACCCCTCCCCACTACTCATGTGCTCTTTCTCTAAAACAAAACAAAACAATACAAAACAAAAAAATTAACAATTATTGATTGTCCGCAATGCAGTTGTTATAGAATATGTAAAGGATTATAAAAATTATTGTTTGAACCCAGGAAAAATTAAACAAATACTTTAAAGTTGGTAGAAAAGCTTGAAGGAAATAAAAATTATAAAAGAGATGTCACAAAATAGCATGATTAAATGCAAAAGCGGAAGCATAAACAATGAGTTAAAAGAGATATTCTTTCATATATGTTCCATAATTAAAATTCATGACCTTAATGTTAGCTGAAAATGATTAGTAATAAGTCCCGTATTCACATATGAATGGATCCAGAAATGCTTAAAGTTTTCTGATAACTAGATATTTATATATAATTATATAACTTTATAATAAATATTATATAACTTTGCAATTTACATATATATTAAGAAGAATAAATAGAATGAATAATTTTTAACTACATTTTTCTTAATGAGATTATTTAGTTGTTGTGAACACTGATATTTTTGGTGAGTTTTTTCTACAGGGTTTAAACCAAATAATTTTTTACTTAATATTTATTAAATTATTTCTCCTTTAAAAACTTATTTTGTGGAGGTGCCTGGGTGGCTCAGTCGGTTGAGCGTCTGACTTTGGCTTAGGTATGATCTCATGGTTCATGAGTTGGAGCCCTGCATCAGGCTGTGTGCTGACAGCTCAGAGCCTAGAGCCTGTTTTGGATTGTGTGTCTTCCTCTCCCTCTGCCTCTCCCTCCTCTCATGCTCTGTGTGTGTTTCTCTTTCTCTCTCTCTCAAAAATAAATAAACATTAAAATAAAACTCTTTTGTGGAACTTAATTCCATTTATTTCAGTATTTTTTTTTCCAAATAATCTAAACAGGAATTGTTATATTTAGCCTTCTGGGGATTTTACATGTATTTGCATTTTGGAGCACTAAAAGTAACACTGTAGAATATGGTGTTCTCCTTGACAACAAATCACAGATTCTGTAATAAGTTATATGTGACTTTTTTTACTGAAAGAAAAAAGTCTTTAACCCTTTTTAAGAAACTAAATTCTCTATATGAACCCATGGATTCGGATTCTCTCATCTCTGCTATTCATTGTATCCAGTAAAATTTCCTCCTTTTTCTTCATTGCTAGAGGTTTGTAATATGTGCATTTATGCTAGCATTTCAAGATTTTTGTAGAAAAAGTTGTTTGTCTCATCCATGCCATTCATGTTTTTGTATATCTAAATTTGATTTCTATTCAGTTTGGGGTTTTTGGACTTCTGAGCCTAAAAGCTGATACCACTTCTGTTCATTTTATTGCTTAAGCATTTGAAAATAATTTTTGTGAGTAAATGATTTTTTGTTTTCAAGAATTATACTAGCTCTCTTGGTTGCTGTCACAGTAAATTAATTCCTTAGGACACCATTTCTGAATCTAAGATGCTTTCCACTCCCGACATCAATAGCTATTAAATATTTAACTACTTTTAAAAATCTGTAGTTTTACCATTTTACCAAACATAAAGCTAACTTGACACCTTTCTACTGATGCAAATGTTGGAGTATCTCTTTAGCATAGTCTAACAGTGTCTTTGCCCTTTGTTTTCCGGCTGTAAGCTGTTATCTTAAAAGTAATAACTATGCGGGGTGCCTGGATGGCTCAGTAGGTAAAGCATCCTACTTTGGGTCAGGTCAGGATCTCACAGTTCATGGGTTCAAGCCCCATGTTGAGCTCTGTGCTGACAGCTAGCTCAGAGCCTGGAGCCTGCTTCAGATTCTTTATCTCCCTCTTTCTATGACCCTCCCCTGTTCATGTTGTCTCTCTCTCTCTCTCTCTCAGAAATAAATAAAACATTTAAAAAATACTAATAACTATGTTACACCAATATAATATATTAAGTCCTAGTTCTTTGTGGAACTCCAAAGTTACTCTTTGGGAATACAAGCAGCTTATATGAAGTGAGTTCTGCCTTATTTATATAATAAACCTAAATTAGCATGATTTGTCATTGGAGTGAAAAATCACATACTCTATTTTTTCTAATTTGTCTTTTTTTAATATTCAGGTTTTTTAAAATTTTTAGTTCATTCACTGTGAAGATGATGCTAAATACTTTCTCATGGTGACTTAAATTGATGATCAAATTTGAAATGTCATTCAGCTTTGTATAAATAGAAATTACACATGTTGTCTTATAAAGCCTGTTTTCTCCTTACATGTCTTTAATGAAAGACAGCATCCAGATATATTGACTTTCTATTTTTGGACTTTGATAGGTTGGCTTAAAAGCGTCTTGTGAACTGGCCACACCAAGCCAATTTAAGAAATAATTTTCAAGAGAGGTTCTATCTATTACACACAGCAAATACAGATATATTTCAGGTAATTATAGCTCTAGGTCTGTTCTTTCTCAAGAATGTAAACTTTATTCTCATTTCTAATTCCAGTTTTATATCAGTTATTAACATAATGAAGATTCCTTCTCTCATCTCCAGATTTCTAGATTATTCCTGAACAAAATGCCTGATTCAAAGTCTATAATAATGTGTCTCCTGGGATGACTTTAAACTAGTATACAATCATCTCTCAATTGTGTTTAATTTAAAATTCCACTGTCTCTTTAGATGAAAATGTTCCTTCCAATCTTTTTAAGAGCTTCAAGATTTTTCCATCTAAGCATTTCAGGTTCTTCCAACACAGCCTCCGTAATTAGTGGCTCCAGGCCAGTAAATTCATCCTGCGTGTCAGTGCCTCTGTTTCTACTAGCTTCAGCCCGTGATGTGAAAGCAAATCATTACAACTGGGTTCCCAGACTTGAAATTGAATTTGACAAACACTCTTTTAGGAGTTATATAGGATGAGAACATGAGCTACATAAATAGCAATGACACCTGTTACAAAGGCCATATTTTAACCTCATTACACATATTCAGTTCCCACTGACTTCAAAGAGGGTCCTGAGTACATAAGAAAAAACAAAATTTGTCACTGGATGCATGCCTCTAATGGCATACAGAAGACACCATGCGTCTCATTGAGCACTGGGAGTTCCAGGTTTCAAGTAATTATATATCTTTCATTTGCTATTTAAATAATGTCCATTGTGGCAGGTTATTCCAAATAGATCTCATTTCAGTCTACAATACCACAAGAGCATAATTTCAAAAGCATAATTATGAAAGATAATATGTTTGTGAATATGGTACATTGTGAAAGTCAGAAGTAAAGTCAGCAGAAAATGACGAAACAACCTCAGAAGATGTTACAACAAAGAAACTTAGAGATCTTTTAATACCACACCTTCATTTTACCTATGAGAAAGCTCTGCTGTCAGGAAGAAAATGAGGGCCCAGGCCAAAGAAATAATTACTGACTGACCTGTAATGCAAATCAAGTTTGTTGATTTTCTTTTTGATGTTTTCCATCTCATATTAGTGATTTTCAGAGGAAACAAACATACAAATGAAACTTTTATAAGTTCCAATCTCCTCTAGTATAAATCCCAAGATACTCAAATTTCCCCCAGACCATTATTTTATCAACAATGTTTTCCTTCTTTAAAGTTATAAATTCCAAATGATTGGCATGTTAACGTGGATTTTGAAGTTCAAGTTAGTTACTTTGAAAAATTAACCCTACTACTGTGTTTATTAGTTTACTCAAAGTTACTGCAATGGTCACTTTATAAGTCCTGTTTAGAACATTGTAGGCTTCCTCTTGTTCTTTCAGAGTCGCTAAAAAGTTCAAAAACTTTCGGCAGAAATGCATTTACCTTGTCATATGAATGGTAACTGTGGCCATATGCTCCCTCCAGCTTCCTTGTCATGAACTTCTCAAGTAGGAAGAGCTGGCGAAGCTGCAGCCAGAAGACCCTGGGATGGTGTAGCCTTTGGTCTCTAATTAGTTTCATGCCTATCATTCCAGCATTCAAATACAAATGAATTTGCAAACCTCCGTGGACTTCTTTTAAAAATGAAGACACCGATTGACTTTTGGCTGTTGCTTAAAAACAAAAAAAATCCTGAGGATATGTTTCATCCTTTAGACTTCACATTCCTGACCTCATAAAAGAACAAGTACTCCCAATAGCTTGCAAGTATTGTTTATTACTTGTAAGGAGAATAGAGCATCTTGAAAATGTACACATGCCCATGATATCAGGACTCCCAGTGATATAAAATAAAATGAATAAATGAATAATAAATGAAGTATCACAAATGCATTTGCCTGTCCTCTCATATAAATTAAGACGGGACAACAAAGGTCTCATAATAAATTCAAATAATTAAAATCAGTGTTAAAAAATATGGATGCAGGGTGCCTGGGTGGCTCAGTCAGTTAAGCGTCCGACTTCGGCTCAGGTTATGATCTCACGGTTCGTGGGTTCCAGCCCCACGTCGGGCTCTGTGCTGACAGCTCGCTCAGAGCCTGGAGCTTGTTTCAGATTCTGTGTCTCCCTCTCTCTCTGACCCTCCCCTGTTCATGCTGTTTCTCTTTCTCTCTCAGAAATAAATAAAACATAGATATAGATATATGGATATAGATGATATAGATATAGATATAGATAGATATAGATATAGATGATATAGCTAGATGATATAGATGATATAGATATAGATGATATAGATAGATATAGATATAGATGATATAGATATAGATATAGATAGATATAGATATAGATAGATACTATAGAGGACTACTTCTAGAAATGCAAGGATTATTTCAGCTCAACATCTACAATGACTCACTGATTAATTCACCTATGACTACACCAATACAAGGGATTTTAGCACCTGGTATAGTTTTTCACTCTTTTGCAGTTCAAACTCCTACTTCTAATTACAGTTGGAAACTTGGTAGCCACAATGTTTAGATTCCAGAAGCAGAACAAAAATGGTGACTTCACATCTCAGAGGGTCACAGACGATTTGCCTTAATATGGAAACAGGAGCTAAATAATTTATGAAATGGGAAGGAGTAGTATCATGTCAATGACATTGCTTCAGATTATCTTTTCTAAGCAGCTATTGATAATCTACATGTACGAGGCCAAGTGCTAAGTGCTTTCATTTATATATTGTTTACTCTTTACAGCAACTATATGAATAGAAAATAGTTATAGCTATTTTATAGTTTATTTTATTTAAAAAAATCCCTTAGAGCCAGTGGGATTAAGTAACATGACCAAGGTAACACATCTAGTGAGAGCAGAGATATTTTCTTAAACAAAATTGTCTATTATTTATTTATTCTTCAGCAAAGATAATAGAGTATGTTGGAGATTCACTGTCATGAATTCAATCTTTCAAGAACTATAATTTCATTCTATAACTGAATGGGATTTGGCCTAGAATATATATTTTTTAACCAGAAGAATTTATCTTGCCAATTCAAAGCAACACAGCACTTTCCAATATAAAACGGAATCAAATCAAGTTCTCTCTCTCCCTCACTCTCTCTCTCCTCTCCCTGTTTCCCTTTCCCCTCTTCCTTTCTTGGCTTTTTCTTTTCCTTTCCTTGAGGTAATATAAATTCCAAGTGGCCTTATTTTTCTGGAATTGAGGCAAGGACATCTTAGCCATGTCATGTCATGTCCCCTGAGGCCAGCTGAACCTCCTTTGCCTAGATATTGTCTTCTGTCTCTTATTGCATCTCTTCTGGAGGTCTCTGATTCACCATGACCTCCAGTTGACAGGTCCATAGTCTACATATCCATTCTTCTAATAGGAAGGCCCTCACATCTATTTTCTAGCTTTCTTGTAGACAGAGTAAATTTATGAATCTCAACATAGTTGGCCTAGGTGTGCAAAACTCCAAAAAGTACCTCAAGCAACCATTGATAGCCTACACCTTTGATATTCTGAGACACTTACCATCTTGCTTAGCTGTGTCCTGAGACTCATAAGCCATGGCATGCTCAGCTCTGAGATACCTCTAAACTTATCTGGTGTTTCCAGAGACATATACCCTCCCTCGACTCAGCTGACAGTGTACAGCAAACACTAAATCTCTTTCCAAAGACCCAGAAACCACTAAACAGAATGCACTTTTCCTCCAGTCTCTTTCCTGTCCAGTAGTTGAACCCATCTTCAAAAATGGCTCCTGGGGAGAAATCATTTAGCAGGTTGTCTGCAATCCATAAACTCCCGGGTGGCAGGAGAAGGGAGATAGGAGAGACACCTTGAGAAACAAAGAAGCTACCCTAGCCAAATCTCCTTGTAAACATGCTGTTGACAGTTCTGGTATACAAACTAATGATATTCTCTCTCAAGAGAGTCCTTATCTGTGAAAATATTTCAGCATGCTATACTTGATTTGTCTAGGATTATTGGTACTAAACAAACATGGAGTCTATGAGTTTGTAGCACATGTCTCTCTGGAAAATGTCACATAAACTATACACCATCTGGAAACATGACAATGTATCATAGCAAAATGGTCCTCTTCTGTGTCATTTAGGTAATCTTGAATATCACGTAGAGTCCCATACAGTAGCCTGAGCCAGAGCACAACCTGACTGGCAAGAGGTCACCCAGGTAATTACATTGAATGTCCTGGTCTCTCTGTTTCACCTATGCCTCATGATTACATATCTTCTTGAAATTATTAGTAAAGCTTGTTATTAGGTAAGATTTCTCATTTGAGTGAGTCTGATTTGACAGCACAGTCCTTTGTGTTATATCAGTTTATTACCATCTTCTCTCACTGGTATAAACCCTAGGTTCTGAGTCATCTGGATCTGGGCTTTGGTATTTTTAAACAAGATTATAGATTTCACTAAATGCTTTTCTCTTTAAAGAATCTGAGTCTTACAATTAAAAGTAGGAATGTTTGTGACTATTGTATGCTTGAGGCCATGGACATAAAAGATCCTGATTGATTCTTGAATGATGAGGACAACTGTAAGGATAATGAGAATATTGAAAATACATAATCCAATATTAAAATATGAACTAATGCTTTTATTTCAGATGATTACTATAGCAGCATCATGACATCATCTTTAGTACATTACAGTCACAATTTTGTTACTCTTCTCTCCTGAAATCTTTTTTTTTTTTTTACAAATAGTTTATTGTCAAATTAGTTTCCACATAACACCCAGTGCTCATCCCCACAAGTGTCCTCCTCCATGCCCACCCTCCTCCCCCCACATCCACCAGTCCTCAGTTTTTGTCAGCATTCAAGAGTCTCTCATGGTTTGCCTCTCTCCCTTTCCCCCACCATTTCCACCCTTCTTCTCCCTCTTGGTCCTCTGTTAAGTTCCTCCTAATCCTCCTATATGTGCACACATATGATATTTGTCCTTCTCTGCCTGACTTATTTCACTCAGCATAACGCCCTCAAGGTCCATCCATGTTGCTACACATGGCCAGATTTCATTGTTTCTCATTGCCATGTAGTATTCCATGGTATAGATAAACCACATCTTCTTGATCCATTCATCTGTTGATGGACACTTAGGCTCTTTCCATGTTTTAGCTATTGTGGAGAGTGCTGCTATGAACATTGGGGTACATGTGCTCCTATGCCTCAGCATTTCTGTACCCCTTGGGTAAATTCCTAGCAGTGCTATTGCTGGGTCATAGGGGAGTTCTATTGTTAGTTTCCTTAGGATCTCCTGAAATCTTAAGTGAAATGACTGCTTAACTATTTTAGCTAGATTCCAAGAAATTATTAATAAAAATTATATTAATAATTTTTGTTAAAATATGACAAATAAATTTATAAATTCCTATGTTCTCTTATTTTTTCAAGTATTGTTTAAAAACAAACATGAAGGATTAACAATCTCTGCAATTGTGCCTCAGATACATATAGACAGATTGAGCAAAATATTCAATTATAACAACAATCAAACTGTAAGAATTGAGTTTGTTGAACTCTTATGAAAAAGTTTCTTTAAAAGTTTGTCAGATATTATTTGAATACCAGAAAAGCCACCTGCACAAATATATTACTAACTTAGCCACAAAATGATCGACTATTTTATAAACAAAATATGTCATATTCAGTGATTAAAACCCAACAATGTAAGATTCTGAAGTTTACATAGAACAAAATTTAACACAGAAAACTTCTTAGTAATCTATACAAATTAGGTACTTGCCTTATGATATGAATAATATTTTCAACTATAACTGAAATTAACTATAAATGAATAAAGACATTATTATTACAGAAGAAAAAGACCAAACTATATGCCAAATATTTACATTTTAAATTATTTTCACAATTAAATTAAGCATATTTCAACCTATAACTATTAGTATATTTTTAATGTCTCTTTTTGGTATTTTTCTTTATCAGTGATGTAGAAGAGTTAACACCATTTTATAAACATGGAAAGAGAAATACAAATAATTTATTTAAAAGTAAGAATTAATGAAAATAGTTATATTATTTTCTATTATTGAAAAATTTTCCAATTTAAAACTTAGAATTCCTGTGAAGTTCTGCAAATGTGCATTGCTTATGAAAAATGGAATTTTTATTACTAGAAGAAAATGTCAGAATATAAAATTTTTAAGTCTGGAGATTTCTACAGGACCTTGAAGAGAGGTATTAGGATAGTGTTTCTTAAGGCAATATATTCTAGCAAGTAGAAGTGGCAATGTGGCTCTTGGGCAGATCTATACACTTAAATGAGAAGTGCAATGATGGTGATTATATACAAAACATTTTTTGTACCAATGATATTTTATTATAATGTGCAAAGTGGACCTTGTATACTATTTATCTTCATGACTCAGATTTAACTATAATAAAACCAAACCAGCAACTGTTCAAATTTACATTATTTTGTGTCACATTATTATAGAACACAAAGTACTCCAAGCACCATTTAGACAAGATACTTCACTAGATAGAACCTGTTCTACTTTTAAGGCAGAGCTACCCAGGCAAAATCAAAACCTTCTCAAGTGAAATAATACACCAAATGTATGTTATTAGAATGATATTTTTTTGTGGAACTATATCACACAGTATAGTGTACAATTTAGACTAACTTCAAAATAGTATCATGTGTCATAATATGGTATATATTAGGCTTTTGGCTCTTTTATACATGATCTTATTTACCAAGAGTTTTTATATTGTATATATGACTATAAAAAAAACAGAGAAGTTTTTCTTCTTCAACGCAGTTAGATACATAGTCTAAATGCAGCACCCTTGGGTATAGCACAGAAAACCAAACTTACAGTTATCAATTCAAAAAGTGAAAATGAAACATTGCTGGAAATTAAAAAGAAAAGTGATTTCTGAATAAAATAATGACAATTCCAAAAGAAAGATACATTTTCAGTCTGTGGATGTCCCTACATGGAAGAGTTTTCTGTGTTTAGGCAGCAAATAAGCCTCATTCCCTGATGAATCTTTGTCAGTTCAATGTCAAAACAGAATGGGGCATACTTTGAATTAGCCATTTAGACCACATATACACAATGCCTAATGGTCTGTAACTTGTCTGATAAACACTGAAAATCTTATTTTACAAATTTTTGTTTGACTAATTTTAATTATTTTTCTAAATAAAAATTCAGTTTAAGGAGTTTATGAGTTTAGATTAATAGTTTTCAATCTAGAATCTCTGACCCCTGGGTTCATACCAAAATAGGCTCAAAAATGACAGTAATGATGCTAATGATGATATTGATAAAATAGTCAGAAACAACATTTATTGTGTGCCTACTGTATTCCAGGAACTGTTCCATATATTTTACATGTATTCAATATTTAATTTTTACAACACAGCTGTGAGATTAGTATTCTTCATTCTACAGATGACGAGATTAACGCAAAGGTAGATGAGGTAGCTTTTCCCAAGATCATTTAGTTACTAACTGGCAAGTTAGGATTCGAACCCAAGCAACCTAAATATTTCAATCATTATGCATACTACGTTTCAAGATAGACATAGAAAGTCCATGAACTATTTTCAACTCTAAACCATCTTATAAATATTGCATATTTGTCTATTTTGGATAAACTAACTTAAATACTATTTCTTTGACTTTGGTCAAAATTATGTCAAATCAGAGTGACAACACTAATTGATTACAAATGATGATAAGAAGTCCATAGACCTCTTGAAGCATAAGGAAAATCATGACTCATGCATTGTCCCACAACCATTTGATAAGAAAGTTAAAACCTAGATTTCTTGGTTTCTTCCCAATATGATTCTGAACTTCTATCTTTCTTTAATATAATAGTATATCAGAATTTCCTTCACACAATGTTTTATATTTTTCCTGCACTTTCTAACCTTAGCACATTTAAAATATCTGGAGCTAATGCTTTAAAGACTTGCAAACTTTTAAAGTGGCTTCTATGCTCAAAAAATATGAAACAAGGTATAAAACCCACTTTTTATCCAGTCAGCACATCCTTTGGTAACATATTCTGTTTCTTCTATCTAATTTTAAGGTGCCCAGTTGCAATGGTGTATAACAACCTGATAAGGTTTCATTGCAAAATTCAGTCACAGGATAGGTCAATCTGAAAAAAATAATGTTCACATAAATCCAACCTGGATCAAAATTTTTATTGCAGACATGAAAGTAAGCTAGGGTTGGGGTGGAAATGAAAGAGCTATAGAAATGTAGCACACTCATAATCTTTCATTTCTGCCCTGGAGAGGCTTGAAATGTTGAAGCCAGGAAATAGAATATGATCAAACAGCCCTGCTTGTATGTGACTAACTTGATAAAAGCCATGAAAACCTAAATCTTAATTATAAAGCACATTTATGAAGTCCTATCAAACCGAATTGTTATCTTTATGTGTTTTAAATAAATTCTGAACACTGAACAATAGACCAATAAATGCTTAATGAAGGAATGAATATATGGTTCTACCAATCCACACTTTATCTTTTGAGATCCTTACTTTCACATCTCTAAAATCCACATGAAGCCAAGACTTGCAATCTTTTCTGAGTGATTTGTGGGAGAAAGAAAAGGTGTTGTATTACTAGTAGAAGAAATCCTATGCATTTTGAATATTAATAAGTTCTTTAAATATGAATAGAAATGAAATATGTGTCATAACATTTGTTTCTGGTAGTGAATTGTCATGAAATCCCCAAAATTATCCTGTAATCAAAATTGGCAAAGCAAAAAAATTAAAATGGTGACAGATCTGACATGCAAGCAATTAAGTTAAATTTAAACTCAAACTCATTTGATAGGTTTTAAGAAGTAGAGACATAAATTCTAAATGCAATAGCCAATGTGCATAACCATTTCTAGTTTAAATGCTTAGCTTGAAAATGGTTATACAGTACAGAAAAAATACTCAAGTGTTCAGTTTCTGAGAATTAGGAGCTTTTGTTACATATAGATAAGGACAGAAAAAAGAAGAACGTAATCTCTTATCTTTACACGCTTAAAATTTTATGTCTAGCATAGTTTGAAGAAGATTGGAAATCTAGAACTACATCCATAATGACTGTTTTAAATTATAGGTGTTAGCTTGCAAATTCATGCACATATTATATGCCCACTGCTCAACACTCCCTTATATTACCTAATTAATGAAGAGAAACACTTCACATGTACTTATCATGGCAACATATCATAACACTTTAAATTCTATGTTTTTACTGTGAATAGACAAGCAAATTGATAAGTGAATATGTTTCAATTTTATCTAAATGTCCTTTCTGTTACTACTATTGACATAAAAAGTTAAAATTAATCATCACCCAATAAATATATCTTTTAATAAAAAATTTACAGTAAAAGTTAAAGATTAAACATTGGTTGTCTTTAAAAAGAAACACAAGATGGATATTTTTTGAATTGAGGAAGTGAAGGAAATGAAGTGAGAATATCCGTGAGTGCTAAAGAGATAGCTCTTCCACAGCTGCTAGAGAAGTAAGTGACCCCTAACACAATTCCTGTTTTTTGCCTTTCATTAGAGCCAGAGTGCCAATGATAACAACAAAATAAGTAGCAGAAAAGGGATTTTCTACGTTAAAAAATGAATTTGATGTAATGATAAATTGAAGATTTTAGAGACTGCTCTCTGAGACTAAGCTTGAGCAGTGATACTCAAAGTATACTCTGTGGAACAATGTTGGACAGAAAACTCTTCCCAGTACATGGTGAGGTAAGGAGCTTAGGACATCTTATAAGACAATTATATAGTCACTAAACAATATTTAATTCAACTGATATATTTTTATAGTAATGCTTCCTCAATGAAGAAAGTACTGTGTAGATTTACATTTGGGTACAAACTCCTGATCTTATTCTAGACTGGTAATAACTACAAATAGTAATGAACTAGAGCAAGGGTCAGCAAATTAAGTTCTGCAAGCCAAATCTGACCTGCCACATGTTTTGGCAAATAAAGTTTTATTGGAACACAGTCATGAGCATTCTGTTTTTCTTATTCCCCATGACCCATGGAGATCACACACCCATGACCTGATTTCGGCACAGGTCATGATCTTACAGTCTATGGGTTCTAGCCCCATGTGGGGCTCTGTGCTGAGAGCTCTTGTTCTCTCTGCCCCTCCTCCACTTGCACTCTGTCTCTCTCTCTCTTGAAAAGTAAATAAACATTAACAAAAATTTTTAAAAACTGAATAACCACAGATAGCTTTTCCCCATTAGTTTGAAATATTTACTTAAATTATGAGATATTTTTGCTTTCAAGCCACATTATAATATATGGTTCTTTCTATTTTTTACCTAAAAAGAAGATACTATGAGAGAATTTTTAAAATTGTATTTAATTTGAAGAAACAACTGTTTATGTACATAAACATTCATATGTATATAGAAATGTATCTAGGAAAATAAACAAGAAAAAAATCTTCAAATCTTGATTAGTCAAAATAAATGGAAAAGAGAACTTAATACAATTTCTCACATACAGAATAAATAAATATGTTAAATGAGCACCAATTTACATATAACATCTGCTAAATGTTTAAGCAATTTAAACAGTTTGATTATATTTTAGATGTGACTTTTAAAATATGTAGGCCAAAGCGATTATAGCAAGATTGTAGGGTATAAAGATAATATAATAAAGTTCAACTGCTTTCCTACATAACAGCAATGAATAAGTGGAATTAGAGATTAAAAATGGAGGGGCACCTGGGTGGTCCAGTAGGTTAAGCATCCGACTTTGGCTCGGGACATGATCTCATGGTTCATGAGTTCAAGCCCCGCATGGGCTATGTGCTGACAGCTCAGAGCCTGGAGCCTGTCTCTCTCTGTCTCAAAATTAAATAAACATTGTAAAAATTTTTTAAAAAAGAAATTAAAAGTGCAATACAATTTACATTAGCATCAAAACACTGAAATACTTAGATATACATTCGACAAAACCTGTACAAGATCTCTATGGTGAAGACTACAAAACTCTGATGAAAAGAATCATAGAACTAAACAAATGGAAAGATATTTCATGCTCACGGATAAGAAGACCCAATATTGTCAAGATGTCAATTCTTCTCAATTTGATCTATAGATTCAATGCAATTTCAATCAAAATCCCAGCAACTTATTTTGTGGATATTGACAAACTGATTCTAAAGTTTATTTGGAGACAAAAGGCCCAGAATAGTCAAGATGATGCTGAAGAAAGCAATTAAGAGGATTGATACTATTCAACCTCAAGACTTATGATAAAGCTACAGGAATCAAGAAAGTGTGGTATTGACAAAAGAACCGGCAAATAGATCAATAAGACAGAACGGATAGTCCAGAAACAGACCCACATAAATATAGTCAACTGATTTTTGATAAAAGAGCAAAAGCAACACAATGAAGCAAGGATAGACTTTTCAACAAATAGTGCTGAACAATGAGGCATTCATATGAAAAAAAATCTAGACACAAACCTTATATCCTTCACAAATGTAAACTCAAAAGGGATGACAGATATAGGTATAAAATGCAAAACTTTAAACTTCTAGAAGATCACACAGGAGAAAATCTAAATGATCTTAAGTTTTGGCAATGGCTTTTAGATATAACACTAAAAGTATAATTCATGAAGGAGATGATTAATAAGCTGGACTTTATTAAAATTAAAAATTTTGTTCTGCAGGAGACACTGGCAAAAAAATAAAAAGACAAGCCACAGACTGGAGTAAATATTTGCAAAAGATATCATTGATAAGTAAGTATTCACTAAAATATCAAAGAACACTTAAAACTCAGCAATAGGAAAACAATCCAATTAAAAAATGGACCAAAGACCTCACACAAGAAGATAAACAAGTGGCAAATCAGCACATAAAAAGATGCAACTCATTCTATGTCATAAGAATGCAAATTAAAATGAGATACTACAGCACACCTATTAAAATGGCCAAAATCTAAAACATTGACAACACCAAACGCTGACAAGGATGTGGAACAACAGAAACTCATTCATTGCTGGTAGGAATACAAAATGGTACAGCCACTTTGGAAGACTGTTTGGCGGTTTCTTACAAAACCTAAACATATTCTTGCCATAGAATCCAGCAATCATGCTCCTTGGTATTTACCTAAAGCAGTTGAAAACATGTCTACACAAAAACTTGCACATGGATGTTTAGGTCAGCTTTACTCATCAATGTAAAAACTTGAAAGTAACTAAGATGTCCTTCAGTAAGTGAATGGATAAACTATGTTCTGTCCAGACAATAAAATATTAAGGACTAAAAAGAAATTAGCTATCAAGCCATGAAAAGACACGAATTAAATGCATACTACCAAGTAAATAAGTATGATTCCAGCTATATGAAATTCTGAAAAAGGCAAAACTATAGAAATCTAAAAAAGATCAATGATTGTCAGGGGTTGAGAAGAGAGACAGATGAATAGGCAGAGTAAACAGGATTTTCAGGGCAGTAATACTACTCTGTAGGATATGATGATGTTGGATACATACCATGATACATTCGTTCAAACCCGTTGAATATACTATACCAGGACTCAACCCTAAGTAAACTATGGATTTGGGTGATAATGTGTCAATTTAGGTTCATAGGTGGTAACAAATGTACCACTCTGGTGGGGGAACATTGATAATGAAAAGGTTTTGCATGTGTGGGGGCAGATGTATATGGAAAATCACTGTACGTTCCTCTCAGTTTTGCTGTGAACTTAAAATTGCTTTTAAAAAATGAAATCTATTTAAAACTATGTAGGCCATTAGAAACCACTAGTTATTGTTATGAAATCCAAATTTGCTGAACCCAAACACTTTTCTTTCAAATCACCAGAGACGTGTACAGAGGATGGTACGACTCAGTAATCAATAATTTAAAAGAAAGATATTCTATTTTGTTTTATAGCTTACTCTTGAGTATTGGAGTGATCAGTCTATTGCTAGGAAAGAACATTTTGCACTGCAACAATATGAGGTCAAAGGATAAGAAGCAGGACCCCTGCAGGGTAATACAAATACCACCACATTCGCTGTTTCGGTTTTGAACATACTCTTCCAGACTGTTGGAAAAGTAAATATGATGAATTTAAAAAGGCCAGTCCTGTAGAGGACACCTTGAGAAAAAGTCAGCCTGTAACCAGAGGGATATGAAAGATGGAAGCTAGGTATTGACATGGAAGGGATCCATGATACATTTTGGAGTAAAAATAATAATTTGCAGAATTAGCAGAATAGCATGAATATATCATATGTAAGATACGTATATACTCTTTCACATCTTAAAAAATATAACCCAGTATGTTAACAGGTACTATTCATGGAAATAGTAGTAGAGGAACAATGGAAATTTTCACTTTGTTTTATGTTGTTCAGTGGTGTTGGAAAATACACACATATACACATACATACACATACATACATACATTTTACAAACACTACTTCTATAATTTAAAAACAAACTACAATTACTATGAGAAAGGATTAAAATCATATGTCACGATTGAGAGGTAAAAGGGGGCCTGTTCATTAGGTTTTTTTTTTTTAATGTTTTATTTTATTTTTGAGAGAGAGAAAGAGAGAGAGCGCATGAGCAGGGGAGAGGCAAAGACAGAGAGGGAAACACAGACTCCGAAGCAGGCTCCAGGCTCTGAGCTATCAGCACAAAGCCTGACATGGGACTCAAACCCACAAACCATGAGATCATGACCCGAGTCAAAGTTGGGCACCTAACCGACTGAGCTACCCAAGTGCATCACGTTCATCAGTTTTTGATATACCCTGACTTTTAAGACTTGGTCATAACCGGGGCACCTGGGTGGCTTAGTCGGTTAAGCATCTGACTTTCGCTTAGGTCATGATCTCGCGGTTCGTGGGTTCGCGCCCCGCGTCGGGCACTGTGCTGACTGCCAGCTCAGAGCCTGGAGCCTGTTTCAGATTCTGTGTCTCCCTCTCTCTCTGACCCTCCCCTGCTCACGCTGTCTCTCTCTCTCTCCTAGAAATAAATTTAAAAAAAAAACATAAAAAAGAAAAAAGACTTGGTCATAACCTCCAATGACATATTTTATCTCATCATCAAGCAGAACACAGGAGACTGGAAAGATAGAAAAAAATATTGGTCAAGATACAAGCAGTAATTAGCTCATGAGTTCCCCTTAATTTCAGTCAGAATCCGTTTTTCTTATAGATCATTCGTGCTGACAGCATGGCTCTGGGGGGGGGGGGAATTAAAGATATGTTGTATATAAAGAATTCTTAAGAGAATGAATTAAGTCAATATTTAAAATATTTATACAGGCAAACGTATAAAGATTATCATCAATCATCACTCTTTATTTTGGTCAGCCGGTTTGTCCCTGAATACACACAGATGATTTTACTGACTTCTTTGTAAACTAGGGAGTTGTTGTTCTCATGTGAAAACAGAAAGAGGAACCTATGCATCTAAGAATGACCTTGGCCTGGCCAACCTCAGCAAAGTCTCTGGTACTGGGATGGAGAAAGAATTTGATCTTCAATCTGCTGTAGGTGACTCAAAGTCCCAGCACGGTGAAAATTTCTGTTGACTACCTCAGATACCAATACTGATAATCAGGTAGTATTAAGAAAATTAGCTACAAATGCCACTTGTATTTAGTTTATAAAAATACTGGTTGAGCCATGTACTTGGCTGCCTAGAGACAAACACACACAGGCCCTGCACAGGGAGGGCAGTACATCACTATCACCTAGTGATACCTGAGCACGTAACCAAAGGAGAGCTTGGATTGTCTAGATGCAAACTGGGAAAAAAAAAGGGGCTTTTTCCATACAAATATAACTTGTCTCATTAAGTACAATGTATAGTTACTGAACCCTTCATCTCTGTTCATTAATTAAACATAACTGAAGGAAAAAAGAGTGTTGGGAAGTTTTTTAATTGAATTAAGAGAAGGGGAGCCTGGGTGGCTCAGTTGGTTGAGCATCAGACTCTTGATTTTAGGTCAGGTCATGATCTCCCAGTCAAGATATTGAGCCCTGCATGGGGCTCCATGCTGAATAAGGAACCTGGTTGGGATTCTCTCTTTCCCTCTTTCTGCCCCTCACATGCTTGTGCATGTGCTCTGTCTCTCTCTCTCTCTCCCAAAATAAATAAACATTTAAATTAAGAGAAGTCCCTTACTTCAAGGACTTATAAAAGAGAATACACTACAACGAAAATAATGTTTAAAATGTACATCAGAATTGAATAAACACTGCTACACCAGAACAGGCACAGCATTGCAAGAGATGCATGTGTCTCTGCACTAGACTTGGAGCCAGAACGTTTTGCATTACAGCCCTGCCCCTGAAAAAGAAGTGTGCTTTAGATAAATCACTTAAATGATCTAAGTTAATTTGCTCTTTTGCAAAACAGGTGTACTATTACCTATTTCAAAGGATTATTTTAAAAGTTAAAGAATATAGGGGCGCCTGGGTGGCTCAGTCGGTTAAGTGTCCATGATTTCACAGCTCAGGTCATGATCTCACAGTTCGTGAGATCGGGCCCCAGGTCGGGCTCTGTGCTGACAGCTCAGAGCCTGGAGCCTGCTTCAGATTCTGTGTCTCCCTCTCTCTCTGTCCCTCTCCTGCTCATGCTGCCTCTCTCTCTCTCAAAAATAAATAAAAATATTTTTAAAAAGTTAAAGAATATAATAAATACATAAAATGTTTGTGAACTATTTAAAAAATCTACACATATAAAAGCATTACTAAATATAAGATACGTTTAACTAGTAAAAACAGCCTTTGGGCTATCTGAATGGACAGGAGCAACAGAAAGTGGAGAAGGATAACATCCCAGAGGAGGGAAGAATAAGTGAAATGCATCGAAGACAAGTGGGCTGAGATGTTTGGAGAATAGATCTTCCTGTTAACTCACTAGTAAAACACGTGTGGTTAATAGTTACATTTTTGGCTGAAAGGTGACAAAGATACTGTAGCATGAATGCCAGACTAAGGCGTTAAGACTTCATTTGGTCGACTCTAAGGAATCATTGAAAGTTTTAAGGTTATTTTTTACATGATCAGAGACATGTTAGTGAAACACTAAAACTTTGTGGGATGGATAAGTGAGAAAGATCTGGAGATGACATGGTCTCTTAATAAGTTATTGAAACAGCTCAGGCAAGGCACACCCCTTTTACTCCAGCAATTCCATGTCTAGGATCCATTACACACTAATACCGATAAATGTACATTTAAAAATGTATGTGAAGAAACAATTGTACAACTGTTTCATAACAGTGACATTGTTTTAAGAAATGGAAACTACTGGGGCACCTGGGTGGCTCGGTCAGTTAAAAGTCCCACTTTAGCTCAGGTCACGATCTCATGGTTCATGAGTTTAAGCCCTGTATTGGGCTCTGTGCTGACAGCTTGAAGTCTGAAGCCTGCTTTGGATTCTGTGTCTGTGTCTCCCTCTCCCTCTGCCCCTCTCCTGCTCACACTCTGTGTCTCTTAAAAGTAAACTTAAAAAAAAAAAGGAAACTACCTAAATGTTATCAAGGAAAATATTAGATGAATTACAACGCATCCATTGTATGCAGTGCTATTCAGGAATTAACACAAATTAAACTCATGTAAAGTGACATGGAAATATTTCTAAAACATGTTAAATGAACAGCAAGTCAAAGAATGAGGCATAAAGTAAAATCACATTAAAGTGTTTTAATGTACATATTTTGATATGTATATATCTGAATGAATGAAACTAGAATGGATAGAGTATACCAGAATATGAACAAAAGTGAAGAAAAGAGTCAGGGCAGAGAGAAGTATGAAGGAGATTTTCATGTATTTTTTGGTACATTTCTACATGTCAATCAACACTGCTCTACACACTGAGAATAAAACTATAAATAAGGCAAACAAGGATACTGTCTTCATGTTGCTTCCAACATTCTATGAGAAATGGATAATGTGTCGATAAACAAGATATTCTATAAATCTAAGTATTAAGCAGAGAATTAAAACAGAGAGGTGTGATAGGGAATAATTTAATGTATACTTCAGATTGCATGATTTATTTTTAGTTTTCTATTTGCCACAAATTTAGTGACTTAAAACTGTATCCACTTATTATCTCAGTTACCGTGGGTCAGGTTTTCTGGGTCCTATGCCAAGTCCCACCAGGCCACATGCAGGCAAGGTGTTGGCCAAGGTGCCTTCTTTTGGACATCCAGGGCCCTTGTCTAAGCTCACCAGATTGTTAGCATAACCCATTTTCTCAAAGTTGCAAGACTGGGGGACCTGGATTCTTACTAGATATCAGCTGCTGGAGATGAAAGCACTTTTATGCCTCATGGACGTCTCCATAGGCAGTTCACAGCAAGGCTGCTTGTTTCTTCAAGGCTAGCAAGAGTCTCTTACACTTCAGTCTGCTAAGATGAAATCTTACAGAACCAAATGTGGTCATGGCAGTGGCATCTCATCACCTTTGCCATTTTCTATTGGTGAGACACAAATTGAAGGTGATTCAGTGGGCATGTCTGCCACAGTCCTTCTGCATAGGAGACATTTAGGCTGAGCTCTGAATCACCAGAAATAGGCAGCTGGACTGGATTCTGTAATGGACCACCCAGAGTTCTGTGAGAATGGACAGATATTTTTCCCAGCTGCTACAAGTGTTGCTGGTTGAGAGCTTTTATTTGTGTTAGATTAATTAAATAAGGAGACCATTAGACTGAGGTAGCTCTAATATGGCAGCTTATGAAAGCAAAACAGAATCAAATCTATAAATGTCTCAAAGTTACATTTAAACCTAAGAACAAACAATCACAAATAGGCAACTAGGCTCTAAGCTAAAGCCAACTAATAATTTCCCTACATTGCTTCTGCCTTTTCTTTATAGAAGTCTCTCCCCAACTCCTATCAGTAAAGCACTCTCAACCACTTCCAGTTTGGCACTGCTTGATTCAAATTGATTCTTGCTCAAACAAATTAATTTTTTAAAATATGCTTCAGTTCATCTTTTAAGAGTAGTTAGCCCTCTCTAGACATTTCCATCATTGTTGAGAGCAGCTTTGCCCCAAGATTACACCCCTCTGAGAACAGTTTTCATTCAACAACTGTTTATAAACAAGAATAAAAGCCAGGTCCCCTCAACCCAGCTCCAGACATTCTGGAAGAGCCAACCCAGCCTCAAATTTCCTGATGGGATCACTTGAGGCCTTGATTAACACTGTGTAGCAGTCCAACTTCTCCCTCTGTCTACCTTGCTTTCCTCCCTTGCACAGCCTTGATCCCAAGAGCATTCCCTAATAAACTCCTTCCATCCTAATTTCCACCTCAGAGTCTGTTTCCTGGGAAACTGAACCCCCATCCCTAGCTCTGGCACAATTAGTGTGATAAATATTCCAGGAAGAGGACACTGTGGGGACTGCCAGTCGTTAGACTTCTCAAGTAGGAAGGACAGGCAAAAATAAAGTGATTGAAGTTAGAGTTTAACTGGTCAAAAGAAGGGCTCAAGTTGAGGCCAGAAGGAGAAGCCAATGCTAGATCATGCAGGACTGTGGAAGTCAGGGTATGGTGATTTGGTCTTTTAATGCAATGGAAAGCCATTTTTATTGTACTTGTAAATTAAAATTTTAAAACCAATAAAAATCAATCCAAAGTCAAGATCAAAATATGCAAAAATGAAATTCCAATCAAAATTGTACCAGCATACTTCTCAAAACTAGAACAAACTATCCAAAAATTTGTATGGAACCACAAAAGACCCCGAATAGCCAAAGTAATCCTGAAAAATAAAACCAAAACGGGAGGATCACCATCCCAGACTTTAGCCTCTACTACAAAGCTGTCATCATCAAGACAGTATGGTATTGGCACAAAAACAGACACATAGACCAATGAAACAGAATTGAGAACTCAGAAGTGGACCCAAAAGTATACAGCCAACTAATCTCTGACAAAGCAGGAAAGAATATCCGATGGAAAAAAGACAGCCTTTTTAACAGATGGTGTTGGGAGAACTGGACAGCAACATGCAGAAGAATGAAACTAGATCATTTTCTCACGCCATGCACAAAAATAAACTCAAAATGGATAAAGGACCTGAACGTGAGACAGGAAACTATCAACACCCTAGAGGAGAAAGCAGGAAACAACCTCCTTGACCTCCACCGCAGCAACTTCTTACTTGACACATCCCCAAAAGCAAGGGAATCAAGAGCAAAAATAAACTGTTGGGACCTCATCAAGATTAAAAGCTTCTGCACAGCCAAGGAAACAACCCAGAAAATTAATAGGCAACCAACGGAATGGGAACAGATAGTTGCAAATGACATATCAGATAAAGGGTTAATATCAAGAATCTATAAGGAACTCACCAAACTGCACGCCCGAAAAACAAACAACCCAGTGAAGAAATGGGCAGAAGATATGAACAGACACTTCTCCAAAGAGGACATCCAGATGGCCAACAGACACATGAAACAATGCTCAGCATCCCTCCTCATCAGGGAATACAAATCAAAACCACACTGAGATACCACCTCACGCCAGTCAGAGTGGCTAAAATGAGCCAATCAGAGAACTCTAGATGCTGGCGAGGATGTGGAGAAACGGGCACCCTCCTACACTGTTGGTGGGAATGTAAACTGGTACAGCCCCTCTGGAAAACAGTGTGGAGGTTCCTAAGGAAACTAACAATAGAACTCCCCTAGGACCCAGCAATAGCACTGCTAGGAATTTACCCAAGGGGTACAGAAATGCTGATACATAGGAGCACGTGTACCCCAATGTTCATAGCAGCACTCTCCACAATAGCTAAAACATGGAAAGAGCCTAAGTGTCCATCAACAGATGAATGGGTCAAGAAGATGTGGTTTATCTATACCATGGAATACTACATGGCAATGAGAAACAATGAAATCTGGCCATGTGTTGCAACATGGATGGACCTTGAGGGTGTTATGCTGAGTGAAATAAGGCAGAGAAGGACAAATATCATACGTGTGCACGTATAGGAGGATTAGGAGGAACTTAACAGAGGACCAAGGGGGAGAAGAAGGGCTGAAATGGTGGGGGAAAGGGAGAGAGGCAAACCATGAGAGACTCTTGAATGCTGACAAAAACTGAGGACTGATGGATGTGGGGGGAGGGGGGGATGGGCATGGAGGAGGGCACTTGTGGGGATGAGCACTGGGTGTTATGTGGAAACTAATTTGACAATAAACTATTTGTAAAAAATAAAATTAAATTAAAAAATATGCAAAAATGGGATAATATATGATAGATGAATTTGATAATAGATCAAATAAAGAATAAGAAATGAGAAATCTTGAAAAGGGAAAATATGGAAGTTTCTCATCATTGCAATGGACAAATAAGAGGGATAATTAGGTTATTTATTATCAATTATTCTGATTTAATTTTTTAAGTTTATTTATTTATTTTTAAAAGGGGGGAGGGGCAGAGAGAGAGAGAGAGAGGGAGAGGAAGAGGGAGAGAGAGAATCCCAAGCAGATTTCATGGAGCCTGATGCTGGGCTCAATCACAAACTGTGAGATCATGACCTGAACCAAAATCAAGAATCAGATGCTCAACTTAATGAGCCACACAGGGACCCCAGTTCTGATTTAGTTTTAATGAAAGAGTAATTGAGGCAATGATTTTGATAAACTGTATTTGAAAAATTCTTATTGATGTCTCCATGTATCTTTAAATTCAGGTCTTTTCAATGAACATATCCTTTGCAAACAATATGAAGACTGCTGACCCACTAAATATGGCATCCTACCAGGAAATAATACTTAAATAGACCTTAAAATCTATAATGTTCAACCTCTCAAGCTGTCAATGTATGCCTGCAAAGAATAAGTCTTTTCTCTGACATACACAAGACGAAGAAAGGTCTGCACTAGAAAGCTCAGATGGCTTTATCAACAATGGAGCCCATTCAAAAGCAAAGGAATCTGACAGAAAAGATGTTTGAGAAGGGAATTTGAAGAATTTCATAAATTCCTCTTTCCATTTCTTTCCACTTAAAGACAATTCAATAGTTTGCTTCTACCCTATAAAACAAGATAGTATTGAGCTTTTAACCTTGACAGAGAGAGAAGCTGCAATCTCATTGTGTAGGAGGCTTCCTGCAGAGTGCCACCAGCAACTTAAAATTCTTTCTCAAGTGGAAAGATGAAGGTTCTTGGCAAATTTCATTGGGAAGGGTCAAACATTAGATTTCTGAGACTTAAAGATAGAATTATATTAAAATTCCAACAAATTCTCTCCATGCACTACTAATATTAAGATTTCAGTCATTCATGAGATACAAAAATGTATTTCAAATGGATACTAATTATGTTCAACCCACGTAGCTAATGAGCCACACAGTCTATAAACACACAGATGAAAAATAGTTTTCCTTATTTGTTTATCACTCAGTTTTAGAGTTTTGGTAAAATGAGTTAACTGTAGACACAGTTGGCCTTCACTGTATTAATTGATAACGAAGGAGAAAATTAACCTATGTGTAGGATTTTTTTTATCTACAAGGTGCTTTTATAGATACTCCTTCACTGATACTACTTCACAATACAGTGAAGTAATAAATGAAAAGTAAATATTACTCTCACTTTACAAATGAGAGAAGAAGTTCAGTGACACCAAATACCTTACCCAATATCACACTGTCAGTAAATGACAAAGAAAGGGATAAAATCTACTTCTGTCCATGTTACATGCCCATGAAGACTTCATAACAATCCACACTGGTATTATTGTTGTGGTGGTTGCATCCTCCACAGCACTACTGATACCTTAGATGTAGGCAATGAGCGAAAGGTACCCCTTAGATATCATCAGGAAAACTCTGACATTAGACACTTTTATAGCTGTAGTACTGTGAAACATTTTAAAAGAGTAAGTCACTACACTATCTGATTTCAGCCTCTTCCATTAATGACCATTTATTTTCTCAATATTGCTTCTTTAATATCTGAAACTTTTTTAAAAAACAGGATTAAAGTAATTATCAGTGAAAGATGTAGCGTCTGTGCTTAAATGTACATTGCTGACTAGAAACATGGATTAACTGCAAACAGGCACAAGGGAGCTTTAGGAGAAATGGAAATGTTTTAAAAACTAGAACTTGATGAAGGTTGCACAACTCTATAAATTTATTAAAATCAAGAATTGTATGGGGCACCTGGGTGGCTTAGTTGGTTAAGCGTCCAACTTTCGCTTAGGTCATGATCTCGCGGTTCGTGGGTTCGAGCCCCGCTTGGGGCTCTGTGCTGACTGCCAGCTCAGAGCCTGGAGCCTGTTTCCGTCTGTGACTCCCTCTCTCTCTGACCCTCCCCTGCTCACGCTGTCTCTCTCTCCTAGAAATAAATAAAACATTAAAAATTAAAATAAAAAAGAACTGTACACTTATAATGGTATATAACTTACACATAAGTAAAGTTGTTTTAAAAACAGTAAGAAAGAATGAAGGGAATGTATATTACTGTTAATATAAAATTAACATTAAACTAAAATAATATTAAATATATTACTGTTAAATATTAGAATATGAATATATTAACATAAATAAATTAATATCATATTTGAAGGAAAAAAGACTACAAAGTCACTGAGTACCTGAATTTAAGAGAATGAGCATTGGGGGCCTAAAGAAAGAACACAAAGGGGAAATAATAACATTAAGCATTCCATAGCGCTTTCCCTCTTACACTGCACCATGGCAAAATTATCTAATTTGATCATCACAAAGCCTCCATTTTATATTCCCATGAAGAAAAAGAAGTATGGAGAGGCAAAATGATTTGATTAAGATCACAAAACTAGTGTCAAAGCTAGATTTCACACTCAGCCCCTGGAATATAAACCTTACGTTCCAAAGAAGTTAGATTTATTCAGGAGCTTTCTGGTACTCTTTGATCCATTCTAAATACTCATTCAATCAACTTTGCCAGACTGGCTAGCCATTTCATTGTCATGTATAATCTGATGAGGCAGAGACTGTCATTGTGATTTTAGTGTAATGTGACTCTCTGGGCCTGACCAAACTATGGTAATAAACAAGGTCTTTTGAACATCAACCCAAATTCCCCTGGCACTTACTAACACCTCATAGAATCCCACACACTGGAAAAGTTTGTCTCTTCAAAATGATTCTGAGAATCACAAGGATTGCAGTCACATTGAAGCTCTCACAGGCTGCTCTGTCATTCTCCTGGGGCAGCAGTATCTCCATCTAGGCTTTTCAGTGCCAGACAAAGATGTGCAGGGGTCTCTTGAATGTCTCAATGCCTCTCATCCCCTTTGTGTAAAGAATCCAACGCAATGTTCCTTGTCCATCAATATTTTTAAATATCATTAGTAAAACAAGTGGTTCTATTTATTATTATTATTATTATTATTATTATTATTATTATTATAGTCCAGGCACAAGGCACTGGCCTTGAATGAATTCATGTGCTAGTCATCAGTTTGAATTCAGGATCACTGCTTTTCTAAAATAACCAAGGCTTTGTTGCTGAGCGCAGCTCACCATGCCTGGCTTTGTCTTGGCTTCTTATAAGGCAACAGCTTTCACTCAGTGGGACTCCTGGTAAAGTCATTCACTCCCATCACTTCTTCAACTATGTTTATACAGTTTGAATCCCTGTTAGACTGTGTTGCAGCTCTGCTATGTGAGGTATTCTGGTGTGCTGGAGCCCATCATCTGACTAAAGAACAATACACTGAACAGGGCATAATCACTTTGAAGTAGCACTTTTGTTACATTAACCCTGTTAAATAAATCACTTTAAAATTTTTTATTTATTTATTTTGAGAAAGAGTATGTGTGCAAGCAGGGGAGAGGCAGAGAAAGAGAGAGACAAGGAGTGAGAGAATCTCAAGCAGGCTCCATGCTACCAGCACAGAGCCCAATGTAGGGCTCGAACTCATGAAGTGTGAGAACGTGACAAGTGCTGAAATCAAGAGTCAGATATTCAGCCAATCAACTGAGCCCCCAGGTGCCCTTAAGTATATCATTTTAAAGTGCTTTTTTAATATCATGGAAAATTATTGTTTGTTATATTCTATAAATATCCATTCATATATAATTCTATAATCATATGTAAGCTTTGTAATTATAAATAAATGAGTCAATAAATGTTTACTCAATTCTCCATATTCCTAATGTTAACCCATCATGTTTAACAACTCAAAATTAAATTTGGCTTTTTCAAATAATATATCACAAATTTGATGACGAAATTGAAAGTCAAGCAAAAGTGATAGAATCAAGCATATGCCTTTTAAATAAAGCAAAACAGTCACCTTTAAAATAAAATGTATATTTTAAATCTTTTCTCTGGCTGTTAAAAGAAATCTAGAGAGATAAAGTAATTCATTTGTTGGAGACCTCAGTAAACAACGGCGATATTTTACATGAGCCTTAAAAATAAGACTTAAAAAAACTGAGCACATAGCCAAACTACCCAGCTAAATTTCAGGACCCATATAATTCACAATTGTTACTGGACTAACTTTAAAAGATTATTAAGTTATATTTTTTATCTCTTTTTTTTATTTTTATTTTTTTTAATTTCTAGGAGAGAGAGAGACAGCATGAACAGGGGAGGGTCAGAGAGAGAGGGAGTGACAGACTCTGAAACAGGCTCCAGGCTCTGAGCTGGCAGTCAGCACAGAGCCCAACGCGGGGCTCGAACCCACGAACCGCGAGATCATGACCTGAGCGAAAGTCGGACGCTTAACCGACTAAGCCACCCGGGCGCCCCTTTTATCTCATTTTTATGCCTGAAGAATCAATTTATGCGTGGCCATGTATTTTTGCACTAACCATATTTGTTTAATAATAGAACATTTACAATTTAATACTATTAAGTAAAATTTTAACCTGGATTGGTCTGTTTTGTCTTAAAGTTGAAATTACTAAACTTTCCTGTATTTGTTTAAAATAACTTACAAAATAGGATCTTAAAAGTGCATGGTAATATCTCCCATAATGATAAAGGGAGTTTTTGTTTTTAAGAATAATGTATTTAAAATGAAGATACAAACTGAGCCAGATCGTCCTAGGATCTCAAATGACTCCTCATGTGTAAACTATTTCACTGGAGAAGCTGTATCAATGCACACAAAACAGTTAATAAAGGACCTGCAGCCTGCTGAAGTTCTAGGAGAAGCAGAATAACCTGAAATAAACTTTAGGGTTCTGGGAAAATGTAGCTAATGAAAAAAAAGCATATTGAGTGTTTTTGAGAGGGATTATTATATATTTTAATTAAAGTATAGTTGATACACAGTGTTGTCAGTTCAGATTTGCAACATAGTGATTTGACAATTCTGTTATGCTATGCTCACCACAAATGTAGCTACCATCTGTCACCATGCAACACTATTATAATACCACTGACCTTATTCTCTATGCTGCACCCTTTATCCCTATGACTTATACTTTCCACAACTGGAAGCCTATATTCTCCAATCCCCTTCACCTACTTTGCCCATCCCTTTGCCACTCTCCCCTCTGACAATCACTAGTTTGTCTTCTGTGGTTATGGATCTGTTTCTGCTTTTGTTTGTTTGTTCATTTGCTTTGTTTTTTGAATTCCACATACAAGTGAAATCATATGGTCTTTGTCTTTTTAGGCATTATTTTTGATAAATGATAGCAAATTATTATAGATCGTAAATTATTTTAAGTTTATTTTACTTTAATAGAAACATTTTGCAAAACTTACACATTATTAATTAATTTATGCACTGTTTCAACAAATATTTCCTGAATGCCTGGGAGAGGCACTTTGCCATGAGTTGGCAGGAAATAAGAAAAAAATACAAAAGCCCTTGCCCTCATAGAATTTGCTTTCTAGAGAAAGAATAGAGAATAAAGCCAAATAAGTGAATAAATAGTCTGTTAGATGGTGAAAAAGTGCTGTGGAGAAAAATTAAGCAGAGAGGAATGATGGGAGTCATTGGCGTAGTTGTGATTTAAATGGATAGTCATTGGAAAGGTGACATTTGTACAGTGGTCTGAAGATGAGCAAGCCAGTCTTGTAGCTAAATAGAAGGAGAGAAATCCAGGACAAGGAAACAACAACTGCAAAGCACCATAGATATGGTGAAGAGAACAGGGAGAAAAAAATAGTAATGAAGTCAAATGTGTTAGTAAGCATGTGTATATATGCTAGTGTTTATAGGACTCTTTAGGCCATTATAAGAACTTTGCCTTTTGTCTGAGTAAGATAGGAAGACACTGATTAAGACAGGAGAGTTTTGAACAAAGAAGCAACATGAACTAGTTTATATTCTTAAAATAATTATCCTATTTCGTTGAAAATAGACTAGAGAAAGGTACACATACATAAGCACTAGACTAGGGAGGAGGTTATGAGAATATAATGCAAGAGAGATGATATTGGAATGAATCAGGGTCATAGAAATGGTGACAATGCATTTCAAAGGCAAAGCCAAGAGAATGGTCTTCCATACTGGATTAGATGGTAGGAGAAAGGGAGGGGCCAGAAATAATTTTTAACCGAGCAATTGAACGAATGGATAATACTGAAGGGGAAAAGGATTGCTGGATGTAGGTTGACAGATCAAAAGGGTAATGGAATGTTAGGAATTCAGTCTGGGCCATGTTAAGTTTGAGACAGCTGTTGGACAGTCAAGAGATGTAGAGTAGGTAGGCTGGACCAGAAATGTTGTGTATGTGGAAGCTTTAGATGGATAATAGATAACAGATGGATGGTTTTTTAAGACCACGGCAATGGATGAGCTTGTTAACAGTGGAGATTTTAGGTAGAAAACACACCAGGTACAAGGATTGAGTGTTGGATACCCTAGTTGGAAGTTGAGAAGAGAGGAACCAGCAAAAACGTTGAAGTTGCTATAAATGCATATTAAACAATTGTCTAAACAAGGACATTCTGTTCTTCCCAATCCCAAATCTACAATGCTTTTGTGAGGAGAAGGGAGAACACACAGCCAAGAACTAGGTACCATTTATTGTCACTCTCTATTAAAATCATGAATCTATAGTCATCTCAGTGGTCAAACTCTTGTAGCTAATTCCAGAAAAAACTGTCAGGAAGCAGTGGAGTTCAAGAACCCAAAAGTATAATCAGGAGATAGTACTAGCTCAGTCATCAAATCCTTTGTATTCATTCAACTAATAATGATTGAGAGCCAACCTTGTGAGTCACTGTCCCAGGTGCTGAACTCAGAATGCTCACTAAATCAGAGACCATTGCTAATCTTACAAATGTAAAAATACTCATAAGTATACATCATAATGACATAATACCCTTTACAATAATGGCAACAATTTTTGACCACTTAGTATATGTCAAGCACTATGTAGACAGATTGCATTAAATAAAGATGACAGCAATAACATCTCCTATCCCATAAACTCTCCTGCAGTGTGGTTTTGCTCATCCCCAAGTGGACTCCAATTCATCTTTTCTTGGTATCTAGGTTAGACTTTGTGGCCAGTTTTTGACCAAAAGAACATGAGGAAGTGATTTTGTGTGACAACTGAAGCTGGGTAAGAAAAATTAATCATCTTTCACCTGGTCCTCTTAGAACCTTGCTTTCCCAACATTCCTCTTAAAATTCTCCCTCTTGAGGGGCACCTGGGTAGCTCAGTCTATTATGCATCTGACTTTGGCCCAGGTCACAATCTCACGGTATGTGGGTTCCAGCTCTGCCTGGGGCTCTGTGCTGACAACTCAGAGCCTGCTTAGGATCCTTTGTCCTTCCCTCTCTCTGCCCCTCCCCCACTCTCTATCTCTCTCAAAATAAATAAATAAACTTAAAAAAATAGAAGACAAAGTAGAGGAGGCTATTACAAATTCTCTGTCACCCTTTCTCTCTGTCCTTCCCCTGCTTGCACTCTATCTCTGTATCTCTCAAAAACGAATAAATATTTTTAAAAAAAATTTTTTTAAACCTCTCTCTTGAAACCCTATCACCACACTCTAAGAAGCACAAGTCACATAGAGAGGCTACATGCATGAACTCCAGTGGACAACCAGAGCCAGAGGGGAGCCTGTTCTTCAGGTCATTATGATCAGGTATGTCAGTGAAGAACCCTCCATATTATTCCACCCTCAGCATTTGATGTATTCCCACCTATTTGAGTCTTCCAAACTGAGGCTCCAAGTTTCAATATTCTGCAGTCAAATTTATAAGCATAATAAAATACTTCTTACTTTGTGTCACTGAGTTCTAAGAGTGGTGTATTAAGCAGCAATAAGTGACAGGAAGAGTAATGTTAAGCATTTAGTCACATTATCTCATTTAATTATGAAAAGAAATATATTAGCTGGATATCATTATTGTCTGCATTTTACAATGGGAAAATGGGGACTGACTTAAAGAACTGTTAATGCAGCTAATAAATGGTACTGCCACAATTACAGAACTGGAAATTATGAAGACAGCACTAAGATATATACTATGAGTAAAAAAAAAAAATGTTTGCTAGGCACTGAAATAGGAAATAAATACTGGAAATAACCTCTGTTTTTGAAACTTCTATAAGCAAAATAAGGAGTCAAGACACGTATATGTAGCAATTGCTTTCTTCTCAAAATCTGTAATTCAATGGCAAATGGTGCATTCATTCATTAATCAAGCATTCAATAAGTGGCCACTGGGTGCCTAACATTGTATTAATCAGAAAACCAGGGAATGGTATAGGCAGAAAGAACAATAAGTGGTGAAATGAAAGAGAGGACACCTTTATAAATCACCCATTTGTATTCTATCCTAGAAGTAAGATATCTACAACAACTTGCTATAAAAGAAAAAAACATAGTAGGATTGAAAATTTGTGAACATAGTTCATCAAAGTGATCCATGACTCATGCACAGAAAACAGATACTAAAAGATTACATGAACTATGAAAAAAATAAATAAAATAGATATGTATGTTCCCATGTGGGAGAAGGAAGAGAGAAGAGATACAGGAGAAGAAGGCATGCATGGGGTTGCTACTGGGAAGAATAAATTGAAATTGATATTAAACATGTCACACTTGAAGTTATTCATATTTAGAGGAATGGTTCACATGCATAGATTTAAGGTTCTGCTACATATACATTTTTAATTTTATCTAAAAATTTTACATTTAGGGGCGCCTGGGTGGCTTAGTCGGTTAAGCGTCCGACTTTCGCTTGGGTCATGATCTCGCGGTTCCTGGGTTCGAGCCCCGCGTCGGGCTCTGTGCTGACTACCAGCTCAGAGCCTGGAGCCTGTTTCAGTCTGTGACCCCCTCTCTCTCTGACCCTCCCCTGCTCACGCTCTCTCTCTCTCTCTGTCTCCTAGAAATAAATAAACATTTAAAAAAAAATTTTTACATTTGAAGTTTTGAGGAATAAAAAACAGGTTTTATCCATAGTGCTGAGGAAAACAAGGATGGCATTTTAAGAGATAAAAAATATTCTTATCTCTTCTAGATTTTCTATCTCAAACAGCTCATATTTACTTTTTTTAATCTGAGAAACAAGGAAAAATCTAAGAAAAGGGCAGCGTTAAAGCACTGGTCCCCAGATTCTATGCTGCCACAGTTTGCCCAGTGAACATCTTGGGAGAGCTTTATGTTTGGTCAGAATGCATCATTATCACATATCTTTAATCTCAAGTCACTAAAGCTCTTAATTAGACTGAGATGTATGCGTGTGCATGTGCGTGTGTGTGTGTGTGTGAGAATGTGCATGTGTGGCATATAGCAGAAATGAGATCTTGATCAACTCCATTCTCCACTGTTAAAAACAGAAATTAAAATTCTGTGTGGTTTTTTTGTTTTGGTTTGGTTTTTTACCTAACATTGCCATTGAAACTACTATTCCAGTTTTATATAATACAAACTTAATTATTTCAAACTCTTTTCTTCAAAGACGTTAAACTACTCACAAAGGTATTCATTAATCCGCTTATCTCCAAGATACTGTATCTTTATTTAGCTGAACATTTGGTTCTGAAAATTAAGTCTTGTTGGCTCAGGATGTTAGCATTGCTGCATTATTTGAAAATAAGCAGAAGGTTTATAAACAGGGGGTTTTAAAAAAAATTAGAAATCTAAACTCCTAGCTGCTGAAGGATTGCCAACCAACATATGGAAGGATCAATGTAGAGTCTAGTTTTAATTGATCTGGTTTATAGATGCAGTGAATAGAGAGGTGGGAAAGTTTTATAGTACAAGCTAATGTGCAAAATTGCCAAGATAAATAGTGATCTATCTAATCCTCATATCTATTCAGCTTAGTTTTGTGGGGTAGGAAAAATAATTTTCCCTCTACCCTTCTAGGTTCTTGACTGAGGCTCTCTGTACCCCACCCTGGTAATATAAGACAGATGAACCAAAGGAAAACAAACAGAAGTTTAATAACATATATTTCTGGAATATATGGGAGACCCCAGGAAAACTGAGTAACTCTCCTAAATGGCCCAAGCCAGCACCTTAAGTGCCATTTGCAGCTGAAGACTAAGGAAGACTAGGGGAGGTGGTGAGCCACTTATCTAAGTTTCTTGAGACTTATTCATCATCCTCTTCCTGGTACAGAAAGAGAGAAACCCTTACAAATGAAGATTTCCCATATAAATATAAATGTCTCTTTCAAAAGGGTAACTTCTACTTGGTTTTCAGTTTCTCCTGTGTGTACTATTTCTGAAAAATAATCAGTTTAAAATAATTCTTATGCCAAAAGGCATATTTTAGGGTGACAAATTCTGTTCCCCTTCAGTATCTTCAACCCCACACTCCAAAATAGAGGAAGAATAGTTAGCATATAATGATAATTTTTCTATTAGTATTAGTAAAATAATGTGAATTTATGAATTCATGATCACTGTTATTTATTAAATGTTATTTGTCAACAGAAAATGGTGACATTTTAAACCACAATTTAAAGTGTAATCTCTGTTCTGTGCATTTTTTTCCCATCCCATTTTCTCAGCATAAAATGTCTGACATTTGTTCATGAAGCATTTCTTAGGCTTCTATTATGTGCCAGGCTCTAGGGATCGAAACCAAATGAGATACAGTTCCTCTATTAAATGACTCACAATTAAAAAAAAAAGCAGCAGGTGGTAAAGTAAATAAGCGTGCTTACAAGACACAGATACTGATATAAAATTGTGGAAGGAAACTATGGGACACCAACAATAAAGCAAGTAACAGGTTTTCCTTGGGAGAGACGTTGGGAAGTGCTTTAGAAAGAAAGGAAGGTTTCTGAGTGGAGTCTGGAAAGGAACATGAGACAGAGAACAGTTCCAGATAAAGCACAATGGCACAAAACAGCCCAGCCTGCTTCCTTTGAAAAAAATGTTCTGATTTGATAGATAGATACATAAAAGTTTGCTCAAATAAATAAAGTAGATATACATGTATAATATATATCATGTATTATATATAATGTATACATGACATAGACACAATATATACAATACATGAATATGCATAATAAATGATATGTATATATACATATCTATCTGTAGATACTTATATGTATTTTGCATGCTTTAGAGCAAGGTAGCCATTTTTGCCAGCCCACGAAATACTCTTCTTTGGCCCCCAATTTCTGACTTGATTTGGGTTTTTTTTTTTTTTGTTTCTTAAAATGCTTACTCATTAGGCTCTTGCATTTAAGAACAAAATAGTACCCAGAAAATATTTTAAACGTAAACATTTAATCATGTTTTTAGTAAGTCATTTACATAAAAAGCTAAATAATTTGTTAATAGAACAGTAACCATTATTGTTTTGTAATAGGTAGAAGTTATGCACTTACTCTCAAATACTCTGATGCCACCCTGTGGTTCATTTCCATATGACATCTTACTGATAAACTGATCACCTTTTCATTTCATGGCAGAAAACTTTTTAATTACTATACTTAAGCATCTGTTCAACAACTATTATTAAGTATTATATTGAGATTATGAATATTTTTAGTCACTAGGTTTAAAAAACAAGTACTGTTTATTTTTTCAAGTGGGTTAATTTTTGGAATGTTTTTCTATTCTAGTCTAGACATGGAATTGAGTATAATACGGTGTCTTTAATAAATGAGGAAACCATGGCTGTATCTATCATCTTTTCCATCAGAATGAAAAAATATGATACTGTAGGTGACCCTTTGAATTTCATCTGTTTGGGAAAACTACAGAGATATATTCTGAAGAAAGTGTTTATAATTACAATAAATTATTTTTCTTGCTTAATATGTGTAAATGTTCTGGAGTCCCATTGCCAAAATTGGTGCAGATAATTTATGTGCATTCCAGACCTTAGAAGTTTGAAGGCACATAGCAGCGCACCACTGGACTCCATATCTCACTTCTCATAAAGCTGAAGAAAACAGCTTTCTTTTATAGGAGAGAAATAATAAACTCCTTAGAAATAGTCAACTTCCGATCATAGGGTGTTTTTGCTAATCACTTGGCCGTGGAGGGTAACAGTTGCCTTGAGCTTGGAAAGAATCATAACAAATGGGTAAAAAATGGGCCCATAAGAACCCTCATAGTAAATATGCAGGTTAGACAAGGGTTTGGTAAGCAACTCTAAAACAGATCATGACTTTATTGAATAATCTGTAACCCTACCCAAATTAAGGCAATTTATGAAGTGAAAAACTTTTTCTTTTTTCTTTCCTTACTTTGCTTTGGCTCTTCAGGATCATGCAACATGAGTGCAACTCAATTTTGTTACAGCAAAATATATAAAATATTTCAGAAGGAATCAACACAATTTTAGTAAAAAAACATTTCTTCAGGACAGGTTACTCTCTTGGGGACATTAAAAATTATATTGTAAAATTATATTGACTACCACTTCATGAAATTGTCAAGAGATTAAGAATCTAAATAAGTAGTTGATTATTGTGAAATCTCTAGAACAACCTTTTCTAGTATTTGATCAAATTGTGCAGTTTACATTTGAGAGGGAAAGAGTATTCTGGTTTAATTTCGTAAGTAATAGTATCAAAAACAGAACTCAGTTTACACAGATCCCCCTATTCTACCTCCCCTCTATCCTTTTCTCTCATGCTCCGTGGTGCTTGAAAACAACTTCAGACATGATTTTGTCCCTCAAGTTGGAATCTATCCTATGTGTCAATTGAGGAATCCTTCACCCATTTCAATAGTCACACTTGCAAGTAGCTACTATCTGCTTAGCACAGTTTAGATCAATGTTTATAGCGGTGTCCCTTTTGACGTTTGGGAAAGAAACATTATTCACTGTAAACAGCGTCCCACACATTGCAGTATATTTAGCATTCCTGGGACTTAGACACCAAATACCAGCAGGGCTCACCGGCCTTTATTACAACACATAGCACTTCTATACATGTTCAGATCATCCTAAAGGTTTACAGCATATAGATGAGTATTGAAGTAGACACAAGAGAAATACTTTATTCATTTATTGAACAAGAATTTATCAAACATCTGTAATTAATCACATAACATTATGGAATTTCACTATCTAATCAGAGAGACAAAATAAACATAAAATCACAATTCAGCTTAAATTCCTGTAAAAAAATATACACAGTGTTAATAGAAAACAAAAGAAAAAAAGACTGGGAGAATGGAGAAGGCTACAAAGAGGAGGAAAAAGGAAGTGATCTCTGTTTTGAAGGGAACATAAGCATAGCCCAGGAGAAAAGAAGAACATTCTAGTCAATGGAAACAATATGCAAAATCTCAAGTGTGAGAAAGAGAATGAGGGATAGTGATTGCCTGTCCCTGTGACTGAAATAGTAGGTTTTGAGAGAGTAAGATTTATGGGAGGAGACTAAGTACAGTTGACCCTTGAATGACGTGGGTGTGAGGGGTGCCAACTCCTCTGCACAGTTGAAAATCCGCATATACAAATAGCCAACTGTTGACTAGAAGCCATACTGATAATATAAATAGTTGATTAACACATATTTTGTATGTGTGTTGTATACTGTATTTTTACAATAAAGTAAACGAGAGAAAAGAAAATGTTTTAAGAAAATCATAAGAAAGAAAAGATACATTTACAGTATTGTTCTGTGATTTAAAAAAAGAAAACCTTGCATGTGAGTGAATCTGTGCAGTTCAAACCCATGTTGGTCAAAGGTCAACTGTAGTAGGAAAGGGGAATGGAGAATGGGAAGGGGTGGGGGTAGATGTAAAGGTGAATTTTAATCACCTGTGGAATTTGGACAATCTTCTGCTCCTCTGATTTTACAATCCTCCTTTGAGATCTCAGCTATTCTCACACCATCAATTATGACTTCTACATGAATGACTATCAAACTCCACTGTCATATCTGACCCCTCTACTGATATCCATATTACATTTTAAATTATCTGCCCCCCTTTTTAACTGTCCTCCCTAACTCCAGACTGAAAAGGTATAAAATGAACTCCTCTTTTCTTCCAAACTAGGTATTGGCTCCTCTGTCACTATTACAAGCTTAAAATCACTTTGACTAATTTTTTTCTTTCAGATTCCCCTGCCGTCACAGAAATCAAATCAGTTTTGACTCCTTAATGCAATCCAGGGGCACTCCTTAACTTTCAATACTATCTGCGTGTAATAAGTACTATGGTAATGGTCAACAAAGATTAAGAGTTTTCTATAACTTGATATTAAGAGAAATGCTTTAATTAATTTTCTCATGTAGACTTTATTAAACCTCATCAGTGGGCCCTTTTCTTTTTCATTTTGCATATGAAGAAACAGAGATTTACCTGATTGAGTAAGTTGGCCATATTTTCACAGGTAATAAATGATAGAGCCCAAATTTGACATATTAAATAATTTCTGATTCGTAATGCCATTTTATACTTCTGATTTTCTCCTCTCTCTTTCTCTCCCCATTCACTGCTATTTATTCTGTGAAATAGATATGATTGTATCACCTAAAATTCCTCCATTTTTTCTATTAAAATTTAGCCTATCTGTCAAATCCTACTCTAAGCTTACTTTCTCCATACACACTTCCCTATCAACTTAAGTCAAAGTCACCTCTCCCTCCTGCCACGCCAGTGGTTTCCAACTTTGGCTGCACATTGGAATCGCCTGTGGAGACTTGATATAATTGGTTTGGGGAACCACCTGGGCTTCAAGATTTTTAAATCTCTCAAGGTGATTCCAATGTGCAGCCAAGGTTGAAAACATTGCTCTAAGAGGTGGACAATTTTTGTTTGTTTTACTCTACAGCTCTTTTAGCAATTAGAATCATAGGCAAACATGATTTGGAGATGAGTGATTGTATCTGTAAATGAGGGTGTTGATTATCATTAGTAATCTTCACACATTTTTTATCAAAATATTTTAAAATCATTTGGAGAAACACCAAAAATATGTAAAAAACAAAGTTGAACTTCTTTATGGAAACAGAAGAGAGAAATGTCAAATTCCACTAAATTGCTTCATTCCTCAAATACATTATATCAGCCCCTTCCGTCTGTAATAGTCTGATGTTTATAGTACCGTGGGTAAATGAAAGATGAATTATCTATATGTTAGCTGTATTATGGACTATGTCTCTCCCAATAATGTATTATTTAGCTAATGGAGTTTCTATTTCTTAGGGAATTATATTTATCCAAAAGAAATAATAGTATTTTCAAATGACCTAGAAATGGCAAAATGTACCTAACATGGTATTAATATTTTAAATTCACAGCCACCTCTGAGGACAAATAATAGTAGAACCCTTTTGCTGGTGAAGAAACAGAGGGTTGAGGGGTTAAGTGACTCACCTCAAGTTGTGGTGCATTTGAGTGCCATACTTCCCACTCTGAATCCAGTTTATTCTATTTTTTGTAAATATTTCATGAATCTCTCCTTCACTTACCACTATGGGCTTAAAAACATTTCCACTAATGAGTAGCACAGAGCTATCTCTAAGCTACTTGGAACCAAAGTTCAACCAGAATTTAGTATAATAGGCAATTCACAACACTTTTCCAGAGATCATCGGGGGAATAAAGCCACACAATAGAGTTTTGCATTCACAAAAGGTAAAATGTGATGGAGAATTTTTTTTAATGACAAATATAACATAAAATTATTCGTAACAAAAATGTAGCATATTGAGCTTCAATTCCAACTATCAAATAAAGATTAAAGAAGAAGAAAATCAATGAAGAAAACCTATTAAAAGGAAGAAATAAAAGATCAGAGGAGAAATAAGTGAAATAGGAACTAAAATGATAACAAAAAAGGTCAATGAAACTAAGCGCTTGTTCTTTGAAAAGATAGACAAAACTGACAGACTTTTAGCTAGCCTCACCAAGAAAAAGAGACGGGGTTCAAATAAATAAAATCATAAAGAGAAGTTACAAGTGATACCACAGAAATGCAAAAGATAATAAGAGACTACTACAAACAATGATACACCACCAACTTGGAAAACCTAGAAAAAAATGGATAAATTCCTCAAAACATACAATCTTCTAAGACTTAATCATAAATAGAAAATCTGAATAGAACAATTATTAGCAATGACTTTGAATCAGTAATCAAATATCTCCCAATAAACAAAAGTCAGCTTCACAGGTAAACTCTACCAAACATTCAAAGATGTAATACCTATCCTTATCAAACTCTTGCAAAAAATTAGAGAGGAGAGAATGGTTTCAAGCTCAATTTATGAGTCCAGCATTACCCTAATAATAAAACCAGACAAAAACATCACATACACACAAACAAAAACTGGTAAGTCAATATCCCTAATGAACATAGATGTAAAAATCCTCAATAAAACTAGCAATCCAAATTCAACAATACTTTAGAAGGATCATACATCATGATCAAGTGAGATTTGTTCCAAGGATGCAGAGATGGTTCAACATTCACAAATCAATTCATGTGATACACCACATGAACAAAATGAATAATAAAAATCATATGATCATCTCAATGGAAGCAGAAAAGCATTTCACAGAATTAAACATCTATTTACCATAAAAACTCTTCACAAAATTAGTGTAGAGGGAACATATTTCAATATAATGAGGGCCATAAATGATAAACCCCCACAGAATATCAAACTCAACTTCTTTGTACTCTTAAAAACAAGATGCCTACTCTCATGACTTTATTCAACATAGTATTTGAAGTTCTAGAAATTAGTCAAGAAAAAGAATAAAACGTTTTCAAATGGAAAGGAAGAAGTAAAACTGTCATTATTTGTAGATGACATGATTATATACATAGAAAGCCCTAAACATTCCACCAAAAGACGGTCAGAACCAACAAATGAATTCAATAGCGTTGCAGGATGCAAAATCAATGCAGAAATCTGTTACATTTCTGTACTCTAATAATAAACTACTAGAAAGAGAAATTAAGAAAATAATTCCATTTACAATTGCATCAAAAAGAATAAAATACCTACGAATAAATTTAACCAAGGAGGTCTAAGACCCATATATTGAAAACTATAAAGCAGTGATGAAAGAAATTGAAGAAGATACAAATAAATGGGAAGATAGTCTGGTTTCATGGATTGGAAGAACACTGTTAAAATGTCCATTTTAAGCACTTGTGGGGATGAGCACTGGGTGTTACATGGAAACCAACTGGACAATAAACTATTAAAAATGTTCAAAAAATAAAATAAAATGTCCATTTTACTCAAAGCAATCTACAGTTCCAATGCAACATCTGTCAAAATCTCAATGGCATTTTTCACAGAAATAGAACAAACAATCCTAAACTTCATATGGAACCACCCAAGACCCCAAACAGTCAAAGCAATCATGAGAAAGAGGAACAAAGCTGGAGGTATCACATTCTCTAATTTCAAACTATACTAAAAACCTATAGTAATCAAAACAGTATGATACTATACTAAGAACAGACACAGAAATCAATGGAACAGAATAGAGACTCCAGAAATAAACCCACACATATATGATCAATTAATTTACAACAAAGGAGCCAAGAGTATGCAATAGGGAAAGGACAGTCTCTTCAATAAATGGTGCTCAGAAAACTGGACAACCACATGCAAAAGAATGAAACTAGATCACCATCTTACACCATTCACAAAAATGAACAACAAATGGGTTACAGACTTGAATCTAAGACCTGAAACTATAAGACTCCTAGAAGAGTCACTAAGTCTTAGTGCCTAAGTCACTAAACCATAAGCACTAAGCTCTTTGATATCAGTCCTAGTGATCTTTCTGGATCTGATGCCAAAGGCAAGGGTGATACAAAGCAAAATTAAACAAATGGGACTGTAGCAAAGTAAAAAGGTTCTTCACAGTGAAGGAAACCATTGACGAAAATGAAACAACAGGCTATGAATAAGAGATGTTTGCAACTCATATATCCAATAAGGAGTTAATATCCAAAATATATAAGGAACTCTTACATCTCAACAACAAACAACCCAGTAAAAAAATGGACAGAGGATCTGTATAGACATTTTTCCAAAGAAGACATACAGATAGTCAACAGGCACATGAAAAGATGTTCAACATCACTAATCGTTAAGGAAATACAAATCAAAACCACAATGAGATATCATCTGACACCTATTAGACTGGCTGGCTAGTATAAGAAAAGACAGAAAATAATCAGTATTGGAGAGGATGTAGAGAAAAAGGAACTCTTGCTCACTGTTGGTGGGAATGTAAATTGGTGCAGCCACTATGAGAAACAATATGAAGATTCCCCTCAAATTAAAAATAAAACTAACTGCCTGGGTGGCTCAGTTAGACAAGCATCTGACTCTTGATTTTGGCTCAGGTCATGATCTCACAATTTGTAAGTTTAAGTCCCACACGGAGCTTCATGATGACAGTGCAGAGTCTGCTTGGGATTCTCTCTCTCCCTCTTTCTCTCTCTCCCTCCTTCTTTTTCTCTCTCTCCCTCTCAAAATAAGTAAATAAAAACTTAAAAAAATTTTAAATAAATAAAAGCTTTAAAAAGAAATAAAAATAAAAATTAGAACTACTATGTGATCCAATAATTCTACTTCTGGGTATTTATCCCCCCCCAAAAAATGAAAACACAAATTTAAAAATATATTCACACTCCTATGTTTATTGCAGCATAATGTACAATTGCCAAGATACAGAAACAATCCAAGTGTCCAATGATGGATGAATGGATAAAGAAGATGTGATAGATGATAGAGAGAGATGACAGATAGATGATAGATAGATAGATAGATAGATGATAGATAAGTAGATAAGAAGATAGATAGATATACACATACAATGGAACACTACTAGGCCATAAAAGAAAAAAGAAGGAAATCTTGCTGTTCACAACAATCTGAATGAAACTTGAAGATATTGTGCTAAGTAAAATAAGTCAGATGGAGAAAGACAAATACCAGATGATTTCACTTATATGTGAAATCTAAAAAACAAAACAAAGGAATACAACAAAATGGAAGTAGGCTCATAAATACAGAGAACACATTGGTGGTTTCCAGAGGGGGAGAGTTTTGGGGCTGGGTAAACCCAGTGAAGGGGCTCAACTGAATGGTGATGGATAGTGATTAGACTTACAGAGATCATCACTTGGTAGCATATACAAATATCGAGTTGTAATGTTGTATGCTCGAAGCTCATGCAACCTTATAGACCAATTTTACCTCAATAATAATAACAATAAAAGAAAGCCTGTTATTTCAAAACAAATCATCTTTGAACAAAAGGAAGAAACTTTTTTAAATGTTCAGACCTGGGTATCTCAGTTTTCTGAGAAAGCTCAAATCACTACAACTCACTTTTATTCTCATTTTAGTTCCTTCTCTTTTCCCAACAGAACATTTTCCTTACTGTATGAGGATCAGCGCCGAGGTCTGCCATATTAAACTGTCACAAGAAGGGGTGCCTGGGTGGCTTAGTCGGTTAAGTGTCTGACTTTCACTTAGGTCATGATTTCGCGGTTGGTGGGTTCAAGCCCCGCGTCGGGCTTTGTGCTGACTGCCAGCTCAGAGCCTGGAGCCTGTTTCAGATTCTGTATCTCCTTCTCTCTCTGACCCTCCCCTGCTCACGCTGTCTCTCTCTCAGAAATAAATAAAGCATTATAAGAAAAGAATTTATTTCAATATTAAACTAGCTCTGCAACGAAAGAAACATCTGCTCTCAATTCTTCAATCTTTGTAAGAAAAAGTATAAGGATTAGAACATTGGTCATGCATATTTAAATTTATATGTATTTGTATATCTTCAAATCGAACTTATTTAATAATTTTACCTTAATTGTGTTTAGAAAATACTACTTTCATTCATTTGAAACAAAAACTTTATTAAATATAACAGATACTTAGCTTCTTTGAGGAAAGTGTTTAGGCTGACTAACATTTACACTATTTAGGGGAAATACATGGAGTTATGATTTGGACACAAGGTGTTGAATGTCTAACTGCCCTTAGCTCTCTTCTGAGAAAAGTGGCCTAGGAATTTCATATGCATACATTTCAGTCTTGGGCACAGCCGTTTGGAGCAGGGATGGGTGTTGGACCCTAAGACAGCCATCCCTGGGTGACTGTCACAGGAAGAAAATGTCCATAAGAAATGCTTTTATGCTGGATGATGACAATTAAACTGAGACAAATGCTCTCTCTTGGAGAGTTCGAACATGAAAGATGAAAAGATAGAGTCAGCCGCAGAAGTAAAAGTAGTTGAAACTGAGATGGACGGACACATCAAATAGCAAAGCTCAAGAGGGAAGAATAATGGACCTATCTTTCTGGAGGCAGCCCAGAGAACCAAGTTGCTTGCAGAGCAGTATTGACTGCTGAGCACAGTTCCACGTCTCCCTAAAGCATGACTGCCGAAGTACAGTGTTTACTCTGAATGTGGGGCCTGAATGGGCACCTTTCAGGCTATTTTCTGTTTCCCTTCCTGCCCCCACATCTCCAGGTCTGGTCAACCCAATATTTCCTATTCTTTCTTTCTTTTTCTTTTTTCTTTTTTTTTAATGTTTGTTTGTATGTTGAGAGAGAGACAGAGAGACAGAGAGAGAGAGAGAGAGACAGAGAGAGAGAGAGAGACAGAGAGAGAGAGAAGGAAGAGAGAATCCAAGCAGGCTCTGGGTTGTTAGTACCGAACCGACACAAGCTTGAAGTCACAAAACTTCATGACCTGAACTGAAACCAAGAATAGGATGCTTAGGTGCCCCTTCCTATTCTTTCTAAATCAAAAGGCTCATTACTTACCGTAACGAAGCACATCTCTATATTCTATTCCTCACAGCCTCAAGAAACCATAAGGCCAAGTGCATTAAACATCTTTAATTAAGCATAATCAATAATAGACTTAAATGTCACTCTAGATTTCAATATTAATTGCTCTTTTTAGTAGTTACACAAACTTTTTTTAAATTTTTTTTTTTTTTTTGAGGAGGGAGTGCAAGTGAGTGAAAGGCAGAGAGATAAAGAGAGAATCCTACGAGGAGCAGAAAGAGAGAGGGGAGGAGAGAGACAGAAGCTCACCCAAAGAGGGGCTCATGGATTTTGTTTTGTTTTGTTTTTACCTGAAGCGAGACTCATGCTCACCTGAAGCAGGGTTCAAGCACACCCAGTGTGGGAATCAAACTCAGGAACTGTGAGATTATGACCTAAGCCAAAGTCAGATGTTAACCGACTGAGACTCCCAGATACAAACATTGTGCCCAGACACAAACATTTTAAAATTTTTCCTCAAATTACCACATAGTTGATCAGCAACACTAAATAATCCTAACTTGAATTATAAATTTTTTAGAGGTATATTTACAGCATAGTGCTAAAAGACTCTGGGGTAGTGCTTCAAATCTCAGTTCTAGTCCTTATAGCTCTATGATCTTGGGTATGTTTCTATATTTTGCTGATTCTGTTTCCTCATTTATAAAACAGAGATAATAATTTTCTCTACATCATAGAACTTCTGTGAAAATTAAATGAATTATTAGATATAGAACATTTAGAACTTCAGTTGAAAATAAGCACTGTATTAAAACTAGTTCTAGTTATTATTATTATTTAAATGAGAAAATAATTTAAACTCTCGAAGATTGTATATCAATTTTTAAACAGCATCATCTGCTTTTAAAAAGGGATTCATTGGGGCACCTGCCTTTCTCAGTCTGTAGAGCATATGACCCTTGATCTCAGGGTTGTGAGTTCAAGCCACATGTTGGGCATACAGATTACTTTAAAACAAAAAAAAAGGACCAATTTTAGTAGAAACTGGTGGTATGCATCAGCCCCAGTGTGCTTTAGTTAGTATTATTCTACTGAAATATAAAGGTGAAAATGAAGGCAACTCTCAAAAGAATCCAACTGGGCACATCATTTCATTACACTTCACTCTGGATACAAGATTTGGCAAGGAAAATATGTTTAGCCAAAACATTAGAAATTCTTCTATTACATAGACAAGCACTCTATGCTATTCATAAAAATTCCAGGCCCTAGGATATTCACTAGGACTATTCATCAAATGATTCAAACAGCTGATAAAGAGTTGACCGAAACAGAAATGATTGAATTCCTCTCTAAGGAGCCAGAGTGAGTCTCTGGCAAAAACAAGAAGCTATTATGTCATGTCCAATTTACTTGGTCTAGTGATTCAAAGAGGAGTGTTGCATCCATTATCGTCATTTCCCTTTCTAAGGTTCTTATATTCATTAGGAAATGTCCTTAGCCACCCTAAAGATTTTATGTTCATTATCTATATTAGATTGAATAAACTGGATATGGCTTAGCAGAGTGATAAAACAGTATTAGCAAACAGATGCTGGACATTAGTGCCCTAAAGTAGCTTTCAGAGACGCTCTCACTGCCCCTGGCCTCCTCCCCACCTAAGGCTGCCAGCAGTGGGCTCTGCCCCATCCCCTTCCTGTGTGCACTCAGGGCTGAATAGTTTTTATAAGCAAGAGGATTAATAGGCCCAGGAGCAGATGCTCTTTTACAGTAAGTACTATTGCAATCTCCAATTGTGCTTTACATGCCTTGATAGCAATCACTCCCCAAAGAGACATTTCTTAAATACCTCTCTATTTTAAGATCCACATTTTGGTAATTTTATTAAGTTAGAAATTAAACACTTGCTGGCTAAAGTGCATCACTGACTGTGAACAAAACTGTGCTTAGAGATTCTTTTAAAGTATATCTTCTCTGCATTATGCAACACTAACTTTGCCCAGCTACATCCAAGTCATGGTCAAAAGGAATTGGAGGCACCTGTAAAAGAGTTAGAGAACTCCGAAGCCGTATTTTAAGTCCTCAAACCCATGTTTGTGGAACTCGTCACTGAAGTTTTCATGACGAAAATGCTAGATTTTCTCTGCCCCTTCTAACAGAGAATATAATTTAAGTGTTTTGTCTATGGGCCTATGAAGCGTGGAAAGCATTAAATCTCGAATCACATTACATTTGAGTTGTTTTAGTGCTGACTTAGTTCTAAACTAATATATGTACACGCCGAGTGATGAGAAGACACTAATGAAATTAATTCTGCTTAGTGCATCCCTTGTGAATATTGACATAACCATATATTGATAGTCATTTTAGGAAAATCAAACCAAGAAGGAAAATCAAGAAAATGAAAAGAAAAATTAAATTATATGAAGGATCTTGATGTTATTCATTCTTTCATGTGTTTTGACTTTACTGCCAACCATCTCTGTATCTCTTATTCTTTCCCAAAGCAAGTTATCATCCTAGTGACGTCTGTTATGATTTATGTTTCCTTACAACAAAATATTCAATATATTCAGCATCCTTATTTTTGTAAAACCTTTGATCATTTCTAAATGTTAACATCTTTAAATGTTGGTGGATATTATATGCATATGTGTAAATATTATAAGCATGTATGTTTGTATGTATTTTTATGTATTTACACATATATAGACACCCATATATACTTACATACATTATATAGTTGATAAAGTATGCCTATATTTTATCTATAGCTATATCTATATATTTCTATAGACAGAGATATGCATTGCTTAATCCTTTCCAGATCTTCAATTCCCTGTGCAATCTGATAAAATTGCCTAAGAAAAATGCACTTGCTCGCATATACAAAAACCGATGTTACCAGCAAGACATGCATTTATATCCAAATCCATGGGTTGCAAATTAGGAAACTTGGTTAGCCCTTATATTTATCCATGGAGGTGTTCAGTTTAGAAAAACTATTAAAGAGAAGCTCCTGGGTGGCTTAGTCTGTTAAGTGTCCAACTTCAGTTTAGGTGGTTATCTTACAGTTTGTGAGTTCAAGTCCTGCATCAAGCTGACTGATGTCAGTGTGGAGCCTACTTTAGATCTGTCTCCCTCTCTCTCTGCCCCTCCCCACTTGCTCTCTCTGTCTCAAAAATAAATAAACCTTAAAAAAATAAAGAAGTGGGGTGTCTGGGTGGCTCAGTTGGTTAAGCGTCCGACTTCGGCTCAGGTCACGATCTTGCAGTTCGTGAGTTCGAGTCCCGCATCAGGCTCTGTGCTGACAGCTAGCTCAGAGCCTGGAGCCTGTTTCAGGTTCTGTGTCTCCCTCTCTCTCTGACCCCCCCCCCCCCGTTCATGCTGTCTCCCTCTCTCTCTCTGAAATAAAGAAAACATTTAAAAAATTTTAAAAAAAATAAAGAAGTACTAAAACATGTCCTTATTTGAAATATTGTAATAAATAGGAAAAGAACTATTAATTTTCCTCTGATTTTATTTTCAAGTCTTACTGAAGAACTGTAAGGAAACACCCAAAAACAGTGGTCATCAGTGCAGGCTTTTCATTGTTTTGTTTGTTTTGCTTGTTTTTTCTCTGCAACTTTCACATGCAACACAATAAAGAGCATCACATCTCTCTTTTCCTTCAGTCTTTCTCAAGAGGAGAGAGAAAAAGGATATGTGGCCTTGGAGAATGGACGGTGGTATTATCAGAGTATCTGGTAGAAGTGGAGATTGGGATGAGATGTGGATCACTGAATTGTAAATTACCCACTTGAGCAAGAAGGCATTTTATGGGACTGATCCAGCTATATAGCATTTCTGTGTTTTCTTTCTAATGTCCACTTCAATACTGCTTTCTGAGACGAGGGTTTTCCTTGCCGTTGAGGTTGTTAAAGATTAATTGATGGAAAAGTCTTGATAATTAAGGTCCATCCTCAGGAATAAAGGCAGAGAGAGCTCTCTGTTCTTGGCTACACACACCTACCAACCCCACCAATTTTTTTTATTGTAGTCGTCATGGCCCTTTGTGACTGGCATAATTTCAAAAGAGAAAGCAGTCACCATGACTGAAAGAATGTTAAAATATTTTATTGGCTATAGGACATCCTCTGTGTCCTAGGAGTCAGGTAATATAATTTAACTCAGAAAGCACAGCTTTCATAAAATCTTACGAGCCAAACTAGTACTCTGCGTTCTCCAGGACATTTCCTGTTGGTAGCCCCCCTCCCAATCTTGGTGATAAAAACAAAAGGAGTCCGAGTGACTGGCATCTCATCTAGGAGACTATTGTGTCATTCAATGGTCTAAGATTTATAACACCATCAATATATTCTGCGTCATGCTCAGAACATCCCAAGTTCCCTTTTAAGTAAAGTTGGTTGCATTCAGAATATGAGGATTTCAAGAATAGTAGTGTCAGTAAAAAAAAGAAAAAGAAAAGTAAAGCCTTTACACAGATTTCTGGCCTTTTACCATTATTACCCTTGAGAGAAATTAAGTCTGACTACAGGCAAAAAATGGGGAAGCAATTCAGCAAGTTCAAAAGTGCACTGACCATTTAATTACTCTTAAATTATATTTTACACAAGGATTAACATTAAGCCTCTGTAGCATCAAATCTTTACTTCGTTAACTTTCTAAATATATCTTACAAATTGTAACAGAGATTCAGGATAATATGTAAGCCAGTAAGTAGAGACAATAATTTTAAAATATCTCTAACATTTTCAGCTTCTCTTGTTATTTTTCCTTAAGCTTTATATCTATTTCTCTTTATTCAGTGAAGAAATGGTCATTGAATGCCTACTATATCCCAAGTTCTGTGCACAGTATTGAAGATATGATAATAAATAAGATAAATACAGGTTTCTTGCCCTGAGAGAGCTTGCAGTATTTTGGAGACACAGACCAGCAATGAGGCAATTCCAGCGTGATATGTGCTTTGACAAAGAGGAGCAGTTTGCTAAAGGATGACATAAAAAAAAAGGCATCTAAACCAGATTTCAGGAATTATGGAAGGATTTCTAGATGCATCTTGAGTGGTGAGCCATTAGCCAGATGCAGGAAGGTGGGTGGTTTGAAGAAAAAGAGAAAGTGCAATAATGAGGGATAAAGCAATAGCTTTATCTTAAAATATGAGAGAAACCTGTACAGATCTAAAGGTTAATGGGAAAGATCCAGCATAAAGGAATAGAAATGAAGTTAGAGGAGATAAGTAAGTGTAATTGATAGAGCAAGGAGCGCAGAGTACAGCTGAGGAATGAATTTGAGGGAGGACTTATTACACCATAATGGAAGGAAAGAATAAACACAAATATGAACAATTTTAAAGGTGCAGTAGTAGGAAGCTGAGAGAATTCCAGGAAAGTGGTTTCAGTTTCTTTATGTGAACAAATATAGTAATCAATATTTATTGATTATATTTTATGTCTCAACCAGGGTGGTTAGAGATCATCTAATACTCAGAGCTTCCTGTGACATTGATAATATCCTCCTAGTTTGTAGGTACAAAAACAATGCTTTGGAGAAGACAACTTGTCCAGCATCACATAACCAGCAAGTGTCAGAGTCAAAGACATGAATCCAGAATCTCTGTGTTATGTGTTTCTTTGCAGTCCCTCCAGTAAAGTAGAAGAAGCAATTCTCTGCTATGTGAGCAAGGGCGGGGACGGGGGGAGGGGAAGGAGGGATAAAGACAAAAGTTTGAAATAACTAGAAAAGGATCAAAATTGCCACAAACTTCTCCCGTTCTGACTACAAGAGCTGTTGGAGAGTGCTAAAATAAGGAGAAATAGATTGTGTTACCAGTCCTTTAGAAATCTCAATTTGCTCAACAGCTCAATCAAGTGTGGGGCATGGAAAAAAGTAGGCAGTTGAACTGATCTCAGATAGAAAATTTTCCAGATAGATGGTGTTTTAGTCAGCTCAGGCTGCCATAACAAAATGTCATAGAAATTTATTTTCTCACAGTTCTATAGGCTGGAAATCTGAGATCAGGGTGCCAGCATGGGAACATTTTGGTGCAAGTTCACTTTCTGGATTGCAGAGAGCTGGCCATTCTCTCTCTGTGTCCTCACATTGCAGAGGGAAAGCAAGTTCTTCGGTGTCTCATAAGGATACTAATCCCATCATGGGGCCTTACCCTTAGGACCTCATCTGAACCTCATTACCTTCCAAATGCCCCACCTTCAAATACCATCACATTGGGAGTTAAGTCTTTAAAATATGGATTTTAAGGGTATGGGGAGGTAGGGGGACACAATACAGTCCATAGTGGATGGAAAAAATGGAAGATAATTAAATGTGTGATTTAAAAAATGTTCAAGACCTGAACCAGAAAAATCTAAAATGAAGGTAAAGGAAGTGAAGACCAATTGGTCTTACTGCAGGAGAAATAATGGTAGAAGCCAGGTAACAGAACATATGTAATGGAAACAACTCAGCTGATATAAGACAGAAGGGAGATGGGATGATTGAGTTGACTTTTTAATTCTTAGTATCTTCCATATTGATTTTTAGTTAATATATAAATGTAGGGGCGCCTGGGTGGCTCAGTTGGTTAAGCGTCTGACTTAGGCTCAGGTCATGATCTCGCGGTCCGTGGGTTCGAGCCCCGCGTTGGGCTCTACTGACAGCTAGCTCAGAGCCTGGAGCCTCTCTTCAGATTCTGTGTCTCCCTCTCTCTCTGACCCTCCCCTGCTTGTGTGCTGTCTCTCTCTCAAAAATAAATAAAAACATTAAATATATATATATACATATATATAAATATAGGTCTGTAGGCTCATTTTCTACAGGCAGAAGAGAATAAGAGATATGAGTGCTCTGCAAACACATTTGAGGAGAAACCTAAGGGTCGGAAGGAGATTGGCCACTTCAAAGAATGAATAACCAAGGAAGTTTCCAGAAGAGAAGGAAAGGTGAACAAATTTGCTGAAAGAGATCTTCCAGGGCACCCCAGTAAAATCCTTCCTTCTGGCTAGTAAGGGAGAAACACAGGTGACTATTTAAGGAAAAACATCGTGGGGTGCCTGGGTGGCTCAGTGGATTAAGCACCGGCCTCTTGATTTTGCCTCAAGTCATGATCTCATGGTTCATGGGTTCAAGCTCCGCATCAGGCTCTGTACTGACAATGCGGAGCCTGCTTGGGATTCTCTCTCTGCCCCTCCCCTGCATTCTCTCTCTCTCTCTTTCTCTCTCTCCTTTTCTCCACTCTCGCTCCCCCCTCCCTTTCTCTCATAAAGAAGTAAACTTAAAAAAGTAAAATTCCTACTATATGTAAGATATACTCACTGCATAAAAATAATCTATCTCACTCGATAATGAGGTCAAACTCTTTCAATAAATAATTGAAACACTTTTTTAAAAAAGAATAAGAAGTAAATGAAAAAAATTTTGATTGACATTAAGATATCATTTTAAATGCATATTAAATGACCTATTTTTCTTTTTTTCTGATCCCACTATCTTTCACCAATGGAGCTCAGAGAGTGTCGTCTTCTGTCTGCTGCTCCATGAATTATGCTTACCATGGAAATGGATTAGCAAGAAAGGGATGAAATTAGTCATTCAATCACTTAATGAACATTTTTAATCATCAAAATACAATTTTGTCCAATAAAGTATTTATTTGAGATTAAGAATACAAAAACTATTAACTATATAGTTATGTAAAGACTTATCATTGAATACTTCAGCCATTTTCAATATGTGGTCTGCAGACCCTAAGGGTCCACAAACCCTTTCAGTGGCTAAACGAAGTCAGAGCCATTTTAATAACAAGACTAAGAGCTTATTTACCATTTTCACTGTGTTGACATTTGCATTGAGTGTGCAAAACAGTGAGGGATTCAATAGCTGGCACTTTAGAATGAGTCAAAGCAGTGGCACCAAACTGCATAATGGCCATATCTCCTATACCAATACACCCACTTTTGCTTAAAAATGTCTTTGAAGAAGCAGGAAAAATCATTATTAAATCTAAATTTTTGAGTACATGTCTTTTTAATACTCTGTGAAACCAAATGGGAAGTACACATAAGGCATTTCTGTTGCACACCGAAGTATGATGGTTGTCACGAGGAAAAGCATTTGTGCAACTATTTAAGTTGTGAGCTGAACTATACTGTGTCCAAGAAACATCACTTTTTCTGAAAAGAGCAACTGGAAAACTAACATCAATAATTAAACTTGAATATATGACTGACGTTTTCTCAAAAATGATCAAAGTGAGTCTGTCACTTAAAACAACTGATGGTATTTTTTGCCAATAATACAGTTTAGGCTTCAAGCGAAAGCTTCAAATAGCTTGCCAGCTTTCCAATATTTACAGACTTTTCTGTATTGATGGATTTGGTAATGGTATCAGTGAGATTTCATGATATAATATAATGAAATTCATCAACATTTGGAAGATCTGCACAATTCATAATGTTTTCCAAATGCCCCATGCATCATTGCAAAATCATGCATGGGTAAAAACTACATTTAAGTTATGTAATAGACCAATGGGTAGACCAATGGATTTTAATGTTTATTTATATAGTTTATATAAAAGTTTATTTATATAGTTTCAGATTCTACACTACAGTTAACCTTTAAGAAATTACCACTTGCTAAGTTTGGGTATGTATCATATCCAAGAAAACTATTCAAAATTATTTATAAAAGCTCCTCCCTTTTTCAGCCACCTATATATGTGCAAACCTAGATTTTCTTCATTTTCTTCAACCAGAGCAACACATTACAAATGATAGAATGCAGAAATAGATATGATAATCCAACTGTTTTTCTGTTAGGCCACTATTAGAGAAATTTGCAAAATGTAAAACACTGCCACTCTTTTCATTAAATTTTTATCTGAGAAATATAGTTATTTCATTAAAAATATGTTACTTTTGTTAATATGCAATGAGATTTTTTAAGGATGCTATTTTTGTTGTTGTTTTAAAATTTAAATATACATAGTAGGCCGAATAGCCTACTATATGGATGCCGAAGAGCCAAAGGAGTGACTGCAGTGCATGTTATTTTTTTGAGAACAACCAATGTGCACCTTTATTATTTTTTTCTTACTGTCCTCATATCAAAGTGACTGGAGGTCTAGGAAATGCATTTCCCAGAATCCCCTGCCATCAGGTTTCTGCGTTAGAACTTACTAAGCAGAGGCCACAACGTTTAAAAGAAGTAGAAACCATTATTTTTTGCCCAGTAAGGAGACTTCTTGGGCTCCACCAGAAGTGAATCTTTGTAGCTTCTTCAGCCCCCTGGTAATGCACTGTTTATCTGGTGCAGTGGTGAGCTGAGATCATTAGTGGGAGATCTCTCTGATTTTTGGAATTCCCTAATCCTTTCATGGTTTGTGATAAAACTGAGTAATAGTGAGTAATAGTGAGTGTTTTCCATAATCACTGCTCCTCCAGCCCTTCCTACTTTTTTTCTTTCTTCAGAGAGAGAGAGAGAGAGATTGGGAGAGCAAGAACAGTGGAGGGGAAGAGAGAGAGGGAGAGAAAGAGAATCCCAAGCAGACCCTGTGCTGTCAGCACACAGTCCAAAGCGGTGCTTGATCTCATCACCATGAGATCATGACCTAAGCTGAAATCAATAGCTGAACACTCAACCTATTGAGCCACCTAGGTGCCCCACTATGTATTTTTAAGTCACTAATTCACTGTATTAAGATTATTCCTTTCTGAAATACCATCATCATTTATTTATCTTTCTGACCGAAACTTGACTCATACCAGGAACTTGCTTAAGTCAATCCTGAAAATGTATTGACAATGCTTGTTTCAGACTAAACTTTTTCAATGAAAATTTGATCAACTGTTATCACACTGAGAAAAATACTTAAACAGGATTTATAGGTAAGAAATGAGAGAACACATTGATTTTTTGAGAAAGAACATAAAAATCCATGATACTTTATAGCACAATTATGTGGAGCTAATACTACATTTTACTGAAATATAGTTGGCACACAATGTTATGTCAGTTTCATGTGTACAACATAGTGACGCAACAAGTCTGTACAATACGCTATGTCCATAAGTGTTGCTACCATCTGTCACCACACAACACAATTACAATACTATTGACTAGATTCTCTATGTTGAGCTTTTTGTGCCTGTGACGTATTCATTCCATAACTGGAAGCTTGTCTCTCCCACTCCCCTGCACTCGTTTTACTCATCTCCCACATGACTCCTTTCTGGCAACCATCAGTTAGTTCTCTGTGTTTAGGAGTCTGTTTCTGCTTTTTGTTTGTTTATTTGTTATGTATTTTATATTCCACATAGAAGTGAAATCATGCTATTTGTCTTTCCCTGACTTATTTCACTTAGCATAATATTCTCTCAGTCCATCTATGTTGTTGTAAATGGCAAGATCTCATTCTTTTTAATGGCTGGGTATTATTCCATTGTGTGTGTGTGTGCGTGTGTGTGTGCATCACATCTTCTTTCTCCATTCACCTATCAATGGGTGGGTCACTTCTATATATTGGCTATTGTAATTAATGCTGCAATAAACATGTTTTAGTGTTCTGTTTCTTTTCTGAGTCAGTCCACACTACGGCCTAGTTCTCCCCTGTGGACCGACTCATCCAGCAATGGTTCCCAGCTGACCACTTGTCCCTCCCTGTTGGATTTCATCTTTCTGTGGCAGAAATACCTACTGGCCTTTCAATGACACATTCTTATTTTGTCTCTCCAAATAAAAGAATATTTGTTTTTACCTAGAAAAACTGCTAAAAGTTTTGGTTTCCCAGCCTTCTTTGTCTTTAAGAACTTACTGGTAAGTAAGATTTATAGAACTTTCTGTGTAAATAAAGGTGTTATGTAGAACTTCCAGAAAGCCTCAAGAAAAAAGGAAGTATGCTCTTCTTCCCTTTCTCCATACTGCCTCTGGAATGTGGTAATAATGCAGATAAGATGTGCTGCTGTAGCAACTGCATCGAAGTGGAAAGATAAGAGTTATGCCCCCAGGGTGGCAGAATGGACATTTAGGAGCACAGGTCCCTGACGGCCATGGAGTCTGCATACCTGCTTAGACTGCCTTCCTCTTAAATTCTGTATGCATGAAATAAACAAATTTCCCATCATATTTCAGCTCTCTTCTTTCAAGCTTTCTGCCACACAGAACTTTATCCAGTCCTAGCCTGCAATCCTCAAATTATAAGTAACACAGGGCTATGTTGCACAAAAAAATCTTTCCATAGAAAACTGGCAGTAACGGATGGGGATGTATGCAATAGAAATGAAACACTACATTCAGTGGAAGACATCACTGTTTCTATATATTTGTTATCACTTCTTTGTTGCAGAAATATCCATCACTGTCTATACCTATCCATAAATTCCCTGCTTCCCATCAGTTTTTGAGGCTTTCTTCCCTTTTAGTCTGAATTGTCTCTTAAATGACCTCTTCCTGTTCACTCCCAGTAAGTCAGAATTCCTCTTATTTATATTATTGACAGCTCAAGCCTGTCTTTCTCTCACCTACTGCATCCAAACTACATGCACAGCATCATATTTCTAAGCAAAAATGTGAGAAGAGTCTATCCTAGCATCTTTTCATCAACAAAAGAACTATCTACCTCAGAGATAATCTCAGCAATCCCATTAGAAAAAAGAAGCAACCACAATTAGTTTCTAATCATATTTTTCTTCTTATTCCATCATTACTTAATAAGCAGCAAATATACAACTGTGGAAATTTACTGAAATCAGAAATTTCACCAACAGATTTTAGCAGTTTCTTTGTATCATGAAAAATACCTAGAAAGGCAGAATCCCAGACACTGCTGATGGTCCTGTGACTAAATGGAAAGCAGAAGCCGTTTCTTTTCACAAAGATACACCTCCCTCCAGCTATCTGTTACCCTCCCAACTTCCAGCCAGCTCTTGCTGATGCATGCAGACATTGCCACCCTATGCCTGCCCTTGCTTACTACACCTGTTATATGATTTTTCTCTCAAGCTGTCCTAGGATGTGGCCTCTCTCTTAAACACAGCATAAAATGTTTGCCTTTTTGCTCGTTTCCCATCCCATAGTTTCCAATTCACTCCCGTTCTCTGAGAACTTCATTATATAATGCATAGACTCTTCAACCCCAATTACTGAAATTATCCTTCAGTTCTCATACAGAAGATTAAATCAAGGCCCCAGCTTGACAATTTCCTTACTGCTTCGTCTCAATCGTTTTTCATCTCCACTCTACCTATGATACAATAAGTATATTTGAATTTGTCACCATCTAAAACTTCACCTCTTAAATCTAAAACTCTAGTTTTCTATCACCAACAATTTTTATCATTCCAGTTCTCTCTCCCTCAGTCCCATCACAACTATTTTTTAAAAAATTTATGTTTATTTATTATTGAGACAGAGAGAAACAGAGCATGAGTGGGGGGTAGACAGAGAGAGGGAGACACAGAATCTGAAGCAGGCTCCAGGCTCTGAGCTGTCAGCACAGAGCCCGACGCAGGGCTCGAACCCACAAACTGTGAGATCATGACCTGAGCGGAAGTCTGTCATTTAACTGACTGAGCCACCCAGGTCCCCCCACAACTACTTTTTTTAAAGTTTTAATTTTTTTAAGTAATCTCTACACCTAGCATGGGATTCAAACTCACAAGTCCAAGACCAAGAGCCACATGCTCTACCAAATGAAGCCGCCAGGTGTCCCTTATCACAACTGTATTTTAAGCCTTTTAAGAGAATTCTAGAAAAAGAAGGCAGAGCAAAAGATTCTTTGCCCCTCTCCTTCTTAGAAAATATCCAAAAATAATAAGGAGAAAAGCCAAAAGACCCCTTAATTTTCAATAAACACTAATGAAAGTCCATATCCCTGGATGAAAATAATTTAAAAAGCTCCAAAATGCACTGGAAATTAGACCAAGGAGGGTGCCTGTGTAGCTCATTTAAAGACCTACTCTTGGTTTTGGCTCAGGTGATGAACTCCCAGGTTGTGGGTTCAAGCACAGAGCATTCTTTCTCTTTCTCTCTCTGCCCCTCCCTCCACTTGTGTGAGCATAAGCAAGAGCGCTCTCTCTGTCTCTCAAAATAAACAGTAAACTTAATTTAAAAAATAAATAAAAATTAGACCAAGACATTGAAAGTTTGGGTAAGATCTCAGTAGAATCCAGGCCGCGTGTTCAGCCTTGAGTTCATCCTGGCTGTATCACACCTCCAGGGACAAACAGTGATCTCCTCGTTAGAACAGCGAAGTTCCAGTGGGGATAAGCAGTAGGGGTCCACCTGATGTTTTGTTTCAAACAAGTGGCCAAGGAGATGGGACTGAAAGAGGAACTATATAAAAAGCTGTCTTTGTAATGGGAGTGTCAGCATAGAGAAAAATATAAAGGTAATACACACCCCTAAAGCTTCTGATCTTAGACAGCTAGAAAAGATCTTCTATCTGTGCCTGGGTAGATAAACACACAGATGCACAAACATGCATCTACATACACACACACACCATGTCATACTAAAACAGAAAATATATTGGATTTCCCAGAGCCCCAGAGGACTTTCTTATTATCTTAGAACACAGGAGACTGAGAAAACATTTGGAGAAGGCTGTTTGAGTTTCAATAAACTGCAAGCCCACCCTCCTCTCTGATGTCTCTTCCAACTCTTCAGAACTGCTTCTCTTTCCAGGAAAGACAAGCACTAAGAGAAGGAAGATGATGTGGAGAGGAATACACTAACAAGATGCAGATAAAAATCATTTGTCAAAAATTAAATATAGACAACAAAATAGGTGATTATTATTCACAATCTTGAATCTCTGCACTGAACTCTAGACTAATGTTCTTTACATTCCCCACACCTAGCAGAGTGGCTTGCACATAATAAGTATTTCATCCAGATTTGATGAGTAAATAAGCAATGTTCTGAAGCAGCATTTCAGATATTATTGGTCTCCATGTGAAAATGATTTCCAGTAATTGGGCCTTCCTGGATTTCCTGAAATGAAACAAATATGTGTAGTTTTGGTATTAAGTTTAATCGAGGCAGCTCCTTTTGAAAATCTAATTAAATTAAACAAATATTTGCTGAGTCCTTTCAATGTACAGATCATTCTGCCAGTTTCATCATGGATTTAAAAATGAGATCTTGAGTAGTTGAATATCTACCATTTAATTAAATAAAATGTTAATTTTAAAAAGTAAGGTTTTTAATTTGTCTTGGAAAGGGAAAATGCTATTTCCTTCTCACCAGCCCATTCCAGAATCTATTCTAAAAATAAAACAATTGCAACCATTCCAATATAGTAGTGGACTGAACAAGTAGATAATTCAAACTGTTCTAAATACTGCAGGTGAATTGGATTTCTTTATATTTAATAATGTATGGTCATAGTTCATGGGACTTCATACATTTATTTACTCATTCAGCAATATTTGTGGAATGCCTTCTATCAAGCAGATGTTACAGTATATTAGGCAGATTGAGAGTTCCTAAATCTTACTATATTCAAAGCATAGGTGACACTTGATTGTGAAGCATTTTTATTTCTCTTTGTAAATAAAGGGATTTTCATTCACAGTTTCATGTAACATATAAAAAAAAGGAAGGGGGAGGCTCTGATGTTTAGTTCCACATGTAAGGAACTTGGAATTTGCCATGCCATTATAACAACAAGTAAAACTATGAACAGAATGAAAAATAAACAACTGTTCTTGGATCCATGAGAGAGATGGGGGCACAGGGCAAATCACTGCACCCAAGATTGAAGACACAAAAGTCAAATACAGGGAACTGAGGCAGAAGCCTTAGAGCTGAAAGCCCTATGGGAACAAGTGCTGGGGCAGGAATCCTGCACATTAATTAACAAATTACTGGAGACTCAATGGGAAGAATTGTGAGAGTTAAAAACTCCAGGTAGACACAGTCATAGGGAGCCCCCACAATTTTGTGACATTTATCTCCAGGAGCTCAACCAGGTTCCCATAGTAAATATCAGAGAAAAAATCCCCTAGGGCTTCCAGTAGGGGGCAGGGACAGGCAACCATCTTGAAATATACCAAAACAGTCTGTTCTCCTTATCAAGTCCTGCCCGCAGGGGAAACTAGTTAACCAGTGCCTAACCTAATGGGGCATTGTCAGAGCCTAACTGACCTAAGAGAGGGAAATACCCAACTCCAGCCCACTCTAGCCATCCTGTCCCATCTAAGAGAGGAGAAAAATAACTGAGAAATTCTTGTGAACTTCACAGTCTACAGGCATAGTCTCAATAAAAACTGAGATCTAATCACAGGACTACAGAATTATCCCTCTCCTCTCACACCTCACCACTACATTCCTAGGATCCTGTTTACAAAAGTTTCTTATACCCAGTACACCATGACCAGTTATCAAGAAAAAAATTACAAAGCACTCCAAAAGACAAAAAAGCACAATTTGAAAAGACAGAACAAGCATCAGAGCCAGACATGGCAGGGATGTTGAAATTATCAGACTGGAAATTTAAAACAACTAGGATTAATATGCAAAGAGCTCTAATGAATAAAATAGACATCATGTAAGAAGAGATGGGTAATGTAAGCAGAGAGATGGAATTCTACCAAAAAAAAAAAAAAAAAAAAAGAAAGAAAGAAAAAAGAAATGCTAGAGATTAAAAACACTGTAATAGAAATGAAGAATGCCTTCAATGGACTTATAAGTTGACTACATACAGATCAAGACAAAAATCTCTGAGCTTGAGGATATCTCAGTACAAACCTTCAAAACCAAAAAGCAAAAAAGAAGGTTTTCTGAAGAAAACAGAATAAAATATACAAGAAATGTGGGACAGCTACAAAAGGTTTAACATATGTATAATGGAAATATCAAATGGAGAAGAATGAGAGAAAGAAACAAGTAAAAAACCTCAAACAATAATGACTGACAATTTCCCCAAATTAAAGTCAGACACCTACCCAGAAAGCTCAGAGAACACAACTAGGATAAAAACCTACACCTAGAAGCATCTGGGTGGCTCAGTCTGTGGCGTTTCCAACTCTTGATTTCAGCCCAGGTCATGATCTCACTGCTTGTGAGATTGAGCCCAATGTTGGCCTCTGTGCTGATAGAGCATAGCCTGTTTGGGATTTTCTCTCTCCCTCTCTCTCCACCCCTCCCTCACTCATGCATGAACATGTGTTTGAGCACACAATCCCTCTCAAAATAAATAAACTTAAAAAAAAAAAAGAAAATTCCTACACCTAGGCATATCATTGTTAAACTACAAAAACTCAAAGGTAAAGTAAACAATTTCAAAGAAATCAGAGAACAGTAAGACCTTACCAACAGAAGAAAAAAGATAAGGATTACATCCAACATGCAAGAAGAAAGTGTTGAAAGAAAAAAGCCACCAACCTAGAATTCTACACCCTGCAAAATTATTCTTCAAAGGTAAAGGATAGAGAAAGACTTTCTCAAATTAACAAAAACTGAAGGAATTTGTTGCTAGCAGATCTGCCTTGCAAGAAATGCCAAAAAGATATTTTTTGGAAAGAAGGAAAATAATAAAGGTCAGAAACTCATCTACATAAAGAAAGGAAGAACATTGAAGAAGTAATAAGTGAACGCAAAATACAAAATTTATTTCCCTTGGGGGCTGAGTGACCCACTTCATTAAGTGTCCAACTGTTGATCTCAGTGCAGGTCTTGATCTTTGGGTCTTGATTGGGGGTTGTGAGATCAAACTTCACATTGGCTGCTCTGAGCTGGGCATGAACCCTACTTAAAAAAATTATTGCTTTATTCTTATTTGATCTAACAGGTAACAGTTTGTTCAAAATAATAGCAACAATGTATCGATGACACACTCATATATATATCTTAGGTATATACACATCTATGCATGTTTATGTATAAGGGAACTAAATGGCAGCAATGATGCAAGTTGCAGGACAGAAAAATTAAGAATTGTTTTCTTATTATAAGGTATTCACACTATGATGTAATACAGTGTTACTTAAAAGTAGGCTAGGATTAATTATAAATGTATACTGAGTACTCTAGGACAACCACTAAAATTTTTTTAAAGAGGTATGACTGATAGGCTAAGAAAGGAAAGAAAACGGACTTTGACAGAATGCTCAGAAAAAAGAGTGAAAACAAAAATAGGAACAAATAACAAGGGCAACTTGTTGCAAACAAAGAGAAAACAGTAACAAAAAGCAGTAGAGATTAATTGAACTATATCAGGTAAAAAGTCATGCTTATATTGCTAGGATTTAGTTTAATAAGAAAAAGTCAAGAAATGGCTAAAAATAATATGTCCACATATTTACTGTATAATCTCCTTTGTCTTCATTTCATTTAAACGCTAGAAAAATGTGATTTATTAAAAAGAATACAAAGAGAAAAGACCTTTTTACAAATGAGTTTTAGTAAAAGAAATTCTAGTCCTTTTGATTATTCAGAATCCCCTGAAGCATGTTCCTTAGAAAGCTTCTTCCTGGACATAAAGGTCAGTTTATGAAAAAAGACTTATATAGTCAAATCAGTTTGGGATTTGTTGCAATCTATAAACTCATTACAATACATGTGAGCAGGTCAAAGAGTCTGAAAAGTCCCACAGTAAAGAAAGTTCATTTAGCCAAATATTTCCCAAATTTTGGAAAGCATGAAAATTTTTTGGCAAGGAATGTAATCTCATAACTCAGAAGTACCAGAATTTTAATGATGGTTGAGCAGAATTCACTAAAGATAAATATGATCCATATTTATACATATAAATATGTATACCCATAATCTCTGTCTCTCCTGCTTCTCTTATATAAAAGGACTGGCCCCTCTCTCCATATGCACTTTGGTCAACATCCCCTTTTACTTTCTCAAGAACTCCATTTCTACATCATCTACCATCTATGAATGTTTTTCTTTGTGGAGGTGCTGACTCATTAACTACAAAAACATCCTTTTGTAACTGCCATTTGGGAAAAAGAATTACTTGAAAAATCTCAAGTCGTCATCTATTTCTTTACTCATTATTACAGGAAAATTCTTGAAAGTTTCTACTTGATATCTCTTTCTAATATTACATCTCACTCTTGAAGCTATTCTAATCTGGCTTTCCTCCACATGACTCTATTGACATCATTCTTGTCAAAGGCTCACAATTCCATATTGCCAAATTCTGTAGACATTTTTCAGTTCTTGTCTTAGTTGACACACCACATTCTACATAATTGGCCACTCATTTCTTGAAACACTATCCTTTATTTCTGCAACATCATACTCTTCTGTTTTTCACCCTATCTCATCTTAGACACCTGTGATGACTTCACTGCATCCATCTGGCCTAAAAAGTTACAATTCCCCAGGTTCAATTCAGGTTACTTTGTTTTTCTGACTTCTTACTAGCACCTTTCATTCATTTCCATGGTTTTATATAACATATATGCTTAGATTATGATTGCCAAATAGATAGCCCCAGCTCTTAATGCTGTTCTGAGTACTAACTTTTGTAGGTAGCTGCCTATTGACATTTTAGCATATACACCACACACATCTAAAAGGTAACAAGCCCAAGACAGGAAATTTTCTTTCGTACCCCATCCCAGGTTCTGCTTCTGTTTTACCTATTACAACAAAAGGCACCTCCCTCCACAGCGTTACTCAAGACAAATATTACAGAGTCATCTTCACTTTGTCCTTCCTTTATCCTTCACACCTAAGTCATTAACAAGTCCTGTCAAATTTTCTCCTCAGATATTTATCTTGCATGTGTCCACTTCGCTCCATCTCCATTTCTACTATGTTAGTTTAATCTAACATCTTCTGCTTTGTCTACTGCAATAGGTTCCTAGCTCATCTCTTTGTTTGGCTTCCTCCCCCTCTCCAATCAATATCCCCCATAGCACAAGAGTTTGTTTGTTTTTTTAATGCAAATCCAGTTGACTTAGTTCACAATTCACTGTTCAAAATGCTTCAGTGGTTTCCCAATGAACTTGGGGTAAAGTAGAGTGAACAAGATCTGGTTTGTGTCTGCCTCATTTTGATCCATTTGCCCCGTTTCTCATGTGTGTTGATTTTTTGGTTTCTGTGCTTATCCTGTAAACATGCTCAGTTCTTCTCCTCCCATTCTTTCCTCTGCCTGGATTGCTCTTTCCCTATTTTCCATAGAACTCACTTTTCTTTATTCATATATCTTGACTGAAACAGTGACTCAAACAGTCTATGACTGCCAATCCCATCAACAGTTGCCAGTACTCCCACCAGATTCTACCACATGTCCAAGCTTCTTTCTAAGCATTTCAAATAATCCGTATTTATTTATTTATATTTTGAGAGAGAATGTGTGAGTGGGGGAAGGACCTAGAGAGAGAGAGAGAGAGAAAGAATTCCAAGCAGGCTCCATTCTATCAGCAGAAGGCTGCCCAATGCAGAACTTAATCTCACAGCTGTGAGATCGTGACCAGACCCAAAATCAAGAGGTGAACACTTAACCAACTGAGCCACCCAGGCACCCCAGGTATCATTTGTCTTCTCTTCACACAGACCCCGCATACATTCCCGAAGGCAGAGATCCTTTTTATTTAGTTGACCCCTGTGATCCCAATGATCCTAATGCCCAAAGCACTTATAGTACAAAATAGCTGCTGATTTAATATTTATTGGATAAAGTAATAAATAGTCTTCATTATTAACAAATAAAGACTCATAAAATGTGTAATTATTTTTTCAGTGTCCCCAACAAGTATAATCCTTATGAATTTCAGTAGCAAGTAAGTCTAAGTAGGTCAGTCCAGACTCCAAGAAGTAAACCTAATTAAAGGTAGAATGTGGACCTTTTAAGGTAATATATGTCCTTGCACACTTGAGGTTTGAGTATGAAAATAATTCATCACCAATTTTTGCAGGCAATTTTAGTTAAAAGAGACATCTCATTGTATCCATATCTCCTTTTCAAGCTGCAGTTCCTAACATCTTCTATTTAAAAAATCCTAGACTCCAAAATTCTTTCCTCTCTGCTCATTTTTTAAATGCATCTTATTTTCACTAAAATGTCATTTAGACTTTGGCCACTTGGAGGCACTTTCGCTCTTTTATAGGCACTTCCTTTTTTATGCCAGGTGCCTTTCAAAAAGACAAGAATTAATTTCCCTAAGACTATTACATTCTTGATTCTGACGTTTTTAACTATCCAACTCCTAAAATTTAAATGAGCTATTTCTAATCCAAGAAACTGACATTACTAACTCATGACATATAATCTTATTCAACCTGCTATTACAACTATGTCTTCTGTTAGCTCTCTCATAAAGAGATTACAGCACAATCCACTTTAGGCTAATTCACAACTAGAGTAAGCATTAGAATCACGCCAGAGAATTTTCAAAATATGCCTTTCTGAATCCCACTCTATCCATTCAGATGCATTAAATCACAGCTGCCAAGGGTGTAGCCTTAGGTTATGAGTTTTTATAAAGCCTTCTGAGTGCTTCTAATACACTCTTGGATGAGAATAAAGCCCAATATATCAAGCTGCCTTGCAAATATATATATTGCCAAAAAATTGGCCTCAGAAGATATAAAAATTGGGAATCTCCATAGGAATCATGGGCATTTCTTTGAAGTATACTCATCAAAAGACTTCCTCAAACATTGCCACCAAATGTTTTCAGTTATAACTATCTTCTGTCCCTATATGTCTGTTGTCAAGGTTCTCATTCCTGACATGAGAAATCAGACTGGCCTGATTTGGATCCGTATCCACCCCGGGAAGCTGTAGGACCATGTCTCCACTCCATGTGGAGTGGAGAGGGGCGTGGTGAGAGACAAGAACAGAATCTATTACTTTGCCATCTCGTCTCTACCACATAACATTCTTCTGCTTAAGTAGATAATCCCCGCCTCGATTCCTCCAAATATGCCAACCACATTCACCTTCTAGTGCAGCAATGCCATTAGCTCCCTTTGCCTGGAAAATTTACAAGTTTTAACAAACATAGTTCTTTTTCCTGCAAGAATATGAGCAGGAAAGTTGTATTTGGATTTTGCATCTTTTTATCCCAAGCTCAGGAAACCCACTCAACTCAGGAGACAACTAAAGAGCGTCATCTTCAAATCACTTCTCTTTGAATCTGATTTTCATCCTAATAAAAAGTGTGAGGAAAACTGTGTGTGTGTGTGTGTGCGCGCGCGCGCGCGCGCGCGCATGCGTGAATAGGTTCCCTATTATTTTAACACAGAATTAATGATGACATAGTACAATCACATCAAGATAGTGAGCTGTGCTGTGCTTTGGAAGAAAAGTGGCATAGCTTCCTATTCTGACTTTTCACCATATTATTTCACCTGTTAGTGCCTCTATTTCTTCATCCACAACATGGAGAAACAAAAATACTTATCTCTGTGGGGACTACAGATGATAACTTGTGGTGCCTGATGTGGTAATTGTCCCCAGCGTCCATCCCCACCCCCACCCCTTTCTGGTCCACTGCATCTGGGAAGATTAACACTACATTCCCCCGACTCCTTGGCAGCAAGGGCTCCGGATGAGAATTGTGTTCTGCCGATCACAGACAGAAGGTGAGTGTCAGCAAGAAGCATGTTCTTTTAGTGCCTGGGGTCTCTGCTGGCAGCAAGGCAATAGAAATAAGACGTTTCTCTGCTGCAGAAAATGAGTTCATTTTCCAGATTTTTCAGTGTTGTGAGATTTGACGCACTACAACAGTGACAGCCTCAGAGGTGGAACTTCCTAGTGAATCAGTTTTGTATCGTTTCAACAGTCCCTCCAGAAGGTCCACCCAAAATCCTACTCCTTCAGTCCTTCCTCGGATTGTACGGACCTCATTACCTGCCTTAACCTACTTCCTCTTTAATGTTTGGTTTTTTGTTTTTTTTTTTTTCTAGGAGAAAGAGAGAGAGCGTGAGCAGGGGAGGGTCAGAGAGAGAGGGAGTCACAGACTGAAACAGGCTCCAGGCAGCACAGAGCCCGACGCGGGGCTCGAACCCACGAACCGGGAGATCATGACCCAAGCGAAAGTCGGACGTTTAACCGACTAAGCCACCCAGGTGCCCCAACCTACTTCCACTTTAAGTTTCCAGGGTGGTTTCTATTTCCCACTCCAAAACCAAACACAGACATACAAACTACTTAACAGCATTTCTGATACTTAAAAATTGCTTTAAAAGTATTACCTATTATTAGTATTTATTTATATTTGACCTTAATCATGGTGCTTAAATACATTAAGCCTGAGTTTCCGTACCTGTAAAATGGTAACCTGCTTCTGGAACTGCTATGTAGATAAAATGAAATGATAGGAGCTCAATAAATTTTATCTATAGTTATTATTTGTATCTAATGACATTCTTATTTTTTGTTATTTTTATCAGTGTATGAATCATTTTGATTTTAGTCTTTTAGCAAGCTAAACTATCTCACATACTTTACAACACCATCTGTAAGAGCTATGCTGTTGTCAACACCATCTGTGACAGCTTTGTATACATAGACTATGCTACTGACATGTAGTATATTTCTAAATTTAGTAATATGTTACACAGAGCACTAGTCTAAACTTAAAAATAATAATAATAGTCTCTCAAAAATGAATCATCTGATTCTTGCCTTTGGAATCTTTTTTTGGATTTTGCTGTTCAACCACTAGAGGGCAGACAAGTACAGTGGAAAATCAGTACCAGGCAAAGTACATTCTTGGTTTGCTTTTTGAATGCCCATGAGTAGAAGCCATATTTAAAAAAAATTTTTTTTAGAAACCATGTTTTTTAAACATGTTTCTTCTGTTGCAGCAACCAATGAAGAGGGTAGAATAAATATGCTTGATATCTAAGCACACAAATTTCAGTGAAAATATCACGTGCTTATTTTAACTTCATAGTTTCCTAAAATTAATAGGCACAATTTCCTCCCATCTATATGCATTTTAAAGCAAAAACAACTCAACAACACACATATATATATATTTTTAATTAGAAGAGAATTAAACAGTCCACAAGTAGTTAGAACAGAGACAGAAGTACACAGTAGTAACCTAGTGAGAATACCATTAACCTGGGATCATAAAAGGGGACTTTCTACTCATTAGGTGCTGTAGACACAGTGCTTGAGGTTCATAAACTCTTCAAGATATTAGAAAAAATATATGAGACTCATAAAAAAAGTTGGCACCCAACCTTGAAATAAAAACTGGTTTTTAATTTATACATACACACATACACACAAGCTAACAAAACAAACTCCTGAAACAACAAAACTCTGCTAGGATTTAGACTGAATAGCATTAATAAACATTCTTTTTTTTTTTTTTTAAATTTTTTTTAATGTTTTATTTATTTTTAGGAGAGAGAGAGAGACAGCGTGAGCAGGGGAGGGTCAGAGAGAGAGGGAGTCACAGACTGAAACAGGCTCCAGGCTCTGAGCTGGCAGTCAGCACAGAGCCCGACGCGGGGCTCGAACCCACGAACCGCGAGATCATGACCTAAGCGAAAGTCGGACGCTTAACCGACTAAGCCACCCAGGCGCCCCAATAAGCATTCTTAAAATTGCCATCTTTACAAAACTGAATCTTAGAATCCATGAATTCAGTTCTGCTGGTTTTCATTTAATTTTACAACTTTCTACATAGACTTCTTGCATATATTTACAGTTAGGTATTTAGATTTTTTATATTCCTTTAAATAGTATCTTGTTCCTAAATCTTTTCTGTGTTACTGGTATATATAAGTGCAATGATTTCTGTACCCTGGCTGTAGTCAGCAAACTTGCCAAATTTTTTTCTTAGTTGATACAAATTATGTGTAAAATCTCTTGAATTTTCTATACATTTGATTATATCTTCTGCAAATAATGTCAATTTCATGTCCTACTTTGCTAACATTAAATTTTTTTCTTTATCTTACTGCATTGCTTGGAGCCTCCATTATACTAGGAAATAAAGTAGTGATATCAGCATGCTAGCCTTGTTCCTGATGTGAATGGAGAAATCTTTAATCTTTCACCATTACATATAACATCTGCTAAAGATTCAACAATTTTATTAGTCTTTCTAGCATAGCTACTTAGACTTTATTAATCAATTGTGTGTTCCTCTATTCAATTATTTTTTTCTGCTATTCTATTATTTTTTCTTTTTATATTCTTCAGATTTAATTTTCTTGTGTTTTTCCTAATATCTAACATTGAAATGAAGGCATCCCTGATTTTTATATTTTCTTTTTAAATATATGCATATAAGACTTTCAATATTAATTTCCAATAAGCATGGAAAGTGAGTTGGAAATAATCAATTTTAATTATTTAAACTAATCTCCCCAGCATCTCCTTTCTGAAATTAAATTCTTAAAATTTTTTAAAATGTTTTATTTATTTCTGAGAGAGGGAGAGAGACAGCATGAACAGGGGAGGGTGAGAAAGAGGGAGATACAGAATCCAAAACAGGCTCCAGGCTCTGAGCTGTCAGCACAGAGCCCAACATGGGGCTCGAACCCACGAACTGTGGGATCATGACCTGAGCTGAAGTCAGACACCTGACTGAGCCACCCAGGTGCCCCTGAAATTAAATTCTTTAATAATTTTTTATAATAATGTGTAGATTAAAATAATTCTTCTAAGTCCATAGATCTTGCCTTTCCTAATCCTCCTTCTCTTCTTTAGTGTGTGATATTCCATCTCAAAACACACTTGATTCACTTGCTACGATTCTAGCTTTGGAATACTCCAGAGTATGGCCACGTCTGGACTCAAACCCATGCTCTGCAGCGAACAGAACATTTGATCATCTGTTAGCTTCCGAAATCCCATCCTGTTTATGAAAACTTTCCTCACAATTATGGGTATTGTTTTAGGGTTTTTGTTGTAAATTTCTCTGTGTTACACTTTAGGGAAGATCAAGAGTCTGAATGTTTTAAGGAAATAAATTCCATATCCACCTTCCAATCAATTCCTCTTTGGTTACCAGATTTATACTGTAATGGGAACTATAATTTCAATTTACAATAATGCCTATTTTTCTTTAATGTTGTGGCTGCATTATTTGGACCCAGTCAAATAGTGAGATGAATTTTCTGTTAATGCTAACTTCCCCATCATGGAAAGTAAAACCAGATGAAGTAAACTGGTAACTTTCCTACAAAATGGTAGATATATTATTTGGAGTGTGCCATTTCCAGAGCCAAGTTTTTAGCTTGTGAAACATTTAACTTGGTTTTGTTTCACAGTTATAGCTTGGCACTGACCTGACTAGCCCTTGTTGAAAAAGCATGCTCAAGATCACGGTGCAGACAGGATGTGAGAGGGTGAATGAGTCAGTGCACGCCCACAAACTCTGTTAAGAAAAACATCTACTAGCATTTTGATCTGGGATTAATCATCTTAGTAGATGAAAAGCCTATAAAAAGTGACTCCTTCCAGATGCCAGCAGACAGCAGGTTACCAAAGAACTGCAATAGCCAAAACTTTTGACAGAATGATTAAAGGGGAAGGCCCTTACTACAACTCTAAATAAGGAGACTTATCCATAGCTGGCAGTTTCTAGACACCATAATTCCTTGGGAACAACCCAAATCTTTGGCCTCAATGCAATTTATTCAAGTTTCTTCCTCTAGTCTTAACTTGTTATAAATTCACACCACTTTTCTCATCATTCCTAGGGCAGATGAAAATCATCATCCCATCATTGCCTGACATTTGCTGGAGTAAACTAGCCAGTCATATATTCCTTGAGGGCAAGTACTGAACCTGGTCAAGTTGTAGGCATATAATACATACACAGATAGTCATGACTTACCATGGTTTTCAATTTTACAATGATACAAAAATGATATGCATTCAATAGAAATCATACTTCAAGTTTAGAATTTTGGTCTTTTTCCAGGCTCATGATAGGATGTAGATACTCTCTGAGTACTCTCTCTCATTAAAGAACCCCGACTACCAGTCAGCTACACAATCATGAAGGTCAACAATACATTTACAACCATTCTGTACCCATATAAGCATTCTTTTTTTTTTTTCATTTTCAATACAGGATTCACTAAATTACATGAGATATTCAACACTTTGTGATAAAATAGGCTTTGTGTCAGAGGTTTTGCTGAACTGTAGACTAATGGAAGTGTCTGAACATGTTTAAGATAGAATAGGCTAAACTATGACATTAGGTGTATTAAATGCATTTTCTTTTTTTAATATATATATATTTTAACTTTTATTTTTTTTGAGAGAGAGAGAGTGAGAGAGAGTACAAGTGGGGAAGGGGCAGAGGGGGAGAGAGAGAGAGAGAGAGAGAGAGAGAGAGAGAAAGATACAGGATGTGAAGCAGGCTCCAAGGTCTGAGCTCTCAATGCAGAGCCTTATGTGAGGCTGAGATCATGACCTGAGTTGAAATTGGACACTTAATCAAATGAGCCACCCAGGCACCCCATGCATTTTCAACTTACAATGGGACTATTGAGGTGTAACTTCATGGTAAATCAAAGAAATTCTGTATAATAAATATGTATTGAATTATGTATTTCATAACAAATTAATCTACACTATTTCATGGACACTTAAAAAATAAAAGTGAAATATTTAAAAGAAAATATTTATAATGGCGGTAAGGTTAGAACCACTTTATTTTTTTAATTTTAAAGATCCTTTTTTTTTATGTTTTTATTTCTGAGAGAGAGACTGTGAGCAGGGGAGGATCAGAGAGAGAGGGAGATACAGAATCTGAAACAGTCTCCAGGCTCTGAGCTGGCAGTCAGTACAGAGCCCCACGCAGGACTCAAACCCATGAACCATGAGATCATGACCTGAGCCGAAATTGGAGCTTAACTCGACTGAGCCACCCAGGCGCTCCTAGAACCATTTTAAAAGACTACTTATGTTGCATGAGACTATCACTCAAGGGGGAAAAATGGCACACAGATATCCATAATAGTTTCTTCTTCTTCTGTTTTAGATATTTATTTATTTTTGAGAGAGCTAAAACTGAGGAGGGGCAGAGAAGGGGACAGAGGATCTGAAGTGGGCTCTGCACTGACAGCAGCAAGGCCGGTGTGGTACTCAACTCATGAACTGTGAGATTATGACATGAGTCTAAGTCAGATGCTGAACCAACTAAGCCACCCAGGTGACCCCCCATAGTAGTTATTTTCTACGATGAGATCACACCATATTAAGATATTTTTTTTTCTAGGAAAGAGAGAGAGAGAGAGAGAGAGAGACAGCGTGAGCAGGGGCGGGTCAGAGAGAGAGGGAATCACAGACTCTGAAACAGGCTCCAGGCTCTGAGCTGGCGGTCAGCGCAGAGCCGGACGTGGGGCTCGAACCCACGAACGTGAGGTCATGACCCAAGCAAAAGTCGGACGCTTAACCGACTAAGCCACCCAGGCGCCCCTAAGATATTTCTTAATGATGATTATAAAACAAATATTTCCACAAATATAATCACCACAAACTCAGAATGATACAACCATGAGGTCATTTGCAACAGCTGTTCAATGAATATCAAGTAAACAAAAGAAGTTGTGAAAAAAAAAATTGTGAACATCCAAATGTTAACAGAAATTTTATTTTCCTTCTCCTTTTTATTTTGAAAATTTTCACAATCAAGGATCACACATTACAGTTAATTGTCATGTCTCTTTTATCTGAAACTCTTCCCAGCCACTTTTGTTGTTCATGACATTGACATTTTTAAAGGTCCAGACCAACTGTTTTCCAGAATGTTCTACAATCTGGATTTTTCAAATGGTTAGATTAAGTTTAAATATTCCGAACACGCATGCTCTACAGATGAAATTGTGTCCTTCTCGGTGCATTAACAATTGATGTCAGTTTTTCCCTCATACTTTTGTGCCCTACAGTCAAACTCTGCTATTACTCATCTCCTGAACCAACTTGAGGGGTATTTTCTCCTGCTCTTTGCTAATACAATCAGTCTTCCTTTATGGGAAGCTCTCTCTGTTCTTTTCCAACTACCTGAGATTTTTATTTGTTCATTGTTCAAACATCATCACTTACCACAAAACTTTACTATAATTCTTCAGCCTTCATATATATATATAATTCCTGTAGTTTTCTGAAATCCACTCAGTGTTTCTTCATAAAAAATTACTTTGTAGCTCCCCATATATTAATATTATCTTATCACAATCATATACCTTGTAATCCTGCTAGATCACCATTCCACTGGCAATAGCAAGCATGGACCTTAAATCCTCCACATTTGGATTTTATTTCCCACAGAGCCTATCAGGATCCAGAGCAATTAATAAACTGTAATTTTGTGGTCCTTGGGGAATGAATGAATTAAAATTACCTTTAGGAAAAATCCATCTTACAATTAATTGCTCCATTGTTTTAAAGAACTCATCCAAGAAAACAGTATTTTCAATATATCCTCCCTTATCCCTGGAAGGCCATATAAATCCTGAGAAATTATCTCTATCTCTATATGTAACTATGCTTTTTCAAAATTTTAAATTCTCAATGAAAATTTTCAGAAATTGCCTGGAGAAAAAAAAATCCAATTTAAAAAATGTCTCCTTTTTCTTCAAAATAGTATTTCCTATTTTTTAAAAAATAAGTCAGTTGACTTGAAATAATCAATAAAAATAACAAGAAATGGGGACAATAAGAATGTCTTATAAACTATCTCAAGTAATTGTAGTATTTATTTTTTATTACTTTGTACATAAATTCCAGAATACACAAGGCTTTACAGCTCCACATATTATACTCTGTTTGCCTTCATTTTTTCCCTCTGTTTTAGTGTAGAGCATATTTTCCAATGGTAAATACTCCTTTATATCTTCAGGCTTATGAATGTCCAGCATCAATGTACGTCATCACAGATGAGAAAATGCAGAAGGCTCTGGTTTCAGGCCTTGCTCTGTCGTGGTTTCTTGTTGCTAGGAACCCACAGAAACACTGGTAGCTGCTGCAAATTCTCCTGCTAGTGTATTAGCTAAATATGGGTGAATTTTTTATGAGAAAAATATTCCCAATAAATGTTTATTTGGTTTAATTGTCACCTGATGGTCAAGTTGCAAAACGATTGACTGAATCAAATTATAATACAAATGATCTTAAAAATTTGGCTCTGACAAGCCATATATGTTTGTCAAAACCAAATATAATTCTGGAGCATGGTTTATGTCAAGAAAACAATTGCTGATTGAACCTGCCATTAATTAAGTGGATTAACCCACACTTTTAAAAGTAACAAAAGTTTTATGGTTTTGACACATTTTCAGGCTTATTGGAGGTGGGAGGGTGTTCTGAGGTCTTGTAAAATCAGGAAACCTTAAGAAATACAACACTAAACAGATGGTTAAAATACAGAAATTTTCATAGACTTTACTTAATGTTATTTTGTATTGTGAATCTACAAAAAGGGAATAAAGAGTTTCCTACTTCTAAAAATTGTTTGGAGTAATTTATGATGACTACAGAAAACACAAACTAAGACACAAGAATTCCATATATATTTGCAAGTTATTTAAGGGTCATTGTCATTATAATGCAGAGTTGGGAGGCAGACAACCTGAATTCTTCTCTTACCTCTGTCAGTAATTGGCTGTGTGAACTCAGCAAGTCCTTGAGCAAATGAATTTTGTCCCCCTGCCTCAGTTTCCAGTTTGTAAAATAGAGAAAAAACACGTTTATTGTGAAAATCAGATTAATAAATTCACCATATAGAATTGTTGTATAGAATTGTTGAATCATTATATTCCAATAGGATATAACACCTTATGTTAATTATACTTTAATTAATTAATAGTGAAATTGCCATATAAATTGAAAAGCACTATATGAATATGAATTGATACTCTATTTTTATTATAATATCCCACATATGTTTCCTTTTGGATTTATAACCCTAGCTTTCTCAGATTAGAAGTTCTATTCTCTACACTAGTACAAGATGAAACAAGCTTCCATCAGACACAGTAGTTTAACTATAGGACCAAATCATGCAACTAACTATGTGACTATGTTTGAAAGTCTTTCTAATTTTCAATTTTAAAGAAATCCTTTAAGATAAGGAATAAAAATATAAATTTACTTATGTTTTGACACAATGGACAGATAAACCAAAAGCTATTTTTATTTTTTAAATTTGTTTTCTTAGTTTATTGTCAAGTTGGTTTCCATACCAAAAGCTATTTTTTAAGTGTACTATGGGGAAAGAGACTGGAATAGAAACTGGATGTATAAATATATATATATATATACATATACATATTTATGTATAAATACATATATATATACATATACATATTTATGTATAAATATATATATATTTATATAGGATACATATATATAAAAATATATATATATATTTATGTATATATATATATATATATTTATATAGGAACCCTGTAAATGTCTTATGTAATAAAAATATAATTATATCAGAAATTAAAAGCTAAGAATTTCCTAAAAGTAATAAATAGAAGAAAAAATTCTAATTGTATAACTAACTTCTGACATAACCATACAGAGAAGAATTATTTCAAGTGACTTTAAAGTGAAATATTTATCCTGTCCATCAGTAGTGAGATATATCCTAGGAATAAAAATTACCACAAATAAATCATAAGCTACAGTGAGTAGCCTTGTAGTTAATAATAACATTGGTATTGTTATTTTGAAATTATTAAATGTTTATGGCATAGATAAATCAAATAAGAAATTATGTAATACATCGTTACCCACATTTTCAACATAAGAAAATATGAGAAGTAAAACATCAAGCAAATTAATACACGATAATCACATATTTGAAATGGAAGTATCATTATGGATTCGTGATTTTTTTTCTTTTTCTAAAAAAATTATGTTCTCATTGTTATGGACTAAATGTTCCCCCCAAATTTCATATGTTGAAGCCCTAATCTCCTATTAGAGGTGAAATATTTGAGAGTTGATTAATTTTTTTTAACATTTATTTATTTTTGAGAGACAGAGAGAAAGAGTGTGAATGGAGGAGGAGCAGAGAGAGAAAGAGACACAGAATCTGAAGCAGCCTCCAGGCTCTGAGCTATCAGCACAGAGCCCAACTTGGGGCTTGAACCCATGAACCGTGAGATCATGACCTGAGCTGAAATTGAATAGTCAGATGTTCAACCAACTGAGCCACTCAGGCATCCCAAGAGAAAATTAGGTTTACGAATAGAGCCCCCATAAGAAGAGACAGGAGAGAAATGATCTCTTTCTCTTCTATGTGAGGACACAGTGAGATGGTGGCTCTCCACAAGCCAGGAAGCAGGCTGTCACCAGACATTAAATCTACTGGCACCTTAATCTTGTACTTCTCAGCCTCTAAAACAGTGAGGAATAAATGTTGTTGCTTAAGCCATCAAGTCTATGGCTTGTAGCCTGGGCTGACTAAGACACCTACATTTATTTATCTTTTCAAAAATGCATATTATATAAATACCTGTCCACTGAAAAGTTCCAGAAGCCGAGACATACCAGTAGCAATGACCACCTCTGGGGCCCTGATTCTGGTCTCTGAACTTTATTTTCCTCCTCAGGAAACTGATTGATTCCAGGTCTGAGTGGAAAATTTGTCAGATAAATCTGCATCATCTTGTGCTGAAAAACAAGATAGCAATCAAAGATTATAGCGGTCATAACAAAGAAGCAGAGGAAGCTATTAAAGAGGCTCCCATTTTCTAATTTAAGAAACAGTTTGAGCATCAATAGAAATGACTGGAAAGGCCTGAAATTGATCTTATACATATATAAAATCATGAGTCAGTAATTATACCAAAAGAAAATTTTGTAAACATTCATTGGTCACCTTCCATAGTTACTAAAAGTTTCCCCAAAAACTTGATTTTAAAAAAATGAAAGGATTATGCATGACCTGTTTTTTGTGTATAGTTTATTTCATGCTACATACTTTTCCAGGGCAACTGTTGAATAAAACCTGTGGCTTCAATCTGGGACAACTCATAAGGCCATTAGAGCTCCAGCTTCTCCATAGAATCAGTTGGAGACATTGTTAAGACTGAGGTCAGCTTCTCCTCTTCACTCCTGCTCATTATTCTCCAAAATACTCCAGAGTACTCACTAATAAATGTCTTGGGTGTTAATATCCATCACATAGTTTGCTTCCCAAAAGACCCAACCTGCTGCAAGCAGTTTTTGTCATGAGTGGTCTAAAGAAGCAAATACTAAGAGAGGATTGTAGAGCTGAATCATTTGTTTTCCATTTGGCATGGGAGCTCATTCACTGATGGCAAGTGGAACACAGACTCTGCCACAAGTTAGCAATGTAATTAGTAATATTATTGCTGGGTAGGTGTACTAATGAAAGGAAATACATTTGCTCCTGCAATGTGTCAGACATTTCAGAAACATGGGAGAAATAGTAGTGGTAAGGAACAGAAGTGGGTGAGCTCAATTGACATGCTGGAAAAAAAAAAACTGAGAGTGATTAATCTGCAATTAAAAACTTGCTGTAACTGCTGTAGGCCTCTCTGGTGATAGATGATAAATAGCTGATATGGATAGATAGATAGATGATAGATAGATAGATAGATAGATAGATAGATAGATAGATAGATAGAGACACGTCGCATCTTCTCCAGTGGGAAGACAGAAGCAAAGAAAGCCAAAAACAAGGCCCATAAAAGTAGTCACAATTCCAAGGATTAAAATCCTAAACAACCCAGGTCTGCACCACCAATATCAGTTTTCTGTATGGGAAAGAATGTGATTCTCACACATAGAATGGGATATCTAGCTTGTTGTACCTGGAAATTTTAAATTCCCTTCCAAAGATACTGATTCCAAAAGCAATGTCTAATAAATGCCCTTAATATTAATCTACAGCTCAGTGTTTCCCTCCTAAGAAAATCAACCTAAAATAGTAACCAAATAGTTGATTAGTGTGAGAAATTTCTTTATTAGTGTGAGTTGATTAGTATAAGAAATTCAAAGAATTCTTATAAATACAGAAGGAATTATAGATTTAGCAATGGCAGCCTGTAATGAAATAATAGATCTAGGCCACCCACCACTATAATTGGTGGTTAAAATCATTGAGTCAAAGTTTGATGGGGAGGGGCACCTGGGTGGCTTAGTCAGTTAAGCGTCCGACTTTCGCTTAGGTCATGATCTCGCGGTTCGTGGGTTCGAGCCCCGCGTCGGGCTCTGTGCTGACTGCCAGATCAGAGCCTGGAGCCTGTTTCAGTCTGTGACTTCCTCTCTCTCTGACCCTCCTCTGCTCACGCTGTCTCTCTCTCTCTCTCTCTCTCTTTCTCTCTCTCTCCTAGAAATAAATAAAACATTAAAAAAATTTCCTTTTAAAAAAAACACAAAATTTGATGGGGAAACTTTATCAGACTGACAACACATTAACCCACTGATCAATCTTAATATCACTACAAATGGGACAATCTACTATTATATGCTCCTGATGTGACAGAAGATGCTATACCTATAGCAATATTTATGAAGTATTTTTTCCCAAAAGTTGAATCTGAATCTAATCAAATCTATAAATTACCAATTTACAAGAGATATGAGGAAAAGAAGAATAGGTAAATTCAGCCACATCAAGAATGTGAGAATTTCTTCAGGACAAATGAACTAGTATCTTCAACAAATATATAACATTATAAAAGAGTGTTTAGAGGCGTTTTAACCAAAAATAAGGCATGGCTCTTGATTGGATCCTGATTCAAACAAATAGCTAAAAAGACATTTTTTAGACAATTGAAGAAAGTAGAACACAGACAGATTAGCAGATGATATGATTATTTGTAATATTATTTTTCATTATTTGTAACATTATTTGCAATGAAATATAACTAAGCAATGGTTTTTAAAAGTTGTTATCTAGCAGAGATTTATATTGGAATATTTACAGGTGAAATGATACAATATCTGCTATTTGCTTTATAATGTAGAGAAATATCACATAGGTTGGAGGGGGAATAGATAAAATAAGAACGGGAAATTGTTGGAATTATTGAGCTGGGAAATGGGTAGGTAGGGATTCATTGTGTTATTTCTATTTTAAAGTATGTTTAAAATTTTTCAAGATAATAAGTTTTAAAAATCATTTATTTATTTTATAATATTTATTTATTAAATAAAATTTAAAATTTTACAAGATGAATAAAATGTAAGAAAAGTACTCAAAACATTACAAACCTATCCATTGCTTACCAAAGTTATCAATACCACAACACAATTTTTTTATCATCATAATTTCTACTTAATTTTTCTCTTCGACTTTGAGTCAAACTGCTTTTGGCTCAATTACTATAATCCAAATGTTTTCTGCTGGTCATATAACAATCACTCCATTTTGAAGATTATTGATTTTTAAATAAAGAGCTAGAAAATGTCATTTATTATGTGTTCTTCATGTGAATTGAATAAAAAAACATTATCTCTAACCAAGAGGGAAACTCTAGCCTCTAGAAATGTTGTTTCTGATTACAATGCCAAACTCTGGAAATGGTTTAATTGGTTTGGAAAATCTCTCTCTCTCTCTGTAATCTCTCTCTCTCTCTGTCTACCCTCCTGTCCATCACTGATCCAGTCTTTGAAACCTGCCACTAGAATAACCAAGATTCATTTGGTCCCTGTCTCACTAAACAAGTGAGTGACCCATGAATATATTCCAAAGTCATCAATGCTGGAAGGTAAAACTAGATATAGCACTTTACTGCAAGAATCTTGGAGTGATGCTGTCACATTCACCATGTGTGGTGCATTGTTTAATAAATATTAAATGCTGGGGCACCTGGGTGACTCAGTTTGTTAAGCATCCAACTCTTGATTTTTGGGTCAGGTCGGGATCCCAGAGTTGTGAGATTGAGCTCCATGTTGCGTTGCATATTGTGCGTGGAGCCTGATTGGAATTCTCTCTTCCTCTGCCTACTGCTTCTCCATTCATGCATGTGTGCATGCTCTCTCTCTCTCTCTCTCTCTCCCTCTCTCCCTCTCAAAAAAAAAAAATTCCAATACTGAGTCGTTATGTATAGCTCATGTTTATAAATATGTGTATATACTGACAGATAATTTTCAGGTACAAATAATCTGTACTTTTAAATTTGTTTTGTCAATGTACACATTCTTTAGTCTTTCAGATATCTGTGAAGATAAAAGCATTACATAAGTCCTTGTTTCTCATCAAAGTTTCATTATGTTATATTGACTGTAAACAAACCATGTTTGTAATGTATAGCTCTTCTTGTAATATTAGAGACTGTTTTGCTTTTCTTTCAGTTTAACACAAACATCCTAACTTGTCTGAATGTCATGAACATGACAAGCTGCCTTACAAATCTGTCTTCCTCATTTATAGATGAAAAATTATTTAGGGCAAAACACAATTATTTTTAAAGTCACTTATATATTCAAATTCTACTTTTAATTTTGCTTAACACATGTACTTAGGAATGCTTTTGGGAAACTAATTGGTTAGGAAAGTGCATAATAGAGTATTATCTTTCCATATATAACAGTTAAAATAGATTATGGCATATAAATCTTAACATGTTCTCTATTTTGTTTTTAAAAATCTAGATAGTTCTGTATATGGACAATTTAAAAATATAGAAGTATATATATATATTTTTTTAATATATTTATATATTTTTAAATATAGAATTATTTTTAAAAAATTCACAGTGATCATCTTTAAAGAATCACATTATGGCAATACTTTCTATTTTTATCTTTTGGTTTTTTTTTTTTTTTAAAGTAGGCTTCATGCTCAGAGCAGAGACTGTTGAGGAGCTTGAACTCACAACCCTGAGATCAAGACCCTAAGATCAAGACCTGAGTTGAGATCAAGAGTCCTAAGCTCAACTGGCTGGGGCATGCAGACATCCCTGCCTTTTGACATTTTAATAATGAATGTGTCCTACTGGAGATGAAGTATAAATATTCCTTTATAAAAATTTAATGTGCATGTATATATACAGTATATAACATATGCACATTATATATAATATATGCACATATATACTTATGTATGTGTGTGTATATATAATTGAATGTATATATTTTTATTTAATAAGTATAAATATTATTTCAAAACAGGATGTCAATGATGGTCTTATAAGTTTTGGTAATCTGTTCTATCATCTTTTTCTCTCTATCAAAAAAATTTTAGGGTTGCCTGGGTGGTTGATTGAGCATTTGACTCTTGATTTTGGCTCTGGTGGTGGGATGGAGCCTCACATTTGGCTCCATGCTGAGCGTGGACCCTGCTTAAGATTCTCTCTCTCTTTCCCCCTCTGCCCCTCTCTTGCTTGCCTTCCCTCTGTCTTTCTCTAAAAATAAAAAGAAATTAAAAATTTAAATGTTTAAAATATATATTTTTTAATTCTGCACCAGGTTTACAAAAATATATCACATGACCATAAAGAATTTTGGTAAAATTAACCTTCATCTTTCAAGGATTTGTATAAAACATCTCTTACCTTAATTCCACTCAAGTAAAAGTACTTATTAAATTTTTCTGTAAGGACCATGAAATTGAATTGGGAATTGTGCTGTAAGGAATCATCTAGATCATTACAGGAGACTGGCATACAGCCTCTAATGAGAATACATTTCATAAGCTACAAAAACCACAGTCAAGAATAATCAGAGTTGATGATGGAAAGAAACCTAAAGGAACATAATCCAAAAAGCGGTGAGCCTTTCTCAGAAGAGAAGGAAACCAAATTCTGCTCTCTCCCTGAGGGAATGGTGAAGAAAGAGGAGGAATCTACCATATACTGGCAGAAGAAAAAACTACTTAAATCCTTAAGTATCTATTAATGACTACGTGAGGGTTGGCATGATGAACTGGAATCTCTAGGAACCCTGACCAGGGAGCAAGTCTGCTCCACAGTTTTCCCACCAACCTTCAAGGTATATGGGCTTAAATCTGGGGATAAGAGAATTAAGAGACCCTCCTTGAGGCACAGAGGGCCTTCCCTGAAAGAGGCAGTGTACCGAAGACTGGGACAAGCCAAGAAAAATGTTCCAAGGCATTTTGGGCTCTCTGTGGATATAAGCGATCAGTGCTGAGGCAGGAAGGAGCAGAGAGATCCCCCCAAGGTCAGAAAGCTGAGAGTGTGAATACATAACAAAAAGTACTGTGAGCAACTTAAAAAGCTCACAACCAGTCTTTGGAACCAAAAAAAGAACTGTGAGGGTACAGAAAATAACAGTTGCCCATATTTGCTCCTGAGTCAACACTCCAAGTATTTATAGACAGAAGCCCAGAGGGAAGATGAAGGACGAAGGATTTGCTAGTTACAAAACTTCAAAAAGTCATTGTTCTGGGTTCATAGAACAGATGGAACCAGGAAGATCAGACACAGTACCAGAGGAGTTCCTATGTCTGTTAAGAAGCCCCACTTGACGGGTTCTTGGGTGGCTCAGTCAGTTAAGTATCTGACTTCAGCGCAGGTCACTATCTCACTGAGTTCAAGTTCAGGAGTTTAAGCCCCACAACAGGCTTTGTGCTGACAGCTCGGAGCCTGGAGACTGCTTCGAATTCTATGTCTCCCTCTCTCTCTCTGTCCCTCCCCTGCTTGCTCTCTCTCTCACTCTGTCTCAAAAATAAAAATAAATAAACATTAAAAAAAAAAAAAAGCTCTGCTTGAGCTCTGGGGAACTGTTTAACCATTAGGGGGACCCCTCAGTTCACAAAGGCGGTATGACCCTACCCTTAGATATCCAACTTCAGTTTGGTAATCAATTTAGCCTGATTAGGCTCATTAAAGTCAATACGTGGATAACACAGGGAACTTTCACTTAAGTGAAAGTCATAATTGATCTCATCATTTTAATATCACTTACAGTTAAAGTTTAACACATTAATTATGTCCACCTGCTATCATATATTGCTAACTAATTAGCTCACATTTCCCAGTTAGATTATAAATTCCTCACAGGCTAAGATTATGTTTTAATATTTTTCTGTGTTTCCCAAAAGATGTAAGACAGGCTAGATACATATAACTTAATTAATGAATAATCAGCTTTTCTTTTTTCAGTTCTGCCCAGGAAAAAGTTAATCCTCTCCATCCACTCAGGGTTAGCCTACCCATCCAACAGACCCATGACTTTGATATCAGCTGTCTAGAAGCATTAAATTAATTGTGAAATTTTTTCCTAAGGAGAAAGGATGAGTATTTGTTTTAAAAATAAAACAAAATTAGGACTATATGTAGTCGGAAGAAGACAGAGAAATGGTAGGGGAGGAAGAAGAAAATGAAGAGCAGAAGGAAGAGGAGAAATAGAAGGAGAAGGAAGAGAAGAAGAGGAAGGAGAAGAAGAAGAATGTAGAAATCGCAATTACACAAAATCAGAAACTTTATAAAAATTTTTCATTTTCATCCTCTAAATTCTTATGCATAACCATTAATCTCTCTGAATGGCTTTTAAAAATCAGGATAAAAATTGGTACTGTATTTATTGATTTTCCATATCAATAATCACCTCTCAATAATCAAAGATTTCTCCTTTTAGTTTTTAAGTGAAGATAAAAATCATAATTTTTTAAAAATACTATTTAATCCTCAATCCAGTAGAAGCCATTCCATATATTGAGTAAATTTCAATAACATATATATAGCACTTGTACATACATTTAAAGATTACATGAAATAATATACACACATAAGAAGAGTTAAGTACCCACTTTATATAGGAGAAACAAAAATGTACCAGAGGAAAAGCTTCCAGAAGTAAGAAAACTCAATCCAGATTTATACACAAAGAGACATGAAAACCATGATGACTGTCTGTAGTACATCTGGTCTTGTGCTTAATAATGTAAATGTTTTTTTAAAAAGTATTACATAAGGGCACCTAGGTGGCTCAGGCAGTAAAGCATCTGACTCTTGGTTTTGGCCTAGGTCTTAATCTCATAGTTTCAAGAGTTCAAGCCCCACATCAGGCTCTGAGCTGGCAGTGCAGGGCCTGCTTGAGATTTTCTCTCTCTCCCTCATTCTCTGCCCCTCCCTCACTTACTCTGTCTCTGTTTCTCTCAAAGTAAATAAATAAGCTTTTTTAAAAACTTAAAAACTATTACATATTAAATATTTCTTGACTATCTTATCTGTTCTAGTAATAAAACATGTATATAAACGCAAAATATATGGAAACAGACAATCGATAAAAAAGATAAAAATATATAATATGCTGTATGTTGAGAAATATTAAGGAGAACCATAACACAGGGAAAGTAGATAGAAATTATGTGAGGGGGATATTATTTAAATTTGGTGTCCAGAGAGAGCCTCACTGAACAGATGGTATTTGAGCTAAGATTTGAGCGATAAGGAATGAAGTCATGTAAATATTTGGAGGAACAACATTTCATGTAGAAGGAGCAAGATGAACAGCAGTTCCGAGGGCAGAAGACGCCTTGTATGTTTGAGAAATAGCAAGGCGAGCAGGGTGCCTAGAAGAGAGAGAGGAGAGGAATGAGAGATGAAGTCATAGAGTTAAGGAGGGCACAATTGGACAGGGTCTTGCCCATTCTTCTATGTCTTTACTGTTAGTGAAGTGAGAGCGTTGGAAGATTGTGATCAGGAAAGTGAAACTACTTCTTTATGGTGGCGTATTTTGTGGCTGGTGTGTTGCAGGGTCCATGCCGATGTGGAGAAAGCAGTTAGGAAGCAATCATTGCAATAGGTGAGAGAGAGGATGGTGTCTTGCACAAGGGTGAGCATAGCGAGAAATGTTTGGATCCTAGACTCTATCATCAAATTGTTTACTGCTCAGTTAGGAGAAAAAGTCTGGAAAACTTGAAAAATATTTTCTGAAAATAGGTGTGGGAGGGGAATAAATCATTTGTTTTTAAAACTCCAGCTTAGAACAGTATGAGAGCTTTTAGCAACTATTTTTATTAAAGTCATTAAGATTAAATTTCATTCGGGGCGCCTGGGTGGCTTAGTCAGTTAAGCGTCCCACTTTCGCTTAGGTCGTGGATCTCGCGGTTCGTGGGTTCGAGCCCCGCGTCGGGCTCTGTGCTGACTGCCAGCTCAGAGCCTGGAGCCTGTTTCAGTCTGTGACTCCCTCTCTCTCTCTGACCTTCCCCTCCTCACGCTGTGTGTGTCTCTCTCTCCTAGAAATAAATAAAAACATTTAAAAAAAAAGATTAAATTTCATTCATAGCCCATGGTACCATATTTGAAACAGAGAAGATGCTCAAAAATATATCCTGACTTGAACTGAACTGAATCGAGAAATTATCAAAGAAAAAGAATGAATTTCAGTCTCATACCTATAGCTGGCTAAAGCCTGAATATCAGAAAGAAAATGTTCAGAACTTCTCCCTATTTTTCTACTGCCTCTCTCAGTTTCCCAGCCAGACTTATTCTGAGTGTGGCCCCCTGGACCAGAGCATCAGCACAAGTGACAGCTACAGACATCCTGGACCAGAATCTTGGGAGGTAGCCCAAGAATCTGTGCTTTAACAACCCTGCAGATGACTCTTAAGAACCCTGAAGTTTGAGAAGAACTGCTTAAAACTACCCTCAAAAATCAATTCTGTGATTTAGTCACTGCCCAGAATGGGATCCTAGACTTAGAACCAGAGTCTTTATTAAGGTATTTTTAAATCCAAAAGATCACTAAATAATTTATATATAATATAATCATGCAATCTATAAATACACATATGTGTATGTATATAAGTGTATAATCACCCCAAGTATCCTTTCAGACTGGGCGTCACCTCACAGATCTGGTTAACAAGTTGTAGCTATGCCACTTGGTATCTAGGACCTTTTGAACCATCCCAGATATCCGCCACTCTAAGAATGACTCCAAGAAGCAAGAGACAGAAGCAGCCTCACTGGGAAGGCCTTGCTTTTTATCTCTTCCTAGGCAAGCTATTATACAAAGTGAACCAACACAAACAAGACTTATTCATTTGCTTGTTTGATTTTCTTTTTTTTATCAAGAAAGATGATCATTTATAAAGGCTTTGCTTCTTGGCTCTTGGATGTTCAGAGTAATGAAGTGGGGGGCTTTTACACAGGCTTTGGGAGCTGACAGATAATTGATTTGAATCCTGGTTCTGCTTATTCCAGCCATGCAGCCTCAGTTAAGTTGCCTAATCTCTCTGAGTCTCATTCTTCATCTAAAAAGTAAACAAGAGGGGAGTGTCCATAGTGCAATCTCAATCAGCAAACTGGGCTATGAACCGAAATGTTGGTGGTTCAATCCCACCCGGTGAAGTCTGGAATTATAGTCTTGGGGCAAATGGATGGCTCAGTAGGTTGAGCATCAGACTCTTGATTTCAGTTCAGGTCACAATCTCAGAGTCCTAGGATCCAAAGATCCCCTCGGGCTCTGCACTGGACATGGAGTGGGCTTAAAATTCTCTCTCCCTCTGCCCCTCCCCTGTTCTTGCTCTCTCCCTCCCTCTAAAACAAACAAGTAAATAGATAATAAATAAAAAGTAAACAAGGCACTGCGGTAATAGATTGCTATGTGACACAAATGAAGTACTCAACAAATATGCATTCCCTTCTTCTATCTCTAATCCGTTAGTAATCTTTATTTCCAGACCCCTTCCCTACATGCTGGAACTGACGTAGAAAATAGCCTTCCCTCCACCCCACCCACAATGTGATGTATTGAAGAAAACAAATTTAGGGAAATTTGTAGCTCAAGTGTCTTTAATGCTGGAGTTCCAGATGGTCTTCTCCCAGAACCATCCATGGGGAAAAAGAAGAGAAACCACTACCTACAGCTGGGCTTTCCTCATTTCCAAAACTGCAGCAAAATATTCACAATTCCCCAAGGAAGCATTGCCAGGCTTGGAGGCTCTCTTTTGCTACCAAGAGAACATTTAATAGCTCTCTGAACAAGACAAGACTTCAGCCCTTCTCCATATTATTTATCTATAACCTAACACTTTAAGTAAAATCTTACCTTTTTACAAAATAAAAAACATTAATCTTCTACACTCCATATTCCTACTTTCTCAATTTGTATTTTACGTGAATGATAAGAATGGAGGAGGTAGAAAGAACAATTCTACTTCTTAGTGGTTAGTTTACAAAGAGCCACTTGCAATAGCCTTTACTCTGAACAGAATTTAGGGTTGTGCTGTCAGGACCAACTTTCTTATCTGAGCTTGAGAAATCTGCTTTTTTGTCTCCTTATCTTAGAACACTGTGAATGGGAAAGCTGACAACGTTCAAAAGTGGCCACAGAGTTGGTGTGTGGGAGGGTGAATCCAACAATTAACTGCCAAAATTCTTTTTTTTTAATCTCTTAGACACTGTTTACAATAAACTTCTACAGTTCTCCACTTTGTGACTATATCAGTCTTGTAAAGTGAAGAATTATAGAAATTATGGAAGTAAAAAAACTAGTTCAAAAGCTTTGTGATACCCATACTGTGTGAGAAATACTCTTGTTTGAATAGTATTTTATATCTCTAGTTCAGAACACACATATTTTCCAAAAGGTAAAAGAAGTCTGTGTGTATGTGTGTTGGTGGGTGGGTGTAGGGCAGGGGGTGGTTTTGTATTGATCATGGGGCCTAAATATATTTAGAAGAAGAAGGAGGAGGAGGGCGGAGAGGGGGAGGGGAAAAGGAGAAAGGGAGAAGAAATAGCTAACTTCGTTTTACTTTCAGGCTAAATGAAATACAAAATTAAAGCCATATGCATTTCTCTCTAAACATTAATATATAAGCACAGATGTAAAGTACTATCAAATTTGATGCTATCTAATTTTAAATTATTTAAAGTTATAGAAAAAGTTCATTTTTTGATATTTGTCCTCTATAGATTTAAGAACTCTTCTTACATTATAGGACAAAAAAAATAAAAGCAGGTGATGACAACAAGATGCCTCTTGTTTTTGAATTTACTCTGTACAGGCTGCTTTCAGTATAAAGTAAGCTGCTGACTGCCATTCCCATACTGCTCCTCCCTAACACCCGCAAAGCAGGGAGCCTGGCCCCTGGGCTGGTTCAGACCCTTCTCAGTATGGAAGTAGGACCACACACTCAACATCAAACCAATTAAACCAATCTTTTCTACTTGCCTTTTTCTTCTGATTTCATCCCAGAGCCTACCATCAATTCAAGTTTATTCATTATCATAAAATAGGAAACTTTTTTTTTCTGTTTCTGAGTATTTTTCTTAATCACTAATGATTAATTTGCTTTGGCTACATGATTGCCAGTATAAAGTAAAGTATATGTTTCATGATTCCCAAAATAAGCTAAATGACAGGGTTGGGCTGTTGTTATTTGAGTTAATTTTATTTGGCAAGTGTTCTGGCTTGATCAACTTAGGGAGATTTTTTTTTTCTCCAAGATTCCCTAAGACATTCCTGGTTTCCGAGAACAGAAAAGTTTGTTATTTCAGTCTGGGTTAGCACCTGGGAAACAAAGAGATTTGTTTTATCACTCTTCACAAATACATTTAGTAACCACTATGCCAAGATTTATATTAGATTTTCCTTGATATGGTAATTCCTGATGATATACATATGAACTGGGTTGATTCCTGTCAATGACTATGAAATAGTAACTATATTACTTGGCTTACATAAACTATGCTCCCAACTCAATTCAAAGGGGATATGTCTATAGATAGACTCTTTTAGATACAGGCATATGACTTTAAGTAGATATTTTACTATCTATAAAGAAAGGAAGTCATATTATATTGTTATAAACTTTTTTCAATCTTTAAGTGTCTAAGGTTGTTAATTCACTCAAATATGCAAATGTAATGATATTTTAAGGGAATCAAAAAGGAATTGGATTTCTATTTATTGTCTATTATGTACTTGGTTTCATGCCAGGTGCTTTATATGTTTATATCACTTAAGATATCACAGCATTCTAAAGCTAACCCTATAATTCAGAGTTGGTGTAAAGCTGTTATGTCATCAATCCAATTTTTCTAGGGAAGAAAAGGCACCTAATCAACAGGGCCAGTTGGAAACATCCAATGTTTAAGATCAAAGAAACCAGGACACATTTTTTTTTTTTGCCTCTACAGTGTGCTCTTAAACTCCAAATTCTTGGTTTTCACCCCACAATTTGTATTGGGGATGATACAACTACCTCATGATGTGTTAGTGAAGATTAAAAGAGACAATGTAATTGGGGCGCCTGGGTGGCTCAGTCATTGAGCGTCCGACTTCGGCTCAGGTCATGATCTCATGGTTCATGGGTTTGACCCCCTTGTTGGGGGTCTGTGCTGACAGTTCAGAGCCTGGAGTCTGCTTCAGATTCTGTGTCTCTCTCTCTCTCTGCCCCTCCCCTGCTTGTTCTCTGTGTGTCTCTCTCTCAAAAATAAACATAAAAAAAATTTTTTTAAAGATACAATCCAAAAAAGTAGACAGGAAATAGGGACTAGATGTCACTTTGCTTCCTCTAAGCTCTATTTCTTTCTCTCCCTACAGATTTCTCTTTTGTGTTATACTCTGCTTCCATTGAAGAGTCAATTGAAGATTCAGAAGATGGTAAAACTAAAAGCAACCTTAGTGACCATCAAGTGACATCATTGAACAAATGAAGAGAATAAGTTCCAGAATGTGTAAAGATATAAACACAGCTAAGCAGGGACAAATTTTGTTTAACAAAAATTCTTAATTCAATGTCTTTTCCATTATACCTACCTGAAGTCCATAACTTACTTTAAAATTAGTTAATGCCCCCTCCCACCCTAACTTAATCAATAATTCTGAAACACCCATTTGTAATGAAAACTACAATTGTATAGATCTATGTGCCTCAAAAATAGTGACTGCTTGCAGTAGTGCCCATGTGCCCTGCTTAGCAGTGGCAGCCAGTTTCAGACAAGTATGCCTGTGGAGAAATCCTAACCCACCGTTGCCAGATATTTTTCGAGAATTGACATATATATCAATGCTGATGTAATTTTTTTCTATCTTTTAAAACTTAAGAAGGCTAGACAAACCTGTTTGTGCTTTCTATAATAATGCAGAAAGTGAAGAAGTAACCATTCACAGCATCTTCCATACAGCTTTCTATACAAGGTCTGCACTCAGTAAAGGAATTAGGGGAGAATAAACAATTCTTTTTCTCCTACTTTCTCTTTCCACTTGCTTTCATTTTAAATTGGGTAAGAAGTGACCTTTAATGAGTGTTCTATCATATTTTTCTTTCTACTCTGAAGTTCACAGCTCATGAACAGGAGCTTGGCAAACATTTGTCAATTGATTCACTGCTTGTGGGGCTACTATCAATTTCCTCCACTTCCTACACCCACTATCTCGATCCTTTTATTCCTTCTTTGAACACTTATCCAATGTTTGAACATTTATTCACTGAACATTCACTGAACATATTTAGTTTTTCAGGCCCTGTGCTAGAGATGATAAAGAAGAAAATAAGGAACAATTCCTGCTTTCCAAGAACTCCAAGTCTAAGGTGAGGACATGGATATGTAACAAAACAACTCTTTTTGATGGTATGTAAAACTGGTATAGGAGATGATTCCCTTTAAAGTGGCATTCTTTACTCACTACCCACCGCATCTCACATTGCCACAAAAGACCTCAGAAGCTTTAAAAAAAAAAAAAAAAGTGCAGCTGTCAGTAATGATTAACACAACGGCGAGACATGGTGTATGAGAACGGATATAGGTGGTTTTATAAAGACCATGTGGTTGTGGGACACGCATGTTGAACAGAGACGGCAGATACTGCCCAAAACTTCCTTTTGCAGAGTGCAGATGTAAACGAGCCTTGCGTGGAAGTCTCTGCTTCCGGAATAGGAAGATTGACTAACCAGCGAAGCTCTGTATTACTCATTTCAGCAATCATTTGCTTTTCTTGATGCAACATATAAAACTTGTACAAGATACAGCAAAGGAACTGAGTTAGGTCACCCACATTGATTTAGGACATGTTTCTATTGACTGATTATGCAGATTCTATCTGTTGAAATTTATAACAAAGTCAAGGATACTGGGCTCAAAGGGAATCTCAGATCAAAAACTACAATCATATGACCGGTGGGAGAAAATGATTCAGCAATTTTTATTTAAACTAAACTCCAAAACGATTCTACAAGAAATTATATTCTAAATATCTACTATTTGCCCGGTACTCTTATAGATGCTGTAGAAGTAAAAAGACATGTAAAATATGCTCCTAATTCCTGGGAATTTGCAATCCAATTGGGGGAAGAAACTTAAAGCATGTGCAAAAGGGAAAAAACAAGGCAACACGCAATATATGGCTAAATGACTCATGTTGATAATCAGAGATACGTACACAGTTAGATACCAGTAACTATGAGTTAAAGCAATCTAGAGAGAAATTGTACTTGGGGTGAGCTTTGGAAAGATTAAATGGAAGAATGAGGTCCTATAAGGTAAAAAGGGAAGTGGAAGAAAGGCACAGAGTAGGAAAACTCTAGGGAAGTTTAGGAAATAGGTGTTGGATTCATTTGGCTGTGCAAAGATACCCTGGGAGAAAAGTAAGAGCCAGGGTTGAGAATGTAGGTTGAAATCAGACTAGCAAGAACATGAATGCAAACTCAAGGGGTTCAAACCTCCTTCCATAGAAATGTTGAGCAATTGAATGTTTTTTCCATCAGTGGAGTGATATGATAAACCTGGAGATTATGTTTAGGGTAAAAACCAGGAGTCAAAGTAAAGTCCTGGTATATTAGGAAAGGTGTGAGAGTCCCTTTGGCTCATAATTTGGCATTTCTTTAAATGAATATGTTCTTTAAGTCACTTGTTCAATGTGTATTTAGTAAGCTGTGAAGAAACTTTCTATTAAGGTACATTATATGCCACTTAAAAGTATAGATTTGTTATATTTACTGAGTAAAATATTTTCACAGCTTTGGAATTTTCTGGTTTTCAAATCAACAATTGTTTCCTATATTTCAAAATTCATGTATTACTTTATTTCCTTCTGTGATTCCTCGTAACATTCTTGGCATGGGTTTAAATATGGAGACAATAAAGCCCATCTAGTACCCCGTAAATTATGCTATTTGGTCCTTCATGTTCAGAATCAGGGCGCTGAATGGCCTATCCAGAGTGTCTGTCAGCTGACTGGCTTCAGAGCTGGTGGGTGACTCTTGGCACTGGGCCATTTTCTATGTATAATTCATCAAAATACTAACCCAAGGGGGATCAATGTAAGTGAGGACAAGTCTGTTCACTATCCATTCTTGGAACTGGTTCTTTTGGCAGGAGTAAAACCAAGATTCATTTTGCCAGTTATGAAAATTGGAAAACTCAGTGACCTGATGCTTCATTTTGTTTGTTTTCACTTATTTTTGACAGAGAGACATAGGGTGAGTGGGGGAGGGGCAGAGAGAGAGGGAGACAAGAATCCGAAGCAGGCTCCAGGCTCTGAGAGGTCAGCAGAGCCCAACATGGGGCTTGAACTCATGTGAGATCAAGGCCCAACCCTTCATTTTGATTTATTACATAGATATCGCAACATCACATAGATAAGTAACCAGGTAGCTAGCTGCATGACTAGTTCATCTCTTCACTTGAATATGATTAAGATCAACCAGACTTTCCCTCTTAACCATATGGTTTAATAAAGTCAATTTTATAGCTCTAAAATGATTGCCATACATCTAGTCAGAAACCAGGTGGGGCCATGCACCAGAGTTCATTTTTGCATGATCACAGACCCTAATTCACCCAGGGACAGGGTTAAATTTGAGTGTATGTCATCTTTTGTGAACTGATCCAGAACTTACAAGTTTGTTCTGGAGTAATTTCTCCAATTCTTACTCTTATCTGCTAAAAAAACAGGTAGGGATCAGAACATTCTTTCTTGGATTTAATATTAAATCACATGGATGCATCACATGAATTTTATTTGGTTATAAAATTCAGACTTTAACCATCTGAAGAGAAGTGAAATCCATAAGTAATAAGGTAACATAATTTGTAGTACTGCTTTTCAATCTTATTTTAAATGTAGACTACTATGGTAGATCAAAGACCCTGAAAGACCCTTACTCATTTCCTCATGATCATCCCCCCCAAAATTTTTTCTTAAAAAAACATTTACAAAACAAAATTATGAACTGAAAGACTAATATAGGCTTTGGTAACATTGTGTTTTATTAAATATTTTAATCCAGAATTCTTATTTAAGGCCATATAATATACAGAAATTATGATAATTAGAAATTATCATATAAAAGATGTTCATAAATGAACTAGGAAACTACTGTTTCAAAACTCATCACAGGGCATGTGTATTGTGATAAACAAGTTGACAGAGGCTAACAATTTTGTCTGAATGCTGTTCCGTCAGTTGTGAAGAATGAATTGGTTATTTTGTTCACATATACACCAGAGGTGAATATAAGAAACCCACACCACCACAGGAAGTATATACCTAGCCTAGACTTAGGGTAGTGTCAATGAGATTAGTGTAGTGTCAATGAGAAGTATTTCTTACAGCCTGCTATTTGAGTGTGTTTTCTCATTCTGCTCTACTTTTCCAACCAAAGATTACACCCTGTCCACATGATCATCGGTATATAGGAGAAGGGAAGCAAAAAGAGTCTCCCTTAACTGCTTTATCTGAAGGTCAACAGAAGCACCATACTGTGCAGCCTACTGTTAGCAGCACCAAAATACAGTCTTAATTAAACAAGAAAAATGAATACATTATGAATTTTCCCAGCGCATGTTTCCAAAAATGTGGAGTTTGTGAGATAATGATCCTGAGATCCTTTCCTTGATTCTAAAAAAATCAGAGACTATCCTGCAATAGCTGGGGGTTGATTACCTTGTATGTTGAATGTCCTATAAAAGAGCTCACGCTGGATTTGGAGACAGAAAATGTGAGACACCGCCACTTGCTACTTGTAATTGACTCAGTCTGTTAAACATCCAACTCTTGATTTTGGCTCAGGTCATGATCTCACAGTTTGTGAAATCAAGCCCTGAGTCAGGCTCTGCACTGACATCACAGAGCCTGCTCTCTCTGTCTCCCTCTCAAAATAAAAATAAATAAACTTTAAAAAAAAGGTTAATGATATCTACCTGATCCATAGACTAGGCAAATAAAAAAACATGCACCAAAACAAACTAAACAGCATGCATTCTCAAAAGTTTTGTTTTTCTTCATCAATGTTTAAAAAAAATGTAACCATATGACACACGATGGCCAAGTGGATCACTCTTTCATTCCTTTATCTATTTATTAAATGTTGTCAAGACCTACAAGATGCTAAGAATGGTATTACACATTGCATGCAGGTTAGTGATTAAATAAATAAAGTCAGACAGACAATAAGTGACCACACACACACACACACACACACACACACACACATATGTGTAGACGTATTGTGTGTATGTGAACTTACAAAAATTACAGCTGAAGTAGTTGCTACAACATAGTAAGAGCTGAGAGAAGGACCGGGTTCTTAATGTGCTTAAAGAAGTTAGGGAAAGTCACTGAGGAAGGGACATTTCAGCCAAAATTTGAAAGAGAAGAAAGAATACAGCAAGCAAATGGGGTGGGAGTGAAGAGGTGTATTAACTGTGCAAATGGGTGACTTTGCACTGAGGAACATTTTGAAGTTTACCCACTTCAGAAGCAATATTCAACAGCATGTGTAACTAAGAAATCCAGTAATTATTACAGGAAACAAAATTAAATCAGATCTTTTGAGTTTCTTGCTCTTTCTTCTATTTACTCCCCAGGCATAAGTAATCACTTGGTATGTGTCTTTTGAGCTCTTACTTATGACTCTTGTGTTTTCCAAAGTATAATCACTATCCCCAGAGAGAACTGGTTTTAAAAAAGATATGTTCTGGGGCACCTGGGTGGCTCAGTCGGTTAAGCGTCTGACTTCGGCTCACGTCATGATCTCCCAGTTCGTGGGTTCGAGCCCTGCGACCGGCTCTGTGCTGACTGCCAGCTCAGAGCTTGTTTCAGGTTCTGTGTCTCCCTCTCTCTCTGGCCCTCCCCTGCTCACGCTGTCTCTCTCTCTCTCTCTCTCTCTGAAATAAATTTAAAAATTAAAAAAAAAAAAAAGATATGTTCTGGGGCACCTGGGTGGCTCAGTCAGTTAAGCATCTGACTCTTGATTCTGGCTCAGGTTATGATCGCATGATACCTGAGATGGACCTGTGAGTTATTCTTCAGGCTGACAGCATGGAGCCTCCTTAGGATTCTCTCTCTCCCTTTTTCTCTGCCCCTACCCTGCTTGCACTCATGCACACTCACACACATGTGCATGTACTCACTCCCTCTCTCCCCTTCCCCTGGTTGAGCTTGCACAAGTACTCTCTCTAAATAAATAAATAAATATACTTTTTTAAAAAAAGATATGTTATGGGGCTCCACCCTGGAATTGCTAAATCGCAGTACCTTGGGGAGGAGCCTTAGAATATGCATTTGTATTGATTTTCTCAGATGACTTTCGTGGGCAGTATAATGTGAAAACTGCTGGACCAGGCACTAAGGTATTGCATACAATATCAAGGTCTCTGACACAGACTTCACAACATCTTCAACAGACAACTTAGGAAACAGAGGGACATAGAGCAAAACACGAGTGGACAGATCACAGGAGTCAGGACTGCCTCTCAAACCCCACTGGAAAAACCGAAACAGGAAAGGTGATCTGAGTCACTGAAAACTCATAATCAAGATCTTGAGACCCTGTTCTCCCATTTCAGCCCAACATAAATAAGCCTTTACTTATAAAATCAGAATTGGTTACCCTTGAGGCAGTTCTAGCTATGGAAAGGAGATATGCTACATCCTACACCAAGGAAGGCTTTGGTTCAGTGCTTGTTTGTTTATTATGTATGTATGTATGTATGTATGTATGTATGTATGTATGTATTTAAATTCTTTTAACATTTTTTAACTTTTGAGAGAGAGAGAGAGAGAGAGAGAATCTGAAACAAACTCAAGGCTCCAAACAGTCAGCACAGAGTCCATTGAGGGGTTAGATGTCACAAACTCAGGTGAGATCATGACCTGAGCCAAATTCAGATGCTCAACGACTGAGCCATCCAGGCATCTCTATTTATTTATTTTTTAGTAATCTCTACACCCAACATGGGGCTCAAACTCATGACTCAGAGATCAAAAATCACTTGTTCTTCTGACTGAGCCAGCCAGGCACCCCTTTGGTTCAGTATTAAACCAATTACTGAACGACCATTATCTAGCCCTGTTTCCCAAATTGATGGCTAGATTGAGATACTTTGCTAAGGAGATTTTTTTACCTGAATGTTTCTTTCTTCCCTTAATCTGCAAGGTCAGTTTGGACGTGGACTTAATTTTTAATCCTCTTGGAGTGGACTTTATGATCCCTGAGAACTACAATACTCTATTCTTTCCTGTGTTAATATATCTTGCCGACTTGGCTTCCAATCTGCAAGTAATATTACTTTTTTAATGTTATATTATAAAAGTATTCAATATTGACAAATGAGATGTTTATAATAAGCAAGTGCAGGATTGAAGAAAGTCTGGGATCCATCATTTACTTCCTGTGTGCCTTTAATAAAATTATTTAAACATGCTTGGTATTGGAATTTTCTTCTATATAATGTCAGTAGTAAGATCTACTGGGGTGCCTAAGTGGCTTCTAATTCTTCATTTCGGCTCAGGTCATGATCTTGCAGTTTCATGGGTTTAAGCCCCATATCAGGCTCTGTGCTGGCAGTGTGGAGAAGCCTGCTTGGGATTCTCTCTCTCTCTCTTTCTGCCCCTCCCCCATTTGCACTGCCTCTTTCTCAAAATAAATAAATAAACTTAAAAAAAAAAGTAATATGAACTTAATGGGTTTGTTAGGGAAATTAAGTGAGAAAATTAATATAGAAGGTCTCATATGTGCTAAGTGCTGATTAAGTGCTCAAAATATCAGCTGAGCTGGTTAATCAGAATGACCAGAGTACCCCTGGCATTGTCACTTCTGGAAGAACTGGTGCCCCACAGCAGTGGCTGCTTGTTTTTCTTTTTTCTTTTCTTTTTTTTTTTTTTTTTTTTTTTTTTTAAAAATCATGTACTGAAAAGAGTTCTCCTTTCTCAAATTCCCATCTCAGGAAAAAAAAAAAAAAGGCTGTTCTGATTTCAGTGCCCTGAAACCTCCCAGAAAAAAATACAACATGAGCTATAAAACCCCAAATCCTCAAAGTAGTTCTACCAACTACCAACTAAAATACAGAATTTTCTCAATTCCTCTCCTATATTCCAGGCAGTTAGTGAGAAGGTGTTGGTAAAAATAGAAGTTCCCCCTAACAGGGAGTCATTGACCTTCTGCCCTTTCTAAACGTGTTTCCCTCTTCAACATTTGAAGAACTGTAATATTTCATCTTTCCCACTGAATAACCAGTGACTATGTAGGCAAGCCACTATCTGAAATGATGGGAAAGAAGAGAGGAATAAATGAACTTTCTCTAGGAAATTTAGCTGGCACACTGATGATACACTAAGAGACCTACCTACCTCTACTAGAGACATTGGTGCTTCTGAAACAGTAAGATCCCAAGTAATCAGCATATAGTTGGAACAATACTGGCAAGTGGTCATAATAAAAAATTTGAAATAGAATACTATTAGGATATTACCGTGGAAAGACAAATTGAATTTGCTTTTCAAAAGTTACCCTACAATTTTTAACACATGGACCACAAAAAGTGAGCTGTAAAAAAAAATGTTTGAAAGTGTGACGATGGATAAACTGCCTAAAATCTGAATTTTGAGAAATGACATGAGAGCAAGAAGCTTTAACATTTAGTTAAGAAAGAAAAAAAAAGAAACAATCATTGCAACTCAGATGAACATAGGATTTGACTACTGAGAAAGACAGAAAAGTATTAACAGATAATGGAGAATCAGGATGCATAAAAGAGGATCTTTAAGAAACCTAACCATGTTACCACACCTTGCTAATGATACAAGGATCTTCATATTTCAAATTCCAGTTGTTTGTCATTCCTTTGCACACTTGATCTGTCATCTGCATTTAACACATATAGATGTCCTCCTCATGAAATATCTACATTCCTCACTTGGTTCCATTGGACCTTACTTCCCACTCCTCTTCTTTACAGGATCACCCCCTTCTTCCCAATTCCTCAATATTGAGGTTCTTCTCTATCTGCACTTTGCAGGTGCTCTCACCAAGCCCCATTTATGTGCTATAATCCAAGTTTCTATCTCCAGCCCCCACGTCTCTCCTTCAGTCCAAACTCCTTCATCCAACTCCATTCAATCTCTTTTCATAGATACCTAATGTTCTTTGATGATAAACATAAATTTAAATAATAAATTTAACATTTATCAGTTGGCTTTTCCACCAATCTACCCAAACCTATTCCTCTTCCCAGAGCCTTCTGCATGTCACTTGGTGTGACAATCATTCACCCATTGCTCAGCCAAAAGCCTTAAAGTTATCCATGCTTCCTCTTTTTCTTTCATATCCTACATCACACTCCTTCAGAAAACCTTGTCACTCTATGTCTGTTTAGTATTGTGAAGCAAACTGCGTCTTATCACCTCCTTTTGTCTAGCATCCTACACTTTTTATATTTTTTTTTTTTTACTTTTTTAAATGTTTATTTCTTTTGAGAGACAGAACATGAGTCGGGGAGGGATGGAGAGAGAGGGAGAGAGAGTGTCCCAAGCAGGCTCCAGGCTGTCAGCACCCCATCCTCCACTTTTTAAAATTTCATGGGTCATATGTGACTATTAAGCCTCGTATCATTAATGTCTATATTTGCGTATTGTCTGCACCACCACACCACCAGAATGTAGGCTCCACAATGGCAGGGAATTATCTGTTTTGTTTTCTGCTATACCTCTAGTATCTAGAACAATTTCCAAACCATGATGGGAGCTAATAAACAGTGTTTGAATAAAACAAATTACTGATTGAACATGTGTAAATTATTTATTGAGTCAATGACGATCCACTTATAATATAGATGGAGTCAATCCCAATGAAATCTCTTGATTTTATAAAATCTCCAGCAGAATTCCTACACACTTGGCTGGTGATAATGAGCAGGGTTCTGGAGTCCACTTCTATTTGTATGAGCAACATACCACTCACATACAAATGCAAATGTAACTTACATCAATAGTAACTAAACATGAACTCTAACCAGCTCATTTTGAACTATAAATTAATAAAATATTACCTATATATATGAAGGTACATAGACAAAGAAACCATACAAGGGAAAGACAAATTAGTATTCACACATGTAATCAGCCTGGGATCACAAAACCAAGGTAGGAAAAGATCAAGGCCAAATCATTTGATTCACCTCCACATATCCAACCCACACAGTTTCCACAGAAAACAGAGAACTTACTGGAGGCATCTATTGTCTTTCCTCTAGAGTTTTCAGAAGATGGTATGAGGTCTGCTCACTAAACTTTCAGTGAATAGGTCCTGGAAGAAACACTTTGGGGGATTTGCCGAATGACAACATAACGAATCCAGTCTTCCTCACATACCTTAAAAGGAGTGTAGATGTCTTTAAAAAAAAAAAAAAAAGTCATCCATAACTATCAAGTTAATTTTCCTTAAAAGTTCCAGGAACTAAAAGGTTCTCACCATTAGTCACTTTCCCAAGAGCTCTATGCCGTTTACTTCTGGTCAAGGATACAGAGAGTCATGAGATAAACGAAGGCAGATGTTCAGCTTCAAAGACAAATACTGGGGATTTCTCAAGGACAATCCCCTTCTCTTGAGCAGCTTTATGTGCATTTAAAAAGTAGGCATATATCACTTCTCAGCCTTTTGGCTAAGATCAAGTGTAGTATCTGTTCTCATCAGTTTAAAAAGTACGCATATGCATGTGCATGCGTGCACACACACAGACACACAGACACACACACACACACACACACACACACACACACACGCACAGAATCATGCTAACCTGGATATACCACAAGAGGGTACAGGAGACACATGGATCATTCATGCATTCCTCTAAGTTTTTTTCTTTCTGATTTATCATTTTCATATTTTGGAAAGGGTAATTAAACTAATGTACCTGAAAATTTGAGTATTTGCGCATATGGGGAAGATTCAATCATAGAAAAGCAGGTTGTTAAGTTACAACAAGGATTTTTCCTTTTTCCTTTATCTTTCATTCATATTTCACATACTGAGTGACAGCAGAGTCAGAATGTCTTCCTCTACAGCATGGGCCCTTTGGGTGCCCAATATCAAAGAGTTGCTACTGGCCCATGCAAACTCTTAAGCTGAAAATAACTATTATAAAATAATTATTAAACAACCACAGGGCCACATTTTACTTACTTAAAAAATATTTATTGAACACCAACTATGTGGTAAGCACAGTTCCAGGCACCAGGGAAACAGTAATAGATAAAAAGACAAACATCTGCTCTTGTGGGAATTATATCCAGTGTTAGCAAACAATTTTAAAAAGTAACAAGTAAATATATAGAATGTTAGATGATTATAATTGCTGTAGATGAGAATAAAGGTGGGAAAGAAAATAAAGTGTTTTGAAGAGTTGCAATATAAATATCATAGTCACTCAAGACTTCACTGAGAAACCAAGATATAAACAAAATCTAAAAGAATTAAGTGACCAATCATCCAGATATTCAAGAAATATTCTTCTAAGTGGGGGAAACAATTTATGCAAACAATGTGCAAAAGACATAGGCAAGGAAGAAATATTAGGGGAATGAAGTACTCAAGAAGGACATAAAGTTAGAGAGATTATAGAAGGTCAGATTCCTTACAGCCTTGTAGGACATCATAGTGACTTTGGCTTTGCTATGAGTAAAATACAGTCAGTGGAGGATTTTGAGCAGAGCAATAAATAATCAACTTTTTAAAAAAATTCTCATTCTGGCTGCTATATTGAGAATAGCTTAAAGGTGAGGGATGAGATGGAGGAGGAAAAAAGGAAGACTGGATAAGAGGTTATTGCTATAATCCAAGTGCAGGATAATTAAAGCTTAGACCACGTTAGTAGCAGTGGAACTGATAGGAAAGAATCAGATTCTGAATTTTAAAGACAAAGGTAACAGGACATACTACAGACTTGATATGAGAGGTATGAAGATTGACTGTAAAGATTGGCTCTAAAGGAGCACCCACAAACTGGAATTTTTATATGTCCATGGAAAACAGAAAGAATTTGACAAAAGTAAAGTAAGAGCGATGGGAAATAGGGACATCTTAATTTTGAGACACCAATTAAACATTCAAGTTAAAGGGAAGATATTCAGGGAGAGATAGAAATTTAGGAGATGTACAACATATGAATAGTATTAAAACAATAGGGATTAATGAGATGACTCAGGAATTAAATTAGAACAGAATAGGGATTTGAGGACTGAGACTAGGACCCCTCCAAACTTAAGTCAGGAGATGAAGAGGAACCAGCAATGGGAAATGAAAAGAAATGGCCAGTGAAGTAAAAGGAAAACCAGACTCGTCCTGGAAGACAAGTGAAAAAATATTTCAAGGAGGAAGTGATACTTCCTGTCTGATTTCACTCATTGTTCAGGTAAAAAGGGGATTGAGCATAGATCTTGGTTTCAGTAACAGAAGATTTTAGTGACATAGACAAGAGCAGTTTCTGTGGAATAATGAAAACAAAAGCTTGACTCATTATAAAATGGAAATGAAGAAATTAGAGATGGTGAACATAGTTTATGCTACTATGGGAATTTACCGTAAGAAAGACAAAAATCAGGGCAGTAGTTGAAAGGGCGGAATGAGATCAAGAAATGTAGGTTTTCTTAATGGGAAAATAAAATTAAGGAATAAATCCATGTTAACATCCTGATGAAAAATATCACCTATGCAGAGAGAAAATTCCAGTGGAAAGAGAATTTCTGTAGAAATACATTCCTAGAAAGGGAAGAGTTGGCTCTGGCCTTCACCAGGAGCAATTCCTACATGGTAACAATAGAGAAAGTAGAATAAGTGGGCACAGAGGCCAGAGGTTGAGTAGATGAGGTAGTGGGAATTTGCAGGAATTCTCCTTTAATTGCCTCTATTTTCTCAGTAAAATGGAAAACAAGATTATCACATGGTTGTAAAGGTTGAAAGAGTAAAAGTGTAACATAATTGAAGGGAAAAACAAAAGTAATATCCAGAGAGAAAGATCTGAGACTTGCTCTTAACTGGCCATCGGTTTAAAGACAAACATCTGAAAACAAACAAACATCTGTGCCAGGGCTCAAGACAGGACAAGATGTGTTTGTACCAGAGTCTCCATGTGCAACACAGCCTGTGAAGAGATGAAGAGGGCCATGTACTTAGAGCTGCACTGAAATGAAATGAAACTCAGTAAAGATAAGTCAAATCTGGCTGTTCACTTCTGCCTCTAGTTCTGTCCAGATTCAACCATTACCACCAACAGGCTTCAGTTTTACCACCAAATAGTCCTTGTGTACTTACACATATTTATCTGGCAGGGGGTGAGGCATGTGAAGAATGGAGGAGTATTTCTTAATTTTATTTGTTGTTTTAAAAAATTTTTATAATGTTTATTTTTGAGAGAGAGAGAGACAGACAGATAGACAGACAGAATCCAAAGTTGGCTCCAGGCTCTAAGCTGTCAGCACAGAGCCCAATGCAGGGCTCAAACCCACAAGCCATTAGATCATGACCTGAGCCAAAGTCAGAGGCCTAACCAACTGAGGCACCAAGTCACCTCTGTTTTATTTGTTTTTAATGAGAAATCCCAATTTACTAGGCTTTTATATTTCTGTTATAAAAATTTCTGTTTTATATTTCTGCACAAAATGTGTTGTATTTCAAAATTGGCCTAAAGTTGACTGTTTTTACCTAAACTAAACTGCACTTTTTTCATACTGCAGTGGATAAAATTGACATGTTCCTTTTTGGATTAGAGCAAAACAATTGCATATGAACACAACAAAAAGATTTTCTGTGAATGAAATGTGTAACATTCTATAATGAAAACTATATGTATGAAGTATATTTTTCCATATTCTATATACTTCACTATGGAGGTTATATCAAAGTTAGAACTTTGATAATAGAGAGGTTATAATGAAAACTATATGTATGAAGTGTATTTTTCCGTATTCTGCATAATTAACTATAGAGGTCATATCAAAGTTAGAACTTTGATAATCTCCAATGTTTATTCATTCATTCAGCAAATATTTATTAAGTACTTACTCTGTATTAGGCACAGAATATAGAACAGTGAAGAAGTAAGATCCTTGTCTTCATGAAGCTTATTATATTCAAGAGGGAGAAATACAGACAATAGAAAATCAACAAATAAACTGTTAAAAATATAAGAAGATCATGGGGTGCCTGGATGGCTTAGTTGGTTGAGTGTCTGACTTCGGCTCAGGTCATGATCTCCTGGTTCACATGTTCCAGCCCCGTGTCCGGATCTGTGCTGACAGCTTAGAGCCTAGAGCCTGCTTCACATTCTGTGTTCCTTGTCTCTCTGCCCCTCCCCTGCTCAAACTGTCTCTGTCTCTCTGTGTCTCAAAAATAAATAAGAACATTAATTTATATATATATATATATATATATATATATATATATATATATATATATGTCATAAGTACAATGAGAGAATATACATTAGAGTAAGAAAAATGGGAAGACAGTCTACAATATACATGATGTGGTCAGAGTGAGTCTCACTGAGAAACTAACATTAGCACAAAAATTGCAGCTGATGAAGGTGAAGTCATATAAGCTCTCTAGGGAAGAGAGAACCAAGCAGAGGGAACAATAAATACAAAGGTTCTGTGAAGAAAGAGTGCCTAGATTGTTCCCAGCAGTATGAGGGGTCAGTTTGAGGGATGTTAGTAAAGAAAAGAGAAGTCAAAGAAAGAACTGGTTACATTAATCGTGGGGCCCTGTGCAATATTTAAATGTAGAGCTCTCTGTTCAAAATTATTAAAAATTTCAAAATGGCTGGGCGCCTGGGTGGCTTAGTCGGTTAAGCATCCGACTTTCGCTTAGGTCATGATCTCGCGGTTCGTGGGTTCGAGCCCCGCCTCGGGCTCTGTGCTGACTGCCAGCTCAGAGCCTGGAGCCTGTTTCAGTCTGTGACTCCCTCTCTCTCTGACCCTCCCCTGCTCACGCTCTCTCTCTCTCTCTCTCTCTCCTAGAAATAAAATATTAAAAAAAAAAAATTCAAAATGGCTACAGTGGATCCTCAAGCCAGGCATGGGCACCTTCTGATCACAGGACAAGTGTGACTGCACAGGTCAGACACCCACGAAGCTGGATTTGGCAGGACTTAAGTTCAGCAGCTCAAATAGTCGGAAAGTGAGGGAACATATTCTGGAGGGTTTTCCAGGTCCTCCAAAGAACTTTGACTTTTACTCTGAGAGAAATGGCACATCACTGGAGTGTTTTAAGCAAACTTAGAGCATTTGGGTTAAAGTAGTTTGGGTCCCAAAGTGGAAGTAACAGACTGGTTAGGAGACTGTTGCCATAATTCAGGTGAGAAATGATGGTGGCTTGGTCCAAGATGTACATGGAGGCAGTGAGAAGTTCCATACTCTAGGTGCACCTTGAAGATGAAACTGACAAGATTAATGATGGGTTTTATGTAGAGTAGGAAGAAAGAGAAACTTCAAGAGGAATGAAGAATAACTCCAAGGCTTGTGGCCTGAAGAACGGAAAAACAGGAGTTGTTGTGAACTTAGACTAGGAAGTGTGAGAGAGACAGACGGGGTGGTGGTGGAGACAGACATCTGGAGTTCAGTTCTCAACACGGAAGTTTGAGATTCCTCTTAGACATTTGAGTAATGGAGACAGTGAGTTGGCTGTTGGATAAATGAGTGTGGTATTTAGGAGAGGGGTCAAGCTGGAGATATAAATGTGAAAGTAGTCAGAAAGGCCTTATTTCTTCAGTGCAACCAAAAGTAAAGGTCTCAACTGATCTAGATGCTTCAAAAATTTAGATTAATTGACATTCCCCTTTGTGTGCTACATTGATACTAGCTAAAGGCGTCTTGTACTATTTATACTCCATTTCCCTTTTATTAAAAAAACTCCTCCCTTCATTTAACAGCATGACTTGGCTGAAACTGAACACCAAAGAAATAGGGAAAATTGTTTCTAAATATCACAATTGGTTTTAGGTACCAGTTTTCGACTTTTTTATTTGATTTTGGAACACACTATTCGTTTTAATCTCTAGAATGACCCTTCTATTACATAAATGTAAAGAAAATTTTCATCTCTTACATTTATAATGTCATTATTAATCTAAATGCAGAAAATAAATAGCCTGTCTTAGGAATGTTAACTGGTAGGTTAAACAAAGGTCGCATATTATTTTTTTAGTCAATGAGGAAAAGAATTTGTCCAGGGATGGGTGAGACTAGCAATGGATGGTATCTGGACTTTTGCTTGTACCCAGTGAAGCAGTTGGGTTCTTTGTTAGTTTTATGAGTTGGGCTTGTGAGAAATATGGACTAGAAGGAGCTGCCTTACAAAGAAAAGGGACTGTGAATCTGACCATTCAAACAATGATATGTGAAGGCATGAGCGCCAAAAGGAGACAAGAAATCTGAGAGAGAGGCATTTTTTCCTAAACCTGTTCAGAACCAAATCCATAATTCCAGCACATCTAGGAGAGGCTCTAGAAACAGCCCCTTTAGCACAATTCCTGAGAGATGCCCTCAAGATAAGGGGCTGTGGGGTACGGCTGAAGACAGGAAATACCAGTAAGAGGAAGCATCACAGGACAGAGGAGGAAATGAGAGGCCGTATGGTGGTTGTAGGTGAGGCATGTCTTTGAGGAGCTCAGAAATCATTTGAGAATGATTTACAGGAGAGGATGTTCAATAATTATAGTGAGTGAGGGTCAAAGTCACTGTAGTTTACTTCACTGTGTATTGATACAGGAAGTCATTCTTAGGCCCAGCTTGGTAAAAGATGCATGTATGTTTACATTCTAGTTCTAAATGGAGCCTGAGTTACTGTGTACTTATTAGCTGGCTTCTTTGAAATTGGTTTCCCAGCAAATGTTCTGCTGGCTAAGTAATGCAGTACCACATCATTTCTCTAAGCTAAGTGAACTGAATCCATTATTTTTTCCAGTCTTCTGCCACATCTCCTTTGTCCTGTCCTATGTCACAGTGGGAGCAGTGGGTAGAAAGAGAATTTTCATAATTGAGATCCAAAATGATACAGATTTCCCCTGTGTAAATACTTTATACCTCACTCTACTCTTGTACTTTAACAAGATGAAGAAAACCTAGAGGTGTTTCTATTTAATAGCTCAGTATAATGTGAGTTATAATAATGTTGACAGTGCTTATAACTTCAATGTAAAATAGAACTTTTTTTCCCCAGAAATTTGCATTAAACTTATTCTCAGATTTGAAGATGGCCTCTATGCTAGATTTATGAATAAGTGGAAAAAAGCAAATTGATACATGAATGAGTGGAAAAAAGCAAATTGATACTAACACACAAACATAAGAGGAAATACATCTTTTTCATGTCTTTAAAAATATAATTATGTCCTCCAGGTTCAAACTGAGTATAGCATGACTAATTCTTTCACATGTTTGATAATGAAACTCTGAAAATATGTAGAAAAGCACAGTAATGTAAAATTGGTAATGTGAAAAGAACCAAAATACTTCAGGATTATGTCATGTCCATGTTAGGTAATTTGTTTCTGATAATTCACATAAAATAGAATTTCTCTATGTTGGCACTGTAGACACAGGAGCTGGATAATTGTTGTGGGAGGCCATCCTATGCATTGTAGTATATTCACCATCACCCCTGATCTCTCACTACTCTGTGCTCAGTCATGAGAATCAAAAATATCTCCTGAAGATGTAAACTGTCCCCTGTGTGGCAAAATCACCCCCAGCTGAGAAGCACTGATACCAACTCTACTACTTTGCAGTCTACAATAAAGAACTAAACTCATTTTCATAAAATATTTTGTTATTCTTTCATTCCGAGCAACTGTTTTGAAGTCATCAATCAATGGAAAACAACCAAAGTTTGCCAAAAAGATAAGGTAGAAACATCCTACTCCTAAAATTATTATGTAGAGCCAAAAATTAAGTCCTCCATTAAAAGAAACCTCGGGCTGCACATAGCCCCAGGCCTAAATAAACTTAACCAGCTTTTCCACTTCTGAGCAAATGCCTGCGCTGCGGGAAGCTAACACCTAACCAGCTCTCTCTGCTTCTGTAACAAAGCTTAAGGCTTGCTTCCCCGCCGCCGGATTGCCCAAGGGACTAGCCCCCTGGGGGCAGCCACTCCCAAAAGGCCAGCAGCCACCCCCCACCTTGCTGAGAGAAGGGCCTGGAGAGAGAGATGTTAACCTGTTAGTCGCCAAACAAGACTTAAAACTCGCTCTATGATAGACTGAATTCAAAGGTATCCCAAATGTTGTAATTAGATCCAGCCAAACCTGATGGCGGGAACCAATCAGATACGGTATATGTTCACATTTGAATGTTAACCAATGGCAAACTTGTAACCATGGAAATCTGTCCCTCCCCATGACTTGTTTACTTCTGTCTATAAAAAGGCTGCAGAGGCTTTGTTCAGGGCCTCTCAGCGTCACCGGCAACGAGTGACTGCGCGGAGGACCGGGTTCGAACCTGCAAATAAACAACCCTTGCCGCTTGGCTTTGACTCTGGTCTCTGGTGGTCTGTTTTTGGGGTTCTCTCGAATTCTGGGCGTTTCAATTAAATGACATGACACACACTATCATTTGATGAGGCAAAGTATCAGTTACAATGGGGTCATAATCCTGCCACTCGTAGATGACACAGTTGACTAATCTACTTCCTTCTTTAGAAATTCAAGCGTAGAAACAGCAAGTATCAGGCGGTTTTTTTGTCCACTCAGTAGGATCTATGTCTCATTAAGCTGGGCAAAAGGCAGGAAGACCACAGAATTATACTATAGATTTGTGTGTGTTTTTTTACTCTGTTGGTTTTAATCTGTTTACTGATAAGAACTTAACTCTGAGCATACCATACCACTGACATCTTTTTAATACAACTAATTTTCATGTCAGACTTTTAAAAAGCTTTGCCAATTACTGACATTTACATTTCTTTTGGGAAAAGTCACAGGTAGAAACTTCTAACTGAATCATAAATAAATCTGAACTATTTTTTTCATATTTGTCCACTGTATTCTCATCTTCTGTTTTGTGCTTGAAGAAAAGCTAAAGTTGTACAGACTTCATGCACATAAAGCATTTCTTATGAGGAATATGAGAGTCTCTGTATCAAAATCTATTTTCAAGACCAGATGAACAAGCCTCTTATTTTGAACAATATTTGGTACAATAGCAATAATGTCACAGAATTTGATTAGTTCTTACAATTCCTATATTTATACTTGTTGTAGTTGAACCTTGACCCTGTTTTGCTAACTTTAATGTGATGAGGGAGCATAAGGCAAGCTGATGGCAAAGCACAAGCTAAAAACAGCACCCTTCTCCCCGCAACCCCAGGGTGGGATATGCCTGAAAACCCTCAGGCACTCCGGACAGCTCAAGACAAAGGAATGGGGAAAACAAATGGTAGCTGATAGAGATCATAGTCATACAAGACAAGAGTCTCCATCAGTTTACAAATGTTTTAGTAAATTACAAGAAAAAAGCAATCTTCTCAATAGCCTAATCTCCAGAAGCCTATAGAGTCCGTTTCCTGGGTCCCCATTCATAGTGATGTGGGGAACAAAGGCAAGTAGGAAATGGCAGATAAAATTAATTTCCCTTATAAGCTACAGCCCATTGACAAATCCTTGAGGCAAATACAGAGAACATTTCTCCAAGAATCCCCTACTGTCTTACTGCCTTACTAGAGGGTAAACAACCTTAGCTTCACAATAGCAAGGGCTTTGGTATCTTAGGAGTCCTCTTTAGCATATGAAAGTCCTCCTGGAGGCCTCCCTTTTGCCTTTACACCCCCCCCCAACTCCATAGTATATAACCAGTCACCGTTCACAACCCAGTGCAGCTCTTCCCGCCCACAGATCCTGTTCCAGTGCTTTAGTAAAATCACCTTTTTGCACCAAACAGGGCTCAAGAATTCTTTCTTGGCCATCAGCTGTGGACCCTCACCACTCCAAAACCCTGTCAATTGTATATGAATGGTCTCAAAAAAAAAAAAAAAAAGGAGTATTGGACAATTTGATGTTTGGAAATAATTCTGAGACAACATTTCATTCAACAGATATTTTTTAACTTCCTCTACTTATTATATGTATTTTTCCATACCTCCCACACTTTTTAAGGCATATTCCAGATAGGAACATCCAGGTGGTGACATTTCTAAGAAAACTGATATAAACAGGAAAAATATTTTTTTAATTTATTTTCATCTTGTTTTAATGAGGAACCTGAAAAAGAGAAAAAAGAGGGAAAGCATTCTTCCTCTCTTCACAGGCAGGGCAGATGAGAAAACAGAAAAGCAGTGAGAAGTGGATACTTTCTACTGTAGGGAAACTTAGCCAGATATTGATACAAATGAATTTTTCTGTATTCTGCAAATTGAAACTAATTCATTCTCTTGAAAGTTTTCAACTTTTTAGTTTGATTTGTTTTGATGCAGGCGAAGGATTTATAAAAACACATTTTTTTCCTCTTTAATTAAAAAAACGGTATTCAATAGCAACTGTCTAAAGAAGAGAAAAAGAAAAAAAAGGAAAGAAAACAAGAGAAGCCACAAAGCCCCAGCTGCACTTAATTCCTGTTCACTCAACGCAGCTTGTGACGCAGGCTTGTTGTATTTTGAATTCACAAGTTAGAACTGTTCATTCAGAGAGGAAACCGGCTTTAGCATAATGTGCAGAAGAAATTAGCATTCACAGAACTGTTATTTGAAAAGGTGCACAGAAAGCTCTATTTCTTATTTAAATGAACTTCACCTTAGCTACAACGATGGGAATAAATACATTTTATGAGAGGTAACTTCTGAGTTTTAACTTGAACAAAGCTTCATAAACAATTATTGGAATCTGAGAGTCAAACATCAAAACCTGAGTAGCTGAGAGGTTGGGGTCCCACTGCTCAAAGCAGGGGTCTGGAGGAAAGAGGGCTGTTCCTTCGCCTTGGCCTTGCTTTGATTTTTCAAGGCTGAGAGTTGAGTGATCTTATTTGCCTCCAACACCACCTCTGAAGTGAGACCTAAGCAGTTCTAGTTGTAACACTGATATTTTTTTTTAATTTTTTTTTTTATTTCTAGGAGAGAGAGAGAGAGAGACAGCGTGAGCAGGGGAGGGTCAGAGAGAGAGGAAGTCACAGACTGAAACAGGCTCCAGGCTCTGAGCTGGCAATCAGCACAGAGCCCGATGCGGGGCTCGAACCCACGAGCTGCGAGATCATGACCTAAGCGAAAGTCGGACGCTCAACTGACTAAGCCACCCAGTCGCCCCTGTAACACTGATATTAAACTGAGGTCCCTGAGGCTAATGTTGGGGAGGAAACATTTTAAATCTATCCTTCTGGATTCTTTGGCTGATAAATTGATATAAGACAAATTAACAGAAGAAAAATGAATTTAGTTGTGTACATACAGAAGCCCCACAAAATATGAGACCCAAAGACAATTACAGTAATTGAGGTTTATATGCCATCCTGAGTTAAGGAATGAGATAGAGGCTTCAAAAGGGAGGGTGATTCACAGGACGATAAGAAGAACAGATGTTTGGTAATCAGATGTTTGTAGGTCTTTCAGATAAGACTTTATCTCTGGTAACAGTGTTTTTTTCTGGGCCAGCCCCCTGTCTAAATTCATTTAGGTAGTTACGGAAGAGGTACAAGTTTTTTGAGTCCCTGGGTCTTGGTTGCCTTCAGCTCAAAATAATCCACATGATGCTAAAGTGGCATATTTCAGGGTCAGTTATTTTGCTCTTCCCCAGTCACACCTTTGAAACTTCCCCAGGAAGTTTCATAGTGCATTAATGTAGTTGGTAGATTGCTTTATCTCACTGAACCAGTCTCTTAGTCCTAAGAATAGGTCAGGTCAGTTAAACAGTATGTCTCATTTCAGAAGGTGGTGATGCAGGCGAGTTTCCAAAATTAGACCTATGATGCAAGCAGTCAGGTTTTTTGTTTTTAAGTTTATTTATTTATTTTGAGAGAGAGAGAAAGAGAGAGGGAGGGAAGAGCATGAGAGCGGCAGAGAGACAGAGAGGGAGACACAGAGAATCCCAAGCAGGTTCCACACTGTCAGTGCAGAGCCTGACATGGGGCTTGAACTCCAAACTGCGAGATCATGACCTGAGCCAAAATCAAGAGTCACAGGCTAAACTGACTGAGCCACCCAGACACTCCACTCAAGTATTTAATAAGAGGTATTTTGGGGCGCCTGGGTGGCTCAGTCAGTTAGGCGTCCAACTTTGGCTTAGGTCATGATCTCATGGTTATGGGTTCGAGCCCTGTGTCAGGCTCTGTGCTGACAGCTAGCTCAGAGTCTGGAGGCTGCTTCAGATTCTGTATCTCCCTCTCTCTCTGACCCTCCCTTGCTCACGCTCTGTCTCTCTCTCTCTCAGAAATAAATAAAACATTAAAAGAATTAATAAGAGGCATTTCTCTGGAACAAAAGAAACATAGTAGTTAATGATTGGAACAGACTGTAATCCTGGTTTCTGAGTTCTGAAAATAGTCAGTTGAGATTTCTAGATATCTGGCTTGAAGCATCTCAGATGGAATGAAGGCAGGCATTGTCTGACAGATTTTCCTGGTTTGTATTTTGAATGTCTCTGGTGATCTTTCTGACTAGCCACATACTAACAGTCATGAAGACTGTCCATGCGTGAGCTATTGTGATTTTTCTCGAGTTTATATCAAGTTATTCACACTTAGTTTTGAAGGACTTGGTGGGACAGAAGGGGGAGAGCAGCTTTTGTTCTTAGTGATTCCAAGCCAAAAAGGTGGGAGAAAATTGGAAATGTTATTGTGGAGAGTTGTAGCCAGATATGAAGAAACTGGAAGATTGGAAGATCTAGTCTAAAACCTCAAAGACAATGAACAGCACTAGAATGTAATATCTAAAAGTGTATATAATAGTTTCCATTGAAACATATTTTTTTCTATCAAATCATCCTCATTTCTATCAAAGATAGTCCTTTTAAGACTAACGTGTTTGCAAATTAAGTCTAGTTTCAAGAATCTTGGCATGATTCTTTTTTTTTTTAATTTTTAATGTTTTATTTATTTTATAGAGAGAGAGGGGGGGAGGTACAGAATCTGAAACAGGCTCCAGGCTCTGAGCTAACCAGCAGCACAGAGCCCGACATGGGGCTCAGACTCACGAACCATGAGATCATGACCTGAGCCGAAGTCAGACGCTTAACCTACTGAACCACCCAGGCCCCCTGGCATGATTCTTTATATAAGTGCAGCAAGAATCATGACTGACCACATAAGACTCATTAAATCTGCTTTGATGGAATTTTTTATTAAAAAATTTAGACTGAGGGGCGCCTGGGTGGCTTAGTCGGTTGAGCGTCTGACTTTCGCTTGGGTCTAGATCTCGCGATTCGTGGGATCAAGCCCCGCGTCGGGCTCTGTGCTGACTGCCAGCTCGGAGCCTGGAGCCTGTTTCAGTCTGTGACTCCCTCTCTCTCTGACCCTCCCCTGCTCACGCTGTCTCTCTCTCTCTCCTAGAAATAAATAAAAAACATTTAAAAAAAAATTAAAAAAAAAATTTAGACTGAACTTTTAAAAGTCTGTGAAGGCTAAGAAGCCATGTTAAGGACCCACCATCAGACCTTGCATTCAATGTCTATAAATTTGGGTGAATCCCTTTCTTAAGCCCTCCAAATATCTTGAGGTTCCTGAGTCTATCAGGAAGTGACCTTCCTTACTCACCTGATAAGGCTCCTAAGAACCCTGTAAGCAAGGTACCAAGACAATTTTCCCCAGAGACTTTATTGGCTCCATAAAGTCAACCTTAGTTCCTTAAAGTTGTCTGGTCATATCTGAGTATACAAGTATGTGTCTCAAATATGACATTCCAGTTAAAGCCCAGGTGATATAATCAATGTTTTCAATTGTGTGCTTTTACAAGAACAAACTCTTATTGAAGTTATATAAATAACTGTATAGCCATGAGAATAAGAATACTCAGTTTTCCAAATTCTGAAGGTATCAGGTAGAGAGAAAAAAGGTAATTGTTTCAACATTGCTCACAAAGGTATGTCTTACCAAACTGTTGACAGCTTAAGAGAAAAGACAAAATTTCCTTATCTGGAAAAATAAAAAAAGAACTGGCAATGTTTCAAACAAAAGCATAAAAATTATAGTCATCCTCATCAGTTTATTCAGTCCATGTAATTAATACTTGTTCTGCTTGAATCCAGTTTTCTATTAGTTCTGGAAATTCTTACCCAGCTCAGTTTCAGTTTCACAATCTTGAAGTTATCAGAAACCTGTATTTGTCAAAAGACATTTTCTTGAATCTCCTTCAAGGCAAATAATTTTGCAGGAAGACTTTTACAAAGCACCAGTGTAAAGCACTAACTGTCTGTACATGACAAAAGACTTTAAATAACCATTCGTTTTTTAGAGAGAGAGATAGATTGTCATTGGGAGCGAGGGGCAGAGGGAATGAGTGAGAGAGAGCGAGAGAGAGAGAGAGAGAGAATCTGAGGCAGGCTCCCCGCTCAGCTCAAAGCCTGACATGGTGCTCAATCCCATGACCTTGGGATCATGACCTGAGCTGAAATCAAGAGTCAGATGTTCAACTGCCTAAGCCACCCAGGTGCCCCTAAAAGCCTGTTCTTAAAGATCTGATGAGTTCCTGGTAATAGAATTGACAATGAAATTTGGTTATTCTTAGGACATATAACAGTTTAAGGTAATAACTAGAATTGTGACTGATAACATTGTACCAGGACATATCAGAATTTTAGAAATTTTAGACAGATTTTAATATATTTACATTAACAACATTTATTCACATACTGTAGACTAAAAGGGCTTATCATCGCTTGACAACACTTCCTATGTAACTTAGCATGCCAAATAAGCCCAAGTTGTGTTAACATATCTCTTTTTATAAGGAGAGAGAGCAAATCTTTTAAAATGTTTCAGGGACCCTCTGAAAATTCTCAAATTTAGTTTGAGGTCAAAAAAGGCTTTATTTAGAATTTGATTTCAGGAAGCATGTCAAAAAATATTAAAAGAAGTAGACACTTGGACTACATAGATTCATAATTCATTATGAGCAAATAATTATCCACTTAATGAAAGTGAGAAAAGATTTTAAGGGCAAATGCAAAGGATGGCATAGTTATGAGAAAAACCAAGAAAAGTCCTGATAAAGCACAGAGAGTTATTTTGATAAAACAGAATTTTTGCTTTCTAGGAAGATTATTTAAAAGGCAAAGAAATTTTCACAATCAGTTGCCAAAAACAGACCAAAAGCCCAAGAAATTGTTACCATTTTTAAGCGAGAGAAAACCAATTCTATATTTACACCAGCTTACTTCGACATTTAAAAAACCTGAATTTATTCTAACCTTAGCCAGCTTGACCACACTTTAAAATTTCTTTGCAAAGATTTATTCTCCACAAACCTTCTGCAATTTTTTTTCTTCAATAGAAATACTGTAAGGTCACAAGTCTAAACGTCTAAACCAAACTGACTCCATGACAGGCTTTAAGTTTCCCCTCTAAACTAGAAGGCCTGAGTTTCGGCTTCCCCTGAGTAGTTACACATTGCCCAAGGCAGGAGAAACCATCCTTGCAACACCCAATCAGGAAAGGCCAGCGACCACCCTCCACATTATTAGGGGAGAGGTCTGGAGATAGAAACTATAGATAGGACACTGTTACCTAATGTTAAAGTTAACCTGTTAGTCACGGAACAAGACCCTAGGCTCGCTCTGTGATTGGTTGAATTTAAAGGTACTCTAAATGTTGTAATTGGATCCCGCCAAAAATAACGAATACTCTAGACAATGTGTATGGTTAAACCCACTGTCAATAATGTTGAATGATTGTGATTGGATCACTGTTCCCATGTCACAACTTCTGTAATCCCCCATCACAAACCCCATAAAAACCCTATTCTGCCCTTGTTCGGGGCTCTCAGCACGGATCCACAGCGCTGGTGAAGTCTGTGAGCCTGAGCTCGAGCCTGTAATAAAGCCCTTTGCCTTTGCATGCGTGACTCGGTCTCCCCGGTGGTCTCTGGTCAGTGAGGATACTGCGATCTGGGTATAACAATACATCTCCATTCCTCATAGCTTCCTTTACTACCAAAAGTACACATACTATTTTCCTTGCATGGGAAGATTTTTACCTTATTTCTAGTAACTTTAACTACACATATTAATTAGAATTTGTATCACTTAGAAACCCTAATTTCTAGTGAAAACTTAAGAATTAAGCAATTGTGAACTGTCTGTTATGCTGAGGAAGCAAAGGCAACCTGATACCCTGCAAATACCGTCCCCCTAACCCAAGGTGAGATATGTGTGATATTCCTCAGATACTCTTGGTTGCTCAAGAGGAAAGGAAAGAAAACAAATGATTAACTGATAGAGATCACTGTTACGCAGGACAAAGTCTCTTCAGAGTGGAAGACAATACAGAGGATTACTAGATTAAACATTCAGAGAAAGATGGAGAGGGTCAGTATGAGTTACATCAGTCTTACTGTCTTTTGTTTTAGGGACCTATTCTATCTCTATATATTTTTATTAGCCTTTTTACAGCGAATCTTTCAGTGAAGCTATTTTGGAATTTTGAAGAATTTTGGAGGATCCTGCATACCAATTAAAATAGATATTCCAATATGTTTATTTTATTTGAAAGCTCTTTCTGTTAAGTGCACTTTTTAAAAATGTTTATTTATTTTGAGAGAGAGTATGCACAGGTGAGTGGGGGAGGGGCAGAGGGTGGGGAGAGGTGGAGAGAAACTCTTCCCTGAGAGCATAAGATTCCAAACTAATCTGATATCAAGAATCTGATGCTTAACCGACTGAGCCACCCAGATACCCCTTAAGTGCCTTTCTTAAATAAACTTATCTCATTGGAGAGTTCCTCATGATGGCCATCATTGTTCTAGGTTGTAATTTCCCCACGGGCTGGGAGCAGTTTGCTAGGACCTAGCCATAAGAGTTTAGTCCAAATTTTCTATCTAGCTATATCTAGCTGCAAATGGAAAACAACCTGCATTTCCATCTGGTCATATTTTGAAGTCCTCAACCTGAGAGTTACCAAGCCAAATTCTCAGAACATTAAACAAGTTTAGTAAGTTTTTGTCATTTTTATCAATATATATGGCTTCCAGGATCACAGTTCTTAGAAATAAAATAAGCAGATGGTATGCTTAACTCAAGATTTTAAGGGGTGAGGGGACTGATTTACATTGGATGTGGAGTTCAGTTTTTGGTCTAAGTTTAATTTCTGGACTTTCATTTTGTAAAGGGAGTCCTTAAAGCTAGATATTATATTTCTTTCAATTTGATCTTTTCATAGGTGCCAAAAATTTTTTTCTTTCAAATATAGCCAATTTGAAGGATCCATTCTCTGGCCATTTGATGACCAGGATCTTATTAGCCTTAATAGTGACTCAAACCAATAAGCCTTTCCATGGTTTAAGCAAAGGTACAAGGGGCATCATCAAAAAAGCATGCAAAAAGATGCAGCCCTCACAAGATCCAGAAAGTCCACTCCCAAAGATAGTCTAAGGAAGTAAAAGCTCTTTATTTACAGGTGGTAAGAAAGGTATAAGGAAAATGGTATTATTCTCTGGTTTCTCTTGAGAGCACAACATCTCCAATCACAGACCCACAAATCTGTGACACCAGGCAGATACCATGGGAATGGGATTTTTTCCATCACTAACAAAGCAAGAAGGTTGAGACAACAAAAGCCCCTAATAGACTGGGACCCTTGATGACATGTCTCCTGAGAGCAGGTGGAGTCAGACAAAGAGTGTTCCTTGTAATTTTCTCTCTTGGAACCCCAGTTTATTCAACTGGCCACCATGATACACACTGGTATGTGCACCTTCCAGCTGGGAGACCAGAAAGAATGTTCTTACTGGTCACAAGACCCACCTCTCAAGCCACAGATCAAGACAAAAAGAAAACCTCATCCAGTTTTTCTTACATGTACATTAATATCTTTAGTTAAGGCTTGGTTCTCTTAGTGCCAAACTAACAGCTAAGAGGGATGTGCTGCTGAGTTGGGGACTGTGTGGTGTTTCATTGTGTACCTCATAGCATAAAATTTTTTTGAGGTTGGCAAGTGACCAACTGTCAGTCTAACCCACTCTGTGACCAACTTATCCCAGCCTGGGAGTGAGCGCTCTAAGTGCTGAACCCATAATCCACCAACTTTGTGACTTTGGCTTCCAAGTTGTCCTTTAGCAACAGAGCTTACCTCATGTGCACATTAACCCACAACAAAGTTCGTTTAAATAGATGCTGGTCTGGTGAAACTCACAACCTCACCAAGTCTGTGAGGCTGACTTAAACCCCAGGCTTTTAGGACCCATCCCTACCTCTGCCCTATGGTTTCCCTCCTTAAGACAAGCAGCCCAACAGCAGAGAGAAAGAAAAACAGCGACCATCTCTGGAAGGAAAAGGATCAATAAAACCCAATAGGACTCATAATAACGCATCTTTACCAGAGTCATTATATCTAAGAAACGACCTCGGCAAACATTTCTGCCAATTTTAAAATTAGAAAAGGGAATAGAAAGGACTCTCGCCACTCTCTTCCAGCAGACCCTTGTAGGCAGAGGCCCAGGAGACTGACATGATAAGAAATCTTACCTTCTGTCAGGTCGTCAGAGGTGCCAGGATTTCCCTGCAGCAGCAACCCTGGAATTTGTAGTGTTCAGCCAGCAAATTATCCTGCCAACTATGCCAACTGTTGGAAAGGTAAGCTTTTTTCTCTACCTCTCTTGGTTCTTTGGCTGGTAAGTTGATATAAGACACATTAATGGGAGGAAAACAAATTTTATTATGTATGTATGACGGGGCATATAAGAACATGAGACCCAGGGACAATTTGGGCCATTGAGGCTTATATTGCTATCCCAAGCTAAAGAAAGGGATGCAGCTCTGAGACTCCAAAAGGGGAAGAGGATAACTCCCAGGACAATAACAAGAGATGATGTTTGGTAATTAGATGTTTGCCCTGTTGTACAGACAGGTCATTCAGATAAAATGTTTATCTCTGATAGTACCTTTTTTTCTGGCCCAAGCCCCTATCTAAATTATTTTAAGTAGTTATAGGAGAGGTAAAGGTTTTTTTTTCAAGTCAGCTAGGTCTCTATTGCCTTCAGGGCGAAATAACTCATATGCCAAAGAAGTATATTTGGGGGTCATGTATTCACTACCCCTCACTCCCTAGCTCTTTATTGAACCCCCCTTCACTAGGCCTTCCCTGGCCTGCTCGTGCATTTCCTTCTTAAAGTCTACAGGACTCTCCCTGGACTAAAGCTCCTTTGAAATCTCACACTTTATATCTCCCACCTAAGATCTAAGTGAGTACTTAAAAGATAATTCCTTTATTAAAGGCACTCTCATGCCGTTCTTTTGAACTGGAAGCTTACATTTCAGAGATATGAAAATGATTTCTAGTTGCCATAATTTCATGGCATTAGACCACTATATGTCAAATACTACTGTTCTGTTCCTAATATTTAGACAGCTCCATAGCAACACATAAAATATTACCTCAAGAGGTCTGCATTCCTCCCATCATGTATCGAGATTGGTGGAATTCCTGAGAAGAGAAACCACGTTACGAGCATTACATCTGAAATGCTCCCTTTATGGTAGTGATTGCAGGTATGTGGAGCAGAAATGTACCCTAGGATTTTATATTCAGGACTCACTACAATTTCTAGAAGTGTCCCCTTTGCACTTGTACTTCTTCGACTTTATTTGCAAGGCATCAAGAAATCCTCTTCTTCCAGCCACTTGGGTGGCTTAGTTCGGTTAAGCATCCAACTGTGGTTTCAGCTCAGGTCATGGTCTCTTGGTTTCATGGGTTCGAGCCCCACATTGGGCTCCATGCTGACAGTGTAGTGACTGCTTGGGATTCTCTCTGTCCTTCTTTCTCTGCCCCTCCCCCACTTGCACTATCTCTGTCTCTCTCAAAATAAACAAACTTAAAAAAAAAAAAAAAAGAAAGGAAATCCTCTTTGAATCCTGAAAAGAGCTGATAAAATTTTTCCAGAGTGGAAAAATAGATTATCATCTTTTTGTTATCTAAAATGTTTTGTACATAAATACTGCTAGAGATTACAGAGATGCAAATATCTTTCTAAAATCTTGTTCTCTTTGCATATGTTTGAAATTCAAAAATAAGTTTCTCATTCTGGCTTGATTCTGAACCTGACAACAAAAACTTGATTTATCGTACTATTCATTTGCATTATAAGTTTCCTGCAGTGTCCAGCACCGAGGTTTTATTTTATTTTATCCATATTTTGTTTTTAGCAGTTTAAAACAACAAATATTTATTTTCTCAGAGTTTCTCCAGAAGCAGCTTAGCCGTGGTTCTAGTTCAGGGTCTCTCATGAGATCTCAGTTGAGATACTAGCTGGGGCTGTGGTCATCACATTTCTTATGGTGGCTTTGTCACATCTTATTCAACAGATTCTCTTTCTCTCTCTTTTTCTTTTTAAGTGTAAACTCTTTGTGCCACTTGTCACAAAAGTATCATCAACATTTCCCTGGTTGAAGTTAACAGCATTTTGTCTCTTCCTGGTTTCCTCAGAATGCAGAGGCATTTGGTTGAAATCATTCCCATGTTTTATTGATTAGGAAAAAGTCTCAAATCAGTTCCAATTGCCATTCTGAGACACAGGAACCATTCAGTCTCTGGTCTTCCATCAGCATTAGTTGGTTAGAGACAGTTATGATGACACAACATTCAGTTTTGGTGTCTTCTAGCACAGTGGGTCCTAGACTTCAACGTTTACACAAATGGCTTGGACATCTTCTTAAGGCTCACATTTCAATTCCCTAGGTCTAGGATGAGCCTAAGATCCTGCATCAAGCACAGAGATTTTTAAAGGTATGTCGACTGCCTCTCTTTCCATTATTAGCAGCTCACTACCTCCACCTCGTCCTCTTGTCCATAAACCCTCTAAGTCACTATTTTCTATCTGTATTTCCTTCAAAGTATCTTCATATATGCTTGTTACTCTCTATTTGCTTGGCATTATTTATGTCCAGATTATGTCTTCTCACATAGGATTACTATATGGTCTGCTGCTTTACCTCTTTTAAACTGCATTCTGTAACACTTTATAGAATACACAATATTTCAAAATTTTTTAACATTTATTTATTTTTGAGAGACAGAGAGAGAGCATGAGCAGGGGAGAGGCAGGGAGAGGAGATACAGAATCCAAAGCAGGCTCCAGGCTCTGAGTGAGCCATCAGCACAGATCCTGATGTGGGACTTGAACTCACAAACCATGAGATCACGACTTGAGTTGAAGTCAGACCCTTAACTGACTGAGCCACCCAGGTGCCCCCATAATATTTCATATAGTCATCACATTTGGTACCTTAGTGGTACGAAGGGCAAACCTTATCCTAACTCTACAAATAAGGAAATAGACTCAGAAAGAGTACACTGCTTTCTCAAGGTCACGAGTCTAGCAAATACAGAGCTGAAATCCCAGTTCCCCAAATTTAATTTTACCTTCTTAAGGACAAATAACAATAGCACCCGCAATAGAACCCACTAGAAATTTCAACATGTCTTAAAGCCATGTAAAAATTTAGAACTGAAAGTGGCCTTACAGATTATGATATTTAACAGCCTTTACTTCATATATTGTATGCCATGTCCAACATTACAGAACTGATTATAGACATGACAAGTACTTGAATCTACTGACTCCCAGATACAGCATTTTATGCTATTCTTCTCTAGCATACTGCCTTAAATGCACCTTGGCATTTTTAGCTTTTCATTATATGTGCCAGTAACATGTTCAACAGTAATTTCCGCCAGTCTCAGAGATGTGCCTCTGCTAAAGAATAGAAGCTCTATTTCCGGCTCTCCGGTAGTTGGACCACACTAATATCTCTGGAGAGTGGTTCACATCACTTGCCAAATCTGGAGCAATGTCCCTGCAGCCTTCCAAATCAAATTCCAGTCTTTCCACAAAGTGCTTGTTGCCTTTCCTGGGCTTCAGGAAACCTCTCCTCTCCAGGAGCTCATGGTACTTGCAGCTTCTACTACACAATTTGTACTACACCTTTGAGGCCAGTGTTCGACCTGTCTAATGTATCTGCATATCGTCACCGTGCCATTCCAATCCCACACTGGCCTTCTACCAGTGGCCAGTATTCTTCTCACTGAGGATGGTTGATATATGATAGAACATCCTTCCACCTCCACATATTAAACCATCTAGAAAATTCCTAGTAAGTCTTTACTTCTCAGCTAAAATACGTGTCAGGAAGCCTATACTGATGTCTCCAAGTGACTATGGAGAGCCCTCATCTGGGTTCTTGGAGCATTCTGTACATTATTCCTTCAGAGCAGTTATCTGCTTATATAGCTAATGTCTACACATCTGCTTCCTGACTAAAGATTCTTCATCACGGACATAATCATCTGCTTTTCTTCTGTACTATGTACATGTACTATATGTATGTACTATGTACATACAGCACAAAATCAGCAATTACTATTGGTTAAATGAATCAGAAAATTATATGTTTATGCCCATAATAATGAAGGCATATTGTGTTCTTTCAAGGTTAAGAAATAAATACAGAATTAGAAAGTTAGAGGGAAAGTATTTATTCATCAGGAAAGTAGGTCTTGGTTATCATAGGCATACACCTAACACCTACACCAACTAACTATAAAGCAAGGTTGGGAAAAGGTCAATGGCATTCTGTTTAGATATTATGTGCTTTTAGAAGTTATAGCCTCGGGCTGAGAGGTAAGGTCTTGTCTTCAACTATTCTCTTCTAGAGTTAGAGCCACTACCCTTATATCAGAACTATATTAAACAATTTGCTACTCCATTAGCTCACCAGACTTCCATAACTATGATTTCTCTAAGGAGAACCCTCCCCCCTCCACAAAGGACAATTTTGTAGTCATTTTTCCATTGATAACATTAGGATCATTTTTGTAACAACATCTCTTATACCATCAAGAGGTAACCTCTCCTATGTTTCCAGAGCCCTGAACCCACAATTTCATTCCAGAGCTTACCTGTAGAACAGCAACTTCTCATCTATCTCCCTGCCTGACTGCAAACTACATAAAAGCATGAGATTTATCTGTTATGTGTAATTTTCATACTTCAGTAATGTTTAGCACTTTGGGTGGGATAAGTACATACCCCTACATTTGGAAGATGGGTGGTGGGGAGAAATAGAGGGGAAAAATGAAAAAAAAAGGCACTTTTGTAGCTAGTGTTCTGGATACAAATTGGTTTCTGTTGATAGAAGATTCAGAAGTACAGCAAAGTCAAAGCTATCTTTTTATCTTTGCTTGCAAGCAAGATTGTGGAAACGAGGTATTCCTGCAGCCAACCTCTAGCCTCTTTTCAGTACCTTTTTGGATGTCAAGAGTTAATGCCTAGCTTCTAGTGATGGGAATCCACCTTCTTGTGTCCTTAGTGCTACAAGGCACACACAGTGGCTGCAGTGACAACTTCTCATTTCAGCATTCTGACACCTGCATTACAGCTCAGGGAACTATTCTCGAACTTACCGCTCTAGTAAAGACCTCAGAGATAGCAGCTTCCCAGTGAAGTCAATCTGCGGTCAGTCCTGGAGGCCCAGCCTAGAATCTTTTCTCTTATCATTTCCAATATTTGTGTAAGCACATAATTTTCTGTATTAAAACTCATCTTACTTAAAATACCTGCAGTGGTAGTTTCTGTTTTCTATAGTTCATCTTGTCAGATAACAATACAAAGGAATGAATAAGAGAAGGGGGAAAGGAGTGGGAGGAGAGAGAGTGTGTCTTTTTGTCTGAAAAAAGCTCAGAACTGTCAAAAGAATTTACTTCTTGTTGTAGGCAGCTCTGAGGATAGGCCTGACTCCCTTTCTTAGAGCGTTGACTAAAAAAGGGCTTACAACTATGAACCCTTCCTCTGTCCCTTTGAAATATATTTGCATCTCCTACAACTCAAGAGTGACTTTCTCAGGGACCTGAAGACCATTCCTTGAACAGTGATCATCAAGAAGGAAAGGGCCTCTGTCTCTCAGTCTCTGTGGGCGGACAGAATCCTAACTTCCATAACTGAGTCTAGTAGACACAGCTGAGTAATCATTTACACTTAACAACCCTTTGTAAGCTTTCATTCCCTGGACTCTCCTTGAGCCCCTACCTGCTCCTTCTCTCTTCATCCCTCACTCTCCCTTTGAAATGCCACAGTGCTTCTGTGTAAATGATTTGGGGCTCAGATCTTTCCCCTACTGTCAGTAGTTAATGAATAAAATCTTTTTTCATCCCCTTAACTAATGTCTTTCTTTATCTTTGACAAGAGAAGGACTTACCCTTTTTTCTTTTTTCTTCTACTCTTGTTAAATCCACTTGCTAGTCAATTAAATCATAAGAATACAATTTACCTTATCTATAAAAACTTCATAATTATTTATTTTAAATTATAAAGATTATGAAATGTCATAATAACTTGCTATGGATGGTTATGAAAGCACATTTTCTCTATGTCTTTTAATAAAGGAGATGTTGTCCAGAATTCCATATGAATTCCAAAGATTCACTCTAGAATATTTTCTTCTGTGATTTTACCTAATGTCTGATGGATTAGGGTAATACCTCAAGTACAACTCATCATTACAAAACAATCCCATAAATGTTAGACATTTCTAGTGTACTTATAGTTTTAGGCTAAACACTAATGAACAGTGTTCCTTGAAATTTCATCTGTACAAATATGACTTAGTATAGGAACTGTAAACTACAAAAAAAACCATAAACAGGGTCATTTTTGGCAACTAGTGACAGAATGAAATTCCCATTGGTAGTTTGCAAGGGAAATTTCCTGGAGTAGAAACATACTCTAAGAGATCCTCTCTTTCTTTAGCATTTAATTAAACAGAAATATTTCAGAGGAGCTCGAATTCTTTGAAACACATTTATAATACACAACTTGTTGCTCTTCTCATTTCATGTTAACTGTTGGGTTTTGCATTTGCAGGAAATGAGTAATCAGTCAGACATGCAGCATTATTTGGCTTCTCTTCTTTTAAGGGGATGAAAACAGTTAGTTGAAGAGGGAGTTCTAGATGCTTAATATCTTAGTCTCCACTTGAAAATGTGTCTGACCTAGAAGACAGATACTGCTGACAGATGCCGCCCTGGGTTGAGCTTTAAAAATGTTTGACAAATTCCCCTGTTGACTAAGAATCAATACACTGCAGTCTCAGAGAGTTAGCTTCTGGACATCCCCTTTGAACTTTTCTTTTTTTTCCTCAAAGGGGTTTATGCAAGGAACTGTGATTCATTGAATATTCTTTCCTAAAAAGAAAGCACCTCCATGGACAACTTGAAAATTCCCAGTGACAATAACCTTATTACCATTTTTCCTAGTCATTTCTAATGAGGAACCCATGAAAAGTGAGAATCACCCATGAGCTAAGAATCAGTAAGTTTCATTTCATCCCTACCTCATTAACTCCTGGTGCAGCCTATAAAATTCCTCCATTTCTAAAAGAAAATAATTTTTTTTCACTTCTAACTTCATAAGAATAGTAAAAAGATGAAAAAAATCTGTGCCAAACTATGTGAAGTCTTTGGGAGAGATTAATATTTATGGCTATTATATTGGAATTATTATAGAAATTACTAGGGGTAATGATATTAAGACATTTAATAATTTATAGCTTTTATGGTAGGGGAAAGAAGGTAGCCTCTTGGAACTATAAATATTATTTCCAATGGTGCTAACTCTTTCTTAATATAAATATTTCTTTTATTTCTATGAGAACACAAGTTAGTCCCAATACAACAATAGAGCTGGACAGTAGTTAAGGCAGTAAAAATTGATTTTATTTTTTAAATATTTTTGTTTATTTTTATTTATTTTGAGAAGGAGAAAGACAGTGTACATGGGAGTGGGAGAGGGGCAGAGAGAGAAAGAATACCAAGCAGGCTTGCACTGTGAGCACAGAGCCCCATGTGGGGCTCAAACCCATGAACGATGAGATCATGACCTGAGCCAAAATCAAGAGTCAGATGTTTAACTGACTAAGCCACCCAGGCGACCCAAAATAGATTTTATTCAAGAGTATCGCAAAAGAAGAAAAGAGATCTCAATATAGAATTAGGCTCAACAGAATTAGGCTCAACTTTGAATATAACATGGGTTCTTGGGAATTTATAACCAAGGAGCAGGTTGGGGGTTAGTGGATGAAAAATTACTAAGAGGAGCATAAAGGGTAAGGAGGTTGTGGTCAAACTAACCAAACAAAAATCTTGCTGAAGACAGGTCAGAGTGATCAGACATCACCTGGGACTGATGGAGGATGGAGACCTCAGTTAGATACTGAGAATAATCAGATATGTAAGGTGGAAGGATTTTGCTAAACTCATTTAGCAAGGGTCTGGCTAAAATTGGATTTTTCAAGGAAGTGCAGAGATGGACCTAGGAGAAGATTCAGGAACCTGACTAAGGTTGGCCAAGTAAAGAATCTTTGCCATTAGAAACTCCATTACTGAGGAAATTTTCAATACCAAGAAATGCAGCTAAAGTGACTGACAGGATTGTCCCCGCTTTTTAGGAATATTTCAGTGAGAATGCTATCTGTATTTCACACCATCGCATCCTTTAAAAAAATTTTTTTAAATGTTTATTTACTTTTGAGAGAGAGCATGAGCAGGGGAGGGGCAGAGAGAGAGGGAGACACAGAATCTGAAGCAGGCTCCAGGCTCTGAGCTGTCAGCACAGAGCCCGATGCAGGGCTGGAATTCATGAACTGCGAGATCATGACCTGAGCCAAAGTCAGATACTTAACCATCTAAGCCACCCAGATGCTCCCATGCTTCCTCTTTTAAAAGCAGTGGCAATTGAAAAAAAAATGCATTTACAAAAAATATAGTCAAAAATATGAGGGCACTGAATACAAGATGAGCTGAAGCTAACTCCTTTCTGGAGCCTATCCTTTTTTTTTTTTTTTTTTAATATTTATTTATTTATTTTTTAACAAATAGTTTATTGTCAAATTAGTTTCCACATAACACTCAGTGCTCATCCCCACGAGTGTCCTCCTCCATGCCCATCCCTCCTCCCCCCCACATCCATCAGTCCTCAGTTTTTGTCAGCATTCAAGAGTCTCTCATGGTTTGCCTCTCTCCCTTTCCCCCACCATTTCCTCCCTTCTTCTCTCCCTTGTTCCTCCGTCAAGATCCTCCTAATCCTCCTATACGTGCAAACATATGATATTTGTCCTTCTCTGCCTGACTTATTGCGCTCAGCATAACACCCTCAAGGTCTATCCATGTTGCTACACATGGCCAGATGTCATTCTTTCTCATTGCCATGTAGTATTCCATGGTATAGATAAACCCCATCTTCTTGATCCATTCGTCCGTTGATGGACACTTAGGCTCTTTCCATGTTTTAGCTATTGTTGAGAGTGCTGCTATGAACATTGGGGTACATGTGCTCCTATGCATCAGCATTTCTATGTCCCTTGGGTAAATTCCTAGCAGTGCTATTGCTGGGTCTATCCTTATTGAAAACCACACTTTGGGTTTGCCTCAAAATCATGACCTGAAATGGTAGCCAAGGCAAGAATGTGGAAACATAGAGGCAGATAGCAGACTGGGGAGGGACCTATGTCTGAGGATTGCCTGAAGGGTTCAGTGTTATTGGTTTATTGAGGTAAGTACATTAGATGAACTTTAAACCACCCTCCAGTCAGCATGCAAAATGATTGTAATATATCAAGCTGGCTTCTGATAGATCTAGCAGTTTGTGGTTGCCAGGCTCTATTTAACTAAGATCACAGAGATTTTCATTAATATATCACATGCTGATATTCATAATCTCTTTGCACAGTCTTCATGACACAATTACTCACTTATAAAAAGTACATGCTGATGCTTTAGTACAATTGTGTCTTCCGTTTTTCATGTGGTCAGTGATAGCACTGCAGCCCCCGCCATAGATGGAAAATGTTGACAAATCTTTTGTGCAAGCTCACTTCCATTATCAACGTTCTTCATAAAAATAACTCAATTTTTCATCCAACATAAACTTTGGCTTAATTGCTGCTGAAAGAGTTTTGTTGCAAGATAAATAAAAATAACAGAGTAGTTGTATGTTGATACCCGTGTGATGAATAAACAATAAAACACTTTTGCAAAAGCATCCAGACAACCTTCTGCTCATTCTTTGGCAGGAGGAGTGTCCAGCGTCTGTTTCCTGGCCAGGCTTCCTGTACAACTAACTTTCCAATTCCTGTATTTCCCAAGACTTCACTAACATGAAGGCTTCCCCTCACCCCCCCAATTATGATAAAGGCTATAGCAGGGCACAAAAGGCTGGTGCAAAAGAACACCCACTGGGAAAAGGGCTTGAAATACTTTTCCTATTGCTGTGCAAAATCAGAGGAATGTGGCAGTCTCTGGGTGCTGCATAGGTCTCACTACTTCTGAAAAGCTGAAGGAAAATGAGAGATATATTATCACTCTTTGCTTTTCAGATTTAACCATATGTTGGGTATGAACTCTCACTGTCATGTGATTCACACATTAGTAGATTAAATCAAATACTGGAAACATAAACTGAAAGTTCACCAAGTCCATTCCATTTTATTTTAACACAATACAATGAGTATTTTACAAAAAAAAAAAAAGAAAAATCAGGGAGGACAAAGGCTAAATTTGAAGGGATAACTGAACATAAACATAAGTATGAATAATAAACCAGAGTTATTTAAATAATCCAATAATGAATGTGGAAAAGTATCAGAGAGTTAATATTGGCTCGCAATCACAAATGAAGTAATATAAAGGTAGGAAATTAGTACTCTAATTACACTTTTTTCTTTTTTAATGATGTACTTTTTTTTGAGAGCAGTTTTAGGTTCACAGCAATAGGTGCAGGCATTTCCCATATATCTCTTGTCCTCAACCATGCATAGCCTCCTCCATAGCAGCCCCCATCAAAATGGTGTATTTGTTACAAATGATGAACCTACATTGGCACATCAGAATCTCCCCAAAGTCCATAGTTTACATTAGGATTCACTCTTGGTGTTGTCCATTCGATAGGTTTGGACAAATGTATAACGACATGTATCCACCACTATAAAGCATTGGACAGAGTGGTTTTATTGCCCTAAAAATCCTCTATGCTTAACTTATTCATCTCTCCCATCCTGCTAATTTCTAGCCATCACTGATCTCTTTATTATTTCTATATTTTTGCCTTTTTCAAAATGTCATACAATTGGAAACATACAGTATGTAGCCTTTTCACATTGGCTTCTTTTATATTTTAGCAATATGCACTTAAGTTTCCTCCATGTCTTTTCATTTCTTGATAGCTCATCTCTTTTAGCACTGAATAATATCACATATCTGAATGTAGCACAGTTTAGTTTTACTTTTTTTTTCTTTTTAATGTTTATTTATTTTAAGAGAGGTAGAGCATGCTCCCACAAGTAGGGAATGGGGTGGAGAGAAATCCCAGATGCTCAACTGACTGAGCCACCTGCACACTCCTAGTTTTACTTTTTAGAATATTTTATCTTTTAAAAAAGTACTAAAATATGTCAAATATGTACAAAATATTGAATTACAACAGCCATATATCTATCATCTGAATCTAACAAATGTTAATGGTTTTCCATATTTATAAGAGACAATTTTAAAAGAAAAAGTATTTGAGTACAAAACATTTATGTTTCTTCATCTTAGATAGAAACATTACACTACAGTTGGTTTGTATCTCTTCTATCGGTTAGCTATTACCATAAAAAGTACTGTGTAACAAATGACACAAAAACTGAATAGCTTTAAACTATAATCTTTGATTCTTATGGACCTGAGAGAAAGCTGAGGATTCAGGAAATCTAGGCTGGGATCCAATGTGTGTCTCCACAGATCTCAATATATTCATTCATAGGTGAGTTAGTTGGGTAGAGCTGAGGAAGTCTGGCTTAGCTGGGGTCTTTGGCCCTGCTCCATGTGTCTCCCCTTGGGACTAGGCATGTTCTTTAACTAGCAATGCAGAGGCACAGGAAAATAAGGAGAAATAGCCAACCCAACCATATATTTTTGGTCAAAGGAAAACCCATGACCAAATCTAAAGTCAAGAAGAGGGAAGTACAGGGGCGCCTGGGTAGCTCAGTTGGTTAAGCGTCTGACTTTGGCTCAGGTCATGATCTCATGGTTCATGGGTTTGAGCCCCACATCGGGCTCTGTGCTGACAGCCAGCTCAGAGCCTGGAGCCTACTTCCGATTCTGTATCTCCCTCTCTCTCTGACCCTCCCCTGCTCAAGCTGTGTGTGTGTCTCTCTCTCAGAAATAAATAAAACATTTTAAAAAATTTTTTAAAAAGAAGAGGGAAGTACAGCCCACCTGTAATGAGAGGGCACTATAAGTTACAAGTCAGAAAGGCTTTACATATTGAGGGGTAAAAATATCAGGGTAAAAATTGCAGTCAATCTCAACTCCCATCCAGGTATTTATACTTTTTCATTTATGTCTATATCCAGAAAGAATGAATTATTTGAGAATTTTTTAATTTTTAAAATTTACATTAAGATGATATAATATTTTACTTAACCTTGAATAATTTGTCTCTTTTAATTATTTTGTTTGAAATTATTATCTATACTGATGAGTAAATGTAGATAATCTTTTACTACTGAATATTTTCCATTGTGTAAATATATTATAATTTATTTATGTATTCTTCTATTGACAAACATGTAAGTTGTTTCTAATTTCCTGTTATTACAAATATTAATACAATGGAAGGCTTGCATATGTCCCTTCATTATAACCTGTGAGAACTTCTCTAAAATGTAGATAAAATATCTGAGTATTAGGGTAAACACTTCTTTTACACTTGATATCAGTGTGTCCAATAAAAATGTACTGTGATCCCCATATATAAATTTACATTTTCTAGGTCCCATGTGTAAAGTGAAAAGAAACAATATTCATACTACAGTTTATTTAATGTAAACATGTTTAACAATATATTCCATTGAGTATAAATATCATATAAATATCATATCAAAATATAACCAATATAAAAATCATATTTATATATGATTTATATATATATATTATCATATATATATGATTTATATATATACCAATATATTTAACTTTTTTGTTTTTGCTAATTCTTTGAAGTCCAATATGTATTTTATATTTATAGCTCTGCTTAGTTTACCACATTTCAAGTGCTCAACAGCCACACGTGGCTAGTGGTTACTGCATGGCACAGTGAAGTCCTAGATATTACTAAATTATTTGTTCAAGTGTTGGTACTAATGTATGAGAGTTCCAATTATTGTACATCCTTATCGTCAGTTACTATTGTCAAATATTTTCAATTTTTTGGCATCTGAAGGATAAGCTTAAAAATGATATTAGTGCAAACTAGGGAAATCTTATTTTAAAGTCTGTAGCTTAGCTATAGTACTGTGCCAATGTTAATTTCTTAGTTTTACTAACACAAAATGTTAAAGTTAAGGGAAGTGGGTGGAAAATTACACATGAACCTTACACTATCTTTCCAAGTCTTCGGTGAATCCAAAAATTATATCAGAATAGAAAGTCTTTTAAAATCATCCTTTCATTGAACTTGAATTTTATTGCCTCCCCACCCACCCCCCCCACGAGATCATCAGGTCTACCACTTAATAAAGGCTTCCAAGGTTTTTGATATGCTAATTGAAAGCATTTTTGTTTAACTACAATAGTAGGTGGAAGAGTTTACTCACTGACTAGCAGTTAAGTCGCTCTATAATTAAGGATTTGCCAGACCATCTCCTGTCAGTGAACACAGGAGGGAAGGTGAAAGAGGAAGTTAGCAGCCTCTCGGAACTAAACTTGATACTTCAATTGTGAGCTCTTCACATTTTCTATGTTGTTTCACTTTTTTGGACTCCTCCAGTAACATGATTTTTATCCTGCCCTGTATTAAACATAATTGTGCACTTAGCATGCAGCACCTTCTCTACTGGGTAAAAACAATTCTGCATTCCTTTCCATAGCGTGCACTACACACTATTTAAATGTCTTAAATTGAGTGTATGATGACAGTAACATTCCAGAGAACTAACACTCTTTCTTTCCCTTGAACTCATCTTTTACCATAAAATGTTGTCTTTCCCCTATGGTGTTCCTCAGAAGTCTTCAAAATTGCTTCTAGTAAACTAAAAGTTTTGACCAAAAGGAAAAAAAACAATTAAATAAGGTAAAAAACTTCAAACCTGCTCCTGCTGCTGCCCTACTTATAGTTACTTAGAAATCATGAACCTCCTTTGAGCCAGCCGAAGGCAGCTCTGAGGACAGGAGGAGGGCTTTCTGTGAGGAAGTTGTGGTTTTTTTCTTAAGCTCTCTGGACTTGAATCCCCACATCTGGGCCACTCTCAGACCTGAGCTTCATTTACAGTGCACATACAGCTGCTTTCCCCTCATACTTTGCAATAGCTCTAGCTAGCCTTTAAAGGGCACTTACAATTCATATCCCGTAGCTCCCACTTAACAAACACTCAAGTTAAACTCAATGAATAGCAAAGCCAGTCCCTTTTAAGATGAGCTTTGGAAGTCCAAAAATTGGGGACTATTCAGAATAAGCATTATATGGAGCTAATGCAGCTCAGAAGTAATTAGCTTGCTCTGAAGTATCTTCCCTTTAAGCATTACTAGAACTGATGAAGATATAAAAAGGGTAAGTGTTTTCATTGTGAAACTACTTAAGAGATCCCCTGAAGACAGCACAGGGAAGAGAGCTGGAAATGTTATCCAGAAAGAGATGGCAAAGGGATGACACATCAATTTGCATTTGATCCATAATTGTATCTATGACTTAGGTTACATTTTCAAGGTTAGAGGGTTCAGTAGCATTTCGTCATCAGCTAAAAGACACAACCTGCAAGCATGAATTCACACACTAGAATATCTGGCTGCAGCATGGTTTATTTTCAAGAACTGTATGTGCTCTGGCTTGAACGAATCGTTAGAACATTCAGCCATGGTTTGTACTCTGCAGACTCCACACTGAGTAAAGAATGTTCAAAGGGAAGTAAAACAGCAAGGATCTCTCTTGATCAATGCGCCTATGACTAATTGTGGTCACCAGCTTTCATACTGGCTAGTTTTGGGGCCAATTACTTAGTCAGAGATAGAATGCCCTAGGTTTTCATCATCTTGGAAGAGAACTTGACAAATTGTCAGCTGGAATGTTTCCCTCATATCAGATGTCATGGAGGAAGTTCAAGAGTGAGACTGAGAAGGATTGACCTCAGAGGACAGAGCAGTGGATTGACTATGTACATGTCCTCATATGTGCAGTTCTGAAGTTGACTACATGGAAATTTGACTTCAGTTTGTGGGACAGGAAGGTCAGGGTAGTACTCCAGAATAACCCATCTCTGCTTCTCTCACAGGGTTTTCTTGGCTGACTCAAAGTCAAGGCTTTATCAAGGACATAGGTTTATGTTTTAAACAGTTAAAGAAAATGCCTTGAAAAGATTTTATTTTAATTATATTTAAGATTTATTTATAATCATAGTAGCAATCAGTCACTTTCAAGGGCACCCTTTTAGATAGGATGCTTTTCTGGATGTTTACTCCTGAGCTGCTAAAATATCTTCTATCAGTCCTAGTCAAAGATATGTCTCAGGGGCAGATGCTTCTGCAATTTTACTCTGAAGAGTCATAAATCATGTAAAAAATAATTCCAGAGGTGGGGATCATTGCTACCTCTAAACATCAATTTGTTGAAACTTCCATGCCAATTAAATTCTTGCACTTGTAAAACTAGCACATCTTAGAATGGATACTCAATGGACAATGGAGTCAGAGGCCCTGGATGTGTGTCCTTGCACTGTTCTGGTGGAGCCAATGGACAGAGAAAGAAATATAGTAGAGTGAACAACAAGTAGGTATTAAATCAGACACAAAGGACTATGAATTCTAGCCCTAAAATTTGTTAACAGTGTAAATTCAGGATCATCACTTAACCTTCCAAAGCTATAGTTACCTCTATCAAATGGAGATTAAGTTGTCTCTTCCTTCTACTGTCATTGTGAGGATTGGCAAATATACAGTAAACATAGCTCATAATGAGTTCTAGAAACATATATATTCTTCTTTATTCTTTATATATATATATAATTATATATTATAATAATATATGTAAATCTTGAAGCAGGTTTAAAAACATCTCTGAGACTAGATTTTCCATTGTAAAATGTAAGAATCAAAACATCTATCTCATAGTATTGTAGTCAAGATGAATGGATTTATGGGCAAAAAAAAATGGGGTCTATGCTCTAGAGATATATATATAAGTCAATGGTTACATTTTTTAAACCAATGTGCTTTTCTATTAAAGAGCTTTTGAGATTCTTTAAAAAAAGCATAATACATCAAAAATGAAATGTAAGTGAAGCGAATTATCTTAAAATGTTTCTTGAATTACATATAAAAAATGAAACATGAAAAAGCATGTAGAACATTCAGATGCATGTGTCTACATGTCAGTGTTAATGATAAATATAAGAACATGTGATTGCACCAGCAAAGATGCTTGAGAATTTGCTTGAATATGAATACTCTTTCATCAGTGTGTTTTAAGTATATCACGTGAAAAATAATCAATCATTGATTCCTGGAAATGGCCACATTAGTATGAACTATTGTGCAGGGCATTCTGCATAGCAATTGTGTATCTTTCTCATATCTTTTCTCATATCTATTTTTTTGAACCTATTTCCTGCACTGCAAAGAAACTGACACAGGATGCTTATGAAATGATATTTAATTTTTCAGTCCAGATGTGTTACAGCTGAACATCAGAAAGCCCCTAGATTTCACAGAACTAAATTTTAGTATTTTTCTAATGGAAACCCCCATGGTCTGTAGGGTTCTCACAAGCTGTCTTGGAATCATATTATAAAAGTTGGTCTCATACTTCCTACCTAGCTTATTGCCACCAAGATGTTTTTGTTTTTGTTTTCTTTATTTTCATGTTGGCAAAAATGCTGTCCTACTAAGTGATCATTACCTTTAAAAAACAATACATGCTATAAAGAACCCTCACACTAGAATTTATATATTACACTCAAAGTAATTACATAATAGATGAATTTAAAGCACTAAACTAGAAGGATTTTTGTCAGGGATATTCTGTGAGGCATGCGACTCACAGCCAAGTCTTAAAAATCTCATAAGATGGAACACTGTCATTCTAATTGTGAACTGAAAGAGCTAAAGGTTATGAACCATACTTGAAAATCAGAGAAAAGTCTTAACAGGCTGTAAAAAAACAAAAAACCAAACAAACAACATAAAACACTGCAGTCTTCATACACGGGAACACTTCTGTGAAGGGAACTGCCTAGGCAAAGAAAGCAATTGGTAAAGTTGATGGAGGTGGGGAAACCACAGAGAGTAAGCAAGTTGCCAGGAAAGAGTCTTAATTATGAGCCTTGCACTTCACACATGCGAGGCAAGCCCCAAACTAAGCTCCAAAGACAAGATGAGCCCCAAACCAGATTCCAATTTGGGAAAAGAAATAGATGCAAAAAAGAGCTACAGGTACCCCTCAGGACTACTCAAGTGGGAAAAAAAATGATCTGGATGGAAAAAGTTCTCTCTTTGTGGTGCTGAGAAAGTCTCCTGGGTGTCCTGTGCTCCCACACTTGAGGCAAGTTGCACCTTGAAGAGCTGACACTTTGAGTCATGCAAAGCAGTTATTTTGAGAGGAACACTTTTGCACTACTGGTGGGAATGCAAACTGGTGCAACCATTCTGCAAAACAGTATGGAGGTTCCTTAAAAAATTAAAAATAGAACTACTCTATGACTCAGCAATTGCACGCTAGGTATTTACTTAAAGAATACAGGACTGTTGATTTGAGAGGGTACATGCTCTCCAATATTTATAACAGTGCTCTTGACAATAGCCAAAGTATGGAAAGAGCCCAAATGTCCATCGACTGATGAGTAGACTGATGAATGGAATGTATATACACACACAATGAAATATTACTCAGTGATCAAAAAGAATGAAATCATGCCATTGCAACAACATGGATGGTACTAGAGGGTACTATGCTAACTGAAATCAGTATGTCAGAGAAAGACACATATCATATGATTTCACTCATATGTGGAATTGAACAAACAAAACAGATGAACATAGGAGAGGGAAGCAAAAATAATATAAAAACAGAGAGGGAGACCAACCATAAGAGACTCTTAAATACAGAGAACAAACTGAGGGTTGCTAACGGGGTATTGGGTGGGGTGGGGAGGGTGTGGGTTAAATGGGCAATGGACATTGAGAAGGACTCTTGAGGGGATGAGAACTGGGTGTTGTATTTAAGTAATGAATCACTAAATTCTTTTCCTGAAATCATTATTACACTACATGTTAACTAACTTGGATTTAAATTTTTAAAAAGGGGATAAAAAGCAACGATTTTGAGAAGCCCTTTAGAACAATGGAAGAAGCATGAACTTTGAAGTCAGACTTCAATTCTATTCCAAGTTTTGACATATTTAATTAGAAAAATTAATCTCTTTGAAACTCAGTTATCTAATTTGTTAAATGGGGATAATGACATTTGTCTCAAAGAATAATAAAAATAATTAGATCAAGTAATCAAAAAAAAATCTTAGTTGGTTTTACCTCTCTTGTCTTGCTTTATTAGCTCTCATTATTACTTTTATGAGTAGTGTAAAATTACTTCTATACCAAATTTGAAGGAAAATATTGTTATGGTTGTTACTTAGGGTAACATTTTTTTAGAATACCTGATGTATATAACAAATGAAACAATTAGCACTGAGCATTGTGCCAGAGTGAACATGGCATGACGTCCTCTGTTAATCAGCCTTTTTTATAATCACTCTACTTCCCTGGGTTGATCCCTTTCCCTATCACAACACTAAAGGATTAGTACATGAAGTCAGGGTCTTGAATGTGATGCTTATTTTGAGATTCCTATACTATGGCAAAGTTTCTCTTATTGGTCAAACTATTGCAAATATAACGTGTTACTCCCTGCATTGGTAAGAAAGGGAAATTTGTATGTGTGAATCATATGAATGAATTTCTAGATCTACCTGTGACACATTAAAACATGAGAGTGACCATTTGACAGAAGTATTCTACCAAAGCAAACGATACTTCCTTAAGCATGTTCAGGTTTTTGAATGATGGTAAGTGTGGTCTAGAGGTTATGACAAGTGGTTGGAAGTAATGCTCCCAAGAGGTGTCCCTGACTCTGAGAGTGACGCATTGGTTGACTTCAGACAAGTCATTTGACCATCATGAGCCAATATGTGTATTCATATTAATCCTTTTCAACCTCAAATGCCATCATTCTAGAGAGAAAGCCTAACACTTCAATTTTTAAAACTGTACAAATCCAAAATCCTGATCATTTGATAGTCTGTATGATTATTATATTCATCAATAAATGCAAAAACGTCAGCATGATAGTAGTCTGAAGATGAAGATTATAATCAAATGACTATATGAATAAAGAATAAAGTTTTGATATGAATTTGCTGTTGTCAGCATATAATGTCATAGCAAAAAGGAGTTAGTGCTAGGTAATAATTATATCAGCATAAATATGACACAAAACCTGGTCACTGAATCTAAGGATGTCACCAAGCTGGTTATCTCTTTATTCAAAGATTTACTATTGTAGGAGCTCAAGACCTCAGACCATAAAGAACAATAATCCCTGAAATATGGGGTACAAGTGAGATGCACCTAATGTTTGCAGTTTATTGCCTACAGAAAATGTCCCAGCTATGCCGGAGAGTGAGGGAATCAAGGCAGAGCCCTGCAGTCTCCCTGAAATGAGGAGGCAATGCTGGGAGTTTGGAGAGACCAAAGCAGTTAGAATCAGCAGGAAAAAATATCATAAAAGAATGAGCTCCCCATAAAAGGGCTCTAGAGTTTCCAGACGGTTCCATTTCAGTATTTGCTGAATACTAATTAGTGCTTATCTGATATGAAACTACTGGAGGCCAAGGAAAGATCCATTTGAAAGGGTAAGGGTGTGGTATGCTGGGGTGGCTCAGTCAGTTAAGTGTTCCACTCAGGGCATGATCTCACTGTTCAGTGAGTTCAAGGCCCACACTGTCAGTGTGGAGCCTGCTTGGAATTCTCTGTCTCCCTCTCTCTCTGCCCCCTCCCCCTTTTCTCTCTTTATCAAAATAAATAAATAAACATTTTCTAAAAGGAAGAGGGAATCATACTCAGAGATTACACAGAGACAGAATTTGTCCCAAAAACCAGAGTGGAAGACCTAAAATTCAAAGGATATTTAGAATACTACAAAAGGGCCTTGCTGCAGAAACGGAAAATCAACCTGTGACCAAAAATCTAAGAAAGGCTGGCCTGGAAAAATCAAAATGTTTTCAAGTAACCTAACCATCTAAGAATACTTATAGGAATGAAAAAATAAGTAGCACCCCAAAAGATAAAATTATAACATCTGGTTTCTAATAAAAAACTTATCAGGCATGCAAAGAAGCTGGAAAATACAATGAAAAGTGAGAGTGAGAATGAGTCAGTTGAAAAACTTCTTACAGAAATGATACAAATAAAATCACACACAACAATAGTACAAACACAACTAGTACAAGAACATCAGAACAGTTATTATAGTTGCATCCCATATGTCCAAAAGTTAGAAGATTAAAGATAATAATTAAAGACACAGAAGCCATAAAAAGACACAAATTAAACTTTTGGAAATGGAAGCTATGACATCCAGAATGAAAAATATACTGGATGGGATAATGTCATATTAGACAATTAAAACAAAATCTCAAAGGAGAAAATAGAATGTGTCCATAAATCCCATTTACTGAAATTCCTGAAAAGAAAATTAGAGGCAGAGCCTCAAGATATCAACACTCAAAATTTTATAGATTAACAGAGAAGCGTTAACTGGGATATAAGATGTCCTATCACTGAGATTAAGAAAGAAAAGAAGAAGGAAGAAGAAGAAGAAGGGGAAGACGGAGAAGAAGGAAGAAGAAGAAGAAGGGGAAGAAGAAGAAGAAGAAGAAGGAGGAGGAGGGGAAGAAGAAGAAGGAGAAGAAGAAGAA